>OZ023064.1:34845206-36045206 GCA_963992785.1 Tenthredo livida | reverse complement strand
TACCTATTACTGGTTGTCTAGGGACGTGGTGCTCCGATTTCTCTCTGATTCTATGTATATTTATAACTCGGCTGTTTCGAATCGTCAGAATTGGATTTAGCTTGAAAATTACCTGTTTTATATATAGGAACTATAAAACAGGATATAGAAAACAGGTGTGCTTGAATAAAACTGCAATTTTTTTTCATACTAAAAATCGCAACAAATATACCTAATTGCGATAAAAAAATAATATTTACCATGAAGGAGCAATAATTTTATTACGATAATATAATAACACATTAAATTCACTAGAAAAAAATGTCTCCAATTCATATTATATTATAAATTTTTTATCGTTTTTTTTTTAGCGTTTTGCGATAATTACCTATATAATATGAGGTATTCGATACCAAGGCGACCAATGATTTTCCCTCACCATTTTTGATTTGATTCATAATTTTTTTTATATGGTTTAACCTCAACTCATAAATTTTTATACGGTTACCCCACTCATGAATTTTTTTAGATTTTTTTCGTGAACCGTTACTTATTCATGAATTTCCAGACACAGAGACACTTTTGAAAAAAAATCTAAAACATTCTGTGTCCGCACACGATCATTTTGACCCCTATTCGAAAGTGGAAACTATCTTCCTCATATTGATTTTGCTAATTTAGATAAAAAGTGTTCCGTAAACCTGGTGGATAATGACTCCCATAGAATTTGTTCGATTACAAATTATTGAAAGAATCCTGGGAGCGAAAAAAATCTGAAAAACTGAAAAAATTCATGAGAGGGTGTTAGACTTGGGGTAACTGTACCTATAAAAAATTATGAATCGAATCAAAAGTGGTGAGGCAAAATCATTGGTCGAGTTGGTACGGAATACCTCATATATATAGGAAATATAATCGAGACCGCGTTATTAACGAGATAACGAGGTTTCATGTATACCGCGAAACAGGTTCGCCTACAAACCCGTTACACATCCTGCAACAATGTCAATACTATATTGTATACCTATACAGGGTGATGCAGAATTCGCCACGAATCTCTTAAGGGGTTAATCCTTGTCAAAATTGGGATCGAAAGTTCGTCAGCCATTCTTCCGAAAAATGATTCTTTTTCTTGGAACTACAACACATTTTTTGAACATCTTCTACCAAATAAGAAACTTTCACCGAGAAATCTCGGGCGTCAACTTGAAGCTCATGAGTTACGGAATTGATTCAGGGTGCAAAAATATTTGAGGCTTTGTCGTGATTCGTGAAGTTCAATCATTTTTTTTACGAATGTCTCAATTCTTCTCCTTCAGAATGAGCCGAAAACGAACTCGATGTCTTCATTTTCAGCTAAGTTACAGTATTTTTTTTGCAACGCATGCATGAGAAGTGCTACTCTCATGCCTGCAGCAGAGAGTGGCCTAAGTGGCGCTTTACAGCCAGGGATACAATAACAATGCTGCGCATGCGCAAATCGGCCTGATTTTACTTCTCGCATTAGTGCTTTCTTCTTGCACGCACTTCTCACACTCCTCTCGCGCGCTCCTTTCGGCAGGCACGAGAAGCAGTACTTCTCATGCATTTGTTGCAAAAAGTATTGTGATACACGTGCGAGAGAGCGAGAGAGCGACCATCCGAAGGTTGTGAAGTTGGTTGCACTCGCCGTTGCTGTGTTACTCGTAAGACACGTGCGAACAACTTCACAGCCTGCGTATAATAATCGCTTTCTCGCACTTGTATGTCGAAGTACTAATATGAAAAACTTGTTTTTTTTTTTCTATTTTGTTTCCGTGTTAATTATGTATATGGAAAATGGAAATCCCGTTCAAGGGAGTAGATACGTACCTAAAAATTGAGCTATGGGAACTCTCCTTTAATGAGATGCTATACTTCACATCGAAATCTATTAAACTTTCCATCAGCGAAAGAAATTAAGAAAATACTTCACTTTCGACAAACCCTAATCTGTATAACACATACCGATAATATTCGGTGAGAGTAAACGATCCCCTTCCTACGGCAAAACCAGCACAGGCGCACACCGCGTGCGTGAGGCTCGTTCGGGAGGGAATGAAGTGCCAGTAGCATTGTATCCCCTCCCGAAAGAGCCTCACGCACGGGTGCGCGCCTGTGTTGGTCTCGCCGTAGGACGGGGATCGTTTACTCTCACCAAATATTCTCGGTATATAGGTACCTAATTGAATTTGCCAATACTCGACAAACTATAAACTCCTGACACTTTGATCATAATTATTTACGTGCACTGTATAATAAGCGGATCTGCGGATAATTCAAGAACGCTAATGTATTACAGATATTCTAATTCTAGATATGAATCATTTTCTACTCTGTTATATACCTTGTATCTCGGGAGGCTGAATTACGCGTTAATATATCCAGAATTTCATATATACTCTAGACTGTGTCAAAAAAACAACGACATCTTCTTTTTGTTCTGGCCTTTTCGAAAATAGTTAGTGCTTAAGGGGGGGGGATACCGGATGTGTTACCGACACCGCCTATATCTCCGAAACGGGGCTATCAATCGATTTGTCCTTGCGGCAGTCGATGTTTGACGAGTAATGGGTTCGAACTGGTACGTTTGATCGGATGAAATCGGATTTTTTTTTTTTTTTTTTATCGAAAAGCGTGGTCGTGCCATTTATTTCGACTTATATCAAAGCCTACGGATCGAAAATGCAAAATCGGCTTCCTGAGCCCGATTCTGTATGGCATTCCGAACACAACCATCCAAAAACATCTTTGGTTTCGACAACGATGAAGAAACCAGATCTAATCTACGTTTTTGTGGTAATTTTCGCGATTGTCAAGGGCCGTGAGCGAAAATGGCTGCTCACGGCTGTTGATATGATGTAGTGGTTCGCAGAACGCCCGTGAGATGTCACCGCACGCCCATTTAAGCTTCTCCTTTTACCACCGCTGTTACGTTGGTACACCGTGTGAAAGGTAAAAGGAGAAGCTTAAATGGGCGTGCGGCGACATCTCACGGGCGTTCTGCGAACCACCACATCATATCAACAGCCGTGAGCGGCCATTTTCGCTCACGGCCCTTGACAATCGCGAAAATTACCACAAAAACGTAGATTAGATGTAGTTTCTTCATCGTTGTCGAAACCAAAGATGTTTTTGGATGGTTGTGTTCGGAATGCCATACAGAATCGGGCTCAGGAAGCCGATTTTGCATTTTCGATCCGTAGGCTTTGATATAAGTCGAAATAAATGGCACGACCACGCTTTTCGATAAAAAAAAAAAAAAAAAATCCGATTTCATCCGATCAAACGTACCAGTTTGAACCCATTACTCGTCAAACATCGACTGCCGCAAGGACAAGTCGATTGATAGCCCCGTTTCGGAGATATAGGCGGTGTCGGTAACACATCCGGTATCCCCCCCCCCTTAATATAGAAAAAATTGTCCCCAAACCTCAGCTATGTAGCATAAACACAGAATTAGCGCATTTTAAAATAAGATTTCCCATGTATTTCAAATGGCAAAATTTGTTTATTTTAGTTTCATCTGTATAACTTTTTATATATAACTGATAAAAATCAAGTATATACCCGTTTTTTTGGAGAGAGGAATTTCGTAGAAAAAGTGTTGAACGAATAATTTAAATTAATTTGTCGAAAAGTAAGTAGTATAGTAATCAAATATAAATATGACTTTCAAACCACTGTAACTTGTTAACGGTTCAATTGAGCAACTTGGGCCAAAGGACCATTTTTGTAGATCATAAAATTCTGTACAGAAGCGTATAATATTTACTTTCTCCTCATCAGTTATATAATAGTATATTGCGTATCGGCGGGGGGGCATTTCGACCGAGGGTGAAAAGTTTTCAGCGCGGGTCGCAGTAGAGGGCGCTGAAGGCTTGGATTATCGCTGTTTCTTCAGTTGGTACCTCAGAGTTTTCTTTCCCTCCTGCGGAGAAAAAGTGTTTAGCGAATGTGGAATCAACCTTTACCTACTCATTCTCCGTTATTCATTTTTGTAGGCGAAAGAATTTTGGATTGACGAGCATTCGAAGTCGATGGTCCAGAATTTATAAATTCTGTAATTTGATTCGATCTCTATTTTTTATTGTTTATTAAATCATCTATATAACCTTCGGCGACCCGGTCTGATTTCCAGTCACCATGTCGCTTTATCGCTATTATGTCAGCACCAGCGTCAGCCAGTATTGTTGCCGATATACACCGAAAAGTATGACCGCTATAACTTTTGGCTTCTGGTAACTTTAGATACTCCGCGATTTGAGCTGGCATGTTACTGAGTTTGTTTTTACAAATTGGTTGTTGGGTGCACCTTCCTGAACGGTAATTCATAAAGAATCGATCAGTCGATGACTTCTGTGGTCGCAAGTCCATGTACCTACTTCTTCACAATACTGTAATATCCTCCGTCAATCACAAAACTCATCGGCATTGGGTCTTTGTGTCAGGCAGGGTGACGTGTAGTACAGAATTCTTGTCTATTACGTTTTTGATGATCAATTGGAAAAGTTCTCCTCCTCCGCAGGCGCCGTAAACCCCGATAATTAAAGCAACCTGAAAATGAGCACAGAAAATGTAGTTTTATATTCTATTGACGTTTGTCGGTGCAGCGTGTCGCTTGAATGTCTTTTTACCTTTGTCGCTAAATGTTCGGCGTCCGCAACTTTACGTAGAAATTGTTGAACTTGTTCCGATGTCAGAACCTTGGATTTTTTTACTTTGAAATCCAACATTTTGCCTCTTTATAAAACGGTTTAATTGTGTATACATATGTTTTTAGTATTGTTGATCGTAGTTTTGAGCATCGAATGTATAGACCATAGATCAAAAGGTCGATGGTCTTCAATTTTTCTGATAACTCTTCGAAATACGCTATCAGCACGAGTTCTGAGAACAAGGTCGTACCTTGCTTCTCTTGCCAGGCCACAAACTTCTCGTAAGCACGTGTGTATTTAGACTACTCAACAAAATTAAAGCTCCCCCCGCCCCCTCCCCCTAGCATAACCTGCCATTTCCAAACGCCTTAACCGATTCACTTGAAATTCGTACCAGGGCTAGTCCAAAGTGTTTCCAACTCGGGCCCAAAGTCGACCTAGGCCCGATAATTGTTAGGGGACCCTGGTCAGGCCCCGAAGTTTCCCCCAAAAAATTTCCGCACGGGAAGTGCGTAAAAATTTTACGCACTTGTTGCATAATATACTATTTTGAAATACATGGGAAATCTTATTTCCGAATGCGCTAATTCTGTATTTAAGGGTAGGAGATACTGAAATTTGAGGATAAAATTTCAAATAAATCGATTTTTTTTTTTGTACGGAAAAGTGTCCTTTGAACCCTTATCTTTACGTACACAAATCTTTTAACCGAAAAAAAATTTATTAAGCCCCATTCACGCAATAAAGCGTATAATGTTCCAGCAGAAGTTTTCAATTTCCCTATATTTCGGTTATTGCTTTTTCAATGTGTGAAAAAAAGTAACTTGAGATGCAGTTTTCCATCAAGCTACCACACTCAAGTGATTTACGTGAGATGAAAAAATGACAATAAAAAAATAATAATAATGAAAAATAATTCTTTTCAAATGACTGCTACACTCTGAGAAAACATTCTGGTGACTCAGTTTTTTTACAGTTGATTAGTGCTATTTTGATATATAGTCCATGATTTTTCCAGATTTCATGTCCTCCGCTGAACAAAAATTCAGTCCATCGAAGAAAAAGTAGTTGTCGTAGGGTACAGGCTGCTGCGTTGCTTGAAATTTCTTCAAATTTGCAGTACATATTCTGTATGAATGTAATTTAGGGGCAAACCAATAATATTTCATGTATTCAAGTTTTAGACTCAGAAATTTTTGATTGTAAAATATTTTTTCCAAAATGATGGAGAAAAAAGTCTTACAATCAAAAATTTCTATGTCTAGAACTTGACTTCATGAAATATTATTGGTTTTTCCCTAAGTGACATTGATACAGAATATTTCCTCCAAATCTTGAGACATTTCTTGAAACGCAGCAGCCTGTACCCTACGACAACTACTTTTTCTTCGATGGACTAAATTTTTGTTCAGCGGAGGATATAAAATCTGGGAAAATCATGAACTATGTATCAAAATGGCACTAATTAACTGTAAAAGAACTGAGTCACTAGAATGTTTTCTCGGAGCGTAGCAGTGATTTGGAAAAAATCATTTTCAAGGTGTGTATACCCTCATAAGACAACAACTCCAAAATGTGTTTTTCTACAGTTGGAAATCATATTGAAGTTGTTGGTCACACACTTCACCAGAGATGAGCATTCAAATTTATATAGCGAATCAATATTCTTCCAAATTTTTGTATTCATTTTACAGAACTAGATTTACAAGTTATTAATCGCATGATTCGCTGCCCGCAGGACAAATTGCTTAGACTCGACAAGACCAAGTTCATATCAACCGAACTGCTAAAATATATATGTTGAATTTTCTTCAAGTTGTGATAATTTATATGTTGAATTTCTTGAATTTTGTGAATAATTTGAAAAAAAACTTCAATTCATTTATCTCAGAACTATGTTTTCGAAGATTGAAAAAGTCCCATGCGTATGAGTTTTAGTCGAAGACTTCTGAAATTTTCAGGGTACATTTCTATACACACTAGCTACAGATTCACGTTAGATTTTGAAAATCGAGACAAAATTACGGATTTGAGGAAGAATAATTGAAATTGTATTTTTTTTTTTTCATAAAAAAAATTGTTAAAATCAAAGTATCGTAGCTATCTGTAAAAACTAACATGTGTTTGTGGCTTACGCATCCCAAAATATGTGTGTGCAAGCTCAGCAAGATTCAAGAATAATTGAGACGCATGGGAGGTTTTCGATGAAAGGCTATTTCAGAAGCATTATGAGGAGTAACTCTGTACTTATTGTTTTAAATGACTTGAATTTTACACAATCTCTATGTTTTGAGATGGCAAACATGTGTGTTAAATTTCATTTGAAAATAGCTATTGGTTCATCTCATTTGGAAATAGCAATAATTGGGCAGTTTTCAGTATCGCCTACCCTTAAGCTATACATAGCCGAGCTTTGGGGACAATTCTTTCTATACTATTAAGCACTAACTATTTTCGAAAGGGCCCGAACAAAAAGATGTCGTTTTTTTTTGACACTGTCTAATGTACACAAATCCAAATCGTGTCTGGATTTGAAAGTTATGGAATTCAATTTTTCCCAATGAATTTATTATCGCAAAAATATCTATTATGCACCGCACAGATTTTGACCGAGGATCAATTCTGATATTCCTGCACTTTATGATATACCTATCGTCGATTGACAGTGATGTCAGTTAAAACTAACCAACAGACAACAGTATGACCTGAAACAGATATAAGCACAAATGCATAATGTATATTCTACGCTTTGAGATATTCATGAAAGTAATTACATATGGAAGTTTCAATGCAGTATTATACCTGTAGGTATACCCAACTGTGTAGACAAATAGATTGTACGCCTGCGCTCTCACCTGTTCATAGGTAATGGTATACTATACAGATACATTCACAGTATATATGTACGTACACTAAGAATATCTGACACTGTCACCCCTTATTATCCGCAACCGACAGGTACATCATGTTTAAATTGGCATTATTCTGGGGCCTGGGCAATAACTGACTTGAGAGCTCACACGACGGTGATCGGCCTAAAGAGCGAATCTGTAGTCGTTGCATCTATCAAAACCTCAACAGAAGGCTATTGGCTGGAGTATTGCCAATTTAAACGCGATGTACCCTCGGTCTCGGGTGCTCAGGGGCGGTAGCTTCAGATATTGTTACTGTACAATATGCATACACGCGTACTTAGGCACATATTATTCTATCATACGAAGAATGTCAAACAGATCGCAAGGGCCTCCATTGGTATTCGGGACGATGAGGTTTTCGGGTCATACGCGAGTCTTTCATTTCGCGTGTATATAATGGATATGGATATGTATGGGTAGATAGGTAGGTCTTTGTTTTATTTTCCTATGTTGTTTTGATAAAGAGGTGTGACAAATTCTATTCACTTCCTCGTTTTTGTTTCTTGCTTTACTTATTTCACTCCAAATTCTGTATAATGTAAAGTGTTTTTCAATTTACTTTGGGAACCTAGAAAAATTCATTTTCCTTTTTCTATGATGAGACGAAAAAGGAGGGCCGATTGAATGATAAAATTGATTGTCCAAACACGAAATCAGCAGGTATATTTTGATCATTTCCATCCTGCAGAAAAATGTTATAAATTGTCATGTCATATGCAAGGGGGCGTCCATTAATTACGTGAGGCGTTTAGGGGGGGGGGGAGGGGATCGAGCCGAATCTCACCCAATCTCACGTGGGGGAGAGGGGGGGACGCAGCCAATATCACGTAATTTTTTTTCGCAAAAACCGTGTGAAATTGCGAGAAGTTTAAATAAAAATATTTGAGCAAATGATGTTCTTGTTAATAAATTCAACGCAATCGAGGACAGATTAACCTATTTACTCTAAAAATACGCATTTTGAAAAATCTCACGTGAGATTAGGGGGAGGGGGGAGGGGTCGAGCGGTCGAGCGGTCGAGCTAAATCTCACATCTCACCAGGGGGGGAGGGGGGGTCGAAAAATTGCCAAAATCGCCTCACGTAATTAATGGACGCCCCCCAAGAATTCCTAGAAATGTCCTGAAACAATGAATTGGTTTGATGGTAGACTCTGAAAAGAAAAAAAAAAAAAAAACAGAAAGAAAACCCAATAGTATGATGTCTTATAATTATATTTTAATCGAAGTTGTCTGTCTAATTCTCACAGGCATGTTATATAGATGTCTTATATCGTTAAACGCGACTTTTGCATCAGAGACAGTAAGGAAATGAATGGTATAAAAAAAATACTGACTGCGCATTTCATGTACGTAGGTATAGACGAACAACACATACACTTACGGATAAACGCATATATGCGTGCTGCAGAAGCACGTGACCGCGATTCTTGGCGATCCCGCGCCGGTCTACTATAATCTGGCTTTGCGCACGAGTAAATCGGTTTAGTTGTATAAAGTAAGTATACAAACATAGATTCATACATACCTACGCTGACTTCTTCCCGTAGCCGGTACAGGCTTCCGGGTTTTGATATCGCACCGGTTCACCTGCTGGGAGTCGGCGTAGTGACTCGTTACGCGATTTAATGGATTCCATTGCCTTTATCGAAACGGAAGAGAGCTTGCAGAAACATAACATACCTTTAGTATGGGGTCATGCCCTTGATTTCATTTCGGAAACTATTCCATCGATTTAATTCTTTGTCGAATTTGGTCTGCGAAAGGTTTTGCTGTTTTCGAAATCGAGATGAAATTCGGGAAATTAAAAATGGCGGACTAACGGATGGACCCCAAATGAGAAACGTACTCAATCTTAAATATATTCGCATGATTCGGTAACGAATTTATAGATAGAAATTGTAAAATTTCAAAAATAGTTTGATTTTCATGAAAATACGTTTCCCCACGTTTTTGTGGTGGCTGTTTACGAATCTGACCTCCAAATTGCATGATTTTCAATGGCGAACCCAAGATTGCTATTAAAAACCGAGACACCTGAAAAAGTCTCCTTGAAATAGGTCCTTCCTATTCTATAGTCCTGAAAGAGCTTGGACAAAATAATTTCCAAATACAGTGCGCGCTCCCTTATATGCCGCTTAGGCCCCTAAGGGGAAGAGTATTTCCAAGAATTAGGGTACACCCACCATCATCACTCTAACACGAGACGCGAAAACATTTCCGCTTAAACTTTGATTCTAATTCGATTTCGAAGGGATTGCTCAAGTTTCATCAAAATTCATGCAGGATCCGCGTATTCCGAAATTTCAACGTTAAATCGTCTAGCGCGCTTCGACTACTATACAGATGAATAAACTAAAGAAAAATGCACGCGGCTAACGTCGATAACGAGGACTTCAACTTCCATTGTTAGTTCGTTAAGTAATATATAGATAGGCCGGTTGGACTTTAACTCGTTTCAATTGCAGCGATAAGTTTCTGTGCAGGATAGACACCAGTTGCAGTATATTCCGTTGAAAAAATATTTCCACTTGGGGAAAGATTGAATTTTTAAAATTAAGATTCGAACACACATATACGTACATGTACCTAGGTACTGTATAGGCATATTATTTATATACCTTTACTATATCCTACAGTAATGCGATTTTCTATGGCACATTGAATCTGGAACGAAATTCAATTATACGGTATAGAAACGTAAATCGGTTTTGGATCGTGAACTGCACCAGAGGACATAATACTATTCTACGATCGTGAAGCTATAATAGAAAGCAAATAATACCCACTTAGTATTAACACACGTGCAAAAAAAAAACCCATTGAAAAGCGAAGAGTTCGAAGTAAGTAAGCGAGGCAACGACCCATATCAGAGAATAACGATATAAGAGAAAAGCAAAATTTGAGGTGAGAGACAGAGAGAGATAGATAGATAGATTTTTATTTATTATCCATTACAATGTTGGACAAAGCCAAAGGAAAGAGAGAGAAAGACAGAATGAAAATAGTGTTTATGAATTTATGAATGACTCAAGAAGATTACGTATACTTGCTTAAATAATACAGAGAACCTACAGAAATATGAGAAAAATGAAGAAAAAAAAGGTCAAATTTCCATCATTATTGTTGGACAAAATTTACACAGTATTTCGGCAAATATGTTATATTCTTTCTTTTACTTTCAGACAGAATTTAGAATACCAATTTTCACAAATATTCGACATTTCGAATTTTTTTTTTACAAAATCTATAATTTTCTGACTGCTCACATAATTTCTTAATTCGGAGAAAAAAAATTGTCAACTCGCTTATAAACAAAATGACAATACTTTTCATTGAAATTTAAAAGCTAAATATATTTGTCAAGAGATAAGCGAATTCTTCTGACACAAGAAACTCGTGATAGGACACCTATATAGGTATAATTATAACATAGCTTAGGCCTTAGGAGTATAGTTGAAAGGTGGGCGAGCTCTAGAGAGAGGTTGATGCCCGCGTGTATATACCTACCTACCTGCACGGCCTCGCTTCGACCTACACACACGACTACAAAATTATGCGATTCATTCAATCGAGCCATTACAGAATCCCGCCTATATGCATATATCCATACACCTATAGGTATAAGGTAATACCTAATATACTACCTATACCTACATGTACCCGGAAAAGAAAATTCACACGCTCAAGTCTTTAAATCGAGTTTAAATTCCTTATTATTATTATTGTTATCATTATTTCTTTTACACGGCAAACTTTCGGAAAATATTTATCTGTCAATCACATATTACATATCACAAGTTTGTCAAATTGCTCACCTTGGTTGGTACAATTCTTATATATATATATATATATACCTACACGATGTTATACCCATATACCTGATATACTAAACCCCAAAAGCACCTCTGGTGCAAAAACCTTTCGCCAAGTACAATAATGTGATCACTACCCCCAAAATAATCTACCAATGAAAATTCCTCCTTAACAAAAGTGATACTATGAAAATGTCTACTTACAAAAGGATTGAAATCAGATACAATTGCCAAGTACATGTCTTTTGTATAATATATACCAACTCGTAAAAAAAAAGCCGAAATTAATCCGAAAAAAATTAAAATTTGGAGTACGTGGTACTTGGCGGGCCAATATTTCATAGCACTGTAGGATTATTAACATAGGTCGATTGCTGTTTCCTCTTACTTGTCTAGAATAGGCCCGCCAAGTACCACTACCTCCAAATTTTTATTTTATTCGGATTAATTTCGGCTTTTTTTTTACGAGTTGGTATATATTATACAAAAGACATATACTTGGCAATTGTATCTGATTTCAATCCTTTTGTAAGTAGACATTTTCATAGTATCACTTTTGTTAAGGGGGTATATACACCTTTAAATGGGTTGAATTTCTGAAAAACAATTTTTCTTTTTTTTTCAACTTGAAGACTCTGATAAAATTGAAAAAAATCATCATGTTTGGGGAGGGTTTGACCTTCATTATCCATATCTTACATCATGTATTTCTTCCAGTCTAATAGTGGCTGCGCTGAAGACAGGAAAATACAAAATCACTCGGTTGCCGTAAAGAATCAGACCCAGCGTTCGACCAATCTTGGAATTTTTGGTTCTCAATTGTTCATAAGACATGCCTCTATCAGATGAACATAGAACTTTTTGATATTGCAAGAATTACTTGAGTTATTGAATTTTTTCGATTTTTTTTCTGAATTTGAAAAAAAATTTTGCTTATTTTTCTAATATTTCAACTAAAAATGGGTTTATCAAAAAGTTCTATGTTCATCTGATAGAGGTTTCGATTCTACAAATTTGAAGACCACAAACGCCAGAATCGGTCCAGCGATGCTCCTGATTCTTTACGACAACCGTTCAAAATATTCATTCTCCAGAAATCAACTTTTAAACTTTTTTATCAAAATTTTTTTTTTTATTTCATACTTTTCCAAGAGAAGAAAATGTAGTTACAGGAAATTAAGTTTCAAAATTTTGCTTATGACTAATATGCTGGATCCGCAGCTGCTCTCGTATCGATGAGTTATGAGTCGAGTCGAGTCTAGACACATGTGCCAGGGGGAGGTTCGTAGTGATTTTTGACCTGTTCTGCACAACAACAGTGTCCGTTAGGTGTCCGGTGAGGCTGTTAGAAAAATAATTAATTGCTTTAGAAAAAATCTGATCAAAATTTTTCAACATAAAAATTCTCTAAAAATTTTTGATCTTCAATATTTTTGAGATTCAGAAGATGCTCGCACAATTTTTGTCAATACTACGAAAATTCTTTCATCTTTCATCAATCATACCTTTTTTCTTATAATATTTATTAAACTCTTGCAATTAATATATGTATTGTAGAAATACTCATCTTTTTAGAAATCCAAATGTGTAGTTTCCTGGCATCGATTTCAAACGCACTTTTTGATGGATCATCTTCTTTCGATACCGAAGTCTCATCTCAGATATATAAACACTGTGTTTATTCGATAATGGAAATTACTAGTGGTTTGAATTCGTGATGAAGGCACGATAATATTTGCAAACAAGTGGACACCTAACCTCGAAAAAATGTAGATCGCAGCCATATGTTCTGTCAATGATCACAATTCAAAAGAATATTGAAAATTAAATATGTGTAAGAATGATAATTACGAAGAATTAAAAGATCACAGAATCAAATTCGAAATCGAAATATATAAAAACGTCATAAAATTAAGCAGTGGTGTAAGTGGTGTTGGCGGTGTTGTACAATACTTATGGCACCAATCTGAGGGTTTGCGCGCCGCGCCGCGGCGCTTTTTCGCAATCTGGCACTGTCATGGCTGTAACTTTTCAAATCCTCTAGATATTTTGACACCGATTTATTTGCAGGTAGAGTAGGTCACTAGCATTCCAAATAAATTATAAAAAAAAAAACGATTTTTTGAAAATTCAAAGGTGTAGATACCCCCTTAAGGAGGAATTTTCATTGGTAGATTATTTTGGGGGTAGTGATCACATTATTGTACTTGGCGAAAGGTTTTTGCACCAGAGGTGCTTTTGGGGTTGATATCACCACTTTTTGTACAATTTTGCTTGACCACCTAATAATTGTGCTCGCTCGCTACGCTCGCTCGTTTGGGTATTCCTATATCCTCGCTCGCTTGTCAACGTTCTGCCAATTCCGTCGATGAGTAGCTCAATGCACGTACACTATACATTTCATACCATCTAACACCCTTGATAAGCAGTAATGTTAAATGTGGCAGAATAATATAAATACTTTTTCTAACATTTTACTTGACTACCTAATAATTATGCTTGCTCGCTACGCTTGCTCGATCGGATTTTCCTATGTCCTAGCTCGCTGGGCTGGCTTCGTTGTCAACATTCTGCCAATTATTTCGATGAGTATCTTCATGCACGTACGGTGATGCATTTCATACTATCTGAATCCTTCGATGAGCAGTAATGTTAAATGTGGTAGTATATTAATAGAATTACTTTTTGTAAAATTTGGCTTGGCTACCTAATAATTGTGCTCACTTGTACACTCGCTCGATTGGGTTTCCCTATATCCTAGCTTGCTAGGCTCGCTCCGTTCTCAGCATTCTGCCAATTGTTTCCATGAGTATCCCAATACATGTATATGTACGCTGATGCAGTTCATATCATCTGAATCCGTCGATAAGCAGTCATGTTAAATGTGGTAGCATAATATAAATATGTTGAAAGCACAAAGGCCTGAAATAATGACACACGCCATCATTCGTTGCTTTCCAAGCCCTGTAAAGATATGTTCTTGTGTGCATGTATTAAATATAATATATTTGGTCCATTGAATACACGAAAATATTTGGAAACGAATAATAATATACTAAAGACCTGCCATGTTGAATGAAATCTTTGTCACTTATCAATTTATGTTGTAGACTGAACTTTATGCGATTCAATAACCGTATACCTATAACCTAACCTCAAAATTGCACGCTTCGTCATTTCATGAGAGATTGTTAGAATTTCGCCCGCCACTCTAAATGTGAATTTTATCAAAATAAGTAAGTATAGGAAGCATAAAAGAGAATGAAATTTGCAAAATGTTCAGATGTACGAATATGAACACAACTGACAGCTATGTCTCGTAAGCCCATCTGTCCGTATACTCCGTGGTCTAAGATAGGCAATCGATTCGCGATCATACGTCATTAGCGTCGACAAGAGCGCGATCTGACGACTGATATTGAGTACTTATAGCTCTGCTGTCTAGTGGTGGCCACTCTTTCCTAATCTTCATCCGCATAGATTTAGTGTACTGTGAGATGTGAGATCTGGCTGAATGTTCGACTACATGTCCGAAAGGACGATAAGTCATAAAAGGATGAATTGAATCTGGCTGAATGCGGTGAAGACGACGAAAAATTTTGACCGAAACGTGTACTCAGAAACTTAAAATAATCATATCTGAGCTCTCCGTTCACTGATTCAATCGAAGTTGGACTCAAATGAAGGCTCTTCCTGCCCACAATCTGAGATAAATACTCCAATCCCATGGATTTCGCGAAGTGCAAGATATAAGGGAAATACTGTGTCCCCACCACGCCGTCCAGCTCCCGTACGGGTATAGAGACTCGTCGAGTCCCGCGCGGCGTAAAAACCTATATATATCACATATGAAATATTTTTTTTTTATTGTACTTGGCGCGAGACTCTACCGAGTCTCTTGATACAGGGTGAATCACTTTAGGCGCACCACCGTGTGTGGGTAGATTCCTCACAAGAATCTCGGATTGATTTTCCTTTACCAAAAAGTTGTGGGACTGATAGTTTTCGAGCTACGAAAGATCTTAGTTGACCAATCGCAAACCTTATAATTCTGCCATATATATATACCGGACACCGCTCAACTTACACTAATGGTCAGCCCTATATCTGTGTCACTTATAAGTTGTGTGATTGGTCAACTAGGAGCTTCCATAGCGCTATAATTATTAGTTCCACGACTTTTTGCCAAAGGAAAATCAGTCTTAGATTTTTACGAGGTATCTATACCCATGTATGAATCACTCTGTATGTACAATATTACGCCCGTATAGATTCTCCGGTCTTTAGTTAATACCTAGTTAAAAGTAGGACACGCAAACACACGAGATAGGTATATGGCACAATAATAGCGGTGCAACAGCGCCCCGACAGACCGATCCCTTACGTCAGCCAAGGCGATTCGCTATTAATAAGACGCGTCTCGTTTCTTCGTACTGTCTACTCCGTCTTTTCCGAAATATATAACAGGCTCATCCCGTTCTCTGCGGGGCTCATCTGATCGCGCTACAGCGGGGGCCACCGTGCGGTACCGTTTAACCAGAAGGCTTCTTTTTTTTTTTCATTTCATATGAAACATCCAAGTTTATAAGTTATTTATACGATAAAAACGGTTATTGTATACTCCGAAACACGATTATCTTCTCTTTTCGATTTTTTTCTATCCTCTCATGTACTTAATTTCTGTTTTTATCAGCAATTCTCGTCGCTAAATTCTGTAATTCCGATTCGTTATCGTAGCTGTGCACTTATGATTTAAAACAGCTGTGCCTATATGGGTATAGATAAAGTTTTATCGAAGGTTCATGATGCACGGTTGGTATTCCGTGTATAAATTGCGTATACACGAGGTAAGAACGACGAGGAGTAGGCAGGCAGGTATAGGTAGGTGGGTAGGTAACGGTATACAGACGTGTTATTGCGACAAGCACAGCAGCAGAACTTTCTTATATGTACAACTATACTCTCTTGAAAACTCCATTCCCGGGCAACAGAAGGTAATACCGAGCTACGATACTTGAAATTGCATCGTTAGACAATCCCACCCCGCATCAATCATTACGAAATCCGTCGTTGGACGAGTAAAATAGAATCGCTGATTACGAATCTAACTTCTAAATCACGAAATTAGAAACGATCGATCCAAGATGGCGTAAAAAAGATTCATCAAAATTGAAGGTGGAAGCACACAGAACTCCAGGAGCCATAAGCAGAATGCAGAATGCAGATATGCAGAACCCATAGCGCATGCGCTGTGGCAAAATTCTAGCGAACAGTGCGCATATGCTGTTGTCTCGGTCGTTGTCAGATTTAGCAGTCTATTTAACCTAAAAAAATCTGGTGGACCGCTTCTTATAGATAGCTAAACAAGCAATATCGATGTAAATCGGTAATTCGCTTCAGTAATCATATAAACTATAGTTTGTCAAATACCGATATCAATACGGATTGCTAATATAATTGATTATTTTGTCATTAGAAATGTCGAATGCGATTCATTCTTACACTTGCGATGTGGTACGCTGACGGTACTTCATTATGCTCTTATGTGCTCTCATGCCTATGGATTTTTGTGTGGATTGAAAATCCAGATGCCATAAGCAGAATGTAGAGACAGAGACCTATAGCGCATGCGCACTGTTCACCTGACTTGTGCAACAACGCATGCGCTATGGCTTCTGCATTTTGCTTATGGCTTATGGACTTCTGTGTGCTCCCACCTTTGAGGTAGAAGCACACAGAGGTCCATAAACCATAAGCAGAAAACAGAAGCCATAGCGCATGTGCATCACTTCGCTTTTACTGAAGATGTTATATCTACCGAAAATATTCGGCGAGACTAAACGATCCCCTTCCTACGGCAAAACCAACACAGACGCGCACCGCATGCGTGAGGCTCGTTCGGAAGGGGATAAGTTGCCAGTAGCATAACATCTGCAGTAATAGCGAAGATGCGCATGCGTTATGTCTTCTGCTTCCTGCTTATGGCTTATGGACTTCTGTGTGCTTCCACCTTATGGTGGGTAGAGGTAAGGAGGACTATCTCTTATGGGGCATCAGCGGCAAAAGTGTCCGGAAAAGTGCATCAAATAATAGTTCCAGAAGTACCCGAATGGCGCTCGTAAGCAATAAGGATAACCAATCGCAAGATCTGACCTTAGCGATCACCAATGAAAATTAGGACCTTTTGCTACAGCAGCGCTATCTAGTTAACTCGATTTCACGGACACTTTCTATACACGGAGATAGTCCTCCTTACCTCTACACTCCATATTCCACCTTCATTCTACATTCCAAATTTGGGTCCACCATTTTGAATTCGTAATTTTTCGATCCAAATTCTTAATAAAAATAATTAATTCGGTTTCGTGCCTTGAAGTACTATACCTAGATCAATAATTTTATAAAAACTGTACATTGAGCATCAAGACATACGTCTACACTCGTATAATAATAGCGACACTGCATCAACTTAAATAATAATTATCATTTGTAATTATAGGCATGAAAACAGCACCGTGTAACTACTTAAGCGCCATATTTTCATATGCTTGTTGTCTCGACCCACGAGTTTATACCTACTCTGTTCAAGCGCATTGTAATTTATTTTTAATCCTGTGTACGTGACAGCTGTTTCTCACTACGATTCAGGTTTATATACATTCGAGTATCATAATATGTTGGTGAATTTTATATTGAAAAAAATATATTCTTTTTCATACAACTATCTCATTTTATTATTCAATCTGTAATTGAAAATTTATTAACAAGTTCATAATAAGTTATTGTTGAACAAAAATGATTCGTGTGTTGTTCTCCAAAATCTACATTCCTATAGGTACTTTTCTATTTACATATTATACCATAGCCTTTTTTTTTCCTTTTTTTTTCAATATCGACGTGAAATTCAGAGGAAAAATATGATGCACGCTTTCTATACATTATACATACATTTTATTGCATGTGTTATTTCGGACGAGATACTTGCAGTAGAGGGAAAAGAAGAAGGCTTTTCCGCCTTTCTTGATGTTCCACGTCCTTGCACTTCTCGCAATTAGGTAGGTACTCCAAGTTTGCAGCAGCAGCAGCAGCAGCAGCAGCGTGGCAACGTGAATAAATGTAGTGCCATTGAATAGCGAGTGAAATAATAATAACCTGTTCATGATAATCGGGTAAAACTTTGCGATTATATTGATAATAAATCGTTATAATTTACAATTTCTATATTATAGGTATAGTTATAGAGATTTCCAAAACGTACGTACAAGTACGTTTATTGCTAAACATTCCTATAGAAAAACCTTTGGAGTATAACAGTAAAATTGATTATTCAATATATATGTAATAATGAATAGACTAACTGTAATGATATCTCGCCAAAGCTGTTTATACAGGGTGATTCAGAATTCGTGACGAATCTCTCGAGGGGTTACAAGGTTAGTCAACATTTGCAACTTCAAAAAATCGATTTTTTTTCGCATTTTATGATAGCATAACATCTCAAGAATATTGTCTCAAATTTTCATCAAAATCGGAACATAACTTGCAGAGCAATGCGAACTTGAGCAAAGCCGCCTCGAGCGTCATTTCGGTTAGATAGATAAGTACGAGTAGCTGCGGCCACTTTAAATGCGTTTTTCTCGAAACCACGTTTTTAAATCCGTGCCCAGAACTCAAAGACGGTTGAACCGATCGTTATCAAATCTGGATATGTTATAAATAACACTTAGTTCTAGAAATTAATCGAAGGATTTTCCATTTTATCGATTATTTTTTTTTTTACAGCAAAATGATGACATTTTTTTCAGCGAAAAAAAAATTTGTGTTTGAACGTCCGCCATTTTGTCAAAAATGGGAATATCGCTAAAAGCTTCGATTAATTTCTAGATTTATTGATTATCTAACTAACGCACTTCGATTTTTTCGTTTCCGATATTTCAGTCCTGAGAAATCGTGGGCACAGCAAAACGTCTTTTTTTTTTTTACTTCTGGCAGATTCAGTGTATATTGCTATATTTGCCTTTTTTTTTGATGAGTCTAAAGGTTGACTAACCCCTTAATCCCCATCAAAATTGGGATCGAAAGTTCCCCAGCCATTTTTCCGAAAAATGATGTTTTTCCTTGGAATGTTTTTTTCCGAAAAAAGATGTTTTCAACAATTTTTTTTTTCTGGTTTTCATATCATTTGGTGAATTTCAAAGAATCTCAAATGATGCCAATGAGTTTTTTTTTTCAATATTAAAGAGATTTCTCGGTGAAAGTTTCTTATTTGGTTGAAGATGTTGGAAAAATGTGTTATGGTCCCAAGAAAAAAAATCGTCTTTCGCGAAAATGGCAGAGGAACTTTCGATTCCAATTTTGACAAGGGTTAACCCCTCAAGAGATTCGTCACGAATTCTGAATCACCCTGCATACGTACATATCGATGGACTAATTCCATAGGGGTGTAAGGGTAAAAAATTTTTGTTTTTTGCGGATATGCCCGAAATATTCTCCATTGCATGAAAAAGATTTTGCCACTATAAAAACGGATTTTTTTGCCGCTTATGCCCGTTTGGCATTAGTCCATCGATATATACATTGTGCACACCAGTGCACACAGACATATACCGAGAACATTCGGTGAGACTATACGATCCCCTTCCTACGGCAAAACCAACACAAGCGCGCACCGCGTGCGTGAGGCTCGTTCGGGAGGGGATAGGCAATGCTACTGCGATCTTATCCCCTCCCGAACGAGTCTCACGCACGCGGTGCGTGCCTGTGTTGGTTTTGCCGTAGGAATTGGATCGTATAGTCTCACTGAATACTCCTGGTAGGTACCTGTATATTAGGGTGTCCGTTATTTACCAAATTTACTTTTGTGACTTGGGTATGGTCCAAATCATTAGTTTATAGCCTGAAAACAATTGAGGATTGTTTTTTTTTTTTACATAAGTGCCATTAACCCTTGCCTGTAGGACGATACTTTTCCCATTTGATGCACATGGGATTTTTGCACTTTTCAGACTTCAATTTTAGGCTATTTTGCAGTTCCTGGATCTTACATTGTGTGTCTTCACTGGTGTGGTCTTTGTTGTACAGAGTTTATTAACCCCTTGGCAGTGATGCGAAAATCTAATTTTCGTGCCACTTTTGTGTTGGAAAAAAATGTTCATGGAAAAATAAAATCAAAAAAAACATTCACCAAACAACAGTCAAATCCATGTAGTGAAGACATGTTTTTTTTCACATGCCCCTATACGTGTCATGACACAAAAGTGGCACGACTTTTTTCCGCCCCTATGTGTGTCACTCACAGTCAAGGGGTTAAATGTGTGTGTTCGTCCGCACTCTAGAGGATGGCGCAATTGTTCCGTAAATCTAGTCGTCGTATTAAACCACTAGCCTAACTTCACCTACTCAACATAACCTCAACTCAACGCTCGCAATTCCGGACGCATCGCAGATACATATTATAGTGTAGCTTTTAGCTTTCCTTATATACAATCGGATATAAACATTTGGCACTACTGAGAGAAATATTCTGATGTTTCGCCACCTATCGACGAAGTGAGACCCGCCGAACTTGTTCGTCAATTCGCAGCGACGAAATTTACCATACTCGCTGGTAATCATTCTCACATGTGTAGCAAAACGTCTTATTCGACTAGTCTATTATTCCAATCCCTCTAGGAATACCTACTAATATCTATGCCATCTTTTACTATTCTCCGTTTTCCTATACGCGGACAGTAATTTTTGCTATCCGCTTATTATTTGTTACTCTCACAGAATATCAGAATGCTCTATCGGATAGAGTCTATCCGAATAATAGATTTTTCCGGTACCGTAAGAAATATTGCCAAATCAGCAGATATATCCCAGATTTACTCGCAGTTATTGGAAAAGTTTCTCAGTGCATATTAATCAAATGGGAAAAGTAGGTATCGTCCGACAGGCAGGGGTTAAACGCACTTGAAAAAAAAAATTCCTCCATTGTTTTTAGGCTATAAACTAATGATTTGGACCATACCCGAGTGAAAAAAGTCAATTTGGGAAATAACTGACACCCTGCTGTATATCTATGAGATGTAAAATTATAATTTCCTTCTCATGTTGTGATCGTTGGCTTCAAAGTTTCTCGATAATATGAAGCGTGAATTATCGCCTTTCTTTTATATACACGGAGAGAAATTTCAAGTAAATATTCCTATGCAGCATGGTAATGGTTACATTACTCTATAGTTTGTTAATGAGAGCGGCGTGACACAAACTATAGAGTAATGTAACCATTACCATGCTGCATAGGAATATTTACTTGAAATTTCTCTCCGTGTACCAGCTGCATCGTTCAATATTTGTAATCATTTTTATATTATACCCACATGATCGCAGCGCTGCAGCGTTGAATCACCATCGAGGAATATGATAAGATTCGATATAATTGTTATTCTTTGTAAACGTAAATCGATGCTGAATTTCAATGAATATACGATAAGGAAATGAATCGAGAAAGAAAAATTAATCAGAAATGATATAAATGTAATGGGATTCACATAGTGAGACATACATTTATCCTGGTTATATTGGGACCGTGCATACCTATGCATACTCACCAAAGTAAGAATGTGTAGTCGTGTACATGCATACTAGTGGCGACGCCTATGGTAGGTATCGGCACTTTGGGTCCCGAAAAGACAATGTATGTACACGAATATACATTCTCACTTTGGTGAGTGTGTTAGAGGTGCACATAGCGAATACTGCATATGAAGCTTGAGTATTTCCTGTCAACAAGAACCTCGTGGATATGAGAATAATGAAATTACACACATAAGTCAACGTCGTGTTACGGACAATTACGCAATCTTCGCGTGTTCTACTGACTTGTAATCCTTATTTTATATTTCCTTTAATTTGGCATTTTGCGGTACAGGATCTCGATTTGTAACGTGACGACACAGTTCGTCCTTCGTCAAGTAGTAAAATGAGACGGAAGAGCATGAGCTTACACACGCGAGCTAGACACGAGAGACACAACTCCGATGACTCGGCAGGGTTTGCTAATACTTCATGAATGGCGTGTAATTTGGAAAACCGCCTCATGTACTGTTCCTAATATATTACGACCGTCCATGTTTTTTTTTTTTGCATATCATTGTTCCAACTCCAACTTTTGTTGTCTCTAAAATCTGATAAATTCTGTGTTTCACGACGATACTTTTCATCATGGAATAAAAAATCTGAAAATAAATGTAAGTTTCTTTCAGAGTTGATACAATGATATGAAAAAAAAAAACATGTATCGAACCCGGGACAGTCAAAGCCACACGTTAGCCAAATTGGCATGGAATTACCTCGCATATAGTATAGGCATTCGTGATCTGAGGAGACAAAACATTCATGAAGTTCAATTTCTGGGACGAAAAATAGCGCCAAAATCCACAACAATTTGATTGACATAAAATAACTGTTGGCCATCGAATTAGGCAAGAAAACTTAAACGTTTGTGGTTTTTTAGTAAACAGCACAGATTTTAGAAATCATTGCAGCAGTCTGAAAAAGAATGAAGAAATTATGCACTTGGGAGTGTTAGATCTCGTGTCATTCACTGTTTGTTACACTAGACCGCAGTGCAGCCACATATACGTGTAATTTAGAAGCAAAAGATAACTGAATACTAACATAAGTATTGCTTGGTTGGCTGACCGCAAGAAAGCATTGAAATGCCTCTTGCGCATTGAATCAGTACCTACCTTATATTGCCGAGTTATTAGGCCACGAGTTACCGCGGAATTCACGCGTACCGTACCTCAGTCACATTGAAACCCTCTTTTTAATTCATTTGTTCATCGCGAGATGAATTATTAAGGCCATTCCCGGAAAAAGGCACTATAACGGGAAGGAACTATAAAAACGCAGCACGGTGTTATAACAATAATGTAGATCCTCGTGTAGATCTTTTAAGCCCAAAGAATCATTGTACATTTTTTTTCTTTTCTCAAATCTGTAAAATATGAGTCCTATCCTCCCCCAATAATATCTTCCCAATAATTATCGCCCGATAACGATCTTCTTTCATACTTTTCTTCTTCCTAATTTATCGTCATGCCGTAGTATATGAATGACTTTGAACATTTTTAAATTATTTTTTTTCTATCATCTTTCAACTCCTCTGACATTGCTTTAAAATGTTTTTGCATAAAAAATATCCAGTTAATTTTATATGAAGAAAAATTACGATGAGTCGTGAATAAAACGCCTTACCGAAAAAGGAAACATCCTCGCATTCGCGAGATTTGAATTTTCAAACCTCTCTGACGAGTTTAATTTTTCGAGAATCAGTTTCTATACGTCAAGAAGGACGAAATTCTTATTATTTAGCGATTTCCAATCTAAGACATTTTTTTTTTTTTCCATTTGATCGCCGATATCGTGTATAGGTACCTACGTGTTGATGATTATTCACCTGTGTCGCACTTATATTGTTAGTATAGGTTAGAGGCTCGCGAATGCTGCGTACGTGTCCTGATATGGTGATACGAGAGAATCACTTCGAAACAGCTTGAAACCACCTCATGCACGCTCGTTCCCAACCGCCTACACCTTTGCCAAGAATCGCCCACGCCCTTTCTTCCGAGTTCATCTGAAATTCTAATTGCGCACGTGTGGCCCGAATAACGTGCCAAAGAAAAAATTTCTTGCCATTCCGTTTATCAAACAACGAAACACGAGCGGAATATTGATTAAAGGAGTTTCGTAGACCTCGATATGGCGTCTGAAATAAACGTCTTCTTCTCATTTGTTCCCACTTTTATATTAAATTCATATATAATATGTATACATGTTAGGAATCCATCAGTTAATGTACAGAATACACAGATATCCTGTTCTAACCCTTTATTCTACTTAATGTCACCTAGACATATCAATGTCGAAGACCCTTGCATGATGCATCTTACATCATGTACCCGCCCACCGCAGCAGCATACACAGTAAAAATTTTTTTGTAAAATTTAACACAGAAGCTTGTGTTAACTACTTTTTTAACACAAAATTTGTGTTATTTCAACACAATCAGTTTATGTCAAAAAAGTAACACAGCTTTATGTTAAAACTAACACAAAAGTAACACTTTCTAAATGTTACTCTCAAATCAACACAAAATTTCAACATAGTTTTGTGTTAGTTTTAACATAAAGCTGTGTTAATTTTTTGACATAAACTGATTGTGTTGAAATAACACAAATTTTGTGTTAAAAAAGTGGTTAACACAAGCTTTTGTGTTAAATTTTACAAAAAAAATTTTACTGTGTAGCCTCTGTAAAAATGACAAGGTTAACTATTGACTTAATATCATGGTCAATTCTAGTCCAAACTGGGTCCGGTTTGGCGAACCCACTCAATAATGATGTAATTCGAGCGTGGACTAGGATTATCAAAAAATATTTGATATTTCATAAATTTTAAGAATCTTAAACTCCGTATTGTAAAATAAAAAATGAATTGTATTTTCTAGAATTTTTCGCAAGTGAACGAACAAATATTTTTTAATACTTTTAATCTACCCCAGAACTATGTGTGAGGACTGCATGTGAAAAAAAATATTGACCGATCAGACTAATGATTACTATCGGGCCGTAAAGTCGAAGCACTTGGGTTTGACACACTATATCTAAGTGAAAAAAAAATCGGACAGCCTTCGGATATGAATTGTCTTCAAGCTTGTTCTATTCCCCGTTAGATCAGCCATGGACCATTGTTGTATGAAAATCAGGAGGGAAGTTATCGTTCAATGTATGTAAAAAAACGTAGTTTTTACACTTTTTTTTGGAAAGTTATCGCTCCTGAGCCATAGGCGCCGCGCGCGAGATACTGACCCGAAAACTCAACGTGTAATACTTCGCAATAACTGTTAAACACGAGGTTAAACAACACATCGAACACATTGAATCGCAATGGCATGGGCTTATCATAATTGTTCCCTGAATTTTCAGCCATTGGTGAACTTTCTATTGTTACTCAGCTCCGAGATCACCACTCGGGCTATTTTCCACTGCCGTGACCATAATTTTGGGAATTTTTCAAAAATTCAAAAAGCATTGCACTCAGGAAGTTTCATAGATTGAGTATCATTGTGTAAATATTTATTTCGGCTCTTTTGGAAGAATGGCGATAAGTTGAAGTTAAGCTACGGAAAAAAAAATGTGTAAAAACTACGTTTTTTGCATACATTGAACGATAACTTCCCTCCTGATTTTCATACAACAATGGTCCATGGTTGATCTAACGGGGAATAGAACAAGCTTGAAAATGAGTCGTATCCGAAGGCTATCCGATTTTTGTCACTTATAGCGTTCTCGATTTGCTGTTCTAGTGTGCACTGAGTGCACTTTTATCCTCTCCTATCTCCTATATCAGAGTGCGATAGAAGTACACTCGGAGCGCCACAGAGCAGAAAAAGTGCAGCAAATCGAAATCGCTATCAGATGTAGTGTGTCAAACTCAAGTTCCTCGACTTTACGGCCCGATAGTAGTCAGTTGTTATGACATAACAGTTGAGATGTGTAATCTGTACAGAGCTCACCTCACTTCACGTTACCTTAGCCGTCACAATCCCCGAAAATGTGTCAAATTTTTTACAAATCTCGAACATTATTTGTGGCCCTTTAATAATAAAAGAAGATTCTGGTGTAACTACAAATTTTCTTCCTCATTGATCGAGGTCAAATTTCTTACAGGACTGACGTGAACGCACAGATATCTTTCAAACTTATATATCTGTAAATTGATAATTTTTATTAAGTTTACGAATTCTTGAAAAAAAAAAAAAATAGTTTTGTTCATCCAAAACCCTTGCTCAAAATATATGTAGAAATATATACATATACCAGTGCAGAGTAAATGCTAATAAAATTGTTAGGAGCAAAACAACTAGGGAAGATTTATTTTCAATCAGGTAAAAATTATACCTATAATATAGACAATTTCTTTTTTGATGTTTCAGTTTCTTCAAAATTTCGGAAAAGTCGACCGAACTGCGGACGATATTTTTGATGAACATCTACAAAACTTCACAAGGCAGCAAAATGCAGCTAACAGGCTTCAAAAGGAATTCAACAATTATATTAGGTGTATTCGAGGTGAGTTTCAGCATCAGTATCCATATATGGTCACACGCTAAATGACTTGGCGAAAGATTTTCAAATCGTTGCCATTTCCGATTTATGTATGAGGCATTCCGCACGTGTAATCAACATAATATGAAAAAATGTTAGACATATATAAAAGTTTCGGTTTAAAGTAAACTTCGAAGTCATGATATGAAGAAAATATTTCGGCTCCGGAAAGTTGAGAAAAAAAAAATTGATACAAAAATTAGTTTTTCAAATTTCTCAAAAACCATACTTTTTTTATCGCTGAAAAAAATTTCAGATAATATTTCTCTATAGTGTAAATACAAGGTGTATAAATTTTTATCTTGGAGCCCGATTTCGTTCAGATAAGAAGATAGGAATCATTTTTCACTGAACTTATTTCTAAACAAATCAAAAGAAACAAACTTCCGACAAACTTCGCATACTATGATAAAGTTCTGTTTATTCTACGGGTTTTTTTTTCTTCAATTTTATGACTTGTTTCCAATTGTTTTTCCAGCATCATCTTTAATGTCACATTAGAGTTTTTACGAAAACTGCGAGAGAACAAAATTTCATTAATAATCTCTGATAAATATCTAAAAAAAACGAACAAAAACTTGAATATTTAATGAAAAAAAAGAACAACAATATTTCTACAAACATCCCTTATAGTCATTAATGAATTAAGCATTAGATACATGACCTATACATATACATGAGTTTACCAATATTTCGTATGTTTTCCTAAAATAAATTCGCGCTCCAATATTTTTCGAATTGCTTTATGACAATCGATTCGAATCCCGGTGTGCAGTGTCTTCTGTAATTCTAGACCTATAGAAACCTGTACTTTATCTCTCTATTCATATTTTCCTTATGACTATTGAGCAAAGATTGGTATCACGTATTCGGTCGACGATATTGAACAAATCATATCTAAATTAGCGTTGAATTTCACTAGCTTGGACGCTATTCAGGTATAAGTGATTTCGCATATCGTAAAAGGGTCTCAAATAAACAAGAAGCCAGTGTAAAGAGGTCTAAAATACGAAATTGAAAATGGCGAACGAAAATGCAAAAACTTGATAGATTTTTGTCAAACTTATAGCATCTCGATGATTTTTGACTTCCTGATTCTGAATCTGGGCGGTAGGGGTGAAAATTGTTAAATTATTGTGAAAAATCGCACGCATAGGTATACTAGAAGAAATTCTTACACGAAAGAAAACATCTGCGACATTATCGAAGAAATATGACAAAATAAAAAGATATAAAAGACGAAAGTTAAAAATCACATTTTCTTAACCCCGTTTCTCTATTTTAACCATTTTGAGGTATAAATCATTCAGACTATTTTCAGATATGTAAACCACATTTCTGTAACGTATTGGGAATCATCTCATACATATACGCGATAGCATCCACAAAGTCCACTAATGATACATAAACACATATAGGTATGCATATCTATAGGCAATTTATCGCTTAGATATAACACACTAGCCATACATATATCAAATATTATTCGTATATACGTAAGCTTAGTGTATACAGGTGTGTATTTATAGTGCCATGATAAAATTACAGCGCGCGGTCATCATCACGAAGGCGATTTATTATATTAGAAACATCAAAAAGGAGGGAGCTGAATGAACTAGATTCTTTTTGAATTTTAATTTTTAGTATAAAAATGTTGATCCCAATGTAATACGTTCTAATACAGTAATATTAAAGAAATAGAGGAAGAAATGAAACTGCAACAAAATATCTGTAATAATTAAAGGAACAAAAAAAAGATTTATAAAATACGAGTTTATGATAAGATTTTTCGAATTTAAAATTTTCCTATCACGTCTTACTTTACTCCCAAGCAGAATCAACGTTTTTTTTTCTTTCTTTCTTCTTTTCATTCATTTTTCTCATTGATTCATCGTATTCTGTACACGGAAAAACGACATTAATGCAGGACTCTCTCCTCCGATATAATACATACCCGCATTTTTGTTAGTTACATGATATATACACGGCTCATTCATCAAGTTCTGTGGACAATCCCACTTCATATCGAATTAACACGATCTATATGCTGCGCGTTCATATACACTGCGCATACGTATTATATCCATCAGGCGTTTTACGCCAAACCCGGTTAAGGTCTAGCTCAACCATCTCGAATTTGATTCATGTTTTATTATAAGTATTATAACGGTGTTACAACTCTAACAGACACCCACGATTCATTTTCAAACAAAGAAATCTCAAATCTTTTCTTATATTTATTTGATCGATTTTCCGGTTTCAAAGGCAATCAGTTAGGAGACTGATTTTAACTGATAATGAGTATCACTCTTATTGACCAGAAAAAAAAGTTGTAGATTTCGTATCAGTTTTCCACCACTCCCTTGGTAATCCTTGTATGCGGATTGTGTTAATAATTTCCTCAATTCGGTGATATGGACAGATCTGGAACATACTGTCGTGAAACACAGAGTTTTTTAAATTTCACTAAGAAAAGAATCAAAACGCGAAAACGTTTTTATTCGGTCTCAAAGATTCAGATTCGAAAATAAATAACCCATTTTGAATAAAACAATGTTAGGGAAAAAAAACCTCCAATACAAGATGTTTAGGGTCAAATCTTGGTCCAGTTGTCATGCAACGACCCATATATATTACACCTATACTCTTATCGGCTCTTGAGTTATATGATATATTATTTTAAGAACAAGGGCATTGCTGTTTGTATTTTATTTTACTACTCACTCGTCAAACGAAACGATGGTATAATTGCTTAAAATCACTGACGTATATTCAAAAGGACATATTATTCTACTTCGTGTAGAGTCGCGAAAATCCTAACTTGTCACTCTGAAATTCATATGAATACCCTAATCCAAGATTTAATCCATTCCGGAGATAATAAAAAAGATCTTAGGTCGTTTTCGCATTTACCGATCGGCTGTGAAATTCTAACGAAGGACAAAAATGGGCGATCTTCCGGATTTTCTATTTTATGGTGTTTTATCATGTGCAGGCACTGCACAGCCACGTAACAATGCCAGGGCAATGATTGATTTTTACCTAATTTCAGCGGTACAAGCAGCTTCGAAAACGCTGATGGATTCCCTAAATGAAATATATGAGAGTCAGTGGACCGGACACGACCTTCTCTATGTTCAGGCACAGAACATGGACATGCTGTGGCAAGATTTCACTCACAAATTAGCTGACCAAGTCCTCGTACCTCTCAACACATACCAAAGCCAATTTCCTGAAATGAGGGTAAGGATTTATATCATAGGAATGCATGTTCTTCTTCATCAAAACTTTTTCAATATGCGTAGATGAAGTAAATTGGATGATATACATTCGCCCCCACATTTCATACTAATCAAAGTGTTCGTAATAGCATCTAGACTCTTGGCTCAGATACCATTTCCTCAAGGATTATACATTCAAGGCTATCTGAAGTGTGCGAGAGAAATCAATCGGTATTTCTTGGACTTTTATGATTTTATGTAACAACTTGACGATATTCTTGGAATGCCATTCAGGACAATTCAATTCTAATGATAATCTGCAGACTAAAACCACACTGTGTATCCTGCCATAAGTCTAGGTATATGGAGTATGACATCTAAACTCGAGGTGACTCTAGACCTTGACAATTCTCATATCGCAATTTTTTTGTACATAATATGCAGTACTGGAGGATGTAAGTAATCTCGAAATTTCAATATTCTATCCCTTCTGACCAATCAGACTAATCGCCAGCAGGTATGGTAGAAGTAGTCGCATCTTTTGGCACTGGAAGTACGAAAAAGGTGGGCGACATTAAAATTGTCAGGGTCTGAAGACACGTCGAGTTGAGGTGGAATACTTCATATCAGGGTATCTAAAAAAAAGTCGAAAATTCATTTTTTTCACCCCACCACTCTAAACGTTAGTTTTAAGCATAAAACAAGTTCTCCCACAAGATCAGCTCTATATCTCAACTGTGAGAGGTGGCGCAAGCCATTTTGCTAAGTTTATTTAACTTTTCGAAGCCTACACTCTTCCTGACATATGATCTTTTTCAAACTCATTCAAAGAGTTTTTCTTTTAGGGTCCCTGATCCCAGATCTGTAGTCGAAATATGGAAATTTAAAATGGCAAGTCCAATATGACGTACCAAAATTGGAAACAGTAGACAGGTTTGCAAAAAAATTGGTAATAGAAAGTTTTCTGAGACCACTAATGTCTAAGCCGAACAAAAAAAATTACCAAATATACATTGATGGAACTAAAAACCCTGAGTAGCAATTCCAATGCGACTCAGTCTACTTTCTACAATATCGTTCCATCATTTTTAATTTTTGCATCTTGATTTCAGATCGGAAATAAGAGACCTTAAAAACCGTTAAGTGCTAATTTTGATGTAAACCGGTCTACTTTTTTTTATTGATTTTTCTACGTCAGGATGGGCTCAGCACTTTGAGTCTCTGTATTCTTACTCGAAATCTGGTATAAGTAGGTAGCTCACAAAATTTTGAGTGAGTTTGAAAAGAATTGCATGTAAGGAACAATGCAGGCTGCAAAGAGTTGATTGAATTTAAAAAAAATGGCTCATGCTCATTTATCTATTATATCTTTCATGTGCTCTCCCATGCTCATGCAAAATCAGTTTCACAAACCGTCTTAGAATGAACGGAAATAATACATACAGTTGAAACAGACATTAAAACAGCAGATGTTATACATTTTAACTCCTAAAGAGCCGAAGATATACAGAGCTTGATTGATCACTAATTGCTCGTATTCAAATATGGATAAATTTAGCCATCCTATCAACACTTAAACTGCGCCTTAATTGAATTACAACATGATGAATAGCGTGATGATAATTAGGCAGGTGAATAGAGGACTAATTCTAACTGAATGAAATGATATTTCAGAAAAAAATAGACAAGAGAGGACGTAAATTGGTAGACTACGACGGTCAAAGGCATAGCTTTCAGTCGTTACAAGGTAATCCGAAGAAACGAGATGAGCTAAAAGTATCTAAGGGAAAGGAACAACTGGACGAGGCTAAACGCACCTATGAACAACTTAACTCAGAACTTCACGACGAATTGCCTGCCCTTTATGACTCTCGTGTTCTCTTCCTCGTCACTAATTTACAAACTCTGTTCGCTGCTGAACAAGTCTTTCACGCCGAGACTGCCAAGGTAAAGAGAAGATACGTGATAAGCACCCTTAGCTTATTAAATTGACAATTCAGCTTATGAAAGGACTGTGTTATGTTACAAATTGTCATCTTAGCTACGCAAAAGTAATATAAATTACGAAACGTGTACTATATAACGTAAAGAAGAAAACATGACATGATAATGCAGAGACTAGAGAACGCTCATTTGCTTTTGAGAATAGTCTGTTCTCACAAGTTTTGTTTTCCCTTTTCAGGTTTATTCTGAGCTAGAAGCGATAGTGGACAAATTGGCCAACGAGAGTCAGAGGGGATCTTACACATTGAAGAAGAACTCTGAGTCCCAATCCCCAAAATCGCCAAATGCTAACTCGTCGTAAGTTTGATAATCAAAGAATCTGTTTTTTTTCCCCCGACACTGAAGAATTGAAATAAATAATATAACGATACGTTTCAGATTGATAATCAATACGCAACCAGCGCAGAACAACATATCATCAGGTATGTTATCGCGTAACTTGATAGTTGGTCTTTTTTTAAATAAATTTCACATCTGTGATTTTTTTTCTTCTTGCTAATGAAGACATTAACATTTAACACTATTTGAACCATGTTATCTGGGAAAATACCTGGATACAGAAGAACCAGCTACTGTGTGACTTGTTTGATTGAAGCTTGGTTTTAGTGTGGCTTGCTATGTGTTACAGTATTGGGTGAGACAACTGTAGCCGCTGGAGATACTTCACCTACAACTCAAATAAACGGCAACGCTAACAGCAACGTTAACAGCAATGCTAACTCCTTAAATAACAAAGACGGTCCTCCTGAAAGCCCGCCAATCAAGTCTGCCCAACCAGTTGAGGAATTGTATGATATCCCAATTGGTGAGCAATATACATCCTCACATCCTCACTTCCATACAATGGAGTTATTCTATTGACTGAATGATGGATAATTCGCTTTATGTATATTGAGTTTAATACACAATGATATATTGCCAGTTTTTACACATGAGAATCCCAAAGGTTCAAGAAGCACAAACTGTATGTAACCAGAACTCAACTTTCTATGTTTGATAAACAGTTCGCTAACGTAGAATTCATCGGCATTCAGGCATTGGTGTATGCCAGCTTCTGTGTAGCAAGGAATAAGACTTGAAAGTGCACTGGGAGACCTTGACTGTGTCCAGTTGCAATTAGTATAAAAGCGATCATATAATGAGCTAGAGATAACACTGTGTAAGAATAATAGCAAACCTGGCGCACTACAATTTGAAAGATTAGTTAATTTCGCATTATAAGTCGGTGTATGGGAATCTGTTGACGGAAACATACAAACCTTCTTAATTAATGTGAAAACGCTTGTTCCGTGGTATCCTCAGAAATTATGAACAATATTTGAATAAATTTTCAATATTTTCACCATGTAGAAAAAACTTGCATAAGATTTGTACACACAGAAATGACAACACCCGCTTTTTAATCTCGGTGTAAATGATATTCGGATTTCTCAATCTACCAGCTGTAGTAGATGAATAAATTTAAGTTATGTCTGTCAATTTGTGCATGGACTTGTTCAGAGAGTATATTAATTATTGCGGAAGCAGGCCCAGCACTAATGACAGAAAATTGAATCATTTTAGACGTGGAATATCAAAATGGTACCAATTTATCCATAGGGGCGACAACGGACAACTTGCCACCGGGAGTATTGTACAGGGTTAAAGCTACTTACAAGTATACACGCGAAGATGTCGACGAGCTATCTTTTGATGTTGGTGAAATCATACGTGTCATCGAGTATGAAGACCCAGAGGAACAGGTTCGTATTATTTATCATTAAAAACTGTGGGGGTATCGGCACAAACGCGTGTACAGTCCTACGAGTGAAATTCGCGCCCTGAATCCTCGAGAATGAAAAACTATTTCGACAATTGGTTTTGTGTCAATAAATTGTTTTTTGGGCACAAATTCTGTCCTTTAATAGATAAGTTGAGCGACAAATGAGCCTAAAGTTGTATTCTGTTGTTAATATTATCTGTTCGTAACTTCTGATACAATGATATACGCACGGCCCCTGCATCAGGAGACTGGAATCACATTTTCGCGATACAAGTATTTCTCATCGGCTCAAGGCACTCATCGGATACTGAGCATTATTTCAAATACACCAATATTACGAATGAAACAGTTCGATCATGATCCCATATTTGTCACAAGCACGACGTGTTTTTATGAACTCTGTCCTGCAGATGTGGTTAGAAAAGTCTACACATAGCGATGTTAGTTTACCCGCTTGACCATCCCAAAACAAATATCACACAGGTCCCCCTCTCAATAAGTTCCCTCCGAATAAGTTCACTTCCCCTCATTTTACTTTGCACGCTTCCCCCACCTCGACGCGTCTGAGTCTACCAAGCGATTGATTCGCTATTACCTCCGAATAAGTTCAAGGAAAGACGATTAGATTATCCTTTAATATGAATAATTATGATAAAACATGTTGATCTATCATTTATGTATGGATCATGCCAGACTTTCCATGATTGATTATATGTGTTGGGTAACATGCATTTATCCAGTTCATACGTGCAAATTGGAAGATTTTTTAGAATTCCTTCGAACGTTTCTGTAATTCGATTGAAAATTCAGATAACGAAAGACGATTTTATAGATTTTCAAGAATTTGATAGATCCCTAAAAACCAAGTTTCAGTACATTGTTGCCGAACCAATTCAGAGGTAACGCGACCGAACTTATTCAGAGGCAAGGCGATCTTTTGACTCGAGCAGCGAGCAGGCTTTGAGTGGGGGCTTATAGTTTCTCGGAAAAACGGTCCCCTACAGTCCCGAAGTTCAACTTATTGAGAGTGAGACCTGTATAACATTTTCGATCTTGTATACATAATCGGGGGATAGAAATCTTTGATAATCCGTTCGAAATTTAGTCTTGGTAGTTAAATAAGTGAATTAAATGAATGAAAATGAATGATTTTATTCGCAGGAGGAGGGGTGGCTGATGGGTGTGAAGGAGGGATCTACAGAGAAGGGTATGTTCCCAGCGAACTTCACTAAACCACTGTGAGGGCAGTTGGACTGGTCATTATCACTGCAAAGCTCATGAAAACAGCCTATTCTACTGTAAACTAGTTTGAAGAAGAGTGTCAAAGATAAAGTGAGAGTCGCGTAGTCAACGGAGGTGTAATCTGAAATTTTGTGGGGATTTAAATAGAGAAATGGGGGGGGGGGGGGGGGATAGGAGATAACGACGTGGTAATACGCTGGCAGGCGCTGAGGAATATTAATCTACCCAAAGTGCCTTAAACCCAGCTACTGTCTGTGCCAACCAACATTCACTGCTTGAATAATAAAGACCAACAGTCTCGCATCGAATAACTGTATAAACTTTTTTTTTTTTTTCTTTTAAATCTGACCATTGAACGCTATCACTAATAATCAAATGAAATATTTAATTAATTAATTAAATAATATATTATAATAAACCCATTACACGCAATATTATAATATAAAAAAAAAAAAAAAGAAAAAAAAAGAACAAGAAGGAGAAACTCTTATCGTTTATTAAATTAATAATATTATTTTATTAAATTGTAAATAGAATCATAAATCTTAAGACTATCGTCGTATGGTGAAGAAAGTTTTTAATGGCCACAAGGAAAACAATAATTATTGTCTATGAAGAGAGAAAAGAAAAGAAAAGAAAAAAAAAAAACATTATGTGATTATAAATTGTATAGAATCTTATTCGCGAATCTCTCTCTCTTTCTCACTCACTCACTCACTCACTAACTGTCAATCTCAATTTCAATCTCTCTTTCTCTCTATCTATCTATCTATCTATCTATCTATCTATCTATCCATCTATCTATCTCTCCGGAAGGAGTTGACGCCAAATTTTTAACGGTCCAATCACATTTCTGAAATTTTAAAGAAATAAGATTATACACACTTACCCCTATCACATTTTTACCTATTTGATATAAACGTAAATGGATCCCATTCGAAGGATATCTAACTATATAATACATAAATATACATAAATATACATAGGTATATATTATGTTACATGAGGGTAAATATATATACTTATGTATATATATTTAAAGATAAAAAAGGTAGTTGCGTGGGACTGTAAGTAATTCTTCCATAACCATCTTATTCATTGTCGTTTTTTTACCACGTTCAAAAACTTGACAAGTATTAGATCGTTATTAAGATAACGATATCGAATACACGATTGAATTGATTATTATTATTATTATTATTATGATTATTATTATTATTATTATTATTATTATTTTTTAATGGGATCTATTGAGTATCTGTATACCTATATTTTGTTTAGCATTTTATTATGAAATACCTATACATATTATAAAAATACCTCTTTATATACAATTTAGCAGGAATAATTGAACGCTCGTTGTACAATTATTTATCCTGCCGTTTAGGAGTTTATTCACATATTAGCCTATAGAACAAAATATATTATGATAAATAATGGTCCAACTTTGAGAAGGAAACAACAAAAAAAAAAGCAAATAGAAAAAGAAGAAATTCTCTAGCGTCGGTGAATACTCATTGAGATTGATCTTTCAAAACACATCATTGTATGTATCAAACAGATATGTGTAACAAATTGCAATGATAATAGTAATATATACATATAGAATAATATTAGAAATACTACTTGTATCAGCTTTGGCATACATAGACCGTGTGTCGTTTCATTTTATTATATTGATCTGAAGAAAGTGAATATCAGGAAGTTGGATTGTTCTTTTATAAATTAAAAATGTTTATAGTTATAGGATTGACCCATTGTTACACAGGCCTTTTATTTTTTTCTAAATTGAACATACGTACATCAGTCTTACGTGTTTCAAATTTCAAATTTAAATTTTCTACGTTTCAATCTAGTGCAGACACATCAGTCATTTTCTCGATCTAGTATTATATAGTCTACTATCCAAAGATCGGTGTTAATGTCAATGTTCGTTTGAAAATTCAAAGGTTTAAATGAGAAGATCTTGATAGTTTTGCTGAATAATAAATTTTACGACGTTGAATAATGATTCATCGTTTCTTCGAAAAATTGATGATTTGTTAGAACGATTATCGATTTCCCCATACCTGCATTTAATAGAATTTTCTACGTTCTTAAAAATAGGCTGAAGAGAAAAAAAAAAAAATATTAATTATAAATCGTTAACTGACGATGTGTCTGCTCGTGTAATTAATGCGTGGTAATAGGAGTTAGCTTCGTTTGCTCTTTATAATAAGTGTCTGGTGTACCAATGGAGCAACCCATTGTTATGTCATTTGTCATTTTTATGTCATGTTGTTTAATTTTACTGAAGCCATAAGTCATATCTTCATAACCCTTATGATAAAATAACATTATAACAATAATTATTACGTGTCTATCGTTTTCATTTATCCCACCCCAACGGCCAACTCACTATCCCATCTTCAATAAATCTCAGAAAAATTGGTCTAAACTTTCTCTTATCAGGCCAATGCAATATCGCTTCTCTCTGGGCATTAGAAGACTACATCTTCATTGCGTTAACTATGTCTCAAGTTAGGTATGTTTAGTATGTAAGATGTGATCCTACAAACATCATACCATCGTCAAAGTTGAACGCATATTAATTACTCCATTCCCGTGTCTTTGTTACTGTAGTAAACTGTAAAGACGAGAACAGTAACATTGTCCACAATTCTCACATTAGAATAAATCATCTTGGTTCCAAACTCTCGTGGTTTCTAGATTTTTTTGACATTTGGACGTTTTTTGTTCCTCCGTGCAACCTCTGAGCTACATAATTCATTGACTATTAATCAATTTGTTTTCTTTTTAACAAAACATGTGTCATACATTTTAGATAACAGGATGAAATGCATCTCACTAATAGGTGAGGAGGACGAATCATGTCTCGATCACAGAATCGGAAATGTTCTTACAGTCGATGGAGCGAGCCTATACTGCAAAGACGGTACTCGATGCATTTGGCTCCAACTTCTGAAGAGGATACATCGTCTGTTCAGAGATCCAGATCCAGATCCCCATCGCCACTCCTTACCTCGATACATCAACCCTTGCCTCAGAGACTAGATCAACAGAATGGATGCTGCTCTTGTCGTACCAGTCATTATAACAAGAAAAAAATATCCAAGAGTCATTCGGCTAACAGTTCAAAGGCAAAGACAGAGAATTAGTAGATATGAAGGCTGGACATGGTTTCTTCATCGCATACAATAGAAATTTGATTGAAACATCCTGGGTGCTTAGTCCTTAGAGATACATTAGTTTCTAAACCAGCAGAAATCAAACGGGTCTCAGCAGATGCGTGAAAGTTTGGAAATACAGTTGGTTGGAAGCCAGGTGGAAGAGGCATTGGTTGGGGATAAACAAGCAGCGTTATTTCAACATCTTGAATTGTCCACTAATACGCTTGATGCTCTGATTCAGCACGTTCGTTCTTTGCGAGTTTCTCACCTCTCGGCACAGAGAGTTATTTATCTTGGCGATAAATTGACCCTACACCATTCCTCGACTTTATTCAATCACAACAGCTCATTGTCTACAGATTTAGCGACTCGTCTAAGCCAGGTGTTTGATAATAGTCTAATAAAATATCGCTGGTTATTTTTATATTCAATTATTATTTGGTCAAGTTTTTTTTCCATGGTAATATGTTAACAGGCAAAATCTTCCGGGGAGAATAGACTGCATTTGCTTCACGAGGTCTTAGAGAATTGTTCCAAAAATGTAATCACTTCAAAACGACTACAGACTCTGATCGATGATCATCAAATGAAAAAAGAAGACTTTACTGTGGCTGCTAAAAACTTTAAAAACTTGTTGGAAAACTCTAAGCTTACTGTATCTCAAATGGATAAGCTGCAGTGCCAGTATCAAGCTATTTTGGATGACTATAAGCAAAATAGAAGATTTTTAGACGCTGAGTTACCCAAGATTATAAACACGTAATTATCAATGCGATATTAACTTGGTACTATTCATTCAATTAATTGTGTTTTCCATAATTTTGCATATTCTAGTCGTTTAGGCGCAATTCGTCAAGGCTTTTGTATGATTGCTGCGTTTTACAAAGATGCAGAATATTCCAAGCATATTTCAGATCTGTTTAAAATATTAGGCGATTCTTTGAGCCAGGATCGGGAACAAGGTAGAAGAAATGCAGATATTTCCGGGTTTATATGGTTTTTTTAATAATTTCATGAATAATTTCTAAACAAGTTTGTTTTTTCTATTTTACTGCATTCAATTGAACGAAGACATTATTTTATCGTTTTTATTTTGGTTCTTCTTTCCTTTTTTACAGCGACGGAAAATCATAATCATAATCATAATCATAATCATCAATACGAGAAGCCTCAAGTAGAACAAGAAACAATATGTCAAAAGTGTAAAGTGAATAGAGTGGAGAAGAAATAATAGTATTTGCTTTTGTCAATTCCATTAGGAATTTAAGAGGAAGAAATTATATACAGCATGAAGCCTTACATATATTTAGTCCGAAATCCTCTTAAAACTATATACCAAGGGCTTTGTTGGCCTCAGGTATAATAATATGGGGAATTTAACATCCGCAAATAATTGTAGGGAGAAAATGCAAGCGGTAGATGTTAACGTATATTATTGTTATTGTACCTGATACATTTCAAGATAAAATCTACATACATATAACATACAAGGAGCTTATATGTCCCAACGTCAAATCTACCTACTAAGTTTATAAATTTTTGCTAACAACATTCTATATCATGATAAATGTAGTATACATCAATTGTCATTGTTGTAAAACAATCTTTATATTAAACTAATATATTAATTATTATGAATTTCCGTTTCTTCGATAATTTTAATTCGTAATTTTCGTAGCATATCACGAAATGAAAGAATATGTTTCAGTCTGCTGAAAAGCGAATGCTCGTCAAATGATGTGCAAATCATTTGGCGTATTAGTAATTGTTTTTTAAAAGCATATTTGACGGTAAAGGGTAATAGATATTGACGGGGGTGAACAACAGTAGGTATAATAGTTTATAATATATTATAAATTATAATATAATACTATAGGTTGTATCTTAATTTCAAAATCTCGCGGTTATAATAAAGTCTTTTGTTTGTTCCTTTGCGCAACCGCTTTGCGGTGTTTGTTTTCTGTGTACGATGCATGATGGGAAGTGGCGCTGTAATATTACAAGGACGCCATCTTGCGATAGGCGGTTGCCGTGTAATCGAAGTGAATATTCGCTCGTTGATTTCGGGTGAAAGTATAGAGGCCGGTGTGTAGTTCCAAATGGATATAATCATACCGCTATATAATACGGCGATGGGGTTTCACCTGTAAATAGTGTAAGTGCGGTAATAAAGATAGTGAATAATAATTTAACCTAAACGCCGGCCGATCCATTCGCCGTGCCCGTCCCCCAAAACTATACCTCGTCTAGTTACTGATTATAATCATATTAAATAAACACGTGCACACCAGTGGCGACAGGCTTCGCAAAATCTAGTTTGTCTAATAGGATCATTTAACGTTCGAAGGCGGCCCCCCGAAACTCTCCCGGATATAAGTACCGAGTATCGCGGGCGCGGCGCGAGTCGAGGAGGGCTGGTCCGTTGCAGCAGACGATCTGCGTCGTCGTCTACTGTACGCGTTACCACACCCAGCGAACCTACAAGCCTAGAGGAGCGAACGAACGAGCGAGTTAGCGAACGAACTCTACACATCGCGGAGAGTTCCGCGGAGTGGAGTGGAGTGGAGCGGAGCGGAGAGGAGAGACAGGGAGCGAAATAAACTGACAGAGAGAGAGAGAGAGAGCGAGAGAGAGAGAGAGAGAGAGCGCGAGTGAAAGAGAAAGAGAAAGCAAACGAACGAGCTAGCGATAGCGATACAGAAAAGTCAGAGGCCCCCCGGAGTCATAGAAAGAAACGGTGGCACAGTCAGACGAGGCCAGTCAAAAGTCGATTATCGTTTAATATAGTAGAACTAAAAGTGTGTAATCCGGCTTTTTTTTTTTTTTTTTTTTTAAAAGAAAACTGTGTGTCTAGGTGTTGGTGTGCGTGGGTGGGGTGCGTGCGTGCGTGCGTGGGTAGAGATCGACCCTGAGTGTCTGCTACAAGTTTGCTGCTACTACTGCTGCTACTGTTGTTGTTGCTGCTGCTGCTGCTGCTGCTGCTGCTACTGTTGTTGCTGTTTCTACTGCCTGCCTGTTGGTATAGCGAGAGAACAGAACAGAAAATAAGAAAAGGGAAGATAAAATAAGAAGTCAGAGCGGCGTGTGCGTGGCGTGCGCGACTCGCCCGTTTCCTCGGTCTCGTTCGTTCCCGTTCTTCTATACATCGAAAGGAATAACAATTTTCCCACGAAACAAGATATAAAATATACCTTCGGCAGCTAAATATTAAGGAAATAATAATAATAATAATAATAATAATAATAACAATAACAACAACAATAACAATCACAATAATAATAGTAATAGTAATAATAACAATAAAAGGGAAAAGAAAAAGTCGACTAAGCAGCGTTGATGTATCGTTGGCGTTTGGCAGGAGGATCGCCCCGCGCGTGAGGGCGGGAGGACAGGAGAGGAGGAGAGGTGAGGGTGTCGTGGCCCGATTGCAAATTGCAAATAGCCAATCGCCCATAGTTTTCATCGAATTAAACGTGGGCAAATTATCGTATAATATAAGGGGTACGAAGATCAAGGAAACTACAAAACGGCTGTTGCCGTTACAGAGGAGGAGGACCACCACCGCGTTCACGGTGGCTCGGTTTCCCCGCTGCAACACCACCGCCACCTCCATCACCTCCGCCACTACCGACGTCGTTGCTGTTGCCGCTACTGCTACTGCTACTGCTACTGCTACTGCTGTTGCCGGTTTAGTTGCTGTTACGAATACTACAACCACCAATACCATCGCCGCCGCCGCCGCCGCCGCCGCCACCACCACCACCACCAACACTACCAACGGCAAAAGATAATATCGGCTGAGCCGAGCTGAGCTCTGAGCCGAGCCTACAAACTCGGACCGACCCCACAACTCGCTCCCTCTCTCCCTCCTCCCTCCGAGGATTTTGCCCTGAAACATGGCGTGCTGCCTGTCGGAAGAGGCCAAGGAACAGAAGCGGATTAACCAAGAGATCGAGAGGCAACTTCGGAGGGACAAGCGAGATGCGAGGCGAGAGCTCAAGCTACTTCTATTGGGTGAGTTTTTCTCAATCGTTTATATATTATACATATATATAAATATATATACATTTCCATCATCATAGTTTTTCAATGACTTTATTATTATTGTACGGTGGTCTTTCTCCTCCCATACCACTTCCTTTCTCTATCTCTACCTCTCTCGCTCCATTTCTACCCCCATACCTAGGTGCTTCTTTCGTCGCCTTCCTCATACTCAGTTCCTCCTCGTCCGCGCGTGTAATCATCTTCGGTCGCGATCCTATCCCCCCCCCCCCGCTCGCCGCTCTACCCCACCACCGAAATAGTGGCCACGCTAGTAGTGAGCACAAGTCGGTAACACCGGCTGCACCTACAGGTCGTCTTATTTATTTGCCAAAGATGGAATGAGGTATAGGAACGAAATATGAGTTATGTCATTGTGGAAAGTTTTATGGACGATATATATATGCATAATTAAGTTCTGTGGTTAATCTTTAATTATAAATTGGACGATTAAGTTGTTCTTGATACATTTTTTGTTCTAGGGGCCGGTATTCATAGTCAGTTCTTAAGAACTTGCTTGTTCAAGGCCATCTTAAGATAGCGTTATATATGGGTCCTTGGCTGAGACCATGCTTAAAGTCGTGTGCCGAGTCGACTTAAGACTCTAACTATCTATGAATACCGGCCCTAGACGTACGACGTTTGTCTACTACTTGCGTTGTTGGTGTCTTAGTTGACTTTGTCGTTGTCGTCGTCGTCGTCGTCGTTGTTGTTGTTGTTGTTGTTATTTTTGTTGTTGTTGTTGTTGTTGTTGTTATTGTTGTTGTCGTGCGGTATGGAGACAGGAAGACAGAAGGATGTTCAGATATTAGACACGTCACATAGATATAGGTATATTATTGGTTAAGGTAGTTGTTTCGAGATAGTCACGTTCAAAAGTATAGCTCATCGAATTAAAAGTATAATATAGCTGAAGCGTTGGTTGAAAACCGCCTATTACGAAATTTTTGTAAAAGTACACTTTTACTGCTCCCACACACATCTGAATAGTATCCATACGTGTATTTATTCATGAAAATTTTTAGATTTTTACAAGTTATATTTCAGTAACGGCGTGGTCAAAAATTTTTATTTTTTTTTTGTGTAATTTATAACTTCGGTGTATATAACATATCAAATTTTTATCAAATTCCTTCGTTGCGTTTTGATTATATTCGAAAATCTCGCGTGTAACTCTCTATTCTCCATAAGAACCCGTGCTAAAATTACAAAACTTTGATATCGTTTATCTCAAAATTGGGGTGGTCAATTTTAATCGGAATAGGGTCATATTTTTTGTATTCTATTAAATAACAATCAAGGAAAGTTTCGTTGAAATCCTTCGAGAAATCGTTCCACGCAACAACTATCCTAAAACCATTTCTTTCTTGTTATCGTTATATTGTATTGTATATACACGGAAAATTTTAGTCAACTGTGACTGTATACGCGTATTCGGCGATTGTGCACACTTCGTAGCTGTTCACTTGATACCTATGTGTAGCCATCTACTGGTGACGCGGTAGGCAACAGCGTATACAGTGAAGCTAAATGTAAACAGTGGCAACGTTCTCTGTATACGAGTGTCACCAGTAGACGGCTACACATAGGAAACCAACTGCAGGCTTCGCATTCGTCAACAATACCTGAACACAGTGTATACCACCTCCGCGTACACTCTGATTCTCCGCTACTGGCCACACTGAGAGGGGCCATTCAACAAATACGTTCGCTTTTTTGAACGATTTTAGACCCCCCCCCCCTATGTAACAATGGTTCGTTTGACTAGACCCCCCCAAAATAATACGTCACAAATCTCTACCCCCCCCCCCCCCCCCCGCTTCGATGCCTTTTTTGATCTATCGATCCATAATTCGATCTATTCAAACGAAATTTTCGTGCCAAAACCAGAATTCTATACATAAAAACCGAACGTCACATTGTCCCGACCCCCCCCCCCCCCCCCCATGACTTGTAACGTCACATCAACCTCGACCCCCCCCCCCCCCCAAAGCGAACGTATTTGTTGAATGGTCCCAGAGACAGTGACCGACCACGAAATTTTCAGGTGTAGTATAATTATAACGGCTGGAGGATAAAAATAATTCGACAATGGGAAAGTTCGTGACGTCTTGGGAATAAAACGAGTAAAGGAAAGTAATATATTTAGAATTTATCATCGTTAAGTGTCCTGCGGTTATAAGCTTACGAAACGATTGCATATACCTATATCTACTTAGTTGCATACATATATAATCCGCAAATTATTTACTTCAATCGTATCAGGACGTTGAATTCGACGTTGGATTGATTTACTTACGTTTTGCCAAACCTGCATATATGTAAACATACATAATCTATTATATCGGTCACGCGTTGCTACAACTTCGCCGCGGTTAGGATTAGGGTAAAGTTTTTAGCGAAAGAAGATAAAGAATAAAAAGAAACCACAGAAGTACACAGAACATATACCGTGAGGTTACGTGGAAAGAGCTAGTTCCAAGCGCGCAGATGCTGATTTATTCGAATATTACGAGGACCGCCGATTTCAGAGTTGCCACGAATATCCCTAGAGTCCGTCTGCTATTTGGTTCCGATTGTTGTCAAATATGCAAATGGCGGCAGACCATGGCAGGAGTAGGTTATGTTTGTTGTGAATCTAGCAGACGACAGAAACAGGGATATTACTGAAAAGTTGATGAAGTTGCTAGCACGATTCTGCCGGCCAACGATATTCGAATAAATCAGCGCCTGCGCGCTTGGATACAGCTCTTTCACGTAACCTCACACGGTATACTTAGACGAGAGAAGCGAGGTAGGCATACGAGAAATTGACTCCTATAGCGCCCAATGAAAGTATAAGCAACAGAAAATTATAGGATTGATTATACACATCTTATTGATATATAGTGCCGGACACAAGATCAAGACCGGACTTGGTCTTGTCTCGATTTTCAAGACGAGACCAAGACAGGATCACGATGGAAAAATTCGAGACGATACCAAGACTACCCTGAAGTCTCGACAACATTAGTCAATATTCCAATATTCGAAAAAAAAAGAAAAAAAAATGGTGATAAATAAAATCCAACATTTCGTTCTTGTGACATTTTTATTGAATGGGAACTAGATGTAATAATAATTAGGGCCACTAAGGGACAAGCAATAACCTGACAAGACCAAGACAAGACCAAGACGAGACCTGAAAATCGAGTTTTTTTCGAGACCAGGACCGAGACCAAGACCAACCTTCATAGACCAAGACCACACTTCACAGACCAAGACAAGACCAAGACAAGACGTAAAAATGGAGATTTTTCCGAGACCAAGACAAGACTCTGCAAAGTCTCATCTTGTCTCGTCTTGTGTCCAGCACTATTGATATACCCGTATGGTATAAAGAATGATGGAAATTCGTCTGAAGATATGAATAAACGGGAGGATAGGGAAATGCGGTATTTATACCGGATACGGATACGACTGGGGAAAAGGATTCTAAAAACAACCGCGACATATTTTATTTTCATATATATATATATATATATTACATTGGAAGATATATTTTGGTTTATTTATATACAATATACCATCTGAGATAATATACATACAGTCCGCTCTGATAATAGGGCCGGCTATGGGCGGTTAGGGGAGTATTTTTCCTGGAACTCGGGTACCCCCACTACTGACGCGCGTTCACGTCGTCGAAATTCACTTTGCACTCCCGCAATAGGGCCGCCGTGAAATTATGTGCTATTTCATTGAGCGAACGTTCGGCCCTATTGACAGAGACGAATATGAAATCCGAGATCATTCACCAGTGGGGGTTGAGCTCGAACGAGAACCTGGGGAAGCGGCCCTATTGATAGTGGCCCTATTATCGGAGCGGACTGTATTAATTTTTATTCATAGAGATATTAGAAAATAGAAAAAAGAAAATCATATGATCAAATATTTAGGCATATACCTATTATCATTGAATCTGAATTCTGGAGGTGTTATTAGGCTACATTCTTTAATAGGAGATAAGCCAAAACGGCACGAAAATAAAAAAAACTTCTGGAGTTGATGATCACGTTTAATTTCCAACAATTTTACCGATAATGAATAGTTTTTTTTATTCATTTTATTATGTCAATTATTATAACACACATCATATATGTTACATTATTACATACCGAGGGGCTATTCACTCAAACTTTTAGTGTACAAGTGATTTCGTGATTTCGTGATTTCATATATGATTTCGCATGATTTCATATGATTTCAACTGATTTTTTATATGATTTCGTTTGTAATTCTGGATGATTTCTGCTGATTTTCAATTATTTTCAAGTGATTTCGGAGAATTTCAGCTGAATTCCAGTGATTTCCGAAGGATTTCGAAGAATTTCCGCTGATTTTAAGCGATTTCTCAGTGATTTTTTGGGATTTCAGAGCGATTTTTTTCCTGATTTCAACTGACTTCAAACCAGGGTGTACAGCTGATTTCATGAGTGAATAGCCCCTCGTTACATGCACTGAAAAAAATTGATAGTCAAGTCTACTATAAAACAACCATAAAATTTAGTGCTCTCACGGACCTTGCATATTTTTTTGTTACAGTAACTACAAAAATGTCGTCACTCTGACTATTATTTATGTTTTAGGCTACCTTCTTAATCGGAGATAAGCCAAAAAGGCAAAAAAAAAAAAAAAAAAACTATTATTTATGCTTAGTAGTACTATATTGCCAAGACTAGTGATATAATTAAATTGAATATGCACGGTCTTACTATTAAATTTTGTTGTCATAACGAAGAATATAGTTATCATAGCATTCTTTCAGTGTACTGCAGGTCGATGATTATCTCTCTCTTTCTCACGATCACTCCTCGAAATTTGTCTAAAGATCGAATTATAAATCGAAAGAAATTTTGAAACAGAAGTGGAAAAATAATAAACAAATAAATTAAAAGAATAATTAATATTGAAAGAAGAAACGAAATGCGACCAAAAGACGATATTTAATTCTTGTTATAAAGATCATTCAACTTATATACACTGTAAATTTTTTTTTTTTTAAATTTACTAAAATTGTATTGGAAGTTTTATGCATATACGGTGTTGTAAATGTACTACATATTTGTGAAGGTATTTTAAATACTTGCATCTTAAATTCACTGTACTTTTACAGCGAAGTTACTGAGCAATAGTGTAGTAATTTTAGCAAACCTGAGTATTATGAATCAACTCATGATTTGCAAATTTGAAATGTATTTGTCCATCAATTTTGATATGCATGTATTTTGAATATGTCACACTGATCACGCCATTTTACGAGGCATGTATACATTAAATATAATGTACTCTCACAGTCAAGTTACTGGAAATTGCGACGCCTCAACGTAAAATTATGATTTTTCTCAGATTGTGATAGAAAATCATGATATCTCAAATTCACATTGAAAAACATGATATCTCCAATTCTGGTTGGAGATAATATGTGCTGCAGTCATCAAGTCGGTCAAAAGAAACACACCTGGTATAGAATGTGGTCTGACTCGGGAGCTGAGAGTGTCGGTATGTATCGGCGATGCATACTTCTAGTCAACGGGGCATAGATTTACTTGCGAGAGACAGGCAGACTTTGAAGCATCTATCGGCATAAGGCAGTACCAATTACTGGGGCACTGACGTATACAATTGTTCCTCATCAAACGTTGACGAATCGTCGAGAGTAAAATTCATAAACGTTTTGGTGATTCTGCTGTCCAGTTTTGTAAAATCGAAAACTTGGTTATGAAATTTAAATAAATGCTTACCAAATTTACTTTACTAGCCACATTTGTAATTTCAATATACTTGAGCTCAATCTTCTTTAACTTGTCTGTAGTGAATTCAGCAAACTGCTCAGTAAATTTCTAGTAATGTGTAGTGAATTTACAAAACAAATGAGATCACTATACACGTTTAGTGTATTTAAGGGATTCCTCATGAGAAAAAAATTTATTTTCGATTTTTATTTTTTTGCTGTTTTGCTATCCTTAATGTCTCTAGAATACTTTAAATGCGTTTTTCTCAAATCGTTGTTTTTTAAATCAGTTGCAAGGATTGTGATTAAACGGATGGATGTTTCTGCCTAATTTTTTTGCATATTGTCCAAAAATATGTTCTCTAGTACTTATACCTACAAAATTTGAAAAAAAAAAATTTTTTAGATTTATTTTAACTAGAAAATGGCGGGAAAAAAGGTCATTTTTTCAATTTTTTTTTTTTAAATTCCTGCCATTTTTTGAAATGTTGATTTCCGAAGGTACTTGTAGGTATAAGTACTACAATTGTACCTTAACTTTAAGAGTTTTTTTGGTTTTTTCTTTGAGACCACTGGGGAGGGCGCTAGGCTTGCAGCCACGGAGCGCCTCAAAAACGAAGCGTCATCTATAACGCCCTCTACATCCGAACACAATACAAAAATAAAAATTTGTTTAATGGTTATTAATACTTCAAATTATACTTTTCATTGTGTAAAAAGTCTTTTTAAATTTTATAATAAACTAAACGAGAAAAAAAATGTTGAATTTTGACATATTTTTCACACTTTTCATGAGGAATCCCCCTTAAGATGATGTTACGTATTTCTCGTACTGACTAGGAGAGTATCGAGCCTCCGGGTCATCGATCTTGACCAAACTTATAGGGGTGATTTCTTGAGCCAAAATATTAATCACCAGCTGAATAAATCTCTTGAATGGGCCTTTACCCTGTCAATTTACCTAAATGTACAACAGAAATCAGTGAAACCTGGGTTTTGCAAATCGCTATGAAATAACCAGTTTTTTTGCTGCGTGATGAGATTCTACATTGCACTGAATATTTAAACATTGAATACAGTCATTATTCCACATTAGATTGTTGAAATTTAACATCCCAGCTATAGAAAATCACTTCATTCTGCACCTATTGACACATTACTACTAGTCGTTTATCACTCGTGCAACATTCATTTGGTGAATCCGAAGACCTCTTTCAGTGCAACGTAGAATCTCATAACGCAGCACAAAAACTGGTTATTTCATAGCGATTTGCAAAACCCAGGTTTCACTGATTTCTGTTGTACATTTAGGTAAATTGACAGGGTAAAGGCCCATTAAAGAGATTTATTCAGCTGGTAATTAATATTTTGGCTCAAGAAATCACCCCTATAAGTTTGGTCAAGATCGATGACCCGGAGGCTCGATACTCTCCTAGTGAGTATAGTAAAATTAATTCTTTTTTTGTGAATGTAATAAATATGCATAGTAATTGACTTTCCTACGTGAAATTAGTGATTTCGCAAGATTTTTGTACAGTAAATGTATTGTAAATTCACAATCATTTTTTACAGTGTAGGTATGAAATTTGATCGCGATTTTTTTTCTCTATTCCGCTATATAAAAGTTCATAACAAATTCCAATTAATAATCAGCGGAAGTATAGTTCTCGTGACGTGTATACTGATTGTGTGTATTAAGATTACGTTATCATTATTATAGTAGCTATATATAAGTGGTCAGCTTGACCGCCTTGTCTTAGATAAGGTTTTCTCTTCCTCACTCATTCATTTATTTCTTCTTCACTTTACTACATACAATGTCTACGTATCAAGAGACTCGGTAGAGTCTCGCGCCAAGTACATTAAAAAAATTTTTTTTTTCAAGCGCGAGACTCAACGAGTCTATATACCCGAGAGGCAGCTACCCTAACCTATACCGCGAACTAGTATCGTCGTTTTCTTTCACCTCACAATATACACAGATTGAAACTAATTCAATCTAGGATGTGGGCATGAAAAGCTTTCATTTGAGCCTTAGATCGATTAAATCGGTGTCCGGAATGCTGAGATATGATTAACTACAAATTCTGATACCCCGTTTCCGCGTAAAATTTTTCGTTTTCGTTCTTCTTCTTCTTCTTCTTCTTCCAAAGACTTATCGTTTTCGTCGTCGTCAGACCAAGATTCACATTCGGCTACATCCTATTATAGGAGATAAGCCATTTAAAAGGATTAAAAAATTGATTGATTGATTGGTCCTTTTTTCGACTTATGGCCCTTGAAAAAGGATTAAAAAAAAAAAAAAACAAGATTCACATTCAAACCATTTCCATGCAATCACTAGACGGGAAAATCCACACAAAAGTTGTAGAGTGACGTCAGTACGAGATAGTTCCGACGTAGATAGCGCCAGTATCGCAGACAGAAACCGTCTCCTACATAGACATAGAGCATGGACTGCGCATTCCCTATACAGCCTATGGTAACGCCAAAAGTGAGAGAGAAGGGTAACACACGCGGCCAAATCTGACTCTTTCTATGCATTTGACGTTGTTGGTTAGAAAGAAACAGATTTGGCCGCGTGTATATGCTATCTCTTTCTACCGACCGAGCGATTTTCGGCCCGAATGCGCAGTCCATGCTCTATGTCTATGGTCTCCTACACTAGCAGACGCGTATTGTCATTTCATGTTTTTAAATCCCAATAATAAAGGAAATGAGAGAAATACGAGCAATGCTTAATACAAAATTTGAACGTACAAAAACTAGTGAATACCCACCGCAAGCCCCTCGGGTGCCAAAACCTTACGCCAAGTACATTAAATTAATGTGATAGTCACCAATAAAAATGTTTCGATAGGTTAATCTTGAATCCTACGATCTCGAGCTTTTGAGGTTATGCGAATCGGCTGACGTGTAAAATTCATGGTGATAAATAAAATAACAATTATAAACGGACAAGACTGTCAGATTAATATTAACTGATTTATGAATGCAATTATCAGAAGAAACGGTTTTTCCGGTTCAATTGTTTAGCAAGTTATCGCCTGAGGAAGTCTGACAAGAGAAAATCAAGAGAAAATGTTGAAGTTGAAAAATATGAGGATAGCATTATTCGATATAGGGAACGGCAAGGAGCCAGACCAATAAAGCCGAGTTCAAGCGTTGGATTGCAACGAATTTTACTTCAAGCTCCATGTTAAGCTCATCTCCGAAGGCTCGTCTGCTGAGACTCAAATTGTGAGTCAACGTTATGCGTAGGATTCCGACGAGTCCTATAATCTAACTCCGTATCATCTAGTCAAAACGAGATTTTCAGTCAACGTTGTTTGTTGGACTCCGATAGGCTTTATTCTACACTCCACGTCAACGTAGTGCCTTGACCTTCGGTGGAGATAATTTTTTAATCCATAATGTATATTCATAATTTAATGTCGAATTTCAATAAATTTGTTACATTTTGGTATGCAACCTGTGTCTATATGTTCGACTCTATTAAGCTTTCTCCAAATTAAGATTAGTGCTATCACGACAAATGGAATGAAATTACTTATTTATGGATTATTTAATTTTGTAGCGGGTCGCCATATAAGACGAGAGGATGATGAGAGAAAACGCTTGGGTTGCAAAGTATCAGGATAGTGTTATTTGATACGAGAAACGGCAAAAGTCGGACGAAGAGAGCAGAATGCGGGTGTTTGACTTCATAAATTTCCATTTTATGCTCTACGCTAGTCTTGCATGAATAGGCTCAATTCTAAATATTTTGATACCTTCTGTTCAGACCCGAATTGGAAGTTGACGTTATGAGTACGGGACGCGTACATGTTCTTTTTGCAGAGGACCTAGTTGCATTAAAAAAAAAACTACCTACGAATTGCAATACATATATCTGATATCCATATATATTTAGTCATGAGCAGCAACTATAACCCTGCGTGCAAGTAACTCCGTCATTGCCGGTCCCAGGCCCAGATGAGACAGGTGGAGGGCTGCACGCAGGGTTAGATGTTGTAGGTATAAAAAATTATTGTAGTGGAACAATTTGTAAACGCTATGAAAGTACATTACGCGTCACTCTACAAATTTGAGACTTGGGGAAAATTATGAGCACACGCGTGCTCGTTGCTGTTGACGTTCCTGCTTATCGAGGGACTTCGGGCGGTATGAAATAGCACAAAACAACCGAGCGAGCGTAGCGAGCGAGCACAATTATTAGGTGGTCAAGCAAAATTTTACAAAAAGTAGTGAAATCAACCCCAAAAGCACCTTTGGTGCAAAAACCTTCCGCCAAGTCCATTAATGTGTAGATCACTCCACCAAAAAATAATCAAAGGTTGTGCTCGCTCACTCGATTGGTTGATGATTATCAACATACAACAGCATTGAAATCAGATACAACTGCCAAGTACCTGTAGTATAATAAAAGTTTGGAATTGAAAAATTTGTTCAAACTAAATAACGTACTCGTTCGCTCGCTGCGCTCGCTCACTCCATTGGCTTATGATTATTGGTTGAAAAAACAATTCGGATGAAGAAATTGAAGATGTCAACATTTATCTAAAAATATTCATAACGAGAAAATAATTTAAACAAAATTGTAAAAAAAAATTCGGAGGTAGTGGTACTTGGAGGGCCTTTTGTAGAAAAAGAAATATGAAATATCGATCGCGAACCATGTCAATGTCATCTGATAGATATTCAAACATTGGCCCGCCAACGTACCACGGACTGCTTTTGTATGTTGATAATCATCAACCAATCGAGTGAGCGAGCACAACCTTTGATTATTTTTTGGTGGAGTGATCTACACATTAATGGACTTGGCGGAAGGTTTTTGCACCAAAGGTGCTTTTTGGGGTATATATGGGGTATTCCAAAATATTTTTAACGGTCATTTACCCCGACCCCCATCGATTTCTGAATAAATTATTCTCAGGGTAACCCTAGACCCAGGTATGATTGCTGAATTATTTTAGAATTTTGCGATTTTTTTTCTAGAAGTGACGATTTTTTGAAAATCGCACTTTTCGGCAGCAGCTCGTTTTTCATCCAATTCTAGTTGGCAACCAAGGTATCCCACGGAAAAGTGACTGGTGCACAACTGTCCAGTTTTTTGACGTACTTCGAAATGGAAATATTTGTAGACTTTTCCAGACACCGGAAGTGCCGAAATTCTCGTTTCAAAAATCAAAATCTCGGATTGCAAAAAGTCGCCGTGATCGATCTTTTTGAAATTTGTAGACAAAATTCGACATCGAAAGACGGAATTTTTAAGAACAGGCCGAAGTTGGGCCTACTTCGGGTTTAGGAGGTATGGCTATTTTAATCACGCGAAAATTCATATTCCGGCGTTACTTTTGTTATTATTATTATGATGATTATTAAAATTATCAAAATTATTATTTTACATGAGCATGAGCTTTATGACTCTGAGATGGTATAATAACAATCGATGAATATTTTCATCATATTATTAAACATTCTAATTCATTTTTTCATAATAAAATTACTCTATTAAAGTTGCCGTATATTCGTTACAGTTGTCAATTACTAGACCAATTAGCCATATTTATCAGTAATATTGATACAACAGTAACGAATAACATGAGCTTTCATCTTTTCGATTCAAATCAAATTTTAAAATCGTTCGACTTTGAATATAATTCTTAATTACTGTGAAAATTAAAAATTGAAAACTGTCCATATCTCTAGATGGCCAAAAATGCAGTTACCACCTTTGTGCTTAGCACGGCCGTATATACGCTGGACAAGTAAATACCAGTACGCTACTAGTGTGTGTAGAATTTATGCATGTATACGACCGCCAGCGCCGCCTAACTTGTGTGGCAGGCAACTCTTGTGTGGAAATCGCATGCATGTACACGAAAACACAAGCTTGTTTATACGAGTGTAGTAGTACTTGCCTAGCGTATACGTATATTCCTATATCAATTATTTGTTGGTATAACATATCTTTTTCTTCATCATTTTGTTTTGCTTTTGTTGTTTCATTCACTTTAATGTTCAGGCAAAAACAAAAAAAATGATTAATTAATGTAAATAGAATTAGTTCGCGTCTATGTCTAGTAGTTGGAGACTTCTTCTCTATTACCTCTGATCAGATATGAAATTTCGTTTTTTTTTTTAAATCCCATGTACATAATATATGAGAGAAAACCACAGATCTGTACGTTATTTAGCCCAATCGAGAGGAAAAAAAAATTGGAATTTTGCGTTTCTCTAATATTATTATATTCGTATAAAATTTGATAAGCGGTCGGATACTGTAACCTGATTTGCTGTATGCTTTATATCTCTATAATAACTTTTCACGTTATCGTCATAATCATTATACATATACTGTTATACACGAAATGGTCAATACTAATTATCCCGATCCAAGTGTATTGTGAATTTGACGAAACGTATAGCGATCATAACGAAACGTTTCCTTACTACAGCGAAACGGATCGTGATTATCACGATCCACGCCTTCAGCGCCACCGAACATAACCAAGTTCCTTAGTCCTGACTGTCATAAACTAAACGAAAATTTCAAATGAATCACGCTTGAAGAGAAATTAGTATCTATGTTGAATAATAATAAAAAAAACATAATATTCTTTAATAAAATATATTTTGTGTTCACAAATTAAATACAAAATACTAATCTATAATAACCTCACATTTTGAAGCATAATATTTACCAATATAATAAGTGTAAGTTAGCTTTTCATGACATCGTCACATGCACGATTTAGTGAAAAGTCACTATAAGGAAACGGAATTCCAACCATAGCAATATAGATGCTCACTATCCAAATCCACGTGGATCGTGATTATCGCGATCCACATGGATTGAGCATATGCGTATACAAAGTATAGTCACACGAGTATCGTGATCATCACTATACTGTTTCGTGATGAGAGCGATATTTTTTTCTCCGTGTACGGCCATGTAGATTTCCATTGAACCCAATTTGAAGTATAAGCAGAAATATATATTCGTTGTACATAATATGATTACCATATATTTGTTTTAAGAAATTATATGAGAAAATTGTAATATTGAAACGGTGGTCATCAAGTGACCGTTGGAAAATCCGTTCATTTTCTGTCTTATTTCCCGAGTTACCCAACACAAGTACATTCCGCAACACATATATATGAGGAGAGTACACAGACTGCACGGTCGTCGTCGGTCTATTTGACAGAATATCTACGTACATATTACAATGCATGTATGGCTTAATTTTACGTGTTAGTCAACTCTTGTTAAGTGTGTCTTATAGTTGTGTATTGGGGAAATTTATGATGAGCCAAACAACATGACGATTATCACCATTATCATCATGAGGAATAATAATAGTATATTATGTGGCATACCCGTAAACCAAGTTTTTTCGGCGAGAATAATGATTTCAGAACGAGCTAAAGGCGAGCCGAAGGCGAGCCGAAGGCGAGCCGAAAGCGAGTTCTGAAATCATTATTCGAGTCAAAAACGGTTTACGGGTGCGCCCCATACTTTATTTTTTTCGAAATAGGCATGAAAAGTCACTTTGACGCCTGTTGAGATTCACAGACGAAGAGTGAGGCTATGGTGCGATCTGTCACGCACTTCGAGTTGCGCATCTCAACTGCCGTATAAAGACTTTATACGGCAGCTTTGGAATGCGCACTTCGAACTGCGCATCCAGACTGCCGTATAAAGACTTTATAGGGTAGTTCTGAAATCAGCCATATAAAGTGCTACTTTGTGGATCGAAAACAGGCGTCATAAAGTGACTTTTCAATGCCTATGCCGAAAAAAGTTACTTTGACGCCTGTTGAGATTGACAGACGAAGAGTGAGGCTATGGTGCGATCTGTCACGCACTTCGAGTTGCGCACCTCAACTGCCGTATAAAGACTTTATACGGCAGCTTTGGAATGCGCACTTCGAACTGCGCATCCAGACTGCCGTATAAAGACTTTATAGGGCAGTTCTGAAATCAGCCATATAAAGTGCTACTTTGTGGATCGAAAACAGGCGTCATAAAGTGACTTTTCAATGCCTATGCCGAAAAAAATTATATTTTACATTTTCTCCTCTAATTTTTCATTTCCAATGAACGTGACGTATTTTTCTTTTACATCGATGATCGACATGATTATTCTCCCTCTTGTTAATTATTCCCACAAGTCTTATTCTCGAAGACTAATACCTAATCTATAAACGAAACAATAAATCTTCATTCTTTGTTTATTTCTTGATAATATTATATAGTACGGCTTGAACATCTGCATGATCTGAAGGAACACGTAAAACTCATTAAAGGCCCGGGCACGCTCAAATCGGATCGCAGTCGCAACGTCAAACGCAGTGATTTGAGGCTCCTTATTGGTCGTTGAAAAAATTTGGCCGAGGCTAAGCCAATCAGGAGCGTCAGATCACTGCGTTTGACGTTGCGACTGCGATCCGATTTGAACGTGCCCGGGCCTTAACCGTTTGTAATATTCTTCTCTATTCTAAGAATATAGGCATGAATGCTCGCAGACACATATTTTTCGACTGTCCGACTGACTGACTGAACAAATGTATATATATAACAACTACACATACAGTATTCCCTCCGAATAGGGCCCCTCTGAACAGGGCCGCTTTTCCTAATCCTTGCTCGAGCGCTTACCCCACTACATTTCTGTTGACGAGTGTCTATACGTGGCCTATTCAGAGGTTGAGCCAGCAGCCGAGTTGAGCCGTGCACACAGGCTATTGGTGGGGGAACGTGATTTCCAGGAATCATACTCGCCTGACCGCCTCCGAGCGGCCCTATTCGGAGGGAATACTGTATTAACAGCAGAAGAAACAAAAAATGAAAAAAATGGGGTAAATTTTCAATTTTTTATTTTGATGGGAACACGTGCTTCAACGAGCTTTTGATTTTTTTTTACTAAATTCATGGCAGAGGGATAGAAATTCATAGGAAAAAAATGACATTTGGCGTTATGAAATACAAATCAGTCATGTAAGAATATAAACGAGTGGTAATTGTACTTTTTTTTATCACACATGCACGGAAAACCCGATTTTCCTCGCTGTTATGCGAGAGTAAAATGCCATTTTTACTCGACTACGACAAAATGACCATATTCGATCCCTGCAACGCGGGCGAAAAGTAGTCAATTTTTGACCAGAGGCAAGAAAGGTGATTTTGTGGGCAAAAAAGTAAATTTGTGGGCAAAAAAGTAATTTTTGCGGGAAGAAAAAAACTCTAAGTCTGATCGATTCTAAGTTTGATTAACTAAATTTCGGTGTTACTAGTAGATGCAATATATATATATGGTCATTCTATCTAGTCGGGTAAAAAGTAATATATAGGTTAGGGTGGTTCATTTTAAAATTGTATTTTTTTTTAAGGGGGTATTCTAGTCTAGAGGCATGAATTTCAGGTGATTTTGAAGGGTAAAAAAAAGGCAATTAATATTTTCAGTATCCATTTTTTTATTAGTTATTTATTAACGTTACAAGAATACAGAAAAAAATCGAAAAATAAAAAGAGTTAAAAATTTCAAACCAAAAAAAAAGAAAGATTAATAATCTAGAATAATGTCGCAATGTCTGGTTCTACGGAAAAGTTGTACAAAAATTTTTTCACGAAATGGCGACTGCCTAAAAAAAAAACAATTTTTGTATCACTTTTTTTGACTTTCGAATTTTTTTTAAATAGTAAAAATTGAAATTTGGGGATGGGGATAGTTCCAGACATAGACAAGTCTATAAAGAAGACTCTCTAGAAATTTCAGGTAAATCGGTCCAGTAGAATCTGAGAAATCATGGGTATCGTTTTGAAAAAGACAGTTTCGAGAAAAACGCGTTTAAAGTTTCGCGTAAAGTTTTTCGCAGTCTAAGTCATGAAATGATATTTTAGACTTACATTTATTCAATCTGCCATTCCTGCTTCATACATCGGACCTTCCTCGACTTCGAAAATACTATTTTCCGCGTTTCTCTCTTCATATCGATAGGGTTTTACTGAGAAATATGGATTCAGGTAGACGGAGAATCCCTAATGTCTTTTGTTCGATTAGTTCCGGCCGAACCAGTTTGCACGCCGGGTCAGCAAAATACCTATATCTCCGAAAATAATTTGAATTTCGAAAAATCCTCTTGTAGACATATTCTCGAATAGTTGAACTTTGAAAATGTAAAAAAAAAAAATCGATTTTTTTTAATTTCTAGACTAGAAGATCCCCTTAATCTCCCACCTGAAAACTCGGTGCCAAATTCGGAAAAAAAATTCTCATTAAATCGCAGAGCATGAAAAAAAATATTTACAGGTCGCTACCGAGGAATGAAAAAAACAACCATCATTTTCGATCTAACATTCATGATTGACTTATGAGCGGAAAAAAAAAATTAAAAAAAAAAAAAAAAACAAAAAAAAAATTCAACAAAAATGAAAAAATATCATGCTAATTTGAAAAAACTCGCTGCCGGTAGCGACCTCCTAAATATTTTTTTTTATGCTCTGCGATTTAGGGAGAATTTTTTTTCAGAATTTGGCATCGAATTATCAGGTGGGAGACAAAAAAAAATACAAGTTTAAAATGAACCATCCTAATATAGGTATGCTACACGAGAGGTGCGTGATTTTCACCCCGTGCTCGTGTTTCGAACGAAGCAAGGGCAGCACGAGCACGAGGTGAAAATCACGCACTGTCCTCCCTAGTAGCATAATGTATTATTGGTCTCCCGTGGTACACAAGATGAACTTGCGCATGGGCATGTCGTAGAGAATTCATTTTCAGGGGAGCGAGAAGCGGGAAGAAAATGCCGTTTCCATAATACGTGCATGAAATGAGCCTTCTTTCATGCTTGTCGGTCGTGGAGAAAATTATAAATAAGGCAAACGCACCAATAGTGAAACACTAACCAATAGTGAAACAGCGGAGTTATTTCTCTTTCTGCGAATTCTACATATAACTTTTTTTTTGGAAATTCATTGCTTTAGTTAAGAAATATATCTACAAAGTGAAAGCAAATTTTTTTTTGTAACACATGCACGATTTTTGCGTTTTTTTGACCCATTAAGCGGGCCTAAAGTGGCGGTTTTCAGACGAGCGGGCAAATAAAAACTGAAAACGCCCGCTGCTCGATTTAGCGGGCGTTTTCAGTTTTTATTTGCCCGCTTATGCTCGAGCAGCGGGCGTTTTCATTTTTTATTTGCCCGCTAAATCGAGCAGCGGGCGTTTTCAGTTTTTATTTGCCCGCTTATTTGAAATCGCTCAAAAACGCGAAAATCGCGCGTGTCACAAAAAATATGGTGTGCACCAAGGGCTAAGTGGGTTTTTTGACCTTGTGTGGTTGCAGTACTCGTCCTCGGCTCGCAAATGCAATCGTCTTCGACTCGTGCTAGCTCGCCTCCGACTCGTACTGCAAACTCCACACTCGGTCTGAAAAATCCCACTTTACGCCCTTGGTACACAATATACTATTTTCGCCGAGAATGTTTGGAAGAATTTTAAAATGTCATATTTCGGGCGCCCCTTCCGACGAGCGGGCTCTTTGGCCTCCGTCTATCCGTCGCCAGGGGGTGCTGACGCTCTGCATCTAAAAGAGAGCTGGCATGTGATTTCTTTCAATGAAGTGCTAAAAAACTCCAACAACGGTGGCAGTCACACTTTATTTATCGTTGAAGAGTAGGTAAATAGAATAGATTACAGTTTTTCCTATAAAACAAAGCCGCGTTTCACTAAAGGTTGCCTCGGAAGAGCGATGGAACTAGAAGTGAAACACCTGCTATTTGTGGTTTTTTTCTTCAATTTTCTGTGCCCAGACAATGTTAAGCTGTGAATTTCTTTATCAGATTGATTTTTTTAATAGTTTTACATAAATATTAGGTGTGAAATTCAAAGAATTTCGAGGTTCAAGCGCAGCAAATGGACGAATCATTTTTAGGTTAGGTATATGCTGTTTGACTGGTGATAGCGTTTCACAATTGGTAGTCTAGATGTTGCACTACTGGTTCCCCACCCATTCGGCTGTTTCACTTCTGTTCCAAAAATCTCGAGTCTTTGAAATCCTTTTAAACATTCAATATGAGCTAATATAGACCTAATATTAGTTAGTTTACAGCTTCAAAACTTGACTGTAAGCGTTGTATAAAAATTTCTCCAGAAATTTCAAATTTATTATTTTTATTGCCGTTAATAATCGAGACACAGCGGTGGGCGTTTCACTATTGGTGCGCTTACCTTACTAAATACTTTCTGTACCGAAGATGAGCATGAAAAACGAGTAAAACATGCTTGCGTTGTACGAACGATATTAGTGGTTTGATTCGGATTGTTCATATAAAAACACTCGTAAAAACATAAATAATTTGCTACTAAAAATGTAGTTTAAAAATGCGATAAAAAATTTTCACCTACCAATTGTTTGTATTTTTTCATAACCGATTTGCATTATATAACGCCAAATATCATTTTTTTTCCCATGACTTTCTATCCCGCAGCAATATGTTGATGAAAATAAATAAATAAATCGAAAGCTCGATGAGGCACGTGTTCCCATTAAGGGGGGGGGTATACCCGATTTGTTACCGACACCGCCTATATCTCCAAAACGGGGCTATCAATCGACTTGTCCTTTCGGCAGCCGATGTTTGACGAGTAATGAGTTCGAACTAGTACATTTGATCGAATGAAATCGGATTTTTTTTTTTTTTTTGATCGAAAAGTGTTGGCGTGCCATTTATGTCGACTTATATCAAAGCCTACGCATAAAAAATGCAAAATCGACCGAGAGAGCCCGATTCTATCGAGAATTCCGAACACAACCATCCCAAAACATCTTTGCTTTCGACAACGATGAAGGGGCCAGTTGTATTCTACGTTTTTGTGGTAATTTTCGCGATTGTCAACGGCTGAAAGTAGCTGAGAGCGGCCATTGCCGCTAATGTTAATATATTAGTTCCCAGACCGCCCGTGAGATGTAGCCACGCGCAAATTTTTAGCTTATTAGTGAGAGGCGGTTGGACTGCAGGTCGAGTCACGTGGTTACAGGTGTATCAACGTAACAGCGTGGCGACATCTCACGGGCGGTGTGGGAACTAATATAATGACATTAGCGGCAATGGCCGCTCTCAGCTGCTCTCAGCCGTTGACAATCGCGAAAATTACCACAAAAACGTAGAATACAACTGGCCCCTTCATCGTTGTCGAAAACAAAGATGTTTTGGGATGGTTGTGTTCGGAATTCTCGATAGAATCGGGCTCTCTCGGTCGATTTTGCATTTTTTATGCGTAGGCTTTGATATAAGTCGACATAAATGGCACGCCAACACTTTTCGATAAAAAAAAAAAAAAAAATCCCAATTTCATTCGATTAAATGTACTAGTTCGAACTAATTACTCGTCAAACATCGGCTGCCGAAAGGACAAGTCGATTGATAGCCCCGTTTCGGAGATATAGGCGGTGTCGGTAACAAATCGGGTGTACCCCCCCCTTAGAATAAAAACTTGAAAATTTAACCAATTTTTTTCTTCATTATTTGGAACCGTTTTGGGGGGCGTTTCGATTGAAATTCGTCCGACCCTCAAATAAGGACCACCCTAATGTATACCGCGAATATTCGGTGAGTTAGAACGATCCCCTTCCTACGGTCAAACCAACATAGGCGCGCACCGCGTGCGTGAGGCTCGTTCGGCAGGGAATAAGGTGCCAGTAGCATTGCATCCCCACCCGAACGAGCCTCACGCACGCGGTGCGGGCCTGTGTTGGTTTGGCTGTAGGAAGGGGATCGTTCTAGTTCACCGAATATTCCCGGTATAAATGAATATAGTTGATCTCAGTCCAACTTCCGGTGATTAACTCGCTTGGAATTAGAATTTTTGCAGTTTTATAGAAAAACATTTTAACAAGAAGTTAATGCTATATCGTATCGATTCACAGTGTCCTAAAACAAGGCTAAATTTTCAACATCTAAAATCGATCTTAAACGAAAGTCAGCAATAAATGTCATTTATATTTAAAATTAAAAGAAAGGTAGGAAAAAAAAAATTAATTGATATATAATTACAATTCACTTGATATAACAACGATAAAACATCAGTGTCAAAGATCTCGCAACTTGTAAATATAATTTTAAAGAAAATAAAAAATGACCAATTATCGTATGGGTATAGACACGAAACTCTATCATGATAATATTAACGTTTGATATTAATGATACTATATCATAAGTACAGTAGACTCTCCATAACTCGCCGATCGGTAAGTCGCCGCAGCGGCGGGTGAATTTTCACACAGACACACACGAGCACAACTAACTGTCCCCCACCACAACAGACTGCGCCCCACCACCGCTACTAAACTGGATCCGTGCGGCTTGATGTGCGCGTGGCGAAGGGTGGCGCAGCACCGGAGTGGGGACTCTCGCTAACTCGCCACTTCCCCGCTTTACTGTCCGTCAGGCGGCGACTTATCGAGAGTCTACTGTATGTTTGGAAGAGCGATATTCTATTTCACCCCCTTCTCCGCCTACGTAAAATAACAATTCATATTGTAATTGCACGGCGCAGTCGCGCCAAACGTCATTCACCCGGATTATAATTTACTCTTTGATCAAAATCTTCCAGAGCGTAGCGCAGGTATACATTCACACCTATCTACTATGTAGACGTGGAAAATGCAGCACGCTCCCTTACGATTAGACCGGCGTGGCGGTAGGCTTAAGGTTCCTGCCTGCGGCTTCTTGAATGCACCAGAACTCCTTGCTCTTCATTTCCTTGCGTTACTTTACTTTACTGTGCTTTTCCTTGCCTTGCCTTTTGCCCCCCTTCTGACCCCCTCATCATCAGCCGCGGGTTGTGCCGTGTGCGTACGAGGGTAGCCGGCCAAACACGGTCGGTCGGTCGGTCGGTGTTCCGTCGTTCGGTCGGTCGGTCGATCGGTCGATCGATCGGTCGGCTAGTCGGTCGGGCGGTCGGGCTATACGGCGGGGTGGGGCTCGTTGGCGTCTATCGACCGACCCCGGCGCGGAGGACCCCGCCGCCCCCCAGAAAGTTTACGCTCTGAATCTAGGCGAGTATAGCGTGACTCCGTTCGGCGCTTCTTGCATGCCTGCTCCTGCCGCCACAGCCGCCTGGTTCCTACCCCGTCCCCGTCGCCCCTCACCGCGCTGCCCTATCTAGATGTCTTCGACCAACGGCGGGAGCGTGGATCACACCGCGGGCGGCTTTTCAAATTTCCTCTTGCGAAAACAAAGAAATATGGAAAGAGGGTTAATAAGTATGACATACGTATTATACCCGTGTATATATGCAGACTATGAATAATAAAGAAATGCATTTTGTGCTACATAATACACATTCCGTGCGTATAATGATAACAATTAGGCGGATATAGGTTACCATTTCGCATCCAGTTATTATCATTTATCTTCATTATAACGATTTCAATGCCTGAACTAAAGAGATAGAGAGAGAGAGAGAGGGGGAGAGATAGATGGAAGGAAGAAGAAGAGAAAAAAGATTCGGGTTTCTCAACTACTAAATGTTCGTTGCATATATGTACACATGTTGTGTACATTAGGCGACACATATTTGGTCCTTTTTTCTTCTTTGTGATAATGACTCACAGCTATATGGTACCGCATGTCTGCTGCCGATTCTCCGATGATGTGACCTTTATTTTTAAACGCCTCCTCTCCTTTTTCATCCTCTCTTTTACGCAACGGACTCCTTGCTCTATTTCTTAATTCCATGAATGATGAAAATAATAATCTATGCACTGTTATGATCCCTGTAGTGAATCATATCCGCAAGAAAACCATATTACAGTCCGCTCCGATAATAGGGCCACTATCAATAGGGCCGCTTCCCCAGGTTCTCGCTCGAGCTCAACCCCCACTACTGACTGATCTCGGATTTCATATTCGTCTCTGTCAATAGGGCCGAACGTTCGCTCAATGAAATAGCATATAATTTCACGGCGGCCCTATTGCCGGAGTGCAAAGTGAATTTCGACGACGTGAACGCGCGTCAGTAGTGGGGGTACCCGAGTTCCAGGAAAAATACTTCCCTAACCGCTCATAGCTGGCCCTATTATCAGAGCGGACTGTATTTGTATCAACACACAGAAATACAACACTACTCCGCGGTGCAGTGTGTACAACTATATTAAATTTGCAAATTTACCACAACACAATTTTCCTGTGCCTATACTGCAGCTAAATGTAGCCGATTTCCTGTAATCAAATACGACAGACGATAAGCTCGATTGTAGTACATGTACTACATACAAATCTATACATCTACTTCTCGACTAAATTATAGTACACGTTATATAACATAGCTCTTTTGTCGTCAGAACGCGCGAGGAATTCGCTATTGAACTATGTATAATATGGAATGAATGATGAAAAAAAAAAAAAATAATTACAAACGACATAGATTAAATAAAAAGAAATAACAAGAAGAGGAGAGAATATGATTTCTTAGTTTCTTTTCAAATGATGATACATATTGCAAATATCTTAGTACAAACTATATCTATACCTATATATACATGCTTCTCTCTGTACTGACTGTCTAATCATTGTACGCGAACGTATGTATGTATCGTGTACCCATGTAGATGTGTATGAGAGTGACGACGAGCGGTCGTCGCGGTAGTGAAGGTATAACGTCATGTATGGAGTATGCGGAGTGCGAAGTATAGAGCATGGCTCGGTTCGGCTCGGCTCGGGTTGGCTTGGCCTGGCCTGGCTGGTTCATTCATGCTTTTCACGGACAGCGAGGTGATCCGGCGACGCGACGCGACGGCACCTGCACCCGCGCGCCTGCGTCCCTCCTTGCCCCGCTCTCCCGCGGCGCCGCGGCTCTCTTCCTCCTCTTCCTCCTCTTCCGTCTCTTCTCTTCTCTCCCCTTCTCTTCGCTTCTCTCCTCTTCTCTTCTCTTATTTTCTCTTCTCTTCTCTTATTTCCCTGCTATTTGCTAGGTCCCCGCGTCGGCGCGTGGCTTCGGCGTCGTAGGCGTCGACGTGTATCCGCGCGGTACTCCTACTCATCTCACAATCAACGTTTTCGAATTTATGCAACGGGTTTCGATAATTTTATCTTAACCGAGTGTCGATGATGATTCTCTGACCATAATTTATTAAACATATGAAAAAAAAAGCACAAAACGTATTTGAACGATTATTTATTCAACTACTATCGTCACGATTAATTTGAAATTTACGGAAATAATGAATATAATCGTTCTTATTTTTGTCTCTTCTGTTTCATCAGAAGCGTCAAACGCTCTTCTTCGCATTTTTTTTGTCGCGATAATCATATCGCGATTTATTAATAGACTAGTTGAATGAAAAATTTGCAAAAAAAAAAAAAAATTGAAACGGTCGAAAATATTTTGCACCATTTTTTTTCTGTTCCTTCTTCCCCACGTTAACGTAGATAATAAGAATTGTCAAAGTTGTAGATTTAATTGTGTGTGCGTGTTTTTTTTTTTTTTTTCAAGTCAATCACCATGGAAAATGTATAAAAATAGAAACGACCCAACCCATTTTTTGTAGTTTTAGATTTTTACTGAAATTGGATATAGGTGTTAGATTTCACTTCGTTAACGAATCTTTGGCATTAAGTCTCTCCCTGAATTTGCCAATTTCCATTTTTATTTTTTATCATAACAATATACGTAACGACAACACGTTCGTAGATACAGGTTGTTTTTTCATTTTTTTGTTCTTGTACAGAATCGAATTCAGATCAAAGCATATCTAATATCTTCTCAATTAACATTTACCCCCCCCCCCCCCCCTTTCAATAATCAGGTTGCAATTAAATCATCTGTACAAATAGATAACTAAAACCGTTATAAAATAAGAAATAACAAAAAAAAAATAAAAAAATTACTAAAGCATTACGTTCTCATGAATTACTAAAATCGAATCTTAATTGTGGTAGCACAGCTGTTATTCATAAAGTGATAATTATTGAGGAAGGAATTACACATTTTCCAATGAAAATAATTCATATTGTATTCAGTTGAAATTATTCAAATTGAAAAATTATATTTACTGAAACAACGACAAGGAAGGAAAAACAAAAAATTTGGTTTTATCTCAACTTTTTTCCCTTTTTTATTTAAATTTATTTTTCTCATTTTTACAATTGAGGAATGCAGCCTTAAGGGGTAATACTACTTTGTGCACACAAAATTTAGGGTTATATTTTATAATTAATTTAAGAAAAAAGAAATAACATTTTTGAATTCCGTTTTTTATACATATTAATACAACTATTGAACTATAAAAATATTTTTTTTTAGATGATTTAAAAGAAAAATAGCGGCACAATGGCTGTTGAAAGAGAACACCTCTTTTTTTACGGGCGACCACCTGCAGGTCGCAATTTTCAATCTAGAACAAAAAACGAAAATGATTTTGAAAGAAGAGGTCAAAATCTAGTGAAGTACGTAGGATTTTTGAGAAATATTGATTCTGACAAGAATGGCGTCAATTTGAAGGAAAATTTTTGTTTTTTGACGAAAAATCGGGAAAAAATCGGTCATAAAATCGTTAAATTTCAATCAATCGAAAAAATCCCACGTACTTCACTAGATTTTGGCCTCTTCTTTCAAAATCATTTTCGCTTTTTGTTCTAGATTGAAAATTGCGACCTGCAGGTGGTCGCCCGTGAAAAAAACAGGTGTTCTCTTTAAATAGCCATTGTGCCGCTATTTTGTTTTTGAATCATCTAAAAAAAAATATTTTTATAGTTCAATAGTTGTATTAATATATATAAAAAACGGAATTCAAAAATGTTATTTCTTCTTTCTTAAATTAATTATAAAATCTAACCCTTAATTTTGTGTGCACAAAGAAGTATCACTCCTTAAACTGTAGTGAATAAAAGTATGTAACGTGGATGTCTTCTCCACGCTTGAGTTCCACATTTTTTAATTACATCCTTGAAAGCAAGTCGTCGTCTATTCAGACAACTGAATATGTCGTGTCTTTGTATAGAAGATTGTATAAATAGCCAATTATTGTAACACTTTAATCGCCCTTCTGAATATGAATAGGCATTGCAGTTAATTAAGTACCAACAGTCAAAGGACTCGGTCGAATAAACTTCCACTATATATATGTATACATATACCGATATCAAAGCGTTTATAGAGTCGAAAAATTTCCTATGTGGATTGCAAAGGATAATTCATTGTCAGGAATTCATGTACATAATAAACAAAACATTACTGGTTTTCACAGATAAATATCTAATAACGTTGTAATGATTAACAGGGACTGGTGAGTCGGGAAAATCTACATTCATCAAACAGATGAGAATCATCCACGGTTCTGGTTACTCGGACGAAGACAAGCGAGGCTTTATCAAGCTGGTCTACCAAAACATATTTATGGCAATGCAGTCAATGATCCGAGCCATGGATCTGCTCAAGATCCAGTACGCAGAGTCTTCGAATATAGTAAGTGGCTGAATTGAGGCTCATTCTGTTTATCAATCTTAGAATTCGAGACAAAATATAAAACATAGGAAAAAAAAAAAAAGAAAGAATAAAAGCGAATTAACATGCTTTCCCTTGTATTTATTTCTGCCAGGAAAAAGCAGAGCTTATACGAAGTGTAGACTTTGAAACTGTAACGACATTTGAAAGTCCATACGTCGAAGCGATAAAAGACTTGTGGGCAGAGGCTGGAATTCAGGAGTGTTATGACCGTCGACGAGAATATCAACTTACAGACTCTGCAAAATAGTGAGTATTATTCTAAAGTAGATTAGGAATTTTTCAAGTTTTTCTTATCGCAGAAAGAATCTTGGATCTTTCAGCAGCAGTTAACTACAGGTTTAGAAAAAGATCCGACGGAACATCATCGTTCGCTGCCTAAACCTCTTCCCTTTCTTAGGACGTTGGTACTCGCACCCTAATTAATTGAGGGACTATCAATTTTGATGACAAGCGATATTTTTTTATGCTCTTATTTTTATAAAAGACAAAATGTTAGCAAAATGAGTAAAACATAAAAAGAAAGAAACCGTCTTAACTCGCATAGTAACGAGATAAAATCATATCCATAAATAACTATATTCAAGAAGAGAAGAGCTATCACATAATCAGAAACAGCAGCACATTAGGTGATAGCAATATAAATGATCTCTACGTCATAGAAAAATAGTAATAAATCAAGAAAAATGCCTGTGTTCCAAAGATAACTGTTATACTATACAAACAGTCTTTCGCACCTTACAAGACCATAAATTTATTGAAATAAATTTTATTTTATTTTATTTTATTTTTTACCTCCAGGGGTTCGTTCTAGGGTTCTAACTCCTGCCTATTTATTAAGTATTTTCAGCATTCATGAGCGGCCTCACTTGATCTGGAACTCTTTAGCTGTTCGATGAGATCCAGATTTATTTATATAGTAGAATAATGATTAGGTCGGCAGGTATTGAGCGTTAAATGTTACAGCTACCTCATGGAGATAGACCGAGTGGCAGCGCCTAATTACCTCCCCACAGAGCAGGACATTTTACGCGTCAGAGTACCTACAACTGGTATTATTGAGTATCCGTTTGACTTGGAAGAGATCCGGTTTAGGTATGTCCGTATAACCAATGGAAGAAGAATGGAGGCGAGCTGCCTGCTGCCTGCTGCCCTCTCTGCATCGTGTCTGCATTCATTTTTGACTGATTGTTACTAATTTGTTTTCTTTATTGTTTACTACGTCCACCACGTCCACCACTTTATCTTATAGTTTAATCAAGTAACAAAACACACAATGTCCATCGCATGATTTCTTGATATGTGTCTGAGGGTGTCAAAGGTGCTAAACTAGCACTGCTACATATCCATGTTTCAAACCACATCTGTAGGACAAAGTTCCTATAAATATGCAGTGCTTTTGATTAATTAATCTAATGTCTTGCTCATCGATGAACAATTCTTCAGGTCATATTTCAGAATACTGAAATTGACTACGGGTCCCAACACGGTGTCTTGCATCGTCTGCCAAATTTCGCCCCTTGAATTTTTAGAATTTTAATTTGCGGCTAATCTCCACTGTTTTACGCGCAACATTTGTATCCAAGGAACCATTCACGCAACAGATGCTTGGAATATTTCTGTATCGTTGAGAATTGAGAGGGCAGAATTGACTATTCAGTAAGTGTGTACAATGTACATAGACACATAGTAAGTCCCCTCGACCCCCTCAATTCGGTCAGAAATTATTCAATGGACATGGTACATTCGTTTATTTTATATTATATTATGAATATTATCATTTCTAGGTTACAGAAATGAAACTGAAACTGAAATTGATAAGCATGTTCTTAATATTGTACACGTATGGTAGTGCGATTGAATTTCATGATAATTTTATTTGACATTTGCATGGCATGCACTATCAACACTGTGGCTTGGTTTGTTTTGCAGTTATCTTAGCGATCTCGAACGTATAGAAAATCCTGAGTACCTTCCCACCGAGCAGGACATTCTCAGGGCTCGAGCTCCCACTACCGGAATAATTGAGTATCCCTTCGATTTGGACTCCATCATATTTAGGTACTAACACACGTCCATTATATTAAATAATATCTCGTTGAACGTGTTCGGTAGACCAGCCATTCTTCACTATCAGGATATGTCTTTGAGTATATTTTATCGTTATTTTAGCCAACAAATTTCTTATAATAATGTTACATTCTCGCGTTGACGTATTTTTCAAGAGTTGATTAGCATTACGTGTCTATTTCTGAAACATCTGTACGGTAGCAGATGTTTATCTAAAAAAATATTTGTTTCTTTTCTCTCACACTCGTTCATAGATTACCTACACACTTTTCATCCCTGGATTGTCGTTTGTCGCATTTGTTGGATTTTTTTACATTTTTTTCATTTTTTTTTTTTTTTTTTCTGTTTTTGGGATTGGTTGTAAAGTTTATTCGCTGTGTGCAGAAAGCCAAGTGGCGCCGCGGCCGGATGAATTCAGCATATTTTGTTGGACTAGCTAGCATTTATTCACATACGCGATACGTTGTTGATGTAATTTTAATAAAAGAACGTTCATATTCGTTATTTCCTATTGGCACGCGAGTCCAGCAAAATTCGTATTTCTCGCCGCCATGGGCGCTCTAAGTCGTTCTCAGCCGCTATAGTATGGCTCTGCACACAGCAAATACAGCATGACAAGGTGTGAGTTATTAGATGAATAATGATTGTGATTACACAGCCGTTAATTAATAGCTTATTGAATTGACCATTTATTTTATATTTTTTATTTTATTATCATACTTTTGAATGACTTATTTCATTATTTTGTACACAATCACCCAAAAGGCAATCGCTGCTTGTTTAAATGATTGTCATTTTCATTTAGAAAAGAAAACGAATATTTGTCTCTTTGACTGCTTGCCGCTTTCGTTGTAGTTATTTTTATTGAGATGTGAAAAGCATGTGGTGTTTCAATTATTCACACATGTTACCTAAAATTTGGAAATCGATTGAAAATGTCGAATCTACTTTGTTAGTTTACTGACGAACAGTGTAAACAAGTAATTTGTAAGATCCTTATTTGTACCATTTAAGGCCCATCCTTAGTCGCCCACCTCCTTTTGGTCGAAGTGTGTTACATTTCGATTATTATCCGAGCCCAGGCGTCCAAAACGCAAAAAAGACCAACGCTGCGCAAATTCAAATTCAATTCCAAACACGTACGTCCAAAAACATGTTCGTTTCATGTAAAAATAGAGTGTACAGGCGGTTTTTACATTATTCGAATGTTTTCGAATTCGATTTCCTCGGCGAATTACGTGAAAACAATCTGTAGACTCTATTTTCGCACGAAACGAACATGTTTTTGGACGTATGTGTTCGAAATTGAATTGGAATTTGCGCAGCGTTGGCCTCCTTTGCGTTTTTGACGCCTAGGCTCGGATAATAATCGAGATGTGACACATTTAGACCAAAAGGAGTTGGGCGACTGGGGATGGGCCTTGAATAACTATAACAGAAATAACAAGAGAAAAGGATCTTCATCTTTTTCATATAAATTAACGTTGCTTTGCTTTGCCGAATTCGATACTTTAAGGGACTTTGAGCGACCTCTGTTTTACCTACAATTCCGCGCTTACCAACCGATTATCTCAATTCTCAATAACCCAACGGTCATATCTGAAATAATTACATTATCTTTATTTTACTCCTATCAAAAAGTATAAAAATGTTCCTAATGCAACTGCCCTGAAGAGACCGGTAACGCGGGATAAACCTAATCGCGAATTTCTAATCAGAAAATGATCGCGAACACATGTAGTTCCGGATTTTGCCGCGGCCTCCTCAGCGCTTCGAAATCTTTCGATGTTTGAGATGATTAGTTATCGTTGTTCCTTATTTCTCGGGCCAGACGCTCGAGGCGCTAACAGCGGTTCAGGAATTTCCGGGGCTCGTTCAAAAGCCCTCTCCGATCTCGTTTGATTCAAAAAAATTTCAAACCCCTTTACCTTCTGATATTAAATTTAATATACTTAACGTTTGTCTACAGGATGGTAGACGTTGGCGGACAGAGATCTGAAAGAAGAAAATGGATTCATTGTTTCGAAAACGTCACTTCCATTATATTTTTAGTAGCTCTAAGTGAATATGATCAAATTTTATTTGAATCCGAAAACGAGGTGAGTGACCTATTCTCTTTATTAGCCACATAAGTTTCTTGCAAATACATTCATACCTATACCGATCTAAAAATGGGTTTCCTAATGGGTAGGCAATTTCTTTCGTTTTCTTTCGAAACTGACGACCTATCTACCGATATCTCATATGCCTATGACTGATATTATCGTCTCGTCTGGTCAGTTTCGAAAGAAACCAATTGCCTACCCATCAGGAAATATTAGAATCTTCTCTATAAATTGACGAAACCTAATATTGTAAATAAATGAATGAATTATTTTCAGAATCGCATGGAGGAGAGCAAGGCGTTGTTCAAAACGATCATAACATATCCGTGGTTTCAACACTCCTCAGTTATTCTGTTCCTAAACAAGAAAGATCTTCTAGAGGAAAAGATTTTGTACTCTCATCTGGTCGACTACTTTCCCGAGTATGATGGTGAGTTTAACGATTATAGTTTATCAACGAATTCATATAAAGACAAGAACAAGAAAAAAAATGAACAAGAAAAGAACAAAAAAATAAAGAAACAAAAACAAAAAACAAATCCATGGTAATAATGATAATAAAACTAATGAGATTTAGTTTAAATGAGACGTTTTTGCAGGAACAAATAGAGCGTTGAATTAGTGTTGACATAATATCTTTTTGCCAGGTTTTTAATAACTTATTTATTCCTAAATTATTTTAAATTTCTACCTTAGTTTGATTTATTTTTATCGACTTATCTTATTGAAGTAATGAGAAATTTGGAATTCAGTTTATGACCCAAGCACTGAGGTTCTTAATGAGTCTGTGTGGGCTGAAGACAATCAGATTTAGTCGGGGATGAAATTTAATGCAGTAGAAATTTATTTTTCTTTTTTTTTAAACTTATCTAGCTCCACAGTTTCATATCTCGAATCAATATCCCACACAGGCTTCGTTTCCAGTTGTCAAGAACATTTAGTGAGGTATTTACAGTTAAAATAAAACAAATTTTCGTTGTAGTAAAAAATTAAGTTTTGTGGGATAGGGCCTAAGCTGGATCACGTACCAGCCAGAGAATTCATCTTAAAGGTGTACCTCAGTTCTAATCCAGACCCTGACCGCATGTGCTACTCTCACTTCACTGCAGCAACAGGTCTGTTTCTTAACTCTCTCTGGTTAGTGAGAGCTGGTCTGATCTTTGCACCCCTTTGTGCTGCTAGCAGTCTTACTAGTTAGTAACAACATTCGAAAAATCCTATTCCCAATTATCACAGTCGGAAATTTCTGCCACTTTTATACTCGGTAATAAAGTAACACACCGAGTGCTGGTCGTAGATCGATATCTATCATTGTATCCGCTGTATTCGCTGTATTTGCTGGCTTTGAATCTACGGCTACCAGAATTCCCACGTATCATTCAAAATGTACTTGGATTTATTTGGATATGAGATAAGCATGCTATCAAATGTTCTCTGACATAGAAATTATTTATTTCAAATCACTATTACGCTTTGAACAAATATTCTATTAGCTAAGTTTTTCTACAGCTAAGAAATTTATACATTATTTATACATATAATTCAGGATTATTTCAGATTTCATAGACTTTGCCTTACTTAGATAGAGTGGTCGTCCGATCGTTCATTGAAACTTCTTTGAAATTTGGGGTAACAGTTCTGAAATGATCTAACTTCATGACAAACTAATTTAATAATACATAGACTATATAACTGGTCCATTGTTGTAAGCACCCAACACACTTTTTTTCCGTCAAGTTTGTGAAAGAAATATTATATAATTCGGAGTAAAAAATTCTCATATCCAAAAATTAAATCCATTGAGCATCATTGGTGAGCCCCAAAATCACATCAATGTAGAATATTCCCTCCCACTTCTTCTTTGGCGCGATCAATCTATCTAAGGCGAGTCTATGAAATGTCAAATTATTCTGAATTTTGTCTGGAAATACAAGTAACCAGCTGTGAAAAACTGAGTCATTAGAATATATTCTCACAGCATGGCAGTGGTTTGAAAAATAAAAAATTATTTCCAAGGTTTGAGTCAACGTTTGATTATCTTCTGACTAGGGGAGTAGTTTGGTCAGGGAGATTTCAAGCGCAGCTTTTTCTCATTTGAAAATCGGGCTATAGTTTTTGTCTATAGTTTTGCACAGTGAATACAGCAACTGTTGACTAAATGACTTGCGGAAGACTATACAAAAACCTATTTTGTGGTAGTGTACTTGAGATACCCCTGGTGATTAATTTAGGTGAGAGAGTAAGCCTGTAATTAAAATCGTGTTGTCATGTAACAATTTTCATTTAGAAAGGGTTTTCAATAACACAAATTCAATAGTCGACGATTTATGACATTACAAGACATCTGTATTCCATAGTGCATTAGCGTGCTGTAAACACGTTGTTTCTGTAATCGAAAACCTTTCGCATACTGATAAAAGTTAAAATCATCTAAGTTGCAAAGTATAGGTTTTTCCAATAAAGGTACTACTGCGTCTGTTATTTGAAGAACAAATTTCATCTTAGTAAGTAGATAACTTTGAAATTTTATGGGTCTCTATGTCCTCGTCAATTTTAATTCCAAAAATTCGTTATATTTTTTAAATTGATGTCAAGGTTGGCACGCAAAATCTTCCCATCATACTAATGGGGAGACTCTCTTTGTTATAAATTATAAAATGATAGTAACTTGAACGAATGTAATTCCGATCGATTCTTGCGTATATTTGAAAAAGAAAAAAGCAATCAATTTCTACTTGTCGTGTATCGTTTAATGTCGTAAAATAATTTCAAGAATTATGCAGCTTGTGAATATTCTGTAACAAAGAAATAAAACGCAATCCAATATAGCATCGCATAATATTAACAGAATAGAATGGTTTCCGACCATTGCGTAAGCGAGCAAGCAAGCTACTTACAGGTTCGTTAGAAGGCTTCACAGATCTCTATTAAAGTTAATTCAATAAGTTGTCCTTCGTTTGTGTATTTCATTTAGTTGGGAGTTTTAATACACGGAATATATATAAAATTAATTTTACCCATTCTTCGATATTAAATACATATGTTTTTGCTAGATTCTCAATTCCTTTTTTCTCCTACAACAGTATCGTATTTTTCTTTATTTCCTGTTTACTACATGACGAGTATTTACATAGTGCAAAATCAAACCTTTATTATGAAAAGGTGACGATAGTATCGTATGCTATTCCCTGTAAACGCTGTAGTAACACCGCTTCGTACGCTTCCTATTATTCACAGGTCCACAAAAGGAGGCTACAACAGCTAGAGAATTTATTCTCAGGATGTTTGTTGACCTTAATCCAGATGCCGAGAAGATTATTTATTCCCACTTCACATGCGCAACAGGTAAGCTAGTCAACGTTCCGAAAATTCCCTAATGTCCCAAAAACCATTTATTATTGCATGTGTGTACCAGATTGTTGCTTTTTTGATAATGCTTCTTAAACTTACTTTAATTATCATCCCTGTTGTTGTTCAGGAACTATTTTATCATCCGAAGCTGATTCTAATTATTAATTCCACGGACTTAGGAATAGGGGGACGGAGCACAACGCTTGTGGGGTGAAGCGTAAGATGTAAGGGGGGAATTCACGCAGCGCCGCCTACTGTGAGCATGAACTATCCGTCAAAACAATATAAACCGCCGTGTGGAGAATTTCTAACCTCTCACAAAGGTTAAAAAATTTCTAAAAAATCGCGAAACAAGTAACTGCATCATTGCATATTCGATCTACGATTAGGAAAGTGAAAACGGTGCTATGTGCAGCGAAAATTTTTTAAAATTCGACACCCATTTACACATCTTCGAATATAGCGCGCGAACTGCTCACAGGGCATGGCTGCCGCGCGTGGTTGTGTATAGTCCGTGTGTTATTCTCCCCTTCTGTCCCGCGCATCACTCCGTCGCCCCACATCACTAGCTTGTGCTCCGTCCCCCTATTCCTAAGTCCGTGATTAATTCATTCAACCGACTGGTGATGGCCTCTCAGAATCATTTTTAATGAACCACCATAGTTTACTCTAAAGGTGCACTACGTGCACTATGCCGAAGCGAAGCCAAACCAAGTTTCATTAACATGCTCTTCTTATGTTTCTTATGGAAGTATGCACGCACATTCCTAAGAAAGCATGTTAATGAAAACTTCGTCTCTCTTTGCTTCGGCATAGTGCGCGTTGACCTTAACTCAAATAATACTCAAAGTATGGGATCTCTCGAATATTTTTGAGCGAGCCAACACAAGTAGGTCCTGAAAATGTTCTCTGAACGACATTTTTCTAGTTTTTTAACTAACATTTCTGTATTGTGTTGCATGCCGCTTATATGGGCCGCTAAACAGACACTGAAAACATCAAGCTTGTGTTTTGCGCCGTAAAGGATACGATCATGCAAAGTGCCCTGAAGGAGTTCAATCTCGCATAATTTCGTTGGTTTTTAACTTGGTCTCATACTCCACTCTACAAACGTTCTCAACTTTAGCATACTAGTACATGATACAGATAATTGGGCGTATAGATATTTTCACTAGTTATGCAATTTACACAAAAAACGGTCACCTCGATAATTGTAATGATTGCAAATTAAAATATCTACCAATGGATCGAGTATTCTTCTAATTAAATTCATGAGTATGGAATTCTTGTTTTACAAATTACTTGTATGTTGAAATTTGATTTTAAAGTTTAAGTCGAATTTTAACTATGGTGATCGTTAGTTATTCTGAATTTCTGTCTTATGTCTTATTTTTATTACGACATTAGCTTTACTTTTTCATTCATTTGTTGGCTTTCGAAAGCCACTAGCTTGTCTTATCACGTTATTTACGTGCTTAACTGTGTGGACAGAATTCGACGTTCAAATTGCATTTCAGCTATCGCTTATCGGTGTTTTTCAATTTCTCATATTTAACAATTAGATTTTGTGTTATTAAAAAAAGCAATGAAACGAGTCAATCAATTCCTTGTATCTAACTATATGATAATTTAACGGGCAAACCTCACGCTCTTAGCTTTTAAGTGCAATGAATGATGCTTCAGTTTAGATTTCAGAGAGTTTATCGATTCAGGGATTTTCTCATAAGTTATTTTTCTCTCTAACAGAAGTCATAAGTTGTAAAAGGATCTAATAGAAAATTAATAACAAATTTTCTTATACATATTGTAAAGATTGCACATTAATTAAGACACCAAGAGACCCTTATTTTCATAGCTTTCACTCTATTATCTATCATTCTGAACAAAATTTGCACACTATATTATTATATTACATAAAATAAAGTTACAACATAAGTTTTAGAGTTTTTCTTTTTTTTTTTTTTCTTCTTCTAGTCAATACTTTGAAAAGAATTTAAATGGAAACTCTATTTTTCTATTGATCATTTTTGGTCTCTGGTATAAATCAGATGATTAAAAGAAAAAAAAAAAATTGTGAGAATAACTATAATTTTCATTCAATTATTACCCTTTATTTTAAATATATTTATCAATAATAATAATGAACTGTATCATAGTATTCGTTGCTGATACATAATAAATTATCAATAAAATTAATGAGTGTGATAAAAATGAAAGATAGAAAGAAAAAGAGGAAAAAAAGAAAACCAAACTTAGCTCCTTGTCACATGAACATGCTTGTTCACAAGAGTTGATACACCATGATCATAATCATCACTATTGCTTCTGCCCAAAAAAGAAGAAAAATAGTATATTGTTTACCGAGCGAGAAAACAGTCGATTGCGCGCCGAGTATGAAGGTGAGCGCCGAGGCGAAGCCGAGGTGTTCTCAACTTCATACGAGGCGCCAATGACTGTTTTCTCCGAGGTGAACATACTATTTTCTTCAACAGCGGAGCGGAATCAGCGAGTCAGTTCCATCCGCAAACGAGGACCGGCAATCGACTGGTTTCCATCCTCATTTGCGGATGGAAACTCGCTGGTTTCCCTCCGCTGTTGAAGAAAACAAATTTCTCTTAAATTTCGCTTGCATGAAAACTCGACTTTCCATATTGCATGCATCAGATATTTACATGGTAAGTGTTTATGTTATACAAAGATAAACATACTAACAATATGTATTCTCAACTCAGTATTTATTTCTCATCAAATCATTACTATACTAGAAATTTATTGAATATCAAAGAGAAAAGAACAAGAAAAAAGAAGAAAAAATTAGATTCCTAAGATGTATAATTATTTATCCTTTGTAAATTGTGAATTAAATTTCTTTTCGTTTCCTTTTTTTTTTTTTTTGTAAAGGAAAGAAAGTTACATGATATTGAGCATAGGTAATTGTTTATAGAAATTGTTGGATGTTTCTAATATTTTTTTTTCTGGTTTTCTTTTTTTCTTAACAGACACGGAGAACATCAGATTTGTATTTGCGGCGGTGAAGGACACGATTCTTCAATCAAACTTGAAGGAATACAACCTGGTGTAAGTGAAAATCCCCGTCGAGCCAGGGTGGATATAATGCTGTTTCTGTATACCCCGTATGAGATGATAAATAAACAAGTACGGACTTTGTTGAGCGAGCGATAGAACGCCATAGAAGAAAACAAAGTGCGATAGACAAAGAGAGAAGGAGAGAGAGAGAGAGAAAAAGAGGGAGAGAACGAGAGAGAGAAAGATAGAGAGAACGAGAGAGAGAAAGAAAGAAAGAAAGTGAGAGCGCAAGAGAGAGAGAAAGAGAGAGAAAGAGAGAGAAAAAGAGAGAGCGAGAGAGCAAGAAAGAAAGAAAGAAAGAGAGAACAATTATTTGTGATGTCATCGGCACATCGCTGCTTCGTCAGAAGTGAGTACCAACATTAGCTAGATAATTATGAATGGGGATTCCAGCGACTAACAAACAAAGAAACATCATGAAATAAATAATTAAATAAATAAATGAATAAATAAAGGATGACAAAAAAATAGAAACAAACAAACAAACAAACAAAAAAACAAGGACCTAAATCTGTGCGTTTAAATATATACGTTCTTTAACTAAACCTTTTTCACTGTCGAAAGAAAAAAAAAAAGAAAAAATAAAGATAGAAAGAAAGAAAGAAAGAGAAAGAAAAAGCAGCAAACTGATTTAGTTTCATAATCTTTGTTGAATTTGTTAACTTTCTTATAGCTTAGTTTAGTTGATCGAGATCCGGTTGACTGTGACAACGCCTGATTTTTATATCAAAATATATATATATATATATATATTATATATTACCGCGAATAACAAGCGTCACAGTCTGTTCTCAATTGTCCGTAATAATTCGTTGAAGATGATTAAAAAGTGTCGCGAAAGAAAAAGAAAAAAAAAAGAGAGAGAGAGAGAACACGATTTTTTATCACGAGTAGTCGGTGTGACACAAGTGAGAGCAATTCTAGTGCCATTTACTAGTGTGGTGTTTTTATCGCAGTCATTCGTTAGATACAAAACCAAAGTGTGTGTGTAATTTTTTTTTTTTTTTCCTATCATTATTATTATTATCATTATTATTATTATTAATATTATTAATATTATTATTAATAGTTATAAATAAATTTTGTTTTCCATCTCTGCAAATTTGTGCGAGAAACGATACTAAAAGTTATTTCTTTGCGTGTGACTCGAAATTCTCGAGAAAAGAAGAGGAACAGCGGAAAATAAGTTGAATAAAAAAAGAATCAAATTCGGCATATAAATATTGTTATATATATATACATACTTACATACATATACACATATACATATATGTATATATATATATATATATATATATATATGTATAAAATATATGAGGAGAAACTGAAAGATAGAAATAGTGTCAAAGATATGAGAAACGAAGAGAAGAATAAGAAACCGAAATAAAAACAAATAAGAGAGAAAAAAAAAAGAAAAGTGAAAATTGAGAGAAAAATGAAACAAAGATGAAGTGAATAAACTTCCACCCCGCCGCCCCTTTACATTGCAAAATATCTATAGGAAATGGCATCTGTTTGATGTGATTTATAGATAATTCGGAGGTGAAGGCGGACAGGATTCATATACCTAGGGATATTCTAATCAAACCATTTCGTATTTCCTACCGCTCTCTCCTCCGTTGGCTCGAGCTCGGATGAATCAAGAACTGTGCGAAAAAAAAAAATAGATGGAGAACTAGAGATAGGGAGAGTGAGAGAGGGCGAGTGGGGAGTGAGGCTGAAATTCTATACTTGATACTGAAGAAAAAAAAACAAAGAAAAGTCCGCGATAAGTATAGGAACGATTATTATAGAAATAAGTCTCTTCGTATCATTTAACATAATGCAGCTCACAACCACCCCTTCCCCCCTCTCTCTCTAACTTTTTCTCTCACGCTCTAGCCCCACCGCTCTCGCCCCTTGGCAAGGTGTTATCGACGAAGCAAAGATCACATGACACTGTTTAATTGTTTTATAATAAAATAATCAGGGTCATGTGTACCTTAGCTCGCATGTATATCCACCTTTAAATAACAGTGTACGTACGTATGAACTGCTCACTGCCCTGCGCTCGCTCGCTGACAATGGCGCGCGCTAGCTGCCCAGCTGCAATTAATCTCTGTCGTGTTGTTTTAGTTCATAGATTAATGAAAAAAGAAAACGGAAAAAAACGGAAAAGAAAAGAAAAAAAAACAAGAAAATAATAATAATAATAATAATAATAATAATAATAATAATAATAATAATTTATACGTAATACGTGAATTTATGAATTGTGATCAAAACCAACCCCTTCGGTAATTGACACAGTTTTTTTTTTTTCATTTTAATTTTTTTTTTTTTTTTCGACAACATATAACAGAGAATATTTGCAGTAATATTTTAGCTGTTTACAGTGTTTAAAACTATAGTATATTATGTAATTCCAGTTTAATAAGTATGGCATTCAGTCATGTGCAGCCTGAAAGTCGTACTTTGAAAGACTGTGAAAAAAGAACAGAAAGGAAAAATATGAATATGAATATGAATAAGAATAAAGATAAAAATAAAAAAAAATAAAGATAAAAATAAAATAACTAACAAACAAAAAAAAAACACTGTATTTATATACTATTTTACGACTATACGAGGGGCAGCATAACGTCATACATAATTTCAGTTGGAACACTGAGTTTATATGGAAATAATATAAATACATTGGATATAGAGAAAGAAAGGAAGAAAAAAAAGTATAATATTAAGAGATAACAACAAATAATATTAAATGATAATACAGCTTGGTTTTCAGCGTGAGTGAGTGAAAGAAGTAAGAAAGGAAGATAAGTAAAGCGAGGAAGGAAGTGTGAGCGAATGAGAGAATGAGAGAATGAGAGAACGAGAGAGAAGGAGAGTGAATAAATGAGCGATTGGTAGCAAACGGGTGTATGGTAAATGGAGAGTGCAGTGCAATGAGAGATAAATGGGTTTGCGAGTCTAATGAGACAGAGGGTAAAATGCCCTCAGTCTGTTGCCTGACCCAAAATGAGTGAATGACGCAATTTGTGGCTATAGTTCATTTGTAAATCATTTCTTGTCAAAAAAAAAAAACAAAAAAAAACGAAAAAAAAAAGAAAAAAAAGTATACATTTTTCTGAAAGCATAATATGTTGGGTATTCTTTCTGTGTGTATAAACTGTAAACACTCCCAAAACCCAAAATGAAATCAATGTTTCTAACTTATTTATAATAAATAATATACATTAATGATAAAAAAAAAACAAAAAAAAACAAAAAAAAAAAAACAAAAATAAAGGCAGTTTGTGACAGTAGTATCGGCACGTGACAATATTCACCCTCCCCCTCTATCTTATTATCTATTGACTATTCCTTCCTCCTATATATGCTTTTGCAAACATTCTAATAGAGTGTCTATAATACGTGGAACGAAGACTGCGACGAAGCCGGAGATCTTAAGAATTGTTAGTTGCAATTTTTATGTGTCAAATTCAGTGGCGCAACCAGGGGGGAGCCGAGGGGGCCCGGCCCCCCCACAAACCAAATATAATGTCGACTTTGAATTCATATTTTTCATCTATTTAATCACTAGTACAACAAAAAAATCTCTTTTTCTTCAATTGAAGCCTTCCATGCAACAACGTCCTTAGCGCTCGGCCGGTCGAGAGAGAGCTAAAATTCACGGCCTGTAGCCGTGCTATAATTTTAGCTCTCTCTCGACCGGCCGAGCGCTAAGGACGTTGTTGCATGGAAGGCTTCAATTGGTCTAATACAACTAACTCACTTTTTAAAACTCCGTAAAAACTAGTAAGTATGGCGGTAGGTTGACCCCCCCCCCCCCCCCAGACTGGTTTCTAGTTACACGCCTGGACTCGAATTACGTATCAAGATGCTCTATCTATTTCTATTTGAATAGAGCGAATCTGTCTAGAATGGGTTTCCTAATGGGTAGGCGATTCGTTTTCTTTTGAAACTGACGACCTATCTACTGATATCTTATATGTCTATGACTGATATCTGTACAGACGGCTCAGCGGTAGCTGTCGCGTTATAGTCCAGTCAATTCGGGATTTGACTGCATTTTGGGTAGGCAGCGATTTTTTTTTCGCTTTCGTAGGGGGGTCGGCCGTGAGTGTAAAACTCAGTTTTCGGGACTGGGGGTGTTGCCATTCGGTTGCCATCTTGAAATTAAGGGTGTAACTAATTTTTTTTAGATTTATCTCCGAATACGTGAGGCTTGGATATTGTTATGTGCTACATTCCTATTTGCCCCAGTTGATCAAGGGCATAATAAACCTACACGGAGAAAATTTTATAGGAGTCGTTCGTAAAAAAATATAGTAGGGGAGCCCGGGGCTTAAAGTTCCGCGAGTAAGTTGTTCCGATGATCGATATTTCGGATCGATGTTTCGAATCGATATTTGTTAAGCGCGCATTAATAAGTCACCAGAGTGACGAATCGAGCCACGCTTAAAAAATATCAATTTCTCTTGGCATCTTGGAGCTACAGCTATCGGAACAACTTCCCCGCCGGAACTTTTAGCCCCGGTCTCCCCTAATGAATGCCATAAAGTATTGAATTCGTGGGACATACTTGTAATATTGTAGTTTCTACAATACGGTATTCCAAATATCTGTAAACCGGCTCTACTACACACGGTATAACAAAAATTGCCATACCGGGATAGTGGCAGGGGCTGAGATCGTATGTTCGGTTCGTGTCAACTATCGTATAGCAAATATAGCTATGCAACATACATCAAGTACCTGATGACAATGTAGTAATTCTTCATATGGTATAATATTACAAATTTCACCATACAGTATAGCTCAAACTAGAATACTCTGTCTAGCAGTCCGTATCCGAGTACATTGAGAATTTGACAATATGCAGCATAACTAAGCTCCAACACTAATCAATCCATGTTCGAGTGCGATATGGGAATTTCACTATAATATAGCGGAGATAAATTATATATAGCATTGTAAATGTTACATCCTCAGTGGTAAATATATAGACAGCATATGTTCAATGTAAAAATCAGTTACATTGCAGTTAATCTGACTATCTAAGTTGTATACACCAAGGCCAGGATTGTGGTCAGAGACAAAAGTTAGCTGGTCAAACTTACTGCAATTGTGACAGACTTTATTAAACACATGCTGTTCATATATTCATCACTCAGAATGCAACATCTATAATTTATGTTCCTCTGAATACAGTATAACCCAGATATAGATTTTTACAATGTCAATATGATATTTTGACTGTTGGAGAAAATCCATTCATCTACTATTGAAAAAATCCTTCACGAAAAGCAATTAGAATTCAAATATATCAATCGCAGCATAATCCTCAAGGGAAGCATTACTAATCAGTACTAGAGCTCCGTTAGTCCGGAGGCAAGTAAACCCTTTTATGTAACACAGGCGCGATTTACGCGCTTTATGAGGTTTGTTCGGAGAACATAAAGTAGGCGCTTATTGATCAGTGAAAAAAAAGATAGTGGTGCGAGTCGTTTTGCTTATTTTATTGTCCTAGGAACATAAAAGAGTCATTAGATGCCTCTCTGCAGGTAAATAATGAACACGACTGTAGAAACTTATTCTGCATTATCTTCTTAGCATACTAACTTGAAGGTGGTTGGCATTAGTTCAATGGACGCGATGTTTTCAGAACGAGGCAAACACCTTCGCTTGTAAATCGCGCCGCGTTACATAAAATATGGTGTGTACCACGGAGGCTATGGTCTTCATACACCATATAAAGACCAACTTAGCCTCCTTGATACACAATATACTATTTTATCATCCCAGACGAAATCGCTCTCGTTATGAAATAAAATACTTCTATCACTCTAAACTTTAACAGTCTCACGTCAAACTGTATCCGTCTAGTGGAGAAGTTAAAACAGTACTGATCCATTGAAACAGCGCCACGCCGCCAGGACTAGTGTTTCGGATTTTTCGTGAACAAAGCATTCAAAAATTGCGCTTCGCAATATCGGTGAATTCTGTACAGTATAGGAATCCTTCCTATACGAGTTGCATGAATTTCTATGCATATACCTAATGATACAATGTCGTCAATGCGCCAGTTCACTAGCTGGATAGCGGAACAAGACGTATTTACTGTATGGGAACAATTACGATACGATTTGCCCGGAGTACTATATATTATCATTAGAGAACACGGTATAGCAAGGCAACGATTGACATACGGTAGGCATAAAGTACTACATTCATTGGAAGTAGTACAATACTTCCGAACTTGACGATTCCTATGCTATTGTTGCTTTAAAGTTGATATCCTCTGTTCGGCGAATAATTGTAAAAGTATACCAGCGACCACAATGCATATTTGGGACACATTGAATTCTGCTATGGCACACGCTATTATATTGTGTAGGGAAAGTCATTATTGCAATTTTTCTGATACGTATGGCAATTATTAACTCACTTCACAAGTACCCGAGTAGAAATTGACGTCAAGCGCAGATCAGGCCCTGCAGGGGCATACCTGACTGCCTGATCAGGCTGCCGTCAGGCTTGCTGATAAGGCCCTGATTAAGAATGTAACGCTGCGTTCTAGAATTACCCGATCAGTCTGTATTTGTCAGGCCCTGATCAGTCTGTATTTGTCAGGCCCTGGTCAGATTCGGTGGTCAGGGCCTGATCAGATTTAATGGTCAGGCCCTGGCCAGGGTTCTCCACCAGGCCCTGATAAAGGAAGAGAAACCAACTGTAAAAAACAAAAACAAAAAACTGACTTACGTGTGAATATTCGAATTTACAGTTCATAACTATCCACATGTACATCGAGAAGCATCACCAATTCGCTGAGAAAAACGACATCCTATTTTTTCGACCTAACTGGGATTTGAACCCAAGCCCGCTCGCATTTGTTGTATTACTAGTCGCACGCTCTACCTACTACGCCAAACTACCCTATGGATATTAGTCTGATATTTTCCTATTTATCGAAACTTATGATTTAAATGTCGAAGTGAGAGCTTATGATCATTTTAATTTGACCCACCAGTCTCATGATTTTCAAGGTGAGATCACGCCTGGAGAATGTTGTAAAAAAATATGAGCTGGAACATGACTACAGGGGCGCATCAGGCTTGCCGTAATAGGAACTGCTTATGCCAACCTGGTCGGGGGCATGACAGGCAAACCTTGGGGAGGATCGCCTGATGACAGCCTAAACAGGGCCATATCAGGTTTGCTTCAACACGGACTGACTGATGGCAACCGGGCCGAAGTTATATCAGGTTTGCCTCAATGAGGACTAGCTGATGTCAGCCTGACCAGGGACACATCGGGGTTGCCTCAAACACGGAGTGCCTGAAGAAAACCTGGCCAGGGCCACCTTAGGCTTACCTCAATAAGGACTTGCTGATGCCAACCTGACCAGGGGCGCAACAGGCGCACCTTACTGAGAGACGATCCAGGCTATCCTGACCAGGGGCTCAACAGGCGCGCCTCACTCAGAGATATTGGGATCGACTGAGGGCAAACTGATCAGGGCCCGATTGAGCACTCCTTAGTAAGTAGCGCCTGATCACTGTCTGACCAGGGACGCAACAAGCGCACCTTAGTAAGGGATGATCCAGGCTATCCTGACCAGGGGCTCAACAGGCGCGCCTCACTCAGAAATATCAGGGTCGACTGAGGCCATACTGACCAGGATCCCGACGAATACTCTAGTAAGTAGCGCCTGATCATTACCTGACCAGGGGCTCAACAGGCGCACTTTAGTAAGGGATGATCCAGGCAATCCTGACCAGGAACCCATCAGGCGTTACTTAGTAATGCACGCCTGATGTTAAGCTGACCAGGGCTCCAACAGGTACGCCTTGGTGACGGATGCCTGGTGATGACCTGGTCAGGGCCGCATCCGGTGTGCTCTATTAGTCACGCCTGAGTTCAACCTCATCAGGGCCTGATGGAACGTCAGGCTGGCCTTATCAAATTTCTACTCGGGTAGTACGTTACTATATTTATAGGGGAAGGTAGGGCAAAACGGACCGGGACGGCAAAACGGACCGTAGGGCAAAACGGACCGAAAGGGCAAAACGGACCGCCTGAAAAATTTTGTTTGAATTATTATAAAAAATTCAATGATGCATCGTAAAGTTAAACCTCGAACTTAGAAATATTTTAAGGCAGGTCTTAGTCAATCACGTCGAGTCAGACTCAGTCAAGTCATCGCAAACGACTAGAAAGGATAATTGACTCGACTAGATTGACTTAGACCTACCTCAAAATGTTACTAAGTTCGAGGGTTACCTTCACGATGCATCATTGAATTTTTTATAATAATTCCGAAGAAATTTTTCAGGCGGTCCGTTTTGCCCTCTCGGTCCGTTTTGCCCTACGGTCCGTTTTGCCCTACGGTCCGTTTTGCCCTACCTTCCCCTAGTAGCCGTATGCATAAATATAGGACCGATCGCCATAGTGCATGCAGGTCTCACGAGCAAGGCCGGCAACTTTCATGGGGATGGTGTGGAGGAGCTCCTCACACCCTCAGGCCTCAATATATATTTTGTTTTTGGACAAAAATTTCTCGCTATACTAGTTTGTTCGTTGCGTCTGTGCTCCGTCCAACTTTGGGCAGCATAGCTGTTCTTCACATTCACAACGAAGTTGCTGAACAAATTGATATGGACCGAATTTTAAATGACTTCATTAAGGGGTTATTCGCTCCGTGCACACCTATACTCTCTCACCAAAGTAAGAATGTGTAGTCGTGTACATGCATACTGGTGGCGACGCCAATAGTCCGGATCGACATTAGCTCCCGGAGAAAGTGAATGTATGCACACACGGGAAAAAATTTGGCATTGCGGCAATGCAAAGCGAGAGAACGCTGTACTACGTTATGTTTGGTATAGCTGCATTCTTCTAGTGGGAGCATGGCGCTCGCACTGCGAGAGGGCCGCAATCTTAGTTCGCTTGAGAGAGTGGCGCTACCTGTATCTATAAAACAGAAAGAGATGGTCATGCTTCTTCTAATGGGATTGTGGCGCTCCCCCAGAGACGGGATAACTGCTAACCTCACTCTTGGTTATGCTGCACTCTCATTACTGGGAGCGTGGCGCTCGCAAACTCGGAGTATCTCCGCGCTCTGTTACGGTGGCATTGCCGCGAAGCCAATTTTTTTCCCGTGCACGAAAACACATTCTCACTTTGGTGAGAGTGTATAGGTGTGCACGGAGCGAATATACACTTGTAGCGGGCGAAGCGACGTGATTTTCTTGATTTTTTTTCGACAGGATAATGAATGTTTATTGTAAAACGGTGAACAACATTGATTAGTACATGTTTTCATGTACTTGTACAATTTTTTTCATTGAAAAATATTTCAAAATGGTGGAACTACAGTAGGAGCGCCTTTTTTTGAGCATCAGTTGTGGTGGACATCATAACTCAAAAACGGTTCATCAACGCCGAGCGACTTGTCTACGACTCGTATTGCAAATACGCCCGGCGTAAAAGACCTTCGCCTCCTAGGTGCACACGATATTTTATACAACAAAAGTATGTTTTAAAAGTTCATGCTCGATCCGGTCCACAAAGTCGACGGATACACACACGCATAGCAACGCATAATAACACGGTGTTACGCATAACAACGCGTACTTCAGAGACCACTTTTAACTCCTAGGACTCAAAAGTAGCTAAAAGTGAACTCTTCGCATGCACATTCACAGACCCGCTCAACTGTCTCTAAAACGCCTCCTTTGTGTACCGAAATCGAGCATGAAAAACGCGTAAAACATGCTTGCGTTGTATAATAGTATATTGTGTACCAAGGGCGTAAAGTGGGATTTTTCAGACCGAGTGTGGAGTTTGCAGTACGAGTCGGAGGCGAGCTAGCACGAGTCGAAGACGAGTGCATTTGCGAGCCGAGGACGAGTACTGCAACCACACAAGGTCAAAAAACCCACTTAGCCCTTGGTGCACACCATATTTTTTGTGACACGCGCGATTTTCGCGTTTTTGAGCGATTTCAAATAAGCGGGCAAATAAAAACTGAAAACGCCCGCTGCTCGATTTAGCGGGCAAATAAAAAATGAAAACGCCCGCTGCTCGAGCATAAGCGGGCAAATAAAAACTGAAAACGCCCGCTAAATCGAGCAGCGGGCGTTTTCAGTTTTTATTTGCCCGCTCGTCTGAAAACCGCCACTTTAGGCCCGCTTAATGGGTCAAAAAAACGCAAAAATCGTGCATGTGTTACAAAAAAATTTTTTTCGGCATAGGCATTGAAAAGTCACTTTATGACGCCTGTTTTCGATCCACAAAGTAGCACTTTATATGGCTGATTTCAGAACTGCCCTATAAAGTCTTTATACGGCAGTCTGGATGCGCAGTTCGAAGTGCGCATTCCAAAGCTGCCGTATAAAGTCTTTATACGGCAGTTGAGATGCGCAACTCGAAGTGCGTGACAGATCGCACCATAGCCTCACTCTTCGTCTGTCAATCTCAACAGGCGTCAAAGTAACTTTTCATGCCTATTTCGAAAAAAATAAAGTATGGGGCGCACCCGTAAACCGTTTTTGACTCGAATAATGATTTCAGAACTCGCTTTCGGCTCGCCTTCGGCTCGCCTTCGGCTCGCCTTTAGCTCGTTCTGAAATCATTATTCTCGCCGAAAAACACTTGGTTTACGGGTATGCCACATAATATACTATTATAGCACAAAACCCGAAAATTTAGTACCTCAAAAAATGAACTTTTTGTTAAAATTGTTGCCATTTTTTTTTAAATCAACATTTTTACAAATCCTTCGTTCAGGCCCAAGCCGATCCAATATACGAATAAAATATTTACACATTCTGATTTCAGATGAACCGTTTTTTGAGTTATGATGTCCACCGCAACTGATGCTCAAAAAAAGGCGCTCCTGGAATGTAGCTGTAGTTCCGTCATTTTGGAATATTTTTCAATGAAAAAAATTGTACAAGTACATGAAAACATGTACTAATCAATCTTGTTCACAGTTTGACAATAAACATTTATTATCCTGTCGAAAAAAATCAAGAAAATCACGTCGCTTCGCCCGCTACAAGTGCACTATATAACCCCTTAAGAAAAATCGTACACGCCGTACTACTTTTCAACTGTTGGAGTAAATAAAACGATAAATTGCAAAAATTGGATAAAATTTTTTACCCCCCCCCCCCCCCCCCCCCCATAACTCCACACCCTCAGCGACAACAAGTTGCCGGCCTTGCTCACGAGTACTGTATAAAGTATGGGAATATTTCCTATAAAATTTTCTCCGTGTATTCAATCAATCCATCTCTCTCTCTCGCTCTCTCTCTCTCTTCCTTTAAAGACTTAAGGTAGTTATCGTGCTACAGTCCGACCCAAAACCTAAAACCCCTAGTCAGCGACAATGTATGGCTCTGTGAGAGTGAGAGCCACGAGATATCCACTCGAGAGCAAGAGAGATACGCGCCCCTTTATGTTTCAGTTTTAAGTATAAAATCTAAACGAGACGGTTGAAAACGCTGAATGATGAATCAAACGATTCAGAAGATTACAATTTACCATATGATGGTTTTTTGCTAAAATCCTGTGAATTGTTTTCGTCAAGGGGTAATTTTTGAACATATTCTTGCACACTTTCTATATCAGCCTGTGTATAAGAACGAACTTTAAGGTGCTGCTGTACGCAATGAGGATGCCGCGTGACACTTTGTACCGTTAGGGGAGCTACTGAGGCAGAGACCATGGTGAACGGCGCGGAGTTCAGATATTGTGTGTGTTTATGTATGACATTTCAGAGCTTCGATCTTTTATTTTGATTGTTAAACTTGATTACGGAAAATACCGATGTGTTCTGTGTTTGGTTGCAAGAAAATGAGCGGACATGAATTCCTGAAGGATGGAAAATTGAAAAGAAATGGCTGATAGCTATTAGACGTGAAAAAACATTTCGTATCCTCTTCATCGCGCGTGTTTACCCCTGATTTCAATCCAAAGTTAGGTTCCAGCCTCGGTGCTGCCACCTACCTAAAGTTTGTCATGTCGGGATCCTCATTCCACCAAACCTGACCAGAGCTGCCAACATCGTTGAGGGGGGGGGGGGGGGGGGGGGGGGGGGTAAGGTTAATTCGGTGAAAAAAAGGCATGTTTTTAAGATTTTTTTTTGGCGATACAGATAGTGTTAGTTTATTCAGTCAATTTCCATATAATAATTCAACACTTGAACAATATTTCCCTAAATTTTCATTGGAAAATATTGAAAATTGAGCGAGTGACAATGAATCTCCGGAGGCGCCTCGAAAAAAAATGGTCTTGCGGTGTTCATCATAACTCGCAATAGAATCATCGGAAACAAAAGGACCAAAATGCATTGATTAAAGGAGATGTTTCTCGAGGTAATGACGAGAGGATTTTTTTTTTCGATTTTTCAATCTTTTGTAGCACTCGGAAGCCAAAATACCCATTTTTGCTAGAAGAATCGGCTAATTTGTTGCTGTAAAATTGACAATTGTCAAAAAAAACAAAAAAAGCTCTCGACAATACCTGGTGAATTATGTGGAGAAGTAGTGTGCAAAATTCCAAAACGATCGGTCCAGTAGATTTTGAGTTATGGTGAACACGGACTTCAAACATGACAAGTTTCAGAAAAACGCTTCAAAGTTTTGCACACTGAAAAATTTACAATGAAACTCGATAGTTTTCTGATACTCACAGAGTCGTCGATGCCAGGTCCGTAGAGCAAAAAGTTTCCATCCACATTATCTAGAGCATCTTTTTGCATTTGTCTACGCAGAACTCTCAAAAACTATAAAAACTATAAAAACCCGGCCTGGAGCAATGGACGCTTAAATACTCATAACTCCGTCAACTTTGCTCCGATCGACTTGAAATTTTGACACAATATTCTTGAGATATCATGCATTCATTTAAAAAAATAAAAAAAAATAAAATGTTTTTTTTTTAATACCTTACCGCCCCCTTAAACGGAATATCTCTGCCTGGGCACCGAAATCAATGAAACATAATGCCCCGCGCAAATTCAGGCGCGATTACGAACACGTACGGCCCAAAACATGTCCGTTTCGCGTTGAAATAGACATGTTATGTATGAAAAACGCTTATTTTTGACACTTGGCGATTTTCTATAGGGTTTTTGTGGTGTCGCCTTGCTAAAAATTTCCGATAGAGACTAATAAGAAAAAATGTATTTGGCTTCTATCTGTGTTTTGTCTCCGTATTTACAGAAGTATAACTGCAGTGAATGCAATATCGGTATCAATACCGCGACCCCGAGTAGATTTTCTATAAATGAGTTACAGTCAATGTGCAAATAAACTCAATGTTTTCGAATATGTTATGTGGTATCCACTGAACTCTATATACTATCTGGAACGCGCATCACAATATGTAAGCACAGTGGGCTATGGGACCGCCTAGGCCGCTGCCATTTTAAGTTGGACTTTTACATTCCAATCAGATACGCACTTTTCCGGGCGGTAATTTTGAATTCATTTGTTCACACACTGGAACCCAATACCATTTGGGCGTAAAATAGAACAATCTTGAACGCGATGTGCATTTATAATGGAGGAATAATGTTTAAAATAAAAAAGGAAATTCGTGTTTGACATGTTTTTTATTATATCTCACAGAAAAAAGATTGGCGAGTAATACATACGTGATGGATTGTTTAAAATATTTTTATACGTTTAAAAATATAGCTAAGCGTGAGAGTTTCTTTCGTTTTCCCATATCACTGATTGCTTCAGTATAGTTTTTGCTCGTGTGGTACATTTTGATTCGAATATAACACAATGAAATAGTCTTAATCAAATTGAACGCGTGGTTTTCTTCAATCGACGTGTCAAACATATGTTCTTCCAATTCTTCCTTATTCTAAAACATAAACAAATACTCGTTGAATTGGATGCTTAGGAACTTGAGCTATCCTAACCTACAAATGCTTGGGTTCCACAATTGACGTTTATTCATAGACGAATCATACGAAAAATGTACTTACTTATGAAATGATATCCCCTTCTCACTTCTTTGCCCGCATCCGGGCAAACAACACCTCATTTTTATTATTTAGCTATTTTAATCATAAGTCACCTTCAGTTCACTGAATTCAGTGACTGCGATCAAAACAGCAGTGAAAACAGTGTGCTACGATTGGTGGAATAAGAGTCCAACTTAAAATGGCGGCCTTCTATTTGTCCCACGTAAATCGCCAGATGCGCGTTCCAGATATTATATAGAGTTCAGTGGTGGTATCCCGTGTAGAAATTTATATCGGGATCTGGTCGGTTCCCGACCAGTCAGCCCCGTTTCAAGTCGGGCGCTGGTCAGGATAACTAGCCAGAATCCAGCTAGTAGTGTCACGGTAATTCATTAAGTTCCTAGCCAGTCACACCGATTTGTCCCTAGCCGGGAACTGGTCAGGCATTAGTATCGCGCCGGTATGAAGATTTTCTCCCAAAAATTCTCTGGGATTGAAAATAGTACATTACAATACGAGTCCGGTAAAAGTTTTTCTGACGAGTGTGGGGTTGCAGCACGAGCCGAAGGTGAGTTTTGCAATCACACGAGATCAGAAGAAGTTTTTCCGTCAAGTATTGTACAAAATTTTACTTCAGGAGGTGTGAAAATGGGGGTTGTAGCCACGCAAAGCTCGGGTAAAACATCGAAAATCACACTGAGTGAAGTAAAAGGATTTATAAGTGTAAACTATTGACGATTTTGAATAATTTTTATTTCACGTACATTTATTATTATTATGTACATGAATATCAAATAATGTACCTCACATATTATTATATTTTTTTTCTCATTTATGAAAAAAAGGTACATATAAAAATATCAAATAATATACCTTACATATGAGTTAGGAACTTTGGTAATATAAATGCAGCTGAACTTTGATACATTATCTTAAAACATATATATTTTTTTTTCTCATTTATGAAAAAGTGACCGAAATTAAGCTGCGGTCAAAGATAGTCCGGCCAGAGTCTGACTAGTATCCGCCAAGGTGATAGGAAAAAATACCCCAGTGAACCCCCGTTTAATACCCAGTGAGGTTTTTTAGTACATTAAAACTATCCCGACCAGTACCCGATCAGTACCCGATCAAGAATCTTGATAGAAAATAGCCTGACCAGCACACGACTAGCGCCCCACTTCTGATCGGGCTAAATGGGGCTATTTCTACACGGGATTCAAGCTGTATCGGTCTATATAAGAATTACCACCTCATCTATTCTAGATACGGATACACGGAGAAACTTTTCCTGGTAAAGATTCCAATAACTGCGAGTAAATCTGGGATATATCAGCTGATTTGGCAATATTTCTTACGGTACCGGAAAAATCTATTATTCGGATAATGCATTTTGATATTCTGTGAGAGTAACAAATAATAAGCGAATAGCAAAAATTACTGTCCGCGTATAGGAAAACGGAGAGTAGTAAAAGATGGCATAGATATTAGTAGGTATTCCTAGAGGGATTGGAATAATAGACTAGTCGAATAAGACGTTTTGCTACACACGTGAGACTGATTACCAGCGAGTATGGTAAATTTCGTCGCTGCGAATTGACGAACAAGTTCGGCGGGTCTCACTTCGTCGATAGATGGCGAAACATCAAAATATTTCTCTCACTAGTGCCAAATAGTTATATCCGTTTGTATACAAGGAAAGCTAAAAAACTACACTATAACATATATCTGCGATGCGTCCGGAATTGCGAGCGTTGAGTTGAGGTTAGGTTGAGTAGGTTTTTTTTTTTTTAACCATTGGCTTATCATCTTTTTAAGATCTGTAGCCTAAGGTTGAGTAGGTGAAGTTAGGCTAGTGGTTTAAGACGACGACTAGATTTACGGAACAATTGCGCCAGCCCACAGTGGGACGGAATCCGAAATTCCTGGCCAAAAGTCTAAAACGCATTCAATTCGGTTGAAAATCAGCACTCGGAGGTTTTTGGGGTCGCTGAGCACGAATCTGAAGTCAAAATTTAAAAAAACAAAATGGCGGATCCAATACGGCTGAAAATTTCTCAGAAAACGCATTTAATTCGGATGAAAATCAGCACTCGGGGGTTTTTGGGGTCGCTGATCACGAATTCGAAGTCAAAATTTGAAAAAACAAAATGGCGGATCTAAGATGGACTACTTGTATGTAAAAAACGTTTTATTTATACGAAAATGACAATGATATGCTTGAAATTAGGGTACTACAGAATTACTACTATTATATTATAACTATTATAACTATTATATTATTACTACTCAATTAGTTTCGATTGAAAAAATCTACTCACGCGTTTCACCAACGACAAGGTTTGGTGGGGGAACTTTGAAACGCATTTTTCGCTTTTTTTTATTTGTTTTTCTTTTCACTTTTTTTATTTTCTTCCTTCTTATTTATATTTCCGCTTGTGTTAAGTGTTTCGTTTTTTGCAAAAGTTAGTTTTCGTCAGAATCTTCTCCTTCAAATTGCACTGATTCTTTGCGACTTTGAGATATATCTGCGCAGCAATGAGTAGTCTTATTTTTTCACCGTGTACAATACGCAGACCGAATTAGAAAAATTGTCGCAAGGTTTAAAGTGATTTGCTTGAGTTTGGAGCAAATGATTTATTCACGTTTTATACCTCAAGAGCAAATAATAATTTTTTTTCGGCATAGGCATTGAAAAGTCACTTTATGACGCCTGTTTTCGATCCACAAAGTAGCACTTTATATGGCTGATTTCAGAACTGCCCTATAAAGTCTTTATACGGCAGTCTGGATGCGCAGTTCGAAGTGCGCATTCCAAAGCTGCCGTATAAAGTCTTTATACGGCAGTTGAGGTGCGCAACTCGAAGTGCGTGACAGATCGCACCATAGCCTCACTCTTCGTCTGTCAATCTCAACAGGCGTCAAAGTAACTTTTCATGCCTATTTCGAAAAAAATAAAGTATGGGGCGCACCCGTAAACCGTTTTTGACTCGAATAATGATTTCAGAACTCGCTTTCGGCTCGCCTTCGGCTCGCCTTTAGCTCGTTCTGAAATCATTATTCTCGCCGAAAAAACTTGGTTTACGGGTATGCCACATAATATACTATTACCTTCCGACTTTGAAGGTGCAATATTCGACACTTGACTCTCTTATACTTTTATTGTACTTAGCGGATCGAAACAAATAGCCACAAATTTTAGAGCGAATTTCGATGGGAGAATTTCGGAAATGTAGCCAAAAAAATTAAAAAATTAAAAAAATCAAATTTTTTTTTTCACTGACGTTTATTAAAAATTGCGCAACTATCCGCAAGGTTTCGCAGCGCGAATTCAATGTTTAGGTCCTAAAGAGAAAGTTCTTGAGTGAGGTAGCGCGCGGAGGGGCACGGAGCAACTTATAGAAGAATTGAAAGAAGACTAAAAATCCAATTTTTGGTAATAATTTATTATTATAATCGACTATATCATTTTTAATGATTTCTGTATAGTTAATTTACTTTTTTTCACTCATTTTGCTTCACTAGAAATCATGATTAGAGTTAACAAATAGTAATATACATACACTCGGACACCCGCTATTTGACGGACTCCGCTATTTGACCACATTCGTCCTCCGCTATTTGACGGGCGTTACCCCCACTATTCGGCAGCGTTCCCCTGAACATCGGGGCCGTGAGTGACACGGAGTGGCGTGAACTGGCTGCGCAGAAAACCGTCCACAAGGAGTGGGGGACCCCTACTTTCGTCAAATAGCAGAAACGCTCGGTTCCGACTCAGTCAAATAGCGGAGGTCCGAGTGTAAACATTAAGCAATTTCATAATAAAATCAATGCTTATTTAAATAAGTAAATAAAGAACATCTACTTTGCACGTTAAGTTACAGCCTAAAAAAAAACTGCACATAAAAAATATTTTAGGCGCTCAAAGTGAAGATAAATATCAGTCAAAAAATGTTAGGATGGCGTACTTATATGACATTTCGTAATCTAGATTTTTGGCCAGCTTTTTAGACATTCGGCCCTCTGTGCAGCCCCTAGAGTGCGGACGAACACACACATGTAATAAACTCTGTACAACAAAGACCACACCAGTGAAGCCACACAATGTAAGATCCAGAAACTGCCAAATAGCCTATCACCTCCTTCCAGCTTTTTAATTTTTAACGTGGAATTTTTCCTAAGATGACTGGTAAAATTTCCAAGCCAGTATGGTAAATTCCATTGCGCCGCGATCACGACTTTGCCATACTGACTTGGAAGAGGTACTGCTCGCTTTAGGTATAAGTATAAGATTCGCTAGACTTATTACACGGAGAAAAAAAAACATCAACCAGTGATGCGCAGGGCATTAATGTAGTCAATGTAGTACTCATAAGCATACATTATTCAATCAAACATCACGGATTACTTCTACGACAGCAATAGTTACTTTCGTCACATGAATGCGTACTGTTAGAAACTGTAGTGGCAGACGATTCGCACATCACGGCAAAAGCAGCAATAGTTAATCTACAAACATCGTTCACTAATGTCAGAACGATAACCAGTCGTGTCATAACCTCACGCGCAATCGTACTGCGCATGGTTTGCAATAATGAAACTAAATTGAACAGTTAGGCTGACATCTCATGTAGTGAGGTTATGTCATATTATAAATAGTAGTTGCTAAACTTACCTTAAAATATTAAAATTAAACAAACAATTAGTTTTAAAAACACTTAGGTGTAATATTATGTCACATATTTTTAATTAATAACGTCAACAACAAAATAATTCTTACGCATGTGACCATGGTAATTCTAGTGGGATCGGGATGTCTTATAGTGGAGGATGCGCAGTACGATTGCGCGTGAGGTAATGACACGACTGGTTATCGTTGTGACATTAGTGAACGATGTTTGTAGATTAACTATTGCTGCTTTTGCCGTGATGTGCGAATCATCTGCCACTACAGTTTCTAACAGTACGCATTCATGTGACGAAAGTAACTATTGCTGTCGTAGAAGTAATCCGTGATGTTTGATTGAATAATGTAAGCTTCTGAGTACTACATTGACTACATTAATGCCCTGCGCATCACTGGTTGATGTATTTTTTTCTCCGTGTACCATCCTGACTAGTAAACTCTCTCATTTGTATAAGAGTTTTTACAAATACCTTAGGTTATACTCCAATGATGATAGTAACTTACAGAATTACTAGGCAAACTAGTAATAATTGCTAAAATGCCGATATATCCCCAAATTGCATCGAAAATAGTAAATTCTGGTAGGAATTTTAAGAAATATTACTACGAAAAGTCTCTCCGTGTAGTTGTTATCGGAGTGTATAAACGATTTGTACTGACATTTGTATCCGTTGAGTACCGAACCGCATGGATTGTATACGCTTTTATCCGTTTCTTCGGGCAGCTAGTGTATGATCTCGTTAAGATTCTATGAGCAGTATCCGCCAGTAATGCTATCGGTTCTTGACCGCGAAGACGAAGTGATAGATCCACATGATTCTATGAGCAGTAGCTGCAAATAAGTCTATCGGTTCTTGACTGCGAACACGAAATGACATCCACGTGATTCTATGAGCAGTATCTGCAGATAAGTCTATCGGTTCTTTACTGCAACCACGACATTAATGACGCTGATTCGTAGGTTAATACGTATACATCTTCTCTCGGCTGACTTAATCTATCCCATAACCTGAAACATTAATGAGAAACATTGTTCCGTCCGTCGCCACCTATCCGCGGAGTGAAACTCGCAGAAGTCGAATCTTATTCGCAATATTCGCAAATCATATATCGGTTCTTGACCGCGAACACGAAGCTACATCCACGTGATTCTATGGGCAGTATCTGCGAATAAGTCTATCGGTTCTTGAGCGCGAACATGAAATTACATCCACATTATTCTATGAGCAGTATCCGCAAATGAGCCTATCGGTTCTTGACCGCAACCACGACATTTACAACATTGTGATTCTATGAGCAGTATTCGCAAATAAGCCTATCGGTTTTTGACCGCAACCACGACATAACATCCACGTGATTCTATGAGAAGTATCCGCAAATAAGTCTATCGGTTCTTGACGGCAACCACGACATTACATAGAATTCATAGCTCATAGAAACGTGCATTAACAAATAGAATCATGAGCGTGTAAATATGGATAAAAACTGATAGCGTCATCTGGCTCCCCGATTCTACAGTCGCAAATGCGGATAGAAGTGGATAGAATTCACAGCTCATAGAATCTCACATTAGCAAATAGATTCATCATATTGTAGATACAGATAAAAACTGATAGCGTCATCTAGCTCTCCGATTCTACAGTCGCAAATACGGATAGAGGCGGATAGAATTCACAGCTCATAGAAACTTGCATCAACAAATAGAATCATGAACGTGTAAATACGAATAAAAACTGATAGTGTCGTCTAGCTCTTCGATTCTACAGTTGCAAATGCGGGTGGAAGCGGATAGAATTCACAGCTCATAGGAACTTGCATTAACAAATAAAATCATGTTCATTTAAATACGGATAAAAACTTATAGCGTCATCTAGCTCTCAGATTCGACAGTCGCAAATGCGGGTGGAAGCGGAAAGAATTCACAGCTCATAGAAACTTGCATTAACAAATAGAATCATGTTCGTTTGAATATGGATAAAAACTGATAGCGTCATCTAGCTCTCCGATTCTACAGTCGCAAATGCGGATAGAAGCGGATAGAATCCACAGCTTATAGAATTTCATAGTAACAGATAGAATTGTTACTACTGTCGGCGCGTAAAGGTTTGGCCCCTCTGTTTGAGTTATCATAACTTCTACAGGAAAATTGGTAGAGCATCGAGTCTGGTGAGATCGGAAAGCGCCAAGTTTTCTGCGTCTAATGGTTGTTTGCAAATTTCCGTGTAAAAATCGTGAAAGCTGTTATGACCTCCGAAAAGTTAAAAAACGTAGTTTTTCAGAGTTCATCGCCGTACGTCAACTTAAACTCGTCACCGTTTGTCTGAAATAAGTGTAAAAAATCTGGAAAAATTTAGAAATATTCCCTGAACCTTAACGAACATGATAGAGTTTGGAAATTCCAAAAATATTCACAAACCTGGACGCCAGGTGCAAAAAGGTCCAATGGTGCGATTTGGGGAACGGATCGGTACGGGCGAACCTGAGCCGGCTCAAAATTTTCGTCAGGATAAACACTTTTTGATTCCGTAATCAGTTTTTGGTTAGCAATAGTGAACTTCCAGTAATCGACGTCAACAATTTTTCAAATTTGCACGGGGCCGCCTATATCCTAGCCGCGATATTCGTCGCTGCATTTCCCTCCCGCCGCGCCCGTCGCAAACGCAATTGTTACTCGCGGCCACTGTTACAACAATGTGAATGCAGCGAAGAATATCGCGGCTGGGACACACGCGGCCCCGCTCAAATTTAAAAATTGTTGACGTCAATTACTGGAATTTCGCTATTGCGAACCAAAAACTGATCACGGAGCCAAAACGTGTATGTTTTTATGAAAATTTTGAGCTATCTCAGGTTCACCCGTACCAATCCGTTCCGCAAATCGCACCATTGGACCGTTTTGCACCTGGCGTCCAGGTTTGTGAATATTTTTGGAATTTCCAAACTCTATCAGGTTCGTTAATGTTCAGGGAATATTTGTAAATCTTTCTAGATTTTTTACACTTATTTCAGACAAACGGTGACGAGTTTAAGTTGACGTACGGCGATGGACTCCGAAAAACTACGTTTTTTAACTTTTCGGAGATCATAACGGCTTTCACGATTTTCACACGGAAATTTGCAAACAACCATCAGACGCAGAAAACTTGGCGCTTTCCGATCTTACCAGACTCGATGCTCTACCAATTTTCCTGTAGAAGTTATGATCACTCAAACAGAGCGGCCAAACCTTTACGCGCCGACAGTAGTGAATAACGACTTGAAACTTATATCACTATCTCACGCATAGAGTCTCATACATACCCGGGAAAAAGTGCTCAGATATGATCATATATGATCATGTATGAATAGGGGAGACCGGGGACAAAAGTAACAATTTTGACTTAGAGCCCAATTGTAAATTCCACAATCAAGATGAAATAGATCTAATGGCACTTTCAGATAGCATATTCATTCCTCTAATAATAACCAAATGGAAGAATTTTCATATCAGTCTGTTATAGAGTTATAATCACTTTAATCGAACATGGCGATTGTTACTTTCGTCCCATACCTAGGGGACGAAAGTAACATGTGTTTCTTTCGGTTTTTTTTTTAAAAACAGATATAAATCAGTACAGAAACTTCACTTAGTTTTACAGTACTTCACGGAATTGATTATAATGAAGCAAAAAATATTATAATATCCTCAGATAAACTTCATTTATAATAAATCAACAAATTATTGAATATTTATGAAATAATTATTTATTTTCTTGACTATTATTAAAATAACAAGTTAATAACACAAATACGAGGATCTTTTGATCATAGGTAACTTTGAGGCATTCTAAAGATTAATGACAAAATTACAATAGGTACCTAATAGTGTTGTGTTACTTTTTTCCCCAACCTCATTTTCCAAAATAAAAAAATTATAACTTCGGAAAAACGAACAGAACATAGGACTTCTACGCAGCCATTAATAAAGCGACTTTTCAAGAATAAACTGGCAAAAATTCATTTCAGTATTTACATATTTACTACAGGTTTTCATAAGAATACCAAGAATCGAAAAACTTAGTCAAGTCGGCCAAAAACACAAAATCTCCACCAAAACGTGTAAATTTCACGCGCGGGCGCAATCGATAGCTCAAACTGAAGCAGCATCGAACACGCTTACTATTATGTAAAACACAACTTTTAGATTTGATTGTGTGCGTTGTGGGAGGCCTTGTTACTTTCATGACGTGTTACTTTTGTCCCCGGTCTCCCCTACTCAGTTCTGATCAGATCCGAAAAATGGTCCTGCATGATCATACATGATCAGATATGGCCATACATGATCGGACAGCACCATTTTTCGGATCTGATTATGCATAATCATATATGATCATGTATGGTCATATCTGATCGTATATGATCATGCATGATCGGACAGAACCTTTTTCGGATCTGATCAGCTCTGAGTATTCACACCATGACATTCAGAAACTTTAGCTTCATGCACCCGGACGTATAATATTTGCACATGTATTCACAATTATTTGTATGTAACAGTTAAATTTATACGTTATATTTCTATATACATTTCATTATTTTTTGTCAGATCAGCAAATATATAATTTATGTATACAATCTGAAAAAAAAGCACTTCAAAAAGTTACATTTTTTATCTCATTTAATCATACATGAACAGATATGATCTTATCTGAGCATTTTTTCCCGGGCGTATACAGCTGCGGATGAGCAACTCCACGTCAAACCGGACAGCTTTCGGACCTCGATGTTACCGATTTCGCTATAATTTTTTTTACGGGTTCTATGGAACAAATAAATTCATCAAACAATTTTTTTTTTTTTTTGGCCCCTATTTTCCAAGTTACACGGGGGTGAGATTCAGCAAAAACAGCCAAAAATCGAAAACACACTCCTCTTCAAACGGTCATATCTTTGATCGTATTCATCCTAGAGACTTCAGTCAAGAACCATTTCAAAGCTATTGAATGACACTATTATTATACATTTATTTGATTCTGCGGTAACAAACAATTTCATTTTTTATAAACAAATATATTATTCAAACGTGATTTTCAAGACGTGAAATCGGTAATATCGAGGTCATATTTTGATTTATTTTGTCCGGTCTGACGAGGAATGGCTCAGACATGCTCGTACATGAAAATGCATGATCATACATGACGTCATATATGAGCTCATGCATGATCATACATGAACAGATATGATCGTATTGGAGCATTTTTTCCCGGGTATGCTTTTTTTGGCGATTCGGTAGGAAAACGATTCGCTGTTCAACAATAAGCACTTTATAAGAACGGATACATTTTGCGAATGCGCATGTCGAATAGAAGCTTGTATCGGATTCGCCGTATAGAATACAATAGTTGCAGAAAATTTTAGTATACGGAATTGCAATACAGACCTGTAATCATAAAATCGAATTTGAACATCTAAAAAACGAAGCATTTCCTATTGTGAAATATCTTATAGGATAATATACCTGAGAAATTGCGTATAATACTTTATAAAAACCCATTGTTTCTTTATCACAAAAGTCGTATAGAAAAAATGTATAATAGAAACACATAAAATGTTATACATATTTTATGTGAGCAGTTGTCGGGTACAGATTGGACATATAGAATATTGTAGAAATTATTCACGTTTCTATAAATTTCTATGAGAGATTTTTAGTAGGGGGTGACGCTTCCGAGATGGCGTGGCGCACGAATGTACGACTCCGATCAGTGTTCGATAAATTGGACAGAATCGAATCAAACCTAACCTAACGAAGGTGAATATAAATGACGTAATGTATACCACCACTGTATTTTGTTGATGCACTTACCAAACGTTATGGCTTGGTTAGTCTTCTGTGTATCCTGACCACAATAACGACATTCTATGACAATTTTAGAATACACGCATATTTATCACTGACAGCTGATTTTGTCCAATTTATCGAACAGTGATCCGAGTCGTAGATTCGTGCGCCACGCCATCTCGGAAGCGTCACCAGGGGCGGTTTACGAAAATTGGCGCCCTAGGCCTGACGAAATTAGCGCGCGCCCCCCCCCCCCCCCCCCCCCCCCCCCAAATGGTCGAAAAAGCATAAGACAACATTGATAATTTTCTTATTTCAAAAATGATGTGACAAAAACATATACTATAACATCAAACATACAGTACCGTTCATGTTCGGGATCACCTTCCGAATTCTCGATCGAGACAGAAAGTTGAATATCTCGGTAAAAAAAATTGTAGCCAAATGGGCCAGGTGGCATTTGAAAGTGCAAAGAATCAGCTTTATTTTTTTTCTTTTTCCAATTTTCGACAATTTTTTCGCACTTAGTAGATAATTTTGAACATGACCATTTTTCACGATTCTCATACTTTCCAAAAGTCATGTGTAATTCTTCGGGAAATGGCAATGAACATTTTTTCTCAGTGGGACTTGAAAGTGTGAAGATTAAACGGTAAGTTGGTTTTTCGCAAAATCGCAGATTTTTTTTATCAAGTTATTCAACTTTCTGTGCGAAAAACCGTAACTCGAGAACTGTGGGGTTTCAGATAAAATGTCAGGATATGAAAAATGTGTATCTTTGAATTCTTACTCGGTCAATTGTTATTTTTTATTTTTCAATTGTTTTTTTCTCAATTATTTATTTTAATTTTTCTTGCATGAACAAATCCGAAATAAAATGAACAATAAATTTCTTTGTGATATGAAAGAATCAGAGAACTTATTATTGATTTTATTTTGGATTTATTCATGGCATAAAAAAAGTAAAAAAAAAAAAGAAAAAAAATTTGAAGGAGTTGAAAATCCAAAAATCTGTGATTTTGCAGAAAAACAACCAACGGCTTAATCTTCTTTCCACTTTCAAATTTACCGAGATATTCAACTTTCTGTCTTGGTCGAGAATTTGGGAGGTTATCCCGAACTTATGAACGACACTGTACATTAGGGTGTGTCATTTTTTTTTATTTTTTTTTGTTTTGGGCTCTCACCCCCTCAGTATCTTATACTATATGCCATAATGATGTGGTATAAATTTGGGCTATGTCGGATTTTTTTTAGAGGTTCCTCATCGAGTTTTTCTGTTTTCCATTCATTTAACATAGGAAATGTGGCGACCCTTGACATAATGCCATATATCTTTTGAGTTTTTCTTGTAAATTGCGACCACTATGCCGGGAATTGTTCAGATATATCTACACAATTTTTCGCACCATCATTTATTTGATAATTAATTTATTTTTCTCAATTTTTGTTTGTTTCTATTCATTTTATAGTCATTTATTACAGAGCATAGGTGAAGAGAAATAGTATTTTCCGATACAAGAGCGTAAAGGCGGCAATGCCGCCACACGAGTGGCATTGCCGCGTTTCGCTCGTGTATCGAACACTATTTTTTGCAACACCTACATCCATAGTTCTGTTTTATGCCGTCTATCGGCACTGAAAAGTCTTTTAAACACTGGTGCGCTTTTAAACACTAGTGCGAGAAAGTTTTCTCGCACTAGTGTTTAAAAGACATTTTAAGTGCCTATAGACAATGCATAAAACAGGTCTTTCGATGTAGGTGTTGCAAAAAAAAAAATGAATGATGGTGGCAAAAAACGTGTAGATATATCTGAACAATTCCTTGCATAGTGGTCGCAATTTACAAGAAAAACTGGAAAGATATATGGCATTATGTCAAAGGTCGCCAAATTTCCTATGTTGAATAAATGGAAAACAGAAAAACTCGATGAGGAACCTCTAAAAAAAATCCGACATAGCCCAAATTTATACCACATCATTATGGCATATAGTATAAGATACTGAGGGGGTGAGAGCCTAAAACAAAAAGAAAGAAAAAAAAATGACACACCCTACTGTACATATATTTATATGCTATACGATATTATATATTAAAGATTCATTGCACTGGACTAAATCGGTCGGTTTCTTGCTTTTAAGCTTGCGAATTTTTCGATAATTGTAGCGGTCTCTGCCATATAAACAAGCTCTGCATTTGCAGATGAAAAGGCGAAACTAGAGAGACGGCTCTGACCCATCGTATTCCATAAATAAGTTTTCACTCTCTTTAACGTCAAAAATAAACGTTCCCCGATAGCGTTACTCGAGAAAAAAGTAAGATACATTCGAAGAACGATATCCATATTCGAAAATATAAGATCGGTATTGGCAAACGCGCGGCGCCCCCTTCTGCCATGGCGCCCTAGGCCTGGGCCTAGCGGGCCTAGTGTATACACCGCCCCTGAGCGTCACCGACACCTCAAAAACCCTATAGAAAATCGCCAAGTGTAAAAAATAAGCGTTTTTCACACATAACTTGTCTATTTCAACTCAAAACGGACATGTTTTGGGCCGTACGTGTTCGTAATCGTGCCTGAATTTGCGCGGGGCATTTTGTTTCATTGATTTCGGTGCCCAGGCAGAGATATTCCGTTTAATACAGTGCGACCTCTCAATAAGCACGCCCGCAATAAGAACGCTTCCCCAACTTCTCGCTCGACCACTACCCCCACTCCGAGCTCGAATTGCACTTGGGTGCGAATGAGAGAGAGAGACAGAGAGAGTGAGTCACTGAAGAGCGCACGCATGGTGGGGGTACTCGAATTCTTGCAAAACCTCTTCCCCTTGGGGGCTTTTCGTTCTTATTGGGAGGTCGGACTGTAGCACCTTTTTTAACAATGTTGGCAGCTCTGCTCAGGTTTGGTGGAATTGCGTACGGCAGCACTTTAAATGCTTTTTTCTCAGAAATGAAACGGTCAAAGGCCGAAATGATCTAACAGGAGACGTATGATGCGTCAACATATGGCTCATATAAGTTTCATAAATATCTTAAGAAAAGTCGATTCGCACGACAACTACCTTAAGGTGCTCGCACATAACACGACGTTTGCCGCTTTAAGCCATTTAAAAGGATTTAAAAAAAAAAAAAAAAAGACGTTTGCCGCTTGGCGGATCACCTATATGCCGTAACCGGGCCGTGCGCTCACTCACACATACCTGTGATTGGACGGCGCATTGTGTGAAGCTGCCGTTCCATGTAGGCCCGGTCTTAGACCATACAGAATGGACTGGGCATTGGAGTGGTGGGGGTACTGCCGAGTAAGGAGACAAGGATAGCCATAACGATATATACAGGGCGACCCAGGTTGAGCGCACCATATTTGGTGGGTGTACTCCTCCCGAAAATCTAAGACTAAAGTTCCTTTACCAAAACTCCCAGGGTCTAATAATTCAGGAGCTACAGGAGATCTTAGTCGACCAATCAGAGGGCTTATGATGGACCAAGACAGGGCCGGTTCAAGAGTGTAAGGCGAGCAGTGCCCGCGTCGGATCAATTTAGGTGGTTCGCTAAGTATTTCTGGTAGTCCAGGTTGTTCGCTAAGTATTTTTCGTAGTCCAGGTCCTCGGCTTCGTAGTTCTCGTAGTCCAGCTCGTTCGCTAAGTATTTCTCATAGTCCAGGTCGTTCGCTAAGTATTTCTCGTAGTCCAGGTCCTTGGCTACGAAGAACCACGAAGCCGCGGACCTGGACTACGAGAAATACTTAGCGAACGACCTGGACTACGAGAAATACTTAGCGAACCACCTGGACTACGAGAAATACCTAGCGAACCACCTGGACTACGAGAAATACTCAGCGAACGACCTGGACTACGAGAACTACGAAGCCGAGGACCTGGACTACGAGAAATACTTAGCGAACGACCTGGACTACGAGAACTACGAGGCCGAGGACCTGGACTACGAGAAATACTTAGCGAACGACCTGGACTACGAGAACTACGAAGCCGAGGACCTGGACTACGAGAACTACGAAGCCGAGGACCTGGACAGCGAGAACTACGAAGCCGAGGACCTGGACTACGAGAAATACTTAGCGAACGACCTGGACTACGAGAACTACGAAGCCGAGCACCTAGACTACGAGAAATACTTAGCGAACGACCTGGACTATGAGAAATACTTAGCGAATGACCTGGACTACGAGAACTACGAAGCCGAGCACCTAGACTACGAGAAATACTTAGCGAACGACCTGGACTATGAGAAATACTTAGCGAACGACCTGGACTACGAGAACTACGAAGCCGAGGACCTGGACTACGAAAAATACTTAGCGGACGACCTGGACTACCAGAAATACTTAGCGAACCACCTAAATTGATCCGACGCGGGCACTGCTCGCCTTACACTCTTGAACCGGCTCTGTCTTGGTCCATCATAAGCCCTCTGATTGGTCGACTAAGATCTCCTGTAGCTCCTGAATTATTAGACCCTGGGAGTTTTGGTAAAGGAACTTTAGTCTTAGATTTTCGGGAGGAGTACACCCACCAAATATGGTGCGCTCAACCTGGGTCGCCCTGTATATGCGCACGAATAAGCCTTGTTCATGCTAACTCTCGAAATCAAGTAGGCACTGAAATCAAGCTGAAAACTTATTACACATAGGGTTTAGAATACTAATGTGGTAACGCTGCTGTTCAATGTGGCAACGTTTACTCTGTGAACAGAGCACTTCGTCTCTCTCTTAACAACGGCGTAGGGTCTTCCGTCTCTTTTGCTTTACTCGGCAGCAGACCGTACAATGCTTCAGCATAGGCAATGCCCAGTCCATTCTATATGGTCTAAGGCCCGGATCGCCGGAATCCGGAATCACGGAACGGAATGGACGAAAAAGTCACTAGAATCCGTGTTCCGCTAATTTCATTCCGTCGTATTTCTACGGAATGGTGGATCCGTCCGGAACCCGCAAATTGTAGTCCCAAATAATTTTGCTTTGAGAAATTGATGCACTTTTGTAAGCCTTTTTAATATTTTTCCAAATAAGAGGGGTGTGACATAGGTCCATGGAAGTGACAAAAAAAATTGGTCACAAACTTTGATATGACGGTTCATATTAAAATGTGTGTAACTACAGACATTACGTTGTTTTATTTAATGAGTTATTTATCGTAGTTGATATTGGTTCACTTTTAAAGTGAATATGATAAAGAAATAAAGACTTTTGATTTTTTTTCTTCACGAAAGAGGGGAAGTCACACCCATGGAAGTGACATTTTTGATGTTTTGACGCTTATTAAAAAATTAACTGTGAGGCTTATTCACATAAAATTAGCTTGAGAGGATAGTATTTCATCTATATTTTACTAAAATAAATAACCAATCCCATAATTAGGTACCAAAGTTTGAAAAAATGGTGTGCACGCAGATTTTTGTCGAAAATGAGAATTACCCTTATACACAAGTTCCGTATTCCGTTCCATCTATTTGCATCTGCTTGTGTCCCATGTACCCAAATTCCGGAACGGAGTGCCGGAGGGTCAACTTTTATTTGATGGAATAATTAATTATAGTTACAGAATTTAATCTTACATAGAAGCTAATTAGATAAATTATATATAAAGATACAAAAGCTTTAACTAAACAGATAAATGAAGCCGAATAGCACAAATATGAATCGGCTCCGTTCCGTCGTTCCGTGCAATTTCGGTACAGGGGACGGTAGGGGTTTTCAAGACTCGGAACGGACTCGGAAATTCACTAGACTTCGACTGCGTTCCGTTCCGTGATTCCGGATTCCGGCGATCCGGGCCTACACGAGACGGCAGCCTGAGTCAAGTAGGTGATCCGACAAACGGCAGACGTTCTTCTTCTTCCTTAGTTAGTTATTCCTTTAACGACTTATCGCCTTTGCTCTTCTTCTTCCTTTCTTCGACTTATCGCTCTTTCGAGCATGTAGTCAACAAACGGCAGACGTCGTTTTATGTGCGTGCGCCATGAACTTATGGACTGAGCCTTCAGGCAATGCCACGATCAAACGCGAACGCGTGCGCAAACGCAAACGCAGTGATTCAAGGTTCCTTATTGGTTGTTGAAAAAATTTGTCCAAAGCTAAGCCAATCAAGAGCGTCAGATCACTGCGTTTTCGTTGGCGCACGCGTTCGCGTTTGATCGTGGCAGGGCCTTTCCTTCGTGGTGGTGCGGCAAAAGACGGAAGGGGAATCAGTGGCGTGAGCCATCTTGTTGAGCGAAATACAGCTCGATATAGATATACTACGTGTACATACGTGTTTGTGGTAGTGCCTCACGGACTTATGAATTTAGCCTGCCAATATGGCCGACGCGTTACCTCACGTACTCCCCTCTGGAGGCATACCCCTCGCCTATAAGCCTAGCGGCCCCGTGACAGGTGTGACGTCGGAGCGGCGTTCGCGGATAATTCTAGAGGCTAGCTACTGGAAATATCGCGGCGGACAACCTAGACGTTCACTCGAGAGTTCTGGGTTACCAATTATCGATAAAGTATTGAAATACAGTGGACTGGATTAATCTAGTATCAAATTCAGAGGAGTCGCGCTATCTAACTATTTATGCTCTTATCTTACTACTCGTTTGGATATCTTAGTATTTAAATCTTATCTTCTGGATTCGGACTTAAAGTCTTTATTAATTGAATAATGCGGAAACGGATTATTTTTAAAGTGTTATTATGATTGCTCTTACCTTAAGTCGGTTTCTTCTAGATCTTCGATGAGGGCTCGTCCCTTGATCTTCGGTGTTGTTTTAAGCTTGGACTGGATCAAAGGGTGGCGAAGGATAAATGATTTGTTTGTTTTTACTCGGATTTAACTGGTTATTTGACTTTATTGCTATTGTACTATAATTCCTGGTTTTAATATAACCCTCACTGGAATTCGTTATTTAAAAATGAGTTTGGTTTTTGAAGTTAAATTCCGTATTCGGAAAGATGTAGATGAATGGACGTTTGAAAATTTGAGCGGTAATATGTAAAGGGTTGAATTATGGATCTTCGTTTGAGTTTAGAGATGTCTTCAAATCGGTGATGTGGAGTCGAAGCTTGATGTGAAGAATTGTCGAGTGATCAGAGGCTGGAACGAGCGGGCGTGAGCGAGCGGCGAGCGAGCGGGCGAGCGAGGGAGCTGCTCTAGAAGAGGGGTATGTGCTGGAAGAGACTGTTGCTGAGTCTGCGGGGGTGTTTTATATGAAGAATCGGGGGTGCGGGGTCCAAGATTAGGCTGGTGCGAAGGGCCTTAGCTGATTGGGCCGCAGTTTCGCGTGGGGTTCTGGTTTGCCTATGATTGGTCTAGGGCCCGGAGATGTTGGTGACATTGCCTTATATGGTCTTAAATCTTCTTTTGGGGGGTGTTCTCGTGGTGTTTTTCCTTCCCTTCGACTAGCCCCCCGGCTGGTGGTCGTCTCTCGTAGTCCTTATTCTTGTTCCTCATAGTTCTTTGTCTCTTGAAGAGTTCCTTGATCTCTGCCTTTGTTTATGCCTCTTCACGTGCCTGGTGCGTGTTGAGTTTCGATGTTTGTCGCGTTGCGTTTTCTCTTGTTGCTAGGGCGACTCTTTCCTCTGTGACCGTAAGGGTCATTTAAGGTTTTATATGATCTTCTAATACCTGGGTTTTGTCTTTACCCGCTCTTTTAAGTTTTTCGCACGTGTTCATACTATTTAGAGATTTTATGAGTTTAGGGGTTTCCAGTGAAGCTTATTTTAAAGATAGATACAATAAATTGTAGTTTATGATTTCCTTCTTAACGTTAATTCTTAATAATAAGTACTTTGAGGGGTTTCCTCTCTTATATCTATTTCTAGTCTAGTTTTGAGTCTTAATGATTTAGATTATACCGATACTGCCATAGTATAGATTGATGACTTGGTACTTGGGAATAATATAAGATATTATGGTCGGTGATTTAACGAGTTAATGGGTTGGTGTCATAAAATAGTGCAGAGTGATTGGCGATTTGCTGGTTTGGTCATCTGTATATATGTCAGTAGTGGTATATAATATAGTATAGTTATTTATGTAATATTATAGTATGATAACTTAACTTAGCGTCAACCAAAAGTCGGGTTAACATTGTCTAAATAATTAACATGCAAGATATAATATTCTATGGTGGATAATATAAAGGAGTAATTGTAAAAGAGTAATATGTGTATATAGCATAGTCCAACGACTATGGTTAAATGAGTATATGGTTATAATATATGAGTATATATGTATCGTTATGGCATTTGTTAAGATTATAAGACATGGAACAAATGCGTAATAGTTCGATTATATATAAGGTAACAACGTAAAGATATAACTTGGTGTTTCGTATATGAGTATGACTTATAGTTAACATGCGAATGTGGGATTAGGGTGTAGTATGAATATAATATTCAAATAACGGATCTGTAGCGATCTGGTCATGTGAAGGATTGATATTGTTTATAGAATAGTTAATGGTATGATGTTGTTGGAGATGTATGGTCGTTGAGCCGGGCTGGGTATTGTATGGTTAGTGAGGATATTATTTTGTTAGTATTTGAGTTGTTTCGTATGGTTAGTGTCGTATAGGTTTTTGACCGTTAGGCGGTTGTTGGGTGGCTTTCGTTCTTGGTATGTGCAAGGGATGTCTGGGCGCACATTGTTTATTTTAGAGGAGTGTGCTTACGTTTAGGCTTAACTAAGTCTGGCGTATAACTCAATATTAATATATGTTTGATTTCTTATGTTTTAATAGGCCTCTATGAAAAATATATATATAATAATGGTACGATAATTACTTAACATTATGGGTAGTAAGTAGGTGAATAATATTGAGAGGGGTATAGATCAGCTTAAGGGATAAGTATCATAATTATGATTAGGTGGTTATAGTTTTAATGGTAAATGTTAAATTCGTAAGTCTTATAATTATAATAATGGTTATCAGTATGTAGTAATATTTGGGTAATGTAGGTTTAGTGAGTATAGAGATGTGAACGTTATGGTTATTCGTTTTGGAGGTGATGCAGGGTGTATATCCATAGTTGGTTACTGGCGTGGGGAGTAATGCAGGGTTCGCCTGGTGTTTATGGGATTAGTTAGATGTGGGATGGGTTTGGACAATATGTACGTACCGTGTGTTGGTTCGGCAGGTTTCTATGTTTGGTGATAGTATGGTAAGTTCTGGTGTTTTTAGGTGGTGGAGAGCGTGAATAGGGTATGTCGTCCGCTCGGACGTTACACCTCCCCCCTTAATTGAGAATGGCGAGCCATGCTCGATCATTCGCGTTGTTGTAATTTGAATATCGTCAGTTCGTCGCGTCCTTAGGTATGTTGGTTGTTACGGAAATATCCCTGGTATTGGGCGTCGGTATTGGGTATTGGGATATCGGTCTGTTGAGATGTATTCGTTCTGTCGGTATTGTCAATTCTGGGTATAGATTAGGATTTACTTGGATATTGTCCAATGGTACCTCCTCGGATGGATGGGACTGTTATAGAAATATCTTTGATATTTGGCGTATTTTTCGCATTTTGATGATTTTACTCCGACGTTTGTTTTCGTCTGAATAAATACCTGCGCACCATCGTCATTGTTTTCAAATATTACCTGTTTAGATTCTATACTTCCAGGCATTCCTGAAATGCTTGTTAGAAGTTTGTTAAATTATTCATTTTCAATCATTTCTATAAGGAAAAGTTAATGCGGAATCGAATATTAGTTATAGGGGTGCAAAACACAGGTTTCCGTAAAAGAATATTCATTTTAGCAATTGGTTGAATTCAGGAAGTTTGATAATAAAAAGAGAGCTAGTGACTGAATTGAACGCAAGGTATAAGTTTATCAGATGGTGCTCGAAGTTAGTTTGTTATGTATTTGCAGGCAAAGAAAATCTTATCACACATAAAGAATTAGAAATTTCAGGTAAAAATTATGGTTACAAATACAAAAGTTAGCACGAGAAAAGGGTCCTAGCACAAAATTAGATCTCAGGATTATTGATGTATATTTCCTGCGTTCCTTTCCTCAAAGATTCTACTGGTAAGTTGTCTTGTTGTTCATCTGAAAAAGATATAGTGGTCTGTTAATTATCATTAATACTGTTAATTCCTCATTTCTGGGATACAGTTTCATGTTTTGATCTGAAATATAGGAGGTTGTGATAGTTTGTATACATAAATTCTGAATTCCTCTATCTGATCTGATTCATACGCTATTTCTTCCGCGATAGGGTTATCCAAGGTTTGGGTTTTGCTAACTATGTCGGGATTAATGATTTGTCGTTTTTCTTTCGGTTCGGTAGCTACAGGGGTTTCTTCGATAGGATTGTAACATATCGTTATTCTACATAGGTTATTACCAAGGATCTTTTGAATTAACTTGAAAATTTCTTTCCATTCTAAGTCGTCGATGCGCGGTGTCCTAGCTAAGGTTACCTTCTCTAGTTGAAGTTCGTTCATCGCATCTAATAATGATTTTAACGCTTCTATTAGTATCTCTCGGTCTAAGCGCGTGTTAGTCGTTTCTTTTATGGGTAGGCCTATATAACGTTTCTCTCCTTCCTCTAATATTTTAGCTCTACCTAAGGTTAGATCGGTATACTGTGGTAATTTGTTTTCGAGTTGTAAATCTTGGGAGCCTTCGTCGCAAGGATTGTTTTTGAGGGTGATAAAGAATGCGACGTCGCCGTCCTGCTGCGATAGTCTACCTCTAAATTCCGAAATTATTCTGCACGGTAAGGTTTTCATTCTACTGTTATCTGGTTTTACGATTTTCCCATCTGGTTCTTCGTAGACGTGTCCCTGAATTGCTAGGGCTTGTGGTAACTTAAGGTTTCTGAATGTCGGTTTCCTAATTGTAATCGTATTTATCTGTCGCTTACGCGTGTCTGCTTCTTTTATATCACTTAATTCTCTTAGTTCGTCTAAGATTTCTAAACCTTCCTGCGTAAGTACCCCGTTTTCTAATATTACCGGATTTCTTGACAAAGCGTCCGCGTTGAGGTTAATTTTTCCCGCTTTATAGACTACTCTATAATCGTATTCCGCTAATTTAATTTTCCAACGCAATAATCGCGAGGTGGGATCTTTTATCGAGTGGAGCCAAACCAGTGGCTTGTGATCCGTGACCAGTGTAAATCTCCTGCCGTAAAGATACGGTCGAAAATACAAAACGCAGTATACTATTGCAACTAACTCTTTTTCGATCGTCGAGTAATTAAGCTCCGCTCCGTTTAAAACTCTAGAAACGTATGAGATCGGCAAATCCCTACCAATTTCTCCCTGGCTAAGGATTCCTCCGATAGCGAAATACGAAGCGTCGGTCGTTACTACGAATTCTTGTTCAAAATTGGGATACTGTAATATAGGTTGCTCACACAATAATTTTCTTAAGGTTTCAAATGCTTTTTGTTGATCAGTTGTCCAAACAAAAATTGAATCTTTCTTCAATAAAGTGGTGAGCGGTTTCGCGATGTTAGAAAAATTTTGAATAAAACGGCGATAATAACCGGCTAAACCTAAAAATTGTTGAATGTTCTTCTGATTTTTCGGTACTGGAAATGATTCTACGGCCGCTAATTTTTTCGGATCCGGGCGGATCCCGTCTTCTCCGATAATGTGACCGAGGTATGTTACTTCTTTTCTCAAAAATTCGCACTTGTCCGGCTGGAGTTTTAAATTCGCGCTTCTCAGTCTTTCTGCTAATTTCCCGAATTTTTCTTCGTGTTCTTCTAATGACTTCGCGTATAACACGATATCGTCGAGATATACAAACATTTCTATCCCTTGTAACCCCGTTAATACTTGGTCCATCAACCTCTGAAATGTCGCGGGGGCGTTAGTTAGTCCAAAGGGCATTCTATTAAATTCATAATGTCCCCGTGGTGTTGAGAATGCTGTTTTGCCCTTGTCTTTTTCATCCATTTCGATTTGATGAAACCCTGACGCTAAGTCAAACACGGAAAAATATTTCGCGCCTCCGAGTTGATCTATTATATCTACGATATTGGGTAGGGGATATGCATCTTTTAAGGTTTTTTCATTAAGGGTCCTATAATCTATTACCATTCGCCATCTCTTATTACCCTTGGAGTCGGGTTTTTTGGGTACTATCCATAATGGTGAGTTATAAGGGGATGATGAGGGTTGTATAATATCTGAGTCTAATAATTCTCCTATCTGCTTCTGGATTTCATCTTTGTGTACAGGTGGATAGCGATATTGTTTGGTATTAATCGGTTGGTCATCTGACGTGATGATTTTGTGTTTTATAGCGTTAGTACTACCTAAATAATCTCCGGGTAAATAGAAAATATCAAAATTGTTGTGGATCAATTCCTTAACGCTTCGGTCTTCCTCCGCGTTCAAGTGATCTAGACGCAAGAGTTCTTCTAAAGTTTTTAATTTATCTCGATCGAACTGGGGTGATGCTTGAATGTTCATACAAAATGTTGATTCTATTCGAGGTTCACTATCAGAACTATCCGAACTATCATCATCCGTTGTGTTCCCCGTACTATCTGCCACGGTAATACTAGTAATGTATTCTTTGTCGCTTGGGAGTTCATTTCTGACCTCGTAATTATTTAATTCCCTTACTTTATTAGTCACCGGACTTTTATTACGCGTGGGTTTCTTTTTCCTAACCTTTTTACTTGTTACTACCTTTTTATGTCCCTTGCTTGATTTGATTTTTCGTCGTTCTTTTAAATTTCCAACTCCACCGATTTTGTCTAATAAGGATTCCTGGCTAATTTTATCGGTTTCGTGGTTTGATTCTACTCTAATCTCATCTTTATTTTTACTTTGAATTTCGTTCGCCGAGTTTCCCTGACCTTTTACTATCTTTTTACCCGTTTTTGTGCCTCCGTCAGTCCCGTCGGCTACTTTCGGGGCGTCGGCTATTTCGCCTATCTCTTGGAGTTCTTGGGGCGGTATTGTTAAATTCGCTTGCTCATTTGTGGTATTAATCGCGTAAAGGAATGCTTTATTGTCTTGGTTTGTTACTACCGCGTCGCCTAAATAGATCTTGGGGCCAGGTAGTAGTAATGGTAAATAACCTTCGCTTAATTCCGTATTTTGGAGGTCGATACTAATCTTTTTCCGCGTTCTAGGTGGGATTTGAATCAAATTTTGATTTTTAACGTTCCCGTTATAATTTAATTCGGAATGAGTACTTCCGTAACAAACTCTGAGTTTTTCGTCGAAATTTAATAAGGGGTTTTTGTTACTACGAGTTTCGGTACCTTCTTCATAATTACTAGTGCACGGGTTTTCTTTTTCTTGTTGGAAAAATGGGATGAGTGTGGTTCCGTATTCTAACCTTTCCTCCTCAAAATTTATTATCGCGTCGTTTTCTCGAAAGAATTCTGACCCTAAAATACCGTGCTGTTCAATAGGAATATCTTCTGGGATTATTTGGAAATTTCCCCGGGTGCCTTCTATGTCAATAGGGACTTCTCCTAGGGTCACAACATCTGCAGTGGAGATGCCTTTCAGACAATATTTTTTACTTCCGTCTACCCTAACTTCTGGCTTTACGCAATTGTTTCGGATGAGGTTTAAATCTGACCCTGTGTCTAACATGAAAGTACTGGGCTTTTGTAATTCTTCGGCTTCTATCTCTATCGATGGGATTGTCGTCGTGTATCCCCCTTTAGCTAATTGTGAAAATAGAGTTACGTCATAATTTTCTTCCTCTTCTTCGGGGGGGGAGTTATTGGGTTTATTTACCGCCGCGTCGTTTACGATCGGTATTATCTCGTCACTAACGCGTTTGTATTCAGGAATATAAGAAGTGTTTGCCTGAGCGTGAACCATCCGGGGTTCTTCGTCATTATTGATAACTTCTTTTCCTATTAAGTGGATTCGTTTTCTAACGGGTAACTCTGTATCATTGTAACGGCGCGGTTGGGTCTGTTGGTGGCCTCCGAATTCACGCCGTGGTTCGGAGAGCCTCGCCCGTTTCCCGGAGTCGGCGATTGACTGTTGCCGCGCATGTTTTGTCTATATTGGTCACTTTGCTGTTTTTTGCGGCATTCGTTTATCGAGTGGCCGTAACTTCTACAATACCGGCATTGTTCGCGTTGAATTGATCGGTCTTGATTTTGACGGGAGTTGAGACCGCTTTCTCGCGAACCGTAGCGCGAGGGTCTTTGCTCTTGTTCGAAATAATTCTGATTTCTCGGGTTATAATTCTGACTCCGCTGTTGATTCGAATATTGGTTCCGTGAATTGAAATCATTGGCACGCGGTTGATAGTTCCCGTGAGTTCGCGGTTGATAATTGTAGTTTGGACCTTGCTGTCGATTTGGATATTGATCCCGTGAATTAAAATTATTGTCGCGTGGTTGATAATTTCCTTGATATCTTGGTTGATTTGAATACGAGTCTCGCGGATTATTTCGGAAGTTAGGTTGATTTCCCGATTGATTTGAACTTCGATTACGCGAATCGTAATTATTTTGATAATTCGTTTGGCCTGATGGGCGGTTTGAAAACTGGTTCCTAGAGTCGGAACTATTTTGAAATTGATTTCCGCGTGGTCTACGATCATTATTATCTCTGTTGAACTGACAATCTCGGGCCTCATGATTTAATCTCCCGCAGATCGTACATTTTTGTGAGCTGCCTTGAGCGTAGTTTACACTAGCTACCTCAGTTTTAATGGCTGGGCTTTCGCGCCTAATATTTCTCTTTATTTCTAATTGTTTTTCCATTCTTCGCGCTTCGTCTACTAAATCCTTAAAACTTTCTGGGATAGTGGATATTTTCCCGTCTATTTCTGGTCTTAATCCGCGTATAAATGCTCCCTTACCGTCTTTTTCCGTACTACGTTTAAATTCCTCAAAATCGCCCGTTCTACGTTCTTGTGTAAATGCTTGATTTATATTCGACATACATTCGCGTACCCTTGCCGCGTATGTTACTACGTCCTCGCCTTCTAGTTGATATAAATTGCCTAATTCTCCCTGACATATGCTTACTGATTTCATGGGGCTGTATATTTCGTTAACCCGTGAAGTTAATGCTTCTATTGTATCAAATTGTTCGTCTTCGAATACGCGCCTAGCTGGACCTCTTATTTTATTCCTTATTATTCTCGTAAGGCTTAATTCCATTTGCGGCGTTACCATATCTTTCGCGTATTTACAACCTTGTATGAAACTACGCACCTCCGACGGTTTACCGTTAAATATTGGGACTGCTTCTAAAGCATCTTTAAGGGGAACGTAAGTGTGTGGGGTCGGACCCGTTGGTCCTGTACTTTCTCCTTCCGCCATTTCTCTATCTTTTGTATCGTTTTCGTTAATAGGCTTTTTCGAATTTAATTCTCTCAACAAGTTTCGCCTCGCTTGCTTGGTTTCTTTAATTACTGTCTCGAGTTCGTGCTCGAATAACTGCGTTCCTCGACTACTTTTTGATCTAGTTACTCTTTGATAAGGATTTTGATTGGAGCCTGGGTGAAGACTCGGAGTTGCGATTATTCCCTGACTGGGGTTTTGATTCAAGCTTGGGTCTAGATAAAGATTAGAAAGATTTGGGTTCAAGCTTGAGTCTGGATTTGAATCAGCGCTTGTATCTAGGCTGGGATTTGAAGTTAGATTTGGGTCCGGGTTAAGGATCTGGCTCGAGCTTGGGCGTGGTTCGTCCGCACCAATGTCTACCAGAGCTGCTACAGGCGGACTGTGGACTACTAGCGTTCGAGTGGGTTTAAAACCGTTATTCATTGATCATTTGGATTCCGTAATGATTTCGATTATTATTCGATTGATTATGCATTTTCTAGTAAATTTGTTATTTAGTTATTTTAGCTATCGTGGTTTTTATTATTCCGCGCTTCGTCTAAAATTATTTATTTATTGTCTCAACCTCGTTAAAAATCGTTATTTCAGCTATCGTGGCTTTTATTATTCCGCGCTTCGTCTAAAATCATTTATTCATTGTCTCAATTACTGCGGCCTGAATCTGAATTCCGTTTTAAAATTGTTGAATCACCGCTTTGAGAATTCTACTCTGCTTGGCTTTGCTTTAAAATAATTGTATTACCGCTAAAAAAAAAAAAATTTTCGACTTGCTTTGTTTTATTTCATTCCGATTTGGCTTCGTTTTATTTAATTCTGACCTTGCTTTGTTTTATCGCTTGACAAATTTTATTCCGACTTGCTTTATTTTACCGCTTGAAAAATTTTATTCCGACTTGCTTTATTTTACCGCTTGAAAAATTTTATTCCGACTTGCTTTATTTTACCGCTTGAAAAATTTTATTCCGACTTTGCTTTGTTTTACCGCTTGGAAAATTTTATTCCGACTTTGCTTTGTTTTACCGCTTTGAAAATTTTATTCCGACTTTGCTTTGTTTTACCGCTTGGAAAATTTTATTCCGACTTGGCTTTGTTTTATTTAATTCCGACTTCGCTTTGTTTCATTTTATTCTGGCTTCGCTTTGTTTTATTTTATTCTGACTTCGCTTCGTTTTATTTTATTCTGACTTTAAGATCATTGTTCATCCCGAACTTCGTCTAGGATAATTCGATTACCGCGTTCTACCTTGAGCTTTGTTTAAAATAATTTGGTTTCTGTATTCTGCCTTATTCGCTTTCTAATTTCAGGATCATCGTTTATTCTGTCTAAAATAATACGACTACTGGCTTCTGCTTTATTCGATTTCTAATTTCAGGATCATCGTTTATTCTGAGCTTTGTCTAAAATAATACGACTACTGGCTTCTGCTTTATTCGATTTCTAATTTCAGGATCATCGTTTATTCTGAGCTTTGTCTAAAATAATACGACTACTGGATTCTGCTTTATTCGATTTCTAATCGTCGTTTCTCCTGGGCTTCGTCCAAAGTAATTCAGTTACGAATCGTCGTCTAACGTGAGTCTTGTCTAGAAGTTAAGCATTTATTCGAAAGATTCGCTATTTGATCCCTTCAGACCGTCGATCGTTTACACGGCACAAAAGTATTCTCGTGTTAATGATCTGTTTTTCGAATCTGAAGAGAGTCTCTTAAATTTAACAACTAGTTTTTCCTATCCATCGATCGTTACACGCGTCACAAATAAGTTATTCGCGTTTTGTAACGTTTGGTTTTTCCCGGCCGATGCACCAATAAATTTTATGTGACGTCGGAGCGGCGTTCGCGGATAATTCTAGAGGCTAGCTACTGGAAATATCGCGGCGGACAACCTAGACGTTCACTCGAGAGTTCTGGGTTACCAATTATCGATAAAGTATTGAAATACAGTGGACTGGATTAATCTAGTATCAAATTCAGAGGAGTCGCGCTATCTAACTATTTATGCTCTTATCTTACTACTCGTTTGGATATCTTAGTATTTAAATCTTATCTTCTGGATTCGGACTTAAAGTCTTTATTAATTGAATAATGCGGAAACGGATTATTTTTAAAGTGTTATTATGATTGCTCTTACCTTAAGTCGGTTTCTTCTAGATCTTCGATGAGGGCTCGTCCCTTGATCTTCGGTGTTGTTTTAAGCTTGGACTGGATCAAAGGGTGGCGAAGGATAAATGATTTGTTTGTTTTTACTCGGATTTAACTGGTTATTTGACTTTATTGCTATTGTACTATAATTCCTGGTTTTAATATAACCCTCACTGGAATTCGTTATTTAAAAATGAGTTTGGTTTTTGAAGTTAAATTCCGTATTCGGAAAGATGTAGATGAATGGACGTTTGAAAATTTGAGCGGTAATATGTAAAGGGTTGAATTATGGATCTTCGTTTGAGTTTAGAGATGTCTTCAAATCGGTGATGTGGAGTCGAAGCTTGATGTGAAGAATTGTCGAGTGATCAGAGGCTGGAACGAGCGGGCGTGAGCGAGCGGCGAGCGAGCGGGCGAGCGAGGGAGCTGCTCTAGAAGAGGGGTATGTGCTGGAAGAGACTGTTGCTGAGTCTGCGGGGGTGTTTTATATGAAGAATCGGGGGTGCGGGGTCCAAGATTAGGCTGGTGCGAAGGGCCTTAGCTGATTGGGCCGCAGTTTCGCGTGGGGTTCTGGTTTGCCTATGATTGGTCTAGGGCCCGGAGATGTTGGTGACATTGCCTTATATGGTCTTAAATCTTCTTTTGGGGGGTGTTCTCGTGGTGTTTTTCCTTCCCTTCGACTAGCCCCCCGGCTGGTGGTCGTCTCTCGTAGTCCTTATTCTTGTTCCTCATAGTTCTTTGTCTCTTGAAGAGTTCCTTGATCTCTGCCTTTGTTTATGCCTCTTCACGTGCCTGGTGCGTGTTGAGTTTCGATGTTTGTCGCGTTGCGTTTTCTCTTGTTGCTAGGGCGACTCTTTCCTCTGTGACCGTAAGGGTCATTTAAGGTTTTATATGATCTTCTAATACCTGGGTTTTGTCTTTACCCGCTCTTTTAAGTTTTTCGCACGTGTTCATACTATTTAGAGATTTTATGAGTTTAGGGGTTTCCAGTGAAGCTTATTTTAAAGATAGATACAATAAATTGTAGTTTATGATTTCCTTCTTAACGTTAATTCTTAATAATAAGTACTTTGAGGGGTTTCCTCTCTTATATCTATTTCTAGTCTAGTTTTGAGTCTTAATGATTTAGATTATACCGATACTGCCATAGTATAGATTGATGACTTGGTACTTGGGAATAATATAAGATATTATGGTCGGTGATTTAACGAGTTAATGGGTTGGTGTCATAAAATAGTGCAGAGTGATTGGCGATTTGCTGGTTTGGTCATCTGTATATATGTCAGTAGTGGTATATAATATAGTATAGTTATTTATGTAATATTATAGTATGATAACTTAACTTAGCGTCAACCAAAAGTCGGGTTAACATTGTCTAAATAATTAACATGCAAGATATAATATTCTATGGTGGATAATATAAAGGAGTAATTGTAAAAGAGTAATATGTGTATATAGCATAGTCCAACGACTATGGTTAAATGAGTATATGGTTATAATATATGAGTATATATGTATCGTTATGGCATTTGTTAAGATTATAAGACATGGAACAAATGCGTAATAGTTCGATTATATATAAGGTAACAACGTAAAGATATAACTTGGTGTTTCGTATATGAGTATGACTTATAGTTAACATGCGAATGTGGGATTAGGGTGTAGTATGAATATAATATTCAAATAACGGATCTGTAGCGATCTGGTCATGTGAAGGATTGATATTGTTTATAGAATAGTTAATGGTATGATGTTGTTGGAGATGTATGGTCGTTGAGCCGGGCTGGGTATTGTATGGTTAGTGAGGATATTATTTTGTTAGTATTTGAGTTGTTTCGTATGGTTAGTGTCGTATAGGTTTTTGACCGTTAGGCGGTTGTTGGGTGGCTTTCGTTCTTGGTATGTGCAAGGGATGTCTGGGCGCACATTGTTTATTTTAGAGGAGTGTGCTTACGTTTAGGCTTAACTAAGTCTGGCGTATAACTCAATATTAATATATGTTTGATTTCTTATGTTTTAATAGGCCTCTATGAAAAATATATATATAATAATGGTACGATAATTACTTAACATTATGGGTAGTAAGTAGGTGAATAATATTGAGAGGGGTATAGATCAGCTTAAGGGATAAGTATCATAATTATGATTAGGTGGTTATAGTTTTAATGGTAAATGTTAAATTCGTAAGTCTTATAATTATAATAATGGTTATCAGTATGTAGTAATATTTGGGTAATGTAGGTTTAGTGAGTATAGAGATGTGAACGTTATGGTTATTCGTTTTGGAGGTGATGCAGGGTGTATATCCATAGTTGGTTACTGGCGTGGGGAGTAATGCAGGGTTCGCCTGGTGTTTATGGGATTAGTTAGATGTGGGATGGGTTTGGACAATATGTACGTACCGTGTGTTGGTTCGGCAGGTTTCTATGTTTGGTGATAGTATGGTAAGTTCTGGTGTTTTTAGGTGGTGGAGAGCGTGAATAGGGTATGTCGTCCGCTCGGACGTTACACAGGCTCCAGTTTTAGCCGGCCTCTTAAGGCCAGTCCACAATCAGCTATACCGTACCGTACCGTACCGTAAAACGGGCGCACGCGCAATAGCCGAACATCAATGATATTGTCGATCTACGCGTGCGCTGTCGGTGTGCGCATGCGCCCGTTTTACGGTACGGTACGGTAGAGCTGATTGTGAACTGGCCATGACTGTCTCCGTCCTGTGACGTCGGAGCGGCGTTCGCGGATAATTCTAGAGGCTAGCTACTGGAAATATCGCGGCGGACAACCTAGACGTTCACTCGAGAGTTCTGGGTTACCAATTATCGATAAAGTATTGAAATATAGTGGACTGGATTAATCTAGTATCAAATTCAGAGGAGTCGCGCTATCTAACTATTTATGCTCTCATCTAACTACTCGTTTGAATATGGGTTATTCCGCGTCAACCGGATCAGTCATCTCTCAGATATTTTTTTAATTTTGCATGTCGATTGTCCTTGGGGAGTTAGATTTTTGTGCCAAAGGATTTTTCAATTAGTGCAAAATTCGTTGAGTTATTTGCATAAACAAATTCGAGCAAGGTTTTTTTCAAAAATTCATAACTCCGCCAAAAATGATGCTAGACTCAATTTTTTTTTTCAGCTTACGCGGAAAGATTCATAGAATGTGAAAAAAAATATGTACTTCGTAAAAAGTTTGTTTATCCATTGTTTATTTAACAATTAAGTTTTCAAAGATTTTTAAAACAGTGAGCAACTCGACCAAAAAATGTTTTTTTAATTCTGACATGTTCCTTGAACTATACTACAACCTGAGCATTAATTCCAGACATGTGTTTTTCTTCGTTTTCGAGTAAAAAATCATTGAAGGTGTCTATGCGCATGAAATTGCGGCGCGCCGAGTCTCTACGTAATGGCGGGCGGCCGGTTGCCGTCCACCGCTACTCCGCGGTGGTGTCGCAGCGTTAGTTTAGAGTCATTTTCACGATGTAGGACATGATTGAAAAATCTGAAAAAAATACTGTACCTTCACAAGGCCTGCTCGAAGCGATGAGTGAAGTTTCAAGAATGTGTTTTTCACCGTTTTTCTATTACAGAGATTGCTCACATTTCTAAGTTTAATGCCCAGTTTGATCAAAGATTGATAGATTGTATCTATAGAATAAGCGATTTATTTGTATAAAATATATAATTGTAAGTGTGTTCATTTCGCAGCTTCCACATATCTTCGGGGGTGATTATAAGTACTAAAATAAGTAGCAAGTTTTGTAATTATAATTATTTATGTGCACTCTCATGGTATGTAACCGTTATTTTGAATCTCTGTAATAGAAAAACGGTGAAAAATACATTCTTGAAACTTCACTTATCGCTTCGAGCAGGCCTTGTGAAGGTACAGTATTTTTTTCAGATTTTTCAATCATGTCCTACATTGTGAAAATGACTCTAAACTAACGCTGCGACACCACCGCGGAGTAGCGGTGGACGGCAACCGGCCTCCCGCCATTACGTAGAGACTCGGCGCGCCGCAATTTCATGCGCATCGACACCTTCAATGATTTTTTACTCGAAAACGAAGAAAAACACATCTCTGGAATTAATGCACAGGTTGTAGTATAGTTCAAGGAACATGGCAGAATTAAAAAAACATTTTTTGGTCGTGTTGCTCACTGTTTCAAAAATCTTTGAAAACTTAATTGTTAAATAAACAATGGATAAACAAACTTTTTACGAAGTACATATTTTTTTTCACATTCTATGAATCTTTCCGCGTAAGCTGAAAAAAAAATTGAGTCTAGCATCATTTTTGGCGGAGTTATGAATTTTTGAAAAAAACCTTGCTCGAATTTGTTTATGCAAATAACTCAACGAATTTTGCACTAATTGAAAAATCCTTTGGCACAAAAATCTAACTCCCCAAGCACAATCGACATGCAAAAATAAAAAAATATCTGAGAGATGACTGATCCGGTTGACGCGGAATAGCCCATATCTTAGTATTTGAATCTTATCTTCTTGATTCGGACTTGAAGTCTTTTTAATCGAATAATGCGAGAATGGGTTACACTCGGGCCTCCGCTATTTGACCGAGTCGGGACCGAGCGTTTCTGCTATTTGACGAAAGTAGGGGTCCCCCACTCCTTGTGGACGGTTTTCTGCGCAGCCAGTTCACGCCACTCCGTGTCACTTACGGCCCCGATGTTCAGGGGAACGCTGCCGAATAGTGGGGGTAACGCCCGTCAAATAGCGGAGGACTAATGTGGTCAAATAGCGGAGTCCGTCAAATAGCGGGTGTTCAAATAGCGGGTGTTCAAATAGCGGAGGTCCGAGTGTACTATGATTATAATTTGGTCTTACCGTTAGTTGATTTTCCTTGGAGTCGATGAATGCTCGTCCCTTGATCGCTGGAGTTGTCTAAGTTTGGACTGGATCAGGGGGGCGGAGGTGGTTTGAAGGGTTGAATTGATTTTCTCGTATTAACTGATTATTTGACTTTATTAGCGGTACGTTATGGTTTCTTGGATTTTAATATAATCTTCACTGGGTTAGTTGATATAAATTTGAAATACTGGAATCTAGGCTCCGTGTTCGGAGTTTTCTTAAAAGTATAAATGAACGTTTGAAATAAATGTAGAGCAACGGTTTTTAAGTGATGAGTTGAACTGATGTGTAGAGGCGTCGAGTGCGGTGAAAAGAACGAGGGCTGATGCTGGGTTGCGGTGTTTTTTTATATGATGAATCGGGGCGCGGGGTCCAGGATTTGGCTGGTGTGAAGGGCCTTAGCTGATTGGGCCGTATCTCCGCGTGGGGGTCCGTTTTGCTCATGATTGGTCTAGAGCCTAGAGATCCTTGTTTTTTATGGGATTTTAATCTTCCTTGTCTCTCGTAGTGTCCTTGTTCCTCGCAGGGCTCTTCGTCTCTCGTAGTGCTTCCTTGTCGTTTGTAGAGCTCCTTGTCTCTCGTAGTGTTTCCTTGTCGTTTATAGGGCTCCTTGTCTCTCGTAGTGTTTCCTTGTTGTTCATAGGGCTCCTTTTCTCTCGTAGTGTTTCCTTGTTATTCATAGGACTCCTTGTCTCTCGTAGGGTTCCTTGATCTTTCACCTTTTCCCATGCGCTCTTTCACGTGCTTGATGGTACATGTTGAGTTTCGGAGGTCGTCGCTGGTTTGGTTCCTGGAGTGGTTCAGACGTTAGGGTGTTGAGGAGTGTTACAGTTATGGCGTCAGTTTGAGGCCTTCAGTGCTATGCTGCATTAACTGCGGATACGGAGTAAATAATATTGTAATATGGACCGAAGACGGTTCTTATTATGCGGATCAGTATTTAAGCTGTAATTAGTTAGTAAATCTTTTGCTTGGTTGATTATATGATCCCTTGACAACTAGTAAAATGATGATTTGAATTACAACAATACTGCCGTGGTATAGACTGATAACTTGGTACCTTAGAATAGTGTATAAGATATTCTAAATCGGTGGTTTTAGCAAGTTAATAGGTTGGTACCATTATATAGCACAGAGTGATTGACAATTGGTTGGTTTGGTCATCTGTGTATGTGTTATTAATGGTTTAAAATGTAGTATGATGATTTAGGTAATATTATAGTATGATAACTTAACTTAGTGTTAGCCGAACATCGGGTTAACATTGTCTTAATGATTATCATGCAAAATACAATATTATAAGCTGGATAATATAAAAGAACAATTGCGAAAGAGTAATATGCGTATATAGCATGGTCTAACGACTATGGTTAAATGAGTATATGGTTAGTGTTCTGTAGGTTTTGACCGTTGGGGGTTGTTGGGTGTCGTGAGGCGGTTGTTGGGTTGCTTTCGCTCTTGGTATGTGTAAGGGATATCTGAGTGCGCATCGTTTAGTTTTTAGAGGAATGTGTCTACATCTGGGTTAAGCTAAGTCTGGAATACAATATGATATTTGACCATCTCGAACGAGTGGTTTAACGTAATACATAATTAATTATGTGCGTATATATAGTATTTATGTTTAATAGGTTTCTATGAGATATATATATATATATATATATATATATATATGTATATAATAATGGTACGATAGTTATTTTATATCAGGGGTGGTATGTACGTAAATAATACTAAGAAGGATATAGATCGGGGGTTTTAAGAGTTAAATATCTTAATTATGATTAGGTGAAGATATAAATGTTAAGTTCGTAAATCTTATAGTTATCGTAATGGTTATGAGTATGTAATAATATTTAAGTAGTGTGGGCTTAGTGAGTACAAGGGTGTGAACATTATGGTTGTTAGTATGGAAGGTAATACAGGGGCGTATATCTATAGTCGGTTATTGGCGTGGGAAGGTAATGTAGGATTCGTTTAGTGTTTATGGGATTAGTTAGACGTGGGATGAGTTTTGGACAATATACACGTACCGTGTGTCGGTTCGGCAGGTTTCCAAGTTGGATGATAGTATGGTAAGTTCTGGTGATTTTTAGGTAGTGGGAAGCGTGAATAGGGTATGTCGTCCGCTCGGACGTTACAGTCCGCTACGTGGCGCTGGGAGTACTGTGCCCTGTCACGTGATCACATAATACCTCAACGATGCGAGAAACAGATCAAACTATATTCACAAACTATTTAGAGTAAAAAACGCGCCAACAGGTGAAAAAACTGAAAACGATTTGAGCGATTTGAGATAGTAAAATACATTATTTCATACGACAAAATGCCTCGGTGTATTGTGCTAGGTTGTACATCGGGATACACTAGTAATCCCGAAAAAGTGTCATTTTTTCGCGTGCCTACAGGGGCTCGATTCTTGAGATCATGCGATAAATTTTCGTATGCGAAATTCGCCTTTGGTCCAATCATGTGATAGTTTCAAAGAAAGCGAACATCGCAATTGGCCGGAAAACGAATCTCGCATACGAAAATTGATCGCATGATCTCAAGAATCGAGCCCCAGACCCGTGCATGAGGAATAAGTGGCAAGCTGCTTGCCGAAGAAATAGTATTTTTCGATACAAGAGCGTAAAGGCGGCAATGCCGCACAGCGAGTGTGAAGGCGTAGTACGAGCCCAGCGGCTTGCCACTCTTTACCCCCTCCACTTTCTTATTTGACAACTTATATCAAACGCATACCACAACAAAAAGCATAAAAATGAAGAGAAATATTAACATTTTTTCGTTTTCTGCTCTATTCAGTTGGTAATGTTGTGGTATAAGTGAGTCGAATAAGGGTCCTATCTACAGTAGAACCTCGATTATCCGGCCTTCGATCAACCGAGTCTCCGCGTTATCCGAGGCAACGGACTCATCCGAGCACTCCGCATTAATCGAGGTGTATGCTCGGATAATACGGAAAAACTCGAATAAAACAGATAGAGCCGCAATGCCTATGCTGTACGCGCGAAGTATTTTGCGATCGCTACTATGGTGCTTATACATATGTGAATACTTTTGAGATTAAATTTCATTCTACCGTTTAAAATACATAAAAAATGATTGAAATTTTCGAATTTTGCACGTTTTTTGTGTTATCCGAGTTTTCGCTCATCCGAGGTACCTCCTCCCCACATTACCTCGGATAAACGAGGTTCTACTGTAATAACATTGAGTGGCAAGCCGCTGTACGAGCCCGAAGTCGAGTCGGAGGCGAGCCGAAGGCGAGACGAAGACAAGACCTCGGGCTCGTGCTCTGCGCCGCCACACGAGTGGCATTGCCGCGTTTCGCTCGTGTATCGAACACTATTTTTTGCAACACCTACATCGTATTAATGGTTTACTTTTTTTTTTTAATCCCTTCTTGATCTTTCTTTCTTTCGCGCACTGATTGGGGATGGTCAGGGACTCTCAATGAACATTGTCTCAGGGATTTAGTAGAATCGGTTGTATCTTTATTTTAACAAATAACGAATGAATAAATAATATAATGGTTAACCCTCCTTATTGCTCTCCGGATAATAATATATTTTAATTTTACATATAACTTAGGACTACTCTCGTAGGCACACAGTCTTTTACTCTCAGTGCTAACTCTTAGCAACTCACTCTTTCACTCTCTTTTAGTAACTAACTCTCTAACGACTAACTACCGTCGACTTTTGAACTCTCGACTCTCGTAGTGACGTGGCACTCCTAGCGCCATCCATCCAACATGGCGGTTTACGCGCCTCATTCGAATCTACCATTCGTATCTTTAACAATCGATAGTTCTGTTTTATGCCGTCTATCGGCACTGAAAAGTCTTTTAAACACTGGTGCACTTTTAAACACTAGTGCGAGAAAGTTTTCTCGCACTAGTGTTTAAAAGACATTTTAAGTGCCTATAGACAATGCATAAAACAGGTCTTTCGATGTAGGTGTTGCAAAAAGATATTTTACTGACTACTAAACATTGTCTCTGTGAGAAACATTTTGTGAAAAGTCAGATTATGTGGAGAAGAGAAATAACAGATGCCAACGGTAACGTGCTTGGCGTGGTAAGTATGATTTTCCGTCCAATATGTGTAATATGATCACAAATTTTCATTTTATACATCCTCTTTTCTATAAGGTCACAGTTGAAAGTACCACGACTGTACTCTGGGACTATTCCAACAATATTTCCTTGGACCAAAGATCTTGAAGATGTAGAGGTGTCATGTTCTCAAAGTTTATGTGAAGGTCGTCAAGATTCCGGCCGCAGTATATCTGAGAGTATTTCTAATAAGGTAAGTTATGCTTTTTTTGTGCTAAAGATAATATCGAATAACATGAAGTCACAAATAATGTTTGGTTCAATATTATTACAGCTGTACGATAATGTCGTAGAGGCCACGTCGTCGCAGTCATTATGTGGGTCGGAAAGGCCCAAGTCGACAGTACAGAGTATCGTTGATTGTACGATTCGATTACCAACATCCTGGTGTAAGCAGGAAGCAATTTGTGACGGAGTACGCACTGCTTTCTTCTGGACTAGCGGTTGCTGCACTGTCAATGGAAATCATACTATAAGGACTTTGAGGGAAGTAATTTTAAGAGACAATATCCGCCTAAAAGTCAATATCGTTGGACAGAGTATCGATTTGAAGAGTATCGGAATAAGCGATGAACCCATTGGAGATGTACAGCAATTGGAAAACATATTGTCTCAAGTAGCAAGTCTGAAGCTGTGCTCTGGTTGTTCGGTGGCAGACAATTCACAAAAAGTGAGGTCATAAGTCTCGTACGAGGACCAAGCGGGTACGTTGAGGCATAAGAAATGTCCGTTGTGGTTATCCACCAAGAATCACTGCACGTTCTGCCTATGCCTGAAAAGAAGTATTCAGAGACGCCAACTTCGTGAAAAAAAATGGAAAAAAAAGAGAGTACACATAGAACTGTCTCCAAGTCAACAGAAGCTCATAGGAGATGTTCGGCTGAAAAGACAAGCAGCTGTAAAAAGTAAAGCACGCGCTGTGCGTACTCTGTGCAGGTGTAGAATGGAGTTCCAAGACAAACAAACACAGATGGAAAAAATTTGTAATAGGAACTTAGAAGATATATTGAAGGCAGAAAAAATCTCGAAAGTACAGCAAGAAGCCATCAAAGCGATTTTGGAGGCCTCAAGAATAAAAAATTGTAAGGGTAAAAAATACTCGGAACACTGGCTCTTGCTGTGTATGTTATTTCACATGCGGTCTCCCCGAGGATATAGGTTTGTGGCGGAACAGAACATTTTGCCTTTGCCCTCAGTACGCACTATTCGAAGGTAAATCTTAGTTTATAGCTCAATAATGCTTACTGACTCTCCCAATATGAGCGAATACCAGTTTTTTTTACTAACAGGTATCTCTCAATGATCGACAATGAGCCACTAAGTGTGGCTTTGATCCCAATTTCTTTAAGTTGTTTGAAAGATTCCTCAGTAAAAAAACAGAGCTTCAGAAGCATGGCGCTCTCTTACTTGACGAAATGGGAACTCGAAAAAGTGTGAGTGTAGATACAGCAAATTTGACGTATAAAGGACTCATAGATATGGGTGAAGATGGACCGAAACCCCAAGATCTTAACGATAAAGCTGATCACGCATTAGTCTTGATGTTTCAACCATTTGCTGATACCTATACTCAACCTATTGGAGTCTTTGCGTCTAGCGGTCCAGTACATGGCGAAGTAATTGCACAGCTTGTAATAAAGGCAATTGTTCTACTGGAACAAATTGGAGCTAAAGTACATGCAGTTATTGGCGACGGTGCTTCAACGAACAGAAAATTCTGGACAAGCGGTGGAAGACTGACATTAAAAAATTATTTTGATCACCCGTCTATTGACAGTCGAAAAATATTTCTTTTCTCCGATACGCCTCATTTGATTAAAACTATTCGTAACCGAATATTTAACAAATCAGAATTACAGGTAAGATTTTTTACTTGATCATTTCATAGATTTTCACACCAGATGAAGTATCAAGTGTAAGACAACTGTTCACAATAACTACCAAACAAATACTGTATAATATTTTTTTCTCCAATGCAGACTAATCTGAATGAACCACCAATAAAATGGGAGCACTTGAAAGCCATGCACGAAAAGGACAAGACCTTGCCTGGAGAAATGCGCGTGTGCCCGAAGCTCACACCTAGTCATCTAAACCCTAGCAATTCCGCGAGAATGAGGGTTCGATTAGCCACTCAGGTAAGAATCGGATTTATTTTCACCGTGCAATGAAAAATCCCTTGAATAGTAACTCTTCTGTCGTGATCTTATAGGTCTTCAGTCAGACTGTGGCAAATGGTTTACGGTTCTACAAACGCTTAATATCAGAACTTCACGAGTGTGAAAACACTGCCCTTTTTTGTGAGTGGATAAATTCAATGTTCGACGCACTGAATATGAGATCACCGCCAGGAGAACTCAAACCGGATAGCCCAGAATTTGCAGTAATTTTCAGTTTTATGTTCAACTACTCGCACGTCGAATATGTATGAATACCGCAGTGTTTTTAATCTGTTTTTCAACTTACAGGTGATAGCAGACTCTTTAACAGAACTCGATGCCTGGGAACCAAAAGTTGACAACGGAGACTTGACTGCAGACAAGTTCTTGACGAGGCAAACTGCAGAGGGCCTGCGAGTTACTTTGAAGTCTGTGCTAGATCTAACCTGCTCGCTAACACAGGATTTTGGATTCGCTGAGGTTCAAACTGGTCGAGTGAACCAAGATGCACTTGAGGTTTGCCCTTATATCCTGGTTCCCTTCAATCCATTTCCATAAAGACTGTAAGATGTAATTGCTATTGTGTGCATGGCTGCTTTAAGACCATATTTGTTGCTATTTTTCTGCTGTAGAGATTTTCTGCTGTAGAGATTTTTTGGCTGTGTCCGTCAAGTTGGGGGCTGTAACGATCATCCTGCTACTCCTACTTTCCTGCAAATCTATAAAATACTTTCACTCTTTGGTATACTGAAGCCTCCGGCTAGTGGCAATTGTAGTATAACTGCGGACGAACCTCATGAGCCATTAATATCCCTTACAGAACTCAAAACCATCTATAATATTCCAGATGACTCCAAATCCCTGTACCTAACGGTCAAAAACAAAATTGACAAAGCCATCAAACTCGAAAATTGGGATTTCGAAGACCACTTCGAGCACGATTACAGTTTGCCCGAAGTAATTGATTGTATGATTTATTGTTTCACGGGCCATGTTGCACATCATGTCTTGAAACTTGTCAAGTGCGAGGCATGCAACAAAGCCCTTTATGAATCTGGTGACACATAGTAACCATCCAGCAGCTCTGCTGGCTAATTCGGTCGAAAACCATAAGTGCTTTGTGCACCCAAATGTGAATTTGTATAATTTCATCAAGGCTCTTGAAGAACTGTTTGTCAAACACTGTAACTCGCCATACGTGTTCGAAAAAATTTTGACTGACGCTCTCAAACTTGAGCTTTTCACGTTTCCGTGCGCTATTCATATGGATGATATGATCCCACGAATAGTTCAATTCTTCATACAAACACGTATGCGACAACATTGCAAGACGTCAAATTCAAAACAAAATAAAATGAATCAACAAATTAAAAAAACTGCGAAATTCTACATCACTTGATGTATGCTGGGCACGCTGGGCATAGAGAGTGTTATATTCTGTATGACAACAATAAATATGACATATTTTACAACGTTCGATGGTTGCAACTTCAATAGCAAAATCCTTCCCTAATATTTAATTCCCATTGAAATTTTGTTTTTAATTAAGTTGTTCGGTCATTTACTCCAATATTAGACAGTAGATTATACTATTTATCACGTGAATACGAATTTGAAAATTGAAATTAGAAAACGATTCTGCATCTCACATTGGATCCAACTATTAATATATTATAATGAAAAATAAACATTGTTAATTATTGATATTTCTTAGGTTATTCGGCGGGTGTTCGAGGTTATGTCATCAACTTTTAAATTTTTTAAATATTTTTCGACTTAAGGTGCTACCGGACGCAATTTCACCGAACCTGACCAGAGCTGCCAACATCTTTAAAAAAGGTGCTATTAAACGGAATATCTCTGCCTGGGCACCGAAATCAACGAAACAAAATGCCCCGCGCAAATTCAGGCGCGATCACGAACACGTACGGCCCAAAACATGTCCGTTTTGAGTTGAAATAGACAAGTTATCCATGAAAAACGCTTATTTTTTACACTTGGCGACTTTCTATAGGGTTTTTGTGGTGTCGGTGACGCTTCCGAGATGGCGTGGCACACGAATCTACGACTCGGATCACTGTTCGATAAATTGGACAAAATCAGCTGTCAGTGATAAATATGCGTGGATTCTAAAATTGTCATAGAATTTTGTTATTGTGATCAGGATACACAGAAGACTAACCAAGTCATAACGTTTGGTAAGTGCATCAACAAAATACAGTGGTGGTATACATTACGTCATTTATATTCACCTTCGTTAGGTTAGGTTTGATTCGATTCTGTCCAATTTATCCTTAGATCATATAGAATGGACTGGGCATTGCCTATGCTGAAGCATTGTACGGTCTGCTGCCGAGTAAAGCAAAAGAGACGGAAGACACTACGCCCGTGGTGTGAGTATAGATGGTGTGCCTAGGAGTGCAGCTTCTCTCTCTAAAAAAGTTTCTCTCTCGTTTGGCGATGGACTTAAGTACGACAGTGTACCAACCGTCGAAATTCCCTAGATCGATAGGGATTAGTTTTGCTAATGTTGGATTTTTCTGGGGAATTCACGAGCGGCTGTTTCAAATATTGCGAAATTATAAAATGCACAAAAATTTGATGTACACTCAGAAATTTAATTTGTAGATATAGTAAAAAATTAGTAAAATAGGTGATTACAATTTTATTGGTAGGGCATAAAATAAAGTATGCAAATTTGGTATAATGCAATACGCACAATGTCAGGCGACTGTATTTTATATATTTAAAACGACATGTAAGCAATTTTATAATTCAGTGGAACAACATCAACAGTTAAGTATTAAAATAACACATCAGTGAGCAATATACAATACAGTGGTACAACGTAAAAGTTAACAACGTAAAGATATTTTATGATTAATATAATAATGAGAATCTCATAAAATTTACAGTATACCTAACTTACATTTTTTTGTATATATTTTGTATTATTATTCTGACGATGAGGAATGATGAGTATATTATGCAACAAGTGCGGAAACATGTTACGCACGAGTTTCATACGATATTTCTCGACACAGTGTGCGTAAAATGAAATTTCACGCATACTATATCGAAAAATTATGGAACGTACTTTGAACATTGTAGAATATGTAGCAAAAGTTAATATATGAGAAACTAATGACAACATACGTTGAAAAAACTGTGGAAAACGCTTGAAATGTGAACTTAGACAAAAAACGACGAAAATTACTGGGGTCGTATTGACCCCGAGTGACCGCGAAGGGTTAAATAACTGCTTACATTTATACCGATAATTGATACTCACCATTCTCAGAGTTCACCGACATTTTCACCTTCCCAATCTTCTTCAACCAACCTTCACGCATCACGCTGGATTGTGGTAAACGAAAAAAACTTATATATTCGTTAGATTTGCGAACGTTCATGCGACTATTTTTGCAGCCTTCGATAATACACGCATACGCCATTTCAGCAACCGTCAACCGTAATCAAACTTCTATCACGTCTTGCATCATGCATGCAAACAACGGGAGAGAAATGCACAATTTGTTTTACAACATATTGGCGATCAGTCAACGCGGCGCAACGATGCGTTTTCAAATTTCAAATTTCACGAGCGCGGCGTGTATTCAATGTGCTGTGACGTCACCAAGAAGTGGTGCCATAGTTGAATAAAAAATTATTCCCCAGCAATATAGGGTTTTCTAGACAGTTGGTACTCGCTCTTACTTAACTCTGTTTGGCCTCGAAAAGTGGGCGTGTCTTGGTAGTTCTAGGCACACCATCTAATATTTACACCATGACTACGCCGTTGTTAAGAGAGAGACGAAGTGCTCTGTTCACAGGGTAAACGTTGCCACATTGAACAGCAGCGTTGCCACGTTAGTATTCTGAACCCTATGTATAATAAGTTTTCAGCTTGATTTCAGTGCCTACTCGATTTCGAGAGTTAGCATGAACAAGGCTTATTCGTGCGCATATATATATATCGCTATGACTATCCTTGTCTCCTTACTCGGCAGCACCCCCACCACTCCAATGCCCAGTCCATTTTATATGGTCTAAGAATTCATCGAACAGTGATCCGAGTCGTAGATTCGTGCGCCACGCCATCTCGGAAGCGTCACCGACACCTCAAAAAACCCTAACTCACCATCATTCCAGCGATAGAAAATCGCCGAGTGTAAAAAATGAGCGTTTTTCATACATTACTTGTCGATTTCAACTCAAAACGGACATGTTTTGGGCCGTACGGGTTCGTAATCGTGCCTGAATTTGCGCGGGGCATTTTGTTTCATTGATTTCGATGCCCACGCCGAGATATTCCGTTTAATAGCACCTTTTTTAAAGATGTTGGCAGCTCTGGTTAGGTTCGGCGAAATTGCGTCCGGCAGCACCTTAACCACGCCCACCAGCAGGGCACAATACCCCCAGCGCCACGTTGCGGTGAGCGACAGTAAGGGGGACACTTAGTTAACATTGGCGGTATAGGGACGTGTCACCCGGCTGAAGCCTAGCTTGCGCTCAGTCTATATGTCCATGGCGAGCACCTTTCTCCACGATGTAAGAAGAGTAGGTGGGTCGACTAGGCTTCAATTTCTGTGATTTTTACGTGTTGTCTTCGTAAATCTCGTACAGGCGGCGCTGCGACACAGATACGCCAATCACAGCCGTCACCGTAGTCACGTGTTTCCTAGCCTAAGCTGTCACTGGCTGTCACAGCCACGACCGCTTGTTTTGGTTTACCTCACAAAATGCATCACAGAGCATTTATAAACTTCCAGAAATAATGGATAAAAAGTGCTGTGTTAAAAACTGTCAGAGCGGACGGATTATGAACGGGATTGTTGAAAATGATGTTTCAATTTTCAAACTCCCATCAAATGAGGAAACTTGAAAAAAGTGACTGTAATTTTCGCAAAAACCTGATTCCTTCGATTTTTAGCACATTCCCGATTCTATTTAAGGAGGAACATCAGCTTCGTGCGTAAGGGGAAATTAATAGGGAGGGTTGGTACTGTTGAGCTACAACCCTTCCTGAAATCTCTTAGCTGTCCGTGGCTGTACGCCAATCAAAACGACTCGCGGGAGAAAAAAAAACACTGTACACGGCAACGGGTGTGCCACGATTGCCTTGCTTTAGCGTGAAAAACGACAAAATATCGCATTTTTTGGAGAATTTCTGTTAATTATAGAAAAATGGCCGAATGAAAACACCTCTAACTTTGCATATAGGTTCTTGAGTGTTTGAGCTGTTCAGCGGTAGTTTTTTTCTATCACCATTTTTTATTTTACAATGAATATTTCAAGACGTGGCTGTCGAGTTATTCGCTATGACAGGGCCCGGCACACTCATTAGTCCAAAGAGCCAAAGCTCCAAATCCACTTAACCCGTTCACCGGCACTAATCCTTTCAACGCCATTTCTTCGATTTCGGTAGGCATGGGTGGAAATATGCAGGTATGAAAAGTGCGTGCAAATTTTACAGCAATATGACAGAAATTCGTGCAGAATTTGTTAGCAATATCAGGGCAAGGTGCGTCCTCTATTGCTGTAAAAAATGAGAGCAAATTATTTCAACAAGAATTGTCAGCAAAACATCAGCAACATGTGAATCCCAAAAACTGGTCGGGATTGAGTTTTGAGCGAATAAAAAAACAAAAAGAAATCGCTCATGGGTAGTTTTTGTATGGGATCATCTCGTAATTGATTGTGGATTCCATTTCAGTTGAATATATTTTCGAAAAAATCTTCTGTTCCGGACCGGGGCACGAACCTGGTTACTAGAATCTCTCCTGCTATGAATCCGGCACGCTGTCCACTCACCCACGACGTCGCTGTCATATGTTGGAGACTAATTGTGCTTATATCGTGTGGCCGGGGAAGTTTTTATATTAATAATGAACTAAATTGACCTACCTGGTACATATATTTGATAATTATTATGTCATAATGTCATCCTATGTATAGAAAGTATCCTCAGCTAGTATTTGACAAAAAGGTTTGGAGCAAGTGGAATAAAGTGCTTGTACAGTCACACTTCGTCATCTGAGAATTTGTTCTACCGAAGTTACAAATTTTTTGATTGAACAATAAAAAAGTAACTGAGAGCGACTCCTAATAGTTTTAAAAAAAAATCACAATTCCATTTAGAGTGATAATAACTATAAAACAAAATGTTAGGCGAATTGAAGTTCCCATATACATATACAGGGTGTCACAGAATTGGTGACGGGGATTTCACAGGGTAAATCCTGATCAAAAACGGAATTGAAATTTCCTTAGCCCTTTTTTCCGGAAGTGCAAAGGTTTCCCGTCATAATTATTTTAATTTCAGTCAATGACGCGCGGCTTATGAACGGCCGTTTTTTTCGCGGCAACCATAGAGTGAGAGATGCGCACGCAACCGAGTGGTAATCACACCGACAAACGGCCGTTCATACACTGAGAGAAAAAATTCGTCGAAACAAAAAAACCTTGTTTAGCCCAACAAAACGCGGCGGTTACGGGTGGCGAAATAAATATTATGTAAATGTAACAAAATATTAGTTGCTTGAACTAAATAGAAACTTGTTCAATTGAACGAATGCATAGTTAATTCAAAAAATGATAAATTCGTGTGAAAATAAGATTTAGTCTACTGATGTGTACCATTTCGTTGCTGTGAAAAAATTCTTTTCAGTCAAAATGTGGCCTTTTTGAACTGAATAAACTTTTGAACAGAGCAAAGTCCTGTTCTGTCTGTTTGACTGAACATCTTTCAATCTAACTAAATATTTTTCTTGGAACCGCCACTGATCAGTCCGGTAAACTTCATAAGCATTACATATAAATAGTGAGAAAAAAAAGGAATGTGACGTACATGTGAATATTTGTTGTCACATTTCATAACTATTGACATGTGGATGGACAAACATCTCCGGTTCGATACGAAAAACGCCACCTAAATTTTTCGCCCTAACCGGGATTTGAACTCACGTCCGCTCGCATTCGCTATATTACTAACCGCACGCTCTACCTACTACGCCAAACTACCCTATGGTAACTGGTCTCATATTTTCCTATTTATCGAAACTTATGGTCAAGGTGTTGAATCGAGAGCTAATAGACATTTCAATCTCAACGATCAGCATCATGATTGATCAGTGTCAAGGCGAGATCACGCCTGGAAAATGTTGTAAAAAATATGAGCGTAACGCGTATAGATTGATGCGATATTGCTAATTAAGTGACATTATATGAAACATATGCAATAATAAAACTCTGTGACATAAATTTGACTTGTATTAGAAATAAAAAAAGCGATCTATAAAATCCGTTCCAAACGCACAATCGGTTTGGCCGAACGATCCAATTTATTCGACACAATCATCACAAGTTTCAAACTGAAGTAACATTCAGTCAAATCAACCTAGCGCATTTGACAGAGTTGACAGAGTTATAAGTTTGAATTGAATAAACACGGATGACTTGATTCTATCAGACCACTTGTTTTATCGAACGATGCATATCGATTGTCTCAAGCATTCCGAATTCGGTTGATCCAATCACTATATTTATTCAAGACAACAAAGTATGTGGTTAATCCGAATACATGCATCGAAACATATTGCCTCTCTACTTCAACCGAATGGTTTTAATCGAAACAACTAATATATAGTTGTTTGAATTAAAAACATAGTCAAATTAACTATATGTTCCGAATAACTCATTTGTTTGATTCAAATGGCCAAGATTTGTTATGGTAATTACGGCTTATTCATTCATACAAAATGATGGTTGAAGCAACTATTTCTTAACCAATAGAATCAGCATGTTTGATTCAACGATGTTTTTCTCTCAGTGTAAGCCGCGCGTCATTGGCTGGACTTAAAATAATTACGGCGAGAAATCTAAGCATTTCCGGAAAAAACGGCTAGGAAAATTTCGACCCAGTTTTTGATCAAGATTCACACTGTGAAATCCCCGTCACGAATTCTGTGATACCCTGTATGTATTGCCAACAATTTGCTTCCAACTTGCTGTCAAAATATAGTTGTTTCTGGTTGCTAGCATATTTGCAGCAAAATTTGCTGACATAATAGATGATAGCAATTATTGCTGTACATTTGCTGTAAATTCTGATGTGTAAAAAGTATTTTCAGCAAGTAGTCGACAAAATGACAGCAAAATTTGCAGCAAGTGTAATGGACTGTTTGCACATTCACACTTGGTTATCTGGGATACAATTGACATTGATGATTTATAGGTATGGATAGTATTGTTATAGGTACTTTACTTATATTTATGTATGATCGTACGTATCCGTTCACTAATTAAGTAATATCTGCAGTAGCGCGTGAATATTGTCATGTAATGGTAAAAGCGCGTGTAAATGGAAATCTGAATTCGCTGCCTTTCGAGTATCTCTGTCGAGGTGAACCCTGGCGGAATTCTTGGGTAATAACAACTAAATATCAGCGCATCATATGGAAAAACACGGCAGTCGACCCACCCACTCTTCTTACATCGTGGCTCTGTCGCTCTTGCGAGCATGAAGCATGGACATATAAGAATTGACCACGCATCCAGGCCGAGAAGCCGGGTGAGCGCTAGAAAGAGAAAGTTGCATATGGGACTCTGTGTCTATGCGCGTTAGACAAGGATAGAAGGGGCCCATATACTCCGACCTCTCCCTCTATTCAGCTCTCGCATCCACTTACGGGCTACCTCGGTACATGCGCGGTCTATTCTTATATGTCTATGGCATCTAGTCATGGCAGCTTCCGCTACCTCCCCGAGTCGAAATTTAGCGCCTACTTCAACACTCATAGCATCCTGAGTCGAAATTATGCGCCTACTTTAACACTCATAGCATCCTGAGTCGAAATTTAGCGCCTACTTTAGCACTCATAGCAACCTGAGTCGAAATTTAGCGCCTATTTTGATACTCATAGCATCCAACTCAACGTCTCTACACGGAGACAAAAATAAAACTACTCATTGCTGCGCAGATCACTCATTTGTCAAAAAAATTTATAAACTGACTCAATAACTAACAAATATCACTCACTAGAGGGCAGGACGCTACTCCCCAATAAACACCAGCTCGTATATAACGCGTATTACACACGTCTTCTTCGTTGATTTTTAGTATCCATGTATCATGATACTTTTATAAAACGTATATCATACACGTTTATCAGTTATCTGATGATATTCGTTCAACACTGAGAAAAAAGTCTGGTTGACACAACCAAATTTTGGTTGTTATAACCAAAATCGTTTGTTACTATACGTACGCTCAAATATTTTGTTAAGGTAGCCAAAAAATTTTGTTGGAATAATTTGTTTACAAGAACAAATAAGTTTTGTTCACTGAACAAATCGCTTGTTTGAATTATATTAACCAATAATTTTGTTGTAGGAACTAAACAGAAATCTCATGAGTATATAGTGCTGGTTACAAAAATATTTTGTTATTAGTAGAAAATTATATAGTTCAGTCGACAAAATATATAGTTCGCATATCAAATGATTTTGTTGACTTAACAAAATAAGATTATAATTACATATTATAATATTAGATCCTGAAAATTATGAAGAAGTATGTAAACACAGGGTGAATTCCAAACGTCCGTCCGCCAAGAGTCAGGGTCAGGTGGCCGAAAGACGAAATTGGCAAATCTTTGAGTGACCACTGAGTCCTTGATTTGCGATCTAGTAACAAACAATTTCCGATTTCGACTATGGGCCACCTCAACACGACTCCTAGTAAACGGACGTCAGGGATTTTCACTGCGTATACATACAGGCGAGAAAAGGTTATTCTTCCAGGCCACAATTTTTCAGAAAGTTCACAGTTGCATTGTCCATTTTTCGAATCGAATAAATATCTCAATGAAAATTTGATTATCGGATTTTTGCAAACAGCTGTAGCATGTGCAGCACTACTCCCGGCGATCAGCAATCGTGCAATGACCTGTCACGCCAAATTATACTATAGAACATCGCTCACGGTGCATGCGCGATGGACAAAGTCATGCGTTTAGTTCTCGCAACCAAATTATAGTTTCAGATAACGAAATATTTGGTCAACAGGCAAATTGAACCAAAAGTATTGTTTGTGTAACAAAAATTATTCAACAAAATTATTTTGCACTAGCAACAAAAGGAAAACAGCCGATTTGGTTCAGTTGACGAGATTTTTAGTCAAGTCAACTAAAAATTTGAGAAATCGGACTAACAAAACGATTTTGTTGCCTCAAACAAATTATTTTTCTGGGTGAAGGGTTGATAACTTTATATTCGATTCATACATAGATTTGTGACGCCACTATTTTTTTCAGTTAACACGTATGATAAACTGTAGTTTACAATTATGAAAATGTGAAACCAAGAAGCATTTCTGACGTGCCGTTGTAAAAACTGAATTTTATACACAGTTTACGTTTCTGATGATCATTTTCGAATTGTTACTGCATGGACACTATTCATGGCACAGTTATGCGACACCTCGCAAAAGATGCCTCTTTTAATTGAAGATGTGTCAGCATTGCTCATTCATCGATACATCAGAGGGCGTACGTGTGAAGGAATTAACTTTGCAGAAAAAAAAAAAAATTCAATTCATCCTCGCATTTTTGTAGCCGAATAATTTTTTTTGCGAGAGAAGCACATCTGAGGCAGAACGGATGATGTTTTGGGGTATGAAGGAGAAACTAAAACACATTGAATTAAAATGGTAACTGGAAGGGCGCTCGTAGAATATCATTAAAGGTTTAAAAAAATTCGCCAGCCTCGCATGCGATTTCGACATTTTCTTCTTTTTCAAAGTTTGTTACAACTTCACCATATATACTTCAGTAGATTTGATTCTGCAAATACGTGTCTAATACTATGTAGAACTAGCCTAAAAACCTACAAGTGCGTAGTATTGTTATCTTACGAAATATTTCTAATTTTATCGCTCCTTGCTGGGGGTTAAAAGTTCTGTGGATTTGCCCGTATACTGTAACATATTCAGCGATACATAGTCCAGGTATAACGGCTGAAATAGATCGAACAAAAGGCCAGAGGATTAGCTTAATCCTCTGCACTCGCGAACGACGTTGCGAGGCCTAAAGAGTGGGGATTTCGACTATATAAGGAGCACGCTCAGCAGGCATGAGCAGCGTTCGTAGACATAGCGTCACAGCGACTCATTTCACGTAAACTCTTTCAGAGCGTCGAAAGGCATAGCGCCTCGACGACTCAAACTTTGTTCAATATAAAATCACTTGCCAACATTGTATCGTCTACACTCAAAGAAAAGGTTGGCTGACGCAGCAATTTTTTCGTGGTTGGGGAATAATTAGTCAGAACATCTGCTCAAAATAATAGACCAACTGGGGCTGTTGGTCATAGTGATCATTTCTAAATGTAGCGGTCCAAATAGCCACTTCGTCCTTGCATTGGTTGCTGCATCTACTGCCTAGGCATTGCAGACGACGCGTGGCTGAGACAGCCAAGTTGCTTGATGAACGTTTGGCGCCAAAGACGTGGATCTTACATACCTATGGCGTCGTTCAATGTGCATTTGTTATAGAATAATTGAATCGTATATGTGTTCGGAATCAATTCGACAATAATGGATGAGCAGTGCGTCAATTTTCTCAATGACAGACAATTGTTTTGCTTAATTGAAAAATTCAAAGTTAAGTATGTTCTTATTACACCAGGCTTATATTGTTCCAGCATATATCTAACCTGTCTGGCTTCTTGGCATGTGCGCGATTATTTTTCTTTCATTTTCTTTATACTTATCAATCCTAAATATTTTTAAACAAATACCTTTTCACTGATATTCAAAAAAATGCTTTTTGTCTCTGAGCAAGCTTGTCTTACAATGGAATAGTGCAATCGTAACCTTACATTCCTATGTACTATAGTGAGGCATTCAACCTCCTTCAACTTGAAATGAATGGACTGATGGTGAGCCTAAAGTTTTTTCTGTTCGCAGAGCAATACATTGATTATGCGACGTTAGTTACTCTTAATAAAAAAGATATCGAAAAACTTGTGCCTCAGTTAGGGCTGCAAAAGAAATTATTAACAAGCTTGGCGGAACATACAAGTTCTAAGGCAACGGAGGTGATATTGATTGCATGCAAGAGCAGTTTTCCCAATTATTTCTTTGTTTATTAATTATCATCTAAATTATCTTGTGTCTGCATGATTTTCTTTTAATACTTTTGTTCAAATTAGTGCTACGCTCTGAGAAAACATTCTAGTGACTCAGTTTTTCTACAGTTGATTAGTGCTATTATGATACATAGTTCATGATTTTTCCAGATTTTAGGTCCTTCGCTGAACATAGATTCAGTCCATCGCAGAAAAAACAGTTGTCGTAGGGTACAGGCTGCTGCGTTGGATGAAATTTCTTCAACTTTCAAGGAAATATTCTGTATGAATGTAATTTCAGACCAAACCAATAATATTTGATGAATTTAAGTTTTAGACATAGGAATTTTTGATAGTAAGAATTTTTTTCCCATGGTTCTGGGAAAATTGTTCTGAAACCAAAAATTTCTATGTCTGAAAATTAAATTCATCAAATATTATTGGTTTGGTCCGAAATTACATTCATACAGAATATTTCCTTGAAAGTTGAAGAAGTTTCATCTAACGCATCAACCTGTACCCTACGACAACTGTTTTTTCTGCGATGGACTGAATCTATGTTCAGCGAAGGACCTAAAATCTGGAAAAATCATGAACTATGTATCATAATAGCACTGATCAACTGTAGAAAAACTGAGTCAATAGAATGTTTTCTTAGAGCGTAGCAGTAACTTGAACAAAAGTATTTTAAATGTCTATGCACCCCCTTAAGGGGAGACTTCGGTGAAATTTTCGGCAAAAACAGGTTTTTTAATTCTTACAACTTTGAACAGACATGTATAAAAAAAAGCCTTCTAGCAGTTTTTGAATAATGTCAGTAGAGATAGTGAAAAAAAGTTTCAGCCTCCTGCGATGAAAGTGTAGACGCAAGGAATTTTTGACAGCGGTGAGAAAAATCTTCTTTGCAAGGTTTCTTGCGCTTACATTTTCATCGCAGGAGACTGACACTTTTTTTCACAGTCTATACTGACATTATTCAAAAACTGCTGGAAGGATTTTTTTATACAACCTCTAATAGAAATTTTCAAAATTTCACCGAAGTCTCCCCTTAAGGAAAAGAGTTGGTCTATTGCATTTCTGCATCAAGTTATTCGGTTAAATATTTAGAGCCTGTAATGGGCCAAGCTTCGCAACGCATAACATGATTTCATAATCTCTTTCTATATTTCTTATTTCCAAAGTACTGAAAATAATCTCATTAACCTTGTATTTTTCAGCATTACAAGAGCCTTGTAGATTTCACTGCAGCTGACTTGGATAAAATAACAGAAGAAACTCCAGTAGAAGCCGTTCTTGAACTTCCATTACAAGATTCAGTCGATACACCAAATTCCAAAGCACATAAACGCATTAACATAATTATTATAGTTTTATAGTAGTGCAATTTGTAACTTGTTCTTTCTATATGTATATTAACGATTTTCAAATAAACATACGTGCGATTTGTACGATTTTTCTCATGAATTGAAGTTTTTATATTGTTACATTGGGTAAAATCACCCATATCCTATTAATTTCATACACACCATCTAGTAGCCTATATGATAAATGACATCCTTTAAAATATAAGAAACTCGGTTGCTGCGTCAACAACGATTATTGTAAAACAAGTCAGTCTGTCTTTAGCTTGCCACTGAAGCAGACCTGTATTTTCTGAATACATAATCTCATTGCAAAACATATATAATTCCTCTACGATTCACTTTATTTCTCTTGGAGAACCTACATAATAAATTATTAACTCAACGTTTATCATAAAACGTTACATTGGTGTCAGAATCGGGATTTTCCGAGACCGATAGAGTGAATATTTTGTGGAATCTACTATAAACGAAAAACGAAATGTCTCGTCGACGAGCTACTGCTTCTATTGACGAACCCGCTGAAAACCAGCAAATACCACCTCAAGTCGACATGATGGAGCGACTCTTTCAAGCTTTGGCCGCTCAACAACAAGCAAGCCTCGCTGCTCAAACCGCTCAACAACAAGCAAGCCTTGCTGCTCAAACCGCTCAACAAGAGCGAGAAGCCCAACTTCGACGAGAAGAACGAGAGGCCAACCTATTAGCACAGAGAGAACGCGAAGAACGAGAAGATAGACGCCATCGTGAAGAGCGGGAAGAACGTCGTGAAGAACGTGAGGCAAACTTGGTGGCTCAACGCAAGCGTGAAGAACGGGAGACTATTCGCCTTCGTGAGGAACGCGAAGCAAACCAAACAGCCCAACAGGCTACCCTTTCCCTTCTCATGAGACGCCTTGAGCCGCAGGAGCAAACGATCTCGCAGACTTCGACTCCCAGACGTTCCCCGATGAGGATCGAGGAAGTCGTTGAGCCTACAGTCATTCGGTCTGTACATAATTATGGGGAGGAAGAACCCTCCCCAACTATTCGTAGACCACGTACGGGTGGAGCGGCGACTTTCACGCCGCACACTCGTACCATCCCTCAAAGCGACCGAATTGAGCGATCAATTCGGGACGCAAGTAATGTACACCATGCTGACCACATGGCTGGCGATAATACAATAGAAAATAGAATTATTAATAACACTGTGCCTATTAATTTGTCTTGCGCCGGGAGTAGTCGCGACAAACAATTAAACAACACGACTGTCATAAATACCGAGACTGTATCCAAATCGTCTAACCTAAAAGTGAACTTCTTTGACGGGACAATACCCTGGGCAGATTACGAAAGACAATTCCAAATAATAGCCAAAGTTAATTCGTGGTCTTCCATTACTAAAGCCGGGCAACTAGCCGGAAGTTTGAGAGGCCCTGCCTTAGCCGTCCTATCGACTCTTGCTGATTCCGATATTGAAAATTACGATAAGCTCAGCGGAGCCTTACGTCTAAGATTCGGTAATCAACTGATTTCTAAATTATCTTTAACTCAATTGGGACTTAGGAAACAAGGCAAAGAAGAAGGTCTTCCTTCGCTCGGTGTAGAAATAGAAAGACTAGCGAGAATAGCTTTGCCAAATTGTGATGAGTCCACTAGAGACATGTTAGCTTGCGACAAATTTATCAACGCCATAACGGATCCAGACCTAAGACATACTCTGAGCTTAACAGGACCTTCTTCGGTCCAAGAAGCCGTAATTAAAGGGATGGAAATCGAGGCCTTAACAAAGCATCATTTGGGGGTAGGGAAAGTTCGTCAAATCGAGACAAAAACACCTTCCACTGACCCAACTAAAACTTCCGTTACCCAGAAAACTACTCCCAGACAGCAAACAAATAATAATAATTATAACCAAAATAATAATAATAATTATAATAGGAGACAAAGTAACGGAGAAAGACCGAAATGCAAATTCTGTCATAAGATAGGTCACGTGACAGATAAATGTTTTTCTTTAGAAAGGAGAAATAATTCAATTAATGATAATTATTCGGACTCTCGGACGTCTTGGCGAAAAGACGACGAGAAAAATAATGATTCAAATCAAAATTCCTGGAGAGATAAAGATCCCTCTCCAGATACTCAACCCATAACTTCTAAGAACTAGGTCTTGGTAGTAACCCTAGTTAGTAACCGATCGTTTATTGTGATTTTTAATCGGTTTAACCTTTCTTTCATTTCATCAGCATTACAGCTGTTTAGGAGTTCCGAACTGCGAACACGATATTTTCTTTTTCGATATAGGTCGTTTGAAAGACCCTCTTTTATTTCAATATCGAATCTCGTTGAAAGTATTAGACAAAATAACGCTAGGTGTCACTGTAATAAAACTAAATAATAATGACTCTAAAAAAAAAAAAGGGATCCGAGCGGAAAACTTTAAATATAGGTTATGTTCTAGTTAACAAATAATAACCTAAGTTTTTCAGCTCCCGCTATTTTGATAGTAGGATTCTCTAATACAAATGATGTTCTGTGACGAAACGAAGGAAGCCTGACCCATCCCATCCTGACCTAATAATCCGGTTTCCCTACTTCCTCCCAGATAAGGCTGCTCCAATTTATATTCCTTACATTTATTCAATATAATAATTTAATTTATTAATTTCAAAACTATTCAGTTTATTTCCAAAAGGATTAATTTATTATTATAATTCAAAAAGATTCATAAAGAAATCTAGAATTTGAAAGAGTTTTGAAAAACTCTAATTTATGACCTAATATTTCGAAAGAATAATATTTGTCCTCCTGTCTAGGTCGTTTTGATTTATTTCGAAGAGGTATGGAGTTGGACCCCTTTTGGACTTCTTGGGAATCCTTGAGTCCTTCTATCCTGGTCCTTTACCCCTCCAACCACTTCCAATATGCAGGACTCTCTACGCGGTAACTAAGGAATTCTTCTCCTTATTCTGGATCATCCTTCTTGTTCCTGGTTCCTGATTCTCCATTTAAGATCCGAAGAATATTTCACACTTATCACATTATACACTTTTGGTTTGATTAGATTCACTATCTCCTCAAGGTTTTCTGTGGTTTACCTTGAGGCAGAGGGCGAATGCCGGATAGTATTTGGGGAAACTTTTAACTTCTTGAGCCACAGCTCCAATTCTCCCAAATAGAACACATTGATTTTACAACTTGTTGATCCTTATGATGATTTTACACACATACGAATTTTATTGTACTCACCTCGAGAGTCGGGACGACTCTTTTACTAAGGGGGGGGTAGTGTTACATTGGGTAAAATCACCCATATCCTATTAATTTCATACACACCATCTAGTAGCCTATATGATAAATGACATCCTTTAAAATATAAGAAACTCGGTTGCTGCGTCAACAACGATTATTGTAAAACAAGTCAGTCTGTCTTTAGCTTGCCACTGAAGCAGACCTGTATTTTCTGAATACATAATCTCATTGCAAAACATATATAATTCCTCTACGATTCACTTTATTTCTCTTGGAGAACCTACATAATAAATTATTAACTCAACGTTTATCCTAAAACGTTACAATATATTATAAATGTATATTTATATATATACATACAGGGCGACCCAGGTTGAGCGCACCATATTTGGTGGGTGTACTCCTCCCGAAAATCTAAGACTAAAGTTCCTTTACCAAAACTCCCAGGGTCTAATAATTCAGGAGCTACAGGAGATCTTAGTCGACCAATCAGAGGGCTTATGATGGACCAAGACAGGGCCGGTTCAAGAGTGTAAGGCGAGCAGTGCCCGCGTCGGATCAATTTAGGTGGTTCGCTAAGTATTTCTCGTAGTCCAGGTCCTCGGCTACGAAGAACCACGAAGCCGCGGACCTGGACTACGAGAAATACTTAGCTAACGACCTGGACTACGAGAAATACTTAGCGAACCACCTGGACTACGAGAAATACTCAGCGAACGACCTGGACTACGAGAACTACGAAGCCGATGACCTGGACAGCGAAAACTACGAAGCCGAGGACCTGGACTACGAGAAATACTTAGCGAACGACCTGGACTACGAGAACTACGAGGCCGAGGACCTGGACTAAGAGAAATACTTAGCGAACGACCTGGACTACGTGAACTACGAAGCCGAGGACCTGGACTACAAGAACTACGAAGCCGAGGACCTGGACAGCGAGAACTACGAAGCCGAGGACCTGGACAGCGAGAACTACGAAGCCGAGGATCTGGACAGCGAGAACTACGAAGCCGAGGACCTGGACAGCGAGAACTACGAAGCCGAGGATCTGGACTACGAGAACTACGAAGCCGAGGACCTGGACAGCGAGAACTACGAAGCCGAGGACCTGGACAGCGAGAACTACGAAGCCGAGGACCTGGACTATGAGAAATACTTAGCGAACGACCTGGACTACGAGAACTACGAAGCCGAGGACCTGGACTACGAAAAATACTTAGCGAACAACCTGGACTACCAGAAATACTTAGCGAACCACCTAAATTGATCCGACGCGGGCACTGCTCGCCTTACACTCTTGAACCGGCCCTGTCTTGGTCCATCATAAGCCCTCTGATTGGTCGACTAAGATCTCCTGTAGCTCCCGAATTATTAGACCCTGGGAGTTTTGGTAAAGGAACTTTAGTCTTAGATTTTCGGGAGGAGTACACCCACCAAATATGGTGCGCTTAACCTGGGTCGCCCTGTATATATAGAGCCCAGCGAACTCATAACAGCATAGTCCATGCATCCAGAGCACTACACGGAAAAAAGTTTTGTAGTGTGGTAAGACGAAATGTGGTTCGCCTGTTATTTCGCGCGTTCAAGTAAACGGTCCTCCCGTTTCGGGAGCTCTGAGCTACCGTAGCAAGAGAACCATTGCGCGCATACCGACGTGCGGTGGCGCTCTCTTCAACTATATTCCTTCAAGAGATCCTGAATTCCCGGTTTCGGGAGCTCTGAGCTCCCGCATTCGGAGGAAAACAGAATTACCCCCCACTTTAGGTAACCGTCCGCTCGAAAATAAGATAACCCCTCTACTTTCTAGTTGAGAGCTTGCCGCTCTGGCTCAGTTGGAGCGCCATGCTACAATACTTTTTTCCGTGTATGTGCCTTAGCCACCAGAGCAGTGATCACTGCCAAGTACGTGTTACTGGTTACTAACGAGTATGGGTGTAGGACCCATGCGAAATAGCCGGGTGAGACAACTTAAACGATATGGATATATTTTGATACGATGTTCTGACTAAGGTAGTATTTGCATGCTTCAGTATAGTTGGATGAGGCAGCCGAGTCACAACTTGATCGGACCAAACTCAGTTGGGTGACACAACCAATTTCAACTCATCCATTAAAAATGGTTCTCTCAGCCAACAAATGGGATGGCTCCCCAGAAACCAACTATATTGGATATCGCAACCATTTCATAGGTCCCATATCCAACTTTTTCTTTGAGTGTAGATTTAATTGTCGGGAATAACTTCTTTGTATTAGAATCAAAAAGATATTACAATAGAAACATTTAATCGATGAGAGAGGAAAAACAATTTAATAGAATATAAATTCAATTGTATAGGAATCGAGCGCCTAGCTTTATTTACTGATATAAAATCATGATACTAGATTCAAAACCGAAACGAGCACAAACCTAATAGAACAGATATTTAGACATTAGAAATTAGGATAAAAAACCTTTGTACTATCTTGCAGAATTGCTTAATTATATTTCTTTATTTTTTTGATTACATAGAACGTTTGACTTTGATGGTTTTTCAGCCCTGATTCCCAGCTAGTATAACTCCTAAAAAGCCAGCAGGGAACAGCCTCTGATCATTGCGATCAGCGTACGGCATTTAATTAATTTTACGTGTCCGAGGGCCAAGGCAAACAATCACGAGTCTGGCGCACGGTCTCGGAGTCGAGAGATTCCCGGTTCCGTAGAGATTTAGAAATATAGTTTAGCAGATCAGACTCGGATTAACTTCCTGGTTCTGATCTTTAGTGTTGTCGTCGGCTTTGATTAACTTCCGAGTCGACGTACCGAGGCTTTGGCGGGGAAACCTACCTGAGTCCCAGTTTAGAATAGAATCAAAAGGTTAGATAGGTGGCTTTTGGTGGTAAGTCCCATCCTTTTCCCTACCTATCCACCTCAGAAAAAGCCCTAACACATTTCATTTAAAATTTAACTTAATTTAGGTAAAGGACTCACAATAACTTGCGGGTTTCTCTACAGCCTAGAGCCTGAGAAACTCGCCAAAAGTTACAATACATTTATTAGCCTGGACAAGGATACGTGTATTCAACTGCGCGTATGAAGCGCTCTAACTTACGTATACTGCTACACATATCATATACGTATTGCGTACGTTTCCTCGAAACCTGTCGTTTAAACGTCATTTACACGTTTATCAGACTGGACAATGATACGTGTATGCAATTGCGCGTACTGAACGCTTTAAAGTACGAATACTACTGCTACACGTATTATATACGTATTGCGTACGTTTGCTCGAAGCCTGTCGTTTAAACGTCATTCATACGTTTTTCAGACTTGGGAAGGATACGTGTATGCAATTGCGCGTCCGAAACGCTCCAAAGTACGTATACTGCTACACCGAGAAAAAAGTCTTGTTGACACAACCAAAATTTGGTTATTATACGTACAATAGGGTGGGCCGAAAAACCCTTGATGTCGAAAATTGAAGACGGCTAGTGTCGAAAAGTTTCCTTGGGATATGAAACGAAAGCTCCATTTTTTTGGGATTTTTATCTTGACTCCTTCCGCTCGACCAAGAGGCTTGAAGTTGCCAATACTTGAAAAAAATCTCTAAACTATTAAAAAAAACTACAACCCTTTTTATCGTGATACCCTCCTCTTTTCTCCTCATCCGGCCTTGGGACCGGCAACGGCAGTTTTTTTTTTTTTTAATTTTTTTTTTCAATTTTTTTTTTTTTAATTAAAATTTTTTTTTTTGTATTGGTCATTCTTTTTAATATCATAGTAATTTAGACGTCTAATTACTTCAGAAATCTTTCTGACTATCGAATACCGGCATTCTTCTTCATTAATAGTGTTAAGAGATTTTTTTCAAATATTGGCAACTTCAAGCCTCTTGGTCAAGCGGAAGGAGTCGAGATAAAAATCCCAAAAAAATGGAGCCTTCGTTTCATATCCCAAGGAAACTTTTCGACACTAGCCGTTTTCAATTTTCGACATCAAGGGTTTTTCGGCCCACCCTAACGTACAATCAAATTTTTTGTTCAGTCAACCAAAAATTTTGTTAGGATAACCAAAATTTTGGTTATCCCAACAAAATTTAGTCATCTCAACAAATTTTTGGTTATCACAACAAAATTTTTGGTTGGTTGAACAACATTTTTGGTTAACTGAACAAAAAATTTGATTGTACGTATAATAACCAAATTTTGGTTGCGTCAACAAGACTTTTTTCTCGGTGTACACATACCATAGAGTCATTAGGGGTAACTGTGCGCAGTGGGTAAGCGTGCGCACCTGGCTTATCTCCGAACGGAATGAAAGGGGTTAACGGTATGCTACAGCAAATCAGACAGGCCTGAATAGAGAATTAGTTTGCACAAATAAAAGTGATGCGCTGCGCTGCATTTATATTTTTTGTTAAAAAAACGAAAACAGGCGATCCCAGAATAGTTTTTTCGCTCACGGCAAATAGTGTGACGCCTAAACCTGGATTAAATCTGAAATAAATTAATTTTTTTCATATCAGGAATTCATTTAAGCTTGAGGCTCAGCAAAAATTTTGAAGTTATATTCGGTGCTGGTGAAGTTTTGAGCATCTATATAGAATTCGTCTCGCTGGGGTAAGTGTGCGCGGGTAAGTGTGCGCAGGCTTTATCATTGGTCGAAGACCAGATTATGCCTCAAGATGAACAAAACGTTTTCACTACAAGAAATGGATCTTCTAATAACAATTTGGAGCAGCCAATGGTAGGGTTTGGGGTAAATGGTGTTCGCAACAGTCAAACTCGGGCTCCCGAAAACGTCTCCGTCAGTGACCTTCATGTAGAAGGACATTTATGGAGATTTACAAGTTTTGGTCAGATAATTTGCTTATTTTACTCAAATTTTATTGTTCAGAGCATTCACATTCATAATTGTGAAGAATGCACTCGAATTTCCAGGGTGCGTATACTTACCCCACAGGGGTGCGCACAGTTACCCGCAATGCGGGTCAAGTGTGCGCATTCTGAGTTTTCTTAATTAATATTATTTCTTTCTTAAGTGTGATGGTTTTTTGTAAAACTGCTTCATTTATTGGATAGTCAAATAAATGCTTTATCTAACGAGTATGGGTTGTTTTTTTTAACCCTTATTGTTTGAGATTTACAACCCTCCAAAGAGCAAAGTGCGCACAGTTACCCCTAATGACTCTATACGTATTGCGTACGTTTTCTCAAAACGTCTTCGAAAACCAAAAAATCAACGTATACCTCGCGGATTCTGAGTTACACTATAATAACGTTGAATTCCTTTCGATGATCATACGCTCGGAATGCGTTGTCTTAAGTGTCATATCTACACGTAATTTATACGTTTTTTCCGATATAATAATGAACGTGTAATATAATTGAATCGAGTGAGAACGTGTGGAACTCTAGGCAAAAAATTAAATTAAAAACATACTTGCAACTCGAAAGTTTAGTTAAGATATCGCGTGTCTAATGGCAAAAGGTCGTAAGCTCCAAAAAAAAAAAATTCGTTTTTTTGGTGGCAAAATCTTTTTCATGCAATATTACATCTTTTGGTCATAACCGCAAAAAAAAAAATTTTTTTTGGCGCTTACGACCTTATGGCATTAGTCACGCGATATCTCAGCTGCATTAAAACATTAGTATCACTAAGACAGATGCAAAATCCTAAACAATTACGAGAAAGTGACCGACTTTGTCAATAGGTAGTTTGGCGTAGTCGATAGAGCGTGCGAATAGTATTAGTCCAGTCGGAATGTATACAAGATCAATCGACTTATTTGTTATAGCCGCCGATTTTTGTACAGGTCAATTGGATAGCCAGGAACATGATCCTAAGTTTGTGTATTGAGTTAGGTCCGGGTTTAGCCGCAATAATTAATTAAAAATTGAAAACACGCCATTTAAACGTTACTTTTGTTGTTATGCGTTTTAGAGAAAAATGTTTCCTACAAAAGTTGTTTTCTGATTTTTTTCCCGCAAGTCGAGTCCCATGAAAAAATGACGTATCATTGTTAGTTTAACCGTAAAATGCAATCAAAGTTGAATAATTTGCATTTCGTTTATTGTAAGTAATTCAGTGAATTGTTAACGCATTGTCATGAAACTCATCTGGCATCTAGAACAACCTGTCGTCAAGAGAAGTGCGCAAAGTTGATTAAGCTATGTCGTATAGTTTAGCAACAATAACCGATCTTCGAAAATCCGCCCTTTGCTCATAACTTCTGTAAAGATGGTCTCACAGGTAACAAAAAAATCGTGGTGGTAGTATTCGGCACGTAGATGCAGAATATAAGATAAAAAAGTGGTTTTGTATTCACGAAAGTACGTTTTTAGAGGGTATAAGATTTTGGCTTATAAACAAAAGGGAATAACTCCGTCAGCTATCCAGTTAACGGATCTGATCTGCACGATTATAATAGGTCTTCGAAAGGCGCACAATTTAAAAAAAAAATTGTTCCGATATCTTCATTACAACCGGAGATACGGAATGTTTTATCCTTTATTCATTTAACCATGTTCTAATCAATATTTAAGGTATAATCAAGTTCGATAGCACTCTAGAGAGCTTCAGGTAGGACCCTGAATTGATTTCAGGCCCCTTGTATCGTTCGCGTCAACACGACAAGCCGCCAAATTCAATCGCGTGGGTAAGAAATCTAGAACCGCGGTGTGAGTCGCGTCGGGCGGCGTGGTGGGGAGCGCCCTAGCCAATCGCGCTCCGGCACCCGCCGCTTAGTTAACAATTGGATTATCTCCGTTAAAAATGGTCGTAGCAAGTTGATTTTTTTTTTAAATCGGGGTACTTTTTTCTCACCAATCCGAAAATTCAGGCGGAAATCACCATCGATCGGTATTTCACCCACAAGCTTCGTGTTTCACGCGAACTATCGTCTGGAGATGACTGTGAATTACGTAACATTAATAAGCCGATGATCCAATGAATAAGTCTCAGTTTAGTAAATATTCCATGTTTCATAAGTCATATTTATTGTATACAGTATTGAAATTTTATAAATGTAGTATTGAAGTAAATCTTATGTGTCTATTTAATCACTACCTTATAACTAGGAATGCATTCATACGTATAGAAGCCTTGGCAATAGTGTTCGCTGTTTGTTCAATAATTATGGCAGCCTATTTTTTTTTGCGCCACGCGACTTGCAACGGCTTGTCGTGTTGACGCGAACGATACAAGGGGCCTGAAATCAATTCAGGGTCCTACCTGAAGCTCTCTAGAGTGCTATCGAACTTGATTATACCTTAAATATTGATTAGAACATGGTTAAATGAATAAAGGATAAAACATTCCGTATCTCCGGTTGTAATGAAGATATCGGAACAATTTTTTTTTTAAATTGTGCGCCTTTCGAAGACCTATTATAATCGTGCAGATCAGATCCGTTAACTGGATAGCTGACGGAGTTATTCCCTTTTGTTTATAAGCCAAAATCTTATACCCTCTAAAAACGTACTTTCGTGAATACAAAACCACTTTTTTATCTTATATTCTGCATCTACGTGCCGAATACTACCACCACGATTTTTTTGTTACCTGTGAGACCATCTTTACAGAAGTTATGAGCAAAGGGCGGATTTTCGAAGATCGGTTATTGTTGCTAAACTATACGACATAGCTTAATCAACTTTGCGCACTTCTCTTGACGACAGGTTGTTCTAGATGCCAGATGAGTTTCATGACAATGCGTTAACAATTCACTGAATTACTTACAATAAACGAAATGCAAATTATTCAACTTTGATTGCATTTTACGGTTAAACTAACAATGATACGTCATTTTTTCATGGGACTCGACTTGCGGGAAAAAAATCAGAAAACAACTTTTGTAGGAAACATTTTTCTCTAAAACGCATAACAACAAAAGTAACGTTTAAATGGCGTGTTTTCAATTTTTAATTAATTATTGCGGCTAAACCCGGACCTAACTCAATACACAAACTTAGGATCATGTTCCTGGCTATCCAATTGACCTGTACAAAAATCGGCGGCTATAACAAATGTTTGAATAGAAGTCGACTAATTTTGTGTACATTCCGACTGGACTATATTACAAGCGAATGCGAGCGTCCCCGGATCGAATCCCGGCCACAACAATGATGCAAAATTTTTCTAATCTCAAAATTCTTACTCAGTAACAAGTGCGATTGCTTGCGATTAGTAGTTGTTGATGAACGACCCATATATTGTAATTAATTCATTTTAGATATCTTAATTTTTTTTTTTGAGCCAACAATTATTTGGTCAAATATTCAAGTGGTACACGTGTATTAAACGTTGTTTATTGCGTAATGTTAAACGTATAGGCGTAACGTTTTCAATAAACGCTGCTTATGCGTTTAACTGAGGAAGATTCATCCTCTGAATAAACGTAGAGTATATGACTTTTTTATACGTTTTTTTATACGAACTGGTGTTTATTGGGTCATTGCTGTCAAAAAAATAACAAATGTTTTCAAAACATCAATGAGTAGTGTCCTGCACTCTAGTGAGTGATATTTGTTGGTTATTCAATCAGTTTATGAATCTTTTTGACAAATTAGTGTTCTGCGCAGCAATGAGTAGTTTTATTTTTTCTCCGTGTAGATCCTATTTAGACCTCAAACTCCTATTTTGAACCTACAAGTCCTCTATAGTCGAAACTTAGCGCCTACTTTGATACTCATAGCATCCAACTCATAACGTCTCTATAGATCCTATTTAGACCTCAAACTCCCATTTTCAATCTAACAACTCTGTAGGGTGTAGTGAGGGTCTTGCGAGGTTCTCGTGAGATCCTCATCTAACCCTCAATGCAGCCATGCACCGCTACGCGGCAGGGTGTAGTGAGGGTCTTGCGAGGTTTTCGTGAGATCCTCATCTAACCCTCAATGCAGCCATGCACCGCTACGCGGCAGGGTGTAGTGAGAGTCTTGCGAGGTTCTCGTGAGATCCTCATTTAACCCTCAATGCAGCCGTGCACGGCCGCTACGCGGCAGGGTGTAGTGAGGGTTTTGCGAGGTTCTCGTGAGATCCTCATTTGACCCTAAAATGCTGCATTTGTCTGGTAACTACGAGTTTTATGCGCTAAAAAGGGTTTCAATTCCCATACAAAATAAACCTCACCAGACCCTCAAAAACCTCAAAATTGGGAGGTTGAGCGGAGGATCTCACGAGAACCTCAGTAGATATAATGAGGGGGTTCTGGATCCAGCCTTCTTTACCGGCCACCAGGCAGTAGGTAAGTTACCGACCGCGCGGGTAAGTTACCGATAGTCGGATGGTAACGATCGTCGATCTCTGTTACCGACAATCGGATGGCTGCAATTGTCCGTCGTGCGATGGCGCCACTGCCGATTGTTACCAATATTCTGATGGTAACGATCGCGAATCCTGCATTGCCGGTCTCCGCTTACCGACGATCTGATGGTTGCGATTTTTCGCAATGCGATGGTGCCACTATGGATTGCCGATCTTTAGTTATCGATAGTCTGATGGTAACGATTCTGAATCATGCATGCCGATTTCCTGTTACCGGCAATCGGACGGCTGCAATTTACCTGCGGATCGTTGATCTTTAGTTATCGATAGTTTGATGGTAACGATTCTGAATCATAGATGTCGATTTCCTGTTACCGGCGATCGGATGGCTGCAATTTACCTGCAATTATCCGTCGTGCGATGGCACCACTAGCAATTCGGATCATGGTAACGATTACCGATCTTTTTATCTTTCACCCTTACCGACACCATCCATCCGAGACGGCTGAAATTTCGAATTCTTAGCTTATATACGAATTATACTAGCTGAAATGTGTGACAGGGTGTTGAATTATGCAATCAATGACGCGAATCATCTGATAATGATATATATGTGTTTATTTGATACTGCTTAAGTCTAACCTATTGTAACGATTTTTAGTAATCGTTGAGTTAATAAGTTATTACGTAGGTTCTCCAAGAGAAATAAAGTGACTCTTTGTGGAATTATATATGTTTTGCGATGAGATTATGTATTCAGAAAATACAGGTCTGCTTCAGTAGTTAGCTAAAGACAGACTGACTTGTTTTACAATAATCGTTGTTGACGCAGCAACCGAGGTTCTTATATTTTAAAGGATGTCATTTATCATATAGGCTACTAGATGGTGTTTTATGAATTGAATAGAATATGGGTGATTTTGCCCAATGTAACACTACCCCCCCCCCCCCCCCCCCTTAGTAAAAGAGTCGTCCCGACTCTCGAGGTGAGTATAATTAAATTCGTAAGTATGTAAAATCATCATATAGATTAACAAGTTGTAAATCAAAGTATTCTATTTGGGGGAATTGGAGCTGTGGCTCAAGAAGTTAAAAGTTACCCCAAATACTATCCGGCATTCGCCCTCTGCCTCAAGGTAAACCACAGAAAACCTTGAGGAGATAGTGAGTCTAATCAAACCAAAAGTGTATAATGTGATAAGTGTGAAATATTCTTCGGATCTTAAATGGAGGATCAGGAACCAGGAACCAGGAACAAGAAGGATGATCCGGAACAAGAAGGATGATCCGGAACAAGAAGAAGAATTCCTTAGTTACTGCGTAGAGAGTCCTGCGTATTGGAAGTGGTTGGAGGGGTAAAGGACCAGGATAGAAGAACTCAAGGATTCCCAAGAAGTCCAACTCCATACCTCTTCGAAATAAATCAAAAACGACCTAGACAGGAGGACAAACATTATTCTCACGAAATATTAGGTCATAAATTAGAGTTCTTCAAAACTCTTTCAAATTCCAAATTAATTGTTAAGTTAATTGATTATATTAAATAAGTGAAGTAAATATAAATTGGAGCAGTCTTATCTGGGAGGAAGTTGGGAAACCGGATTAATAGGTCAGGATGGGATGGGTTAGGCTTCCTTCGTTTCGTCTCAGAACATTATTTGCATCATTTTATTAGGAAATCCTACTTTCAGAATATCGGGAGCTGAAAAACTTGGGTTATTATTTGTTTACTACAATATAACCTATATTTATAGTTTTACGCCCGGATCCCTTTTTATCTAGAGTCATTATTATTTAATTTTATTACAGTGACACCTAGCGTTGTTTTGTCTAATACTTTCAGCGAGATTCGATATTGAAATAAAAGAGGGTCTTTCAAACGACCTATATCGAAACAGAAATATCGTGTTCGCAGTTCGGAACTCCTAAACAGCTGTAATGCTAATGAAATGAAAGAAAAGTTAAACCGATTAAAAATCACAATAAACGATCGGTTACTAACTAGGGCTTCTACCAAGACCTAGTTCTTAGAAGTTATGGGTTGAGTATCTGGAGAGGGATCTTTATCTCTCCAGGAATTTTGATTTGAATCATTATTTTTCTCGTCGTCTTTTCGCCAAGACGTCCGAGTGTCCGAATAATTATCATTAATTGAATTATTTCTCCTTTCTAAAGAAAAACATTTATCTGTCACATGACCTATCTTATGACAGAATTTGCATATCGGTCTTTCTCCGTTACTTTGTCTCCTATTATAATTATTATTATTATTTTGGTTATAATTATTATAATTATTTCTATTATTATTATTATTATTTGTTTGCTGTCCGGGGGTAGTTTTCTGAGTATCGGAAGTTTTAGTTGAGTCAGTAGAAGGTGTCTCTGTCTCGATTTGACGTAGTTTTCCTACCCCCAAATGATGTTTTGTTAAGGCTTCGATTTCTAGACCCTTAATGACTGCTTCCTGAACAGAGGAAGGTACTGTCAGACTAAGAGTGTGTCTCAAATCTGGATCTGTTATAGCATTAATGAATTTATTACAGGCCAACATGTTTCTAGTTGGCTCATCGCAACTAGGTAGTGCTATTCTAGCTAATCTTTCTATCTCCACTCCCAGTGAGGCAAGACCCTCTTCTTTAGCCTGTTTTTTAAGGTCTAATTGTGTTAGGGATAGTTTTGATATTAGTTGATTTCCGAATCTTAATTGTAAGGCTGTGCTGAGTTTATCATAGTTTTTAATATCAGAATTAGAAAGTGATGAGAGAACAGCCAAGGCAGGACCTCTTAAACTACCAGCAAGTTGTCTGGCCTTAACTATGGGAGACCAAGAGTTTATTTCAGCAATAATCAAGAATTGACGTTCATAATCTGCCCATGAAATAGAACCGTCAAAGAAATTCACTTTCAGATTAAAGGATTTTTGGGTCTGTCCCGAACAACCTACTTTGCAGGTGTTTATTGTTGTGTTATTTACGTGTTTGTCGCGACTACTCCCGGCGCATGACAAATTAAGCGGCGCAGTATTATTAATAATTCTATCTTCTACTGTATTATCGCCAGCCATGTGGTCAGTATGGCGTACAATGTTTGCGTCCCGAATTGAGTGCTCAATTCGGTCGCTTTGAGGGATGGTACGAGTGTGCGGCGTGAAAGTCGCCGCTCCACCCGTACGTGGTCTACGAATAGTTGGGGAGAGTTCTTCCTCCCCATAGTTATGTACAGACCGAATGACAGTTGGCTCAACGACTTCCTCGATCCTCATCGGGGAACGTCTGGGTGTCGAGGTCTGCGAGATCATCTCCTGAGGTTCCAGGCGTCTCACGAGAAGGGAGAGGGTAGCCTGTTGGGCTGCCAAATTTGCCTCTCTTTCCTCCCTCAGTCGAAGAGTCTCACGCTCTTCACGTTCCCGTTGAGCCGTCAAGTTTGCCTCTCGTTCTTCACGAAGTCGAAGAGTTTCACGCTCTTCGCGCTCGCGTTGGGCTAATAGGTTTGCCTCACGTTCAGCTCGGCGTTCTTCCCTTTCTTCGCGTCGAAGTTGGGCTTCTCGCTCTTCGCGTTCTTTTTGTGCCGCGATATTGGCCTCTTGTTGTGCTGCTTGAGCAGCTAGGCTTGCCTGTTGTTGGGCGGCCAGAGCTTGAAATAGTCGCTCCATCATGTCGACTTGAGGTGGTATTTGCTGGTTTCCAGCAGGTTCGTCGGTAGAAGCAGTAGCTCGTCGACGGGACATTTCTTTTTTCGTTTTTTCGTTTATAGTTGATCTCACAAAATATTCACTTTATCGGTCTCGGAAATTCCCGATTCTGACACCAATGTAACGATTTTTAGTAATCGTTGAGTTAATAAGTTATTACGTAGGTTCTCCAAGAGAAATAAAGTGACTCTTTGTGGAATTATATATGTTTTGCAATGAGATTATGTATTCAGAAAATACAGGTCTGCTTCAGTAGTTAGCTAAAGACAGACTGACTTGTTTTACAATAATCGTTGTTGACGCAGCAACCGAGGTTCTTATATTTTGAAGGATGTCATTTATCATATAGGCTACTAGATGGTGTTTTATGAATTGAATAGAATATGTGTGATTTTGCCCAATGTAACACTATTATACAAGTGACTATTATCTTGAAACTAACCTCAACTATATGTCTTAAGTATGACCTACCATGGATTATTCTCATCCCCATTCACCTGCTCCTCCTCATCCTCGTCATCCTCCTTCTTTTCCTCCTCCTCCTGCTTTTCATCATCCCAATTTTCGGGCACCTCCAGCACCTCCACTACCACCGTCACCTCCTCCTCATCCCAATTTTCAGGTACCTCCGGCGCCTCCACTTCCACCGGCACGTCCTCCCCATCTCGCCTTGGTGGTGCATCCTCAAACCACACCGGTTCACCATCGTTGTAATGGGATGTATAATATACAACCCCATTAACCTCCATCTCCTCACGATGGCTTTCATGACCGTCATCGTCGGAGCTCCAAGGATCGTCCACCAGCTTGAGGACATTTATTGGACGATGTGCCATTTTTCTGTAACAGGAAATATCAATTACAAACTATATCCATCACGAAAAAACTATGATATCGAAGAATAATGATACTTACTTCTTTTTTCAAATTTGAGTTTTCTCTTGAATTTCGCTGAGTTTTTTCTTGAATTTCGGTTTTGTCGAGTTGACTGGTTGCAGACTGTGTAAAATCCCGAAGCAAACTCGCACTTTTATACACAACTAGAAACTCGAAATACGCCTACAATATTGGAGGGGCTGACCATTGGCACACTTGGATAATATTTTTTCTGCATAAAGGTGCAAAAGATGTAAGCCTCCCAGGTACAAAATCTCTGACCGATGATTGGAAACGTTTGAATTTTCATGGTAATCGAACGTCGGCGAGGGTGGGGGCGTGTCCATCTAAGACCCCAAGGCCCACGGTGGGTGTGCACATTCGTACGGTGTCAGTTTGACTACCCAGTTGTGAAATTCACCTAAAAAAAAAAAATGGACAACGCTATGTATATGAATCTCGTTGAGATGATGGAAGATGCATACAAGTTACTGTGTACACTACCCCCAGAAAAAGCGAATGAAGATATTTTTATTCATTGGCGTGACATCGCTTTCGAAAATATTCGATTCTTGAACAATATTTTGACGCAATCTAAACCGAGTGTGAGTGAAAAACAACGGTTGCAACATATAATTTCACTCCTCCAATCGTGGGTGGTGAAATTTGAACGACACCGTGCGACTATCGTTGGAGGTAATATTGGCGATGATATTCATAAGCGTGTTCGATGGGATGATATGGAGAGTGCCTTCAAGTGTCGTATACGCACCGGAGCTGTGACAAATCTCCAACATAAAGATTTGGCAAGATTTTTGATTGACGCTGGGGTAGTAACGATGGAACGTCTGAAAAATGTGCTACACGAAGAAGGAAGTATTAAGGTGAATGTGGGGGTTTCGTGTAAATCTGAGAACGTCAAAAACACTGAGATCAGTGTGGAAGTGAAGAACTTCAATACACGCAACGCCACGATTCTTCCATCGACAGATCTGGAATCCTGGTTCACCAATAATGTAACGAATCCTCTGCTAACCATGGTAGAGGATTTCGAGCAGCGTGATTCTGGTTGGAGCATGATTGAGATCATAAATGCTGTGATCTGCATCAACCGATACGAGCCTCTTCGCGGTGGACTCTCGACATTCACAAAGCTGCCTGAGGATATTCAGCAAAAGAAAGCGGTGGTCAACGTGCAAAACGACGGTGATCGATGTTTGCTGTGGTCTGTTGCCGCAGCCCTCCACCCCATAGACGCCAACGCAAACAGAACACATAGTTATCGACGATACATCTCAGAGCTAGATTGTACAGATATCAAATTCCCCGCAACCCTGCATAGTGTAGAAAAATTCGAGAAGTTGAACCATTTGAGTATTAACGTATATGGAATCGAGTCGGAAACTTTTGAAAGCAAGAAAAAGTCGAATAATAGTGTAATTACCCCGCTATATTTGAGTAAAAATGTAACAGAAAACAATGCGATCCACCTGCTTATGATTGAAAGTCGAAGCGAACTAGATGATAACGATGATGGTGATTTAGATAACTTCAAACCACGATTCCACTTTGCTTGGATCAAGAATCTTTCACGTTTGGTTAGCATGCAATTGTCAAATCATAAATGTGCACAATTTTTGTGCGATAGATGTTTGTGTCACTTCAACATACAGAATGCCTATGAAAATCATAGACAAGATTGCCTGCGGTTGAATAAAGTGCGAATGGAATTTCCCAAGGAGAACACTTTGGGATTTTCCAATTTTAAAAATCAGAGCACTGTGCCCTTCGTCGTATATGCCGATCTTGAATACATGATGAAACCCGGGGTAAAAGAATCTCAAGAGCATATTCCGCATAGTGCGGCGTATTATACACACTGCGTGTACGATGATACATTATCGGAATACAAGGGTCACCGTGGATCTGATTGCATTAAATGGCTGATCGAGGAGCTTCGTGAATTAGCCGTAAAAGTAGAGTCGCGTATAAAAAATGTAATTCCAATGGAGGTGTTGAATCAGACGCGACGCGACCGTCACATGCGCGTAGGGATGGGCGATGTTCACCGATTAATCGAATAGGTCGATTTTTTTTTTTTTAATAATCGATTATTTTCGACCGATGTTTTTGACGTTCGATTAATCGATGTTCGATGTATTTCACCGAACAGCGATGAAAAGGCTGAATGAAAACGGATTTTTTAAATTTAGTAAATTTCGGACCAATCTCAACGAACAATCTGAGAAGAAAGTCCTACCAGAACGTCCGTTTCACCAATTTTATTCCATTTGCAACGTAAATTTTCACAATATTAACTAGCACGAATTTTGTCGAATTTTTTATTGACGAATTTTTCATGAAACATCATGCCATTCGCAAAAAAAAACTCAAAAAATAAATAATCGATGTTCCGATTCATTTTTCAAACATCGATGTTTAAACATCGATGCTTTTCAAACATCGATTATTCGAAAATCGATTTTTATTTTGCACATCGCCCATTCCTACATGCGCGCGAAAAATTGCTATATCTGTCAGAAGCCATTTTTACCTGAGGAGAAAAAATGTCGCGATCACTTTCATTTCACGGGTAAATATCGCGGAGCTGCACACAATCGATGCAATCTGAATTTTCAAGAGTCGCACACGATTCCGGTGGTTTTTCACAATTTTCACAATTTCACAATAAATCTCTGGCCACAACTTTTCCCGGTGATATTACATTGCTACCCATCAATAAGGAAAAACACATATCATTCACAGAGAAAGTCGACGGTACTGTGATTAGTTTGAGGTTCATAGATTCACTTCGATTCATGGCTAGCAGTATAGAGAAATCAGCATCGTACGTCGACGATGCCGATAAGCAAATAACGCAGAAATTTTACAACGATCAGAATGAATTCAGTTTGATGATTCGTAAAGGTGTCTTTCCGTACGAGTATATTGATTCTTGGGAAAAACTCGACGAAATGAAATTACCCGATAAAAAAGATTTCTATTCGAAACTCAGTGCTGCGGGTATTACCGATGCGGATTATGAACACGCTAAAGATGTTTGGGTCAAGTTTGATTCGAAAACGTTAGGCGAGTATTCTGATTTGTATCTGAGAACCGATGTACTTTTATTAGCCGATATATTTCAAAATTTTCGCAATAGCTGCCTCAAAACATACAACTTGGATCCTCTGCATTATTATACCGCGCCGGGGCTTGCTTTTGATGCTATGCTGAAGCAGACGAGAATTAATCTTCAACTTTTAGACGATCCAGAAATGATATTATTTGTTGAGAAAAGCATAAGGGGTGGTGTGGCACAGTGCTCAAATCGCTATGCTAGAGCAAATAATCGATTCATGGGCGAAGATTTCGATCCAAGCAAAGCGGAATCATATTTAATGTATTTCGATGTAAACAATCTTTATGGTACAGCTATGGGTGAGCATTTGCCTAGTGGATCGTTCGAGTGGGAATATGATGTCATTGATGTGATGTCCCATCCGGATGACGCACCAATCGGTTATATTCTAGAGGTAGATTTAGATTATCCCGCAGAGCTCCATAAACAACATGCCGACTTACCTCTCTGTCCCGAGCATTTCACACCACCAGGTAGTAAAATTATAAAACTTGCGACAACGCTTCTACCCAAGAAAAAATATATTCTGCACTATCGCAATTTGAAACAATGCATCAAATTTGGTTTGAAGCTGACGAAAGTGCATAGAATTCTAAGGTTAGCACAATCACCATGGTTAAAGTCATACATCGATCTCAACACAAATATGCGAAAGCTGTCAAAAAACGAGTTTGAGAAAAATTTCTACAAGCTCATGAATAACGCTGTATTCGGCAAGACCATGGAGAATGTGCGTAACCATAAAACTGTGAAACTAATCACGAAATGGGAGCGTAGGGGCGGTGCACGTGCTCTCATTGCAAGGCCAACATTTCATAGCTGTACCATATTTGATGAAGATATGGTGATTATTCAGCTAAGTCGAACTAAAGTATATTTCAATAAACCCATTTACATTGGTGCTGCTATTCTCGATCTTTCGAAAATATTTCTATACAACTTCCACTATGATTATGTAAAAAATACTTTTTCAAGTACTGAATCGAAATTAATGCATACCGATACAGACAGTCTGATATATCAATTTACCATTCCAAATATCTATGAAATTATTAAGCGCGATGTTGCGACAATGTTTGATACATCAGACTATCCGCCGGATAATACCTATGGCATTCCTCTGTTGAATAAAAAACGCCTTGGTCTGATGAAGGATGAGAATAATGGAAAAATTATGATCAAATTTATCGGGCTGCGGGCAAAACTCTATACATTCAGAACTCGTGACGATACTGATAAGAAACGCGCAAAGGGAGTAAAAGGCTCGACATTAAAATCCATCACGTTTGATGATTACAAACGATGTCTTTTCGGCTATCAAAATTTGATTGAGCAACAGTGTATGATAAAAAGTAGTCGACATACAGTTAGCACTATTATACAGAATAAGTTAGCTCTAAGCTGGTGTGACGATAAGCGAAAGTTGATACCTGGTAAAACTGATACTTTACCTTGAGGTTATCAAGATTCTGCAAACTTGTACATTTCTAACATTTTTCGAATTTTCTCACATTTTCTAACATTTTTTCGAATTTTCTCACATTTTCTAACATTTTCTAACATTTTCTAACATTTTCTGAAATAAAATAAAATAATTTCCCATTTACTTTACATGTAAATGTTAGAAAATGTTAGAAAATGTTAGAAAATGTTAGAAAAAATGTGAGAAAACATTTCTTTCCCTTGATGATCATGTAAGCTAGCATTAAGATTGAGGAGAGTGAAGAAACAAATGTAAATATGTTGATAATAAATTTATTCATGAAAATTATACTACATATCCGATTTATTTATCCAACTATTATGTGAACCATCGAATCCCAACCATTTTACATAGAGTTGATCACCACGCCTTCGCAAAACCTTTTCTAGAAGATAGCCATCGGGATGTTGCACCCTGCTGAGCTCCTCCTCATAAAAACCACCTTCAATGGGCTGATTCAGGTAGTCGGTGAGTTTGTAAGTTGGAGGATTAGTATCTTTCACCTCATCAACTGTAAATATTTCTGTTGTCCAATTCGGTGTATAACCCTTTTCGAACACATTTTTATATTTGCTAATTCGAACTTTATCGCCAACCTTAAATTTACGTTTACGTTTGCTTCTTTTAATTTGACGCGGTTTATACACACTTCGATACAGCTGTTTTTCATGCTCAATCAACCAAAGTATGAGTTCTTGAAGAGATTGTTGGAACCGGTTGAGGGGCTGGGTTATTTTCCGCTTGATGAGCACAAGGAGGTTGTAGAACCGAAAGATGCACATCCCAACTCGATTATTATTTTCGATGATGTGGCCTGTGAGAAGCAAGATAATATCAGAGCCTATTTCTGTATGGGGCGACACAGGGATGTCGATAGTTTTTATCTTCGTCAAACGTATGCTCGAATTCCGAAACATTTGGTGCGTGATAATTCAAACTTATTGGTTCTTTTTCATCAAGATGAAATGAATTTGAAACACATCCATGCTGATCATGTGAACACCGATATGACCTATCAGCAATTCAAAGATTTGTGCTTGGCATGTCGGAACGACGGTAGATATAGTTTGGTAACCATCGACAAAGACAGTGAGATTAACGCTGGACGATATAGAAGAGGTTTTGACTGCTTTATAAGTCTGAATCATGAATAAACCACGTACAGTTACAACACATCGATCAAACTAGCAGCATGGCGAGCTCCAGGATACGTAAGCAGAACGATGCGTTGCAAGAAATAGCCAGGGCTAGCGATATCATTCGACGTAAACACGGAATGATAAAAATGGGGAGAGACACTAGCGAGCAGGCTATCAGTGAAATCTTCAAACCTCTGGTTAGACCGCTGCATCAGTTGGTAGATTCATCGAAGCAGCAGCAGCGGCTACGAATGAAGCGAAAAGTAAAAACGGAGCCGAGTTCGGTTGAAAAAACAGAGAAGACAACAGATTTTGTGAAAACAAAAGATTATAAGAATGCTGATGATGATGATGATGATGATGATGATGATGATGACGACGACGATACCCGTGTGGAAATTGGCTCCGGTAGCGCCCGATATTCGACTAGCCCCCGGTCGGGTGATCCCAAACTACGCCTAACTGTCTGGGCGCTAGACGGGCGATAAGTAGCCCAACTGTGACTAGGTTTGTCAGGGCTGGCTGTCTAGCGCCTTACTAGACAGACTATCCGTTTCTCGTCGATGAGTTTATACAAGAAAACTTGCATGGGCCCTGGCCGGGAGATCCCTAAGTTATATGGTTTCATAGAAGAAATCAGTTATATATATACCCGTGAACGACTGTTTAAAATGGCGTACCCCGAATTCTGATTTACTCGAGTGAGTGAGGTGAGGTAAACACGTGAACCGTCAGTTGGCGGCCAGGAAACATATATAAGTGGCAAATGCCTACTGGTTGAGAATAGCTGATTAGGTATCTCGAGTTGTAGATAATGAATAATTAAGAGAACAAGAGAATTGACGCGGCTTCGTGTGCGAAAGCACAGAGCTGTGAAGAAACAAATACTAAGTGATGAATATGAGCTCAGCTTGGAAAAAAGTCCAGTAGTGCCAGGCAAGTGCAGTACGGAAACTATAATTAACATTATTATCGTTACCATTATCATTCGGTTCGATCAAAAAATAAAGATACTTTGTAGTTCAAGCTATGAAGAAGCATGAAAAACAAAATTGAAATCAAATCTATTTATATTTCATTATCATATGTGTAATGTATTAAGAAACATAGCTTTTTATCATTCTAACCTCAAAATCGCAACTCCGTCGCGATTTCTCGGCTTTCGTGATGGAAAATAATAATCGTTACTTATACGTAAAGTCTTTTCGACGAACCTCGTTACAGCACTCGCCTTCGGCTCGTGCCGTAAACCTCTCGCTTCGTTCAAAAAGCCTTTCCTTATACTCGTACTGAAATGTACTATTTTTAGATGACGTATATGTGCCAAATCACACACGTATGCAATTTTATCGGATGAAAATCTTATGTGTAATCTAGTTTTTAGCAATACTCCATAAATAAGAAGTATAAATAAGAAGTTGATACATTTCTAATTTTTAGGGTATTTTCAAATAATGTTCTATGAATAAGAATTATTATTTAATATCTAAACCTAATTCCGTTACTCGGGGCCAACACGGGCGCTAAGCAGCTGGCCCTGGATAATGTGCAACCTTAGTCGGGTTTTCTGGACGGGGCCCGGCTAGCATGATTGTGTTTGGGCTGTACAGCTCAGCGTTACATGCCATGCCGGGCACTAAACAGCCCGCCCGATTAGCCCCCCGTGAGTAAATTTATGAGCTGGAGAGCGCCCAGCCAGCGCCCGGCCCAAATTTCCACACGGGTAATGATGCATATAAAAGTGCGATTGAGGGGAGCTTGTCAACTAACATTGCTATTGGTAACAATACCACAACAGTCGCCGCTATGGATGATAAGAATGATATCCATGATGATGATAACCAAGACGACGCACCTGCAATCGTCTCTACAAGCACACCGATGACCAAAAAAGAAGTCAAGACGGCGCGCTATCTTAGCATGTTCAACACAAGGTTTTCAGAAAATGCGTCGTAACTCGAGCACTGTGGGGTTCCAGATAAAATGTCATAATATAAAAAATGTGTATTTTTTGATTTTTCACTCGTTCAAATTTTTGTGAATTAATTTTTTTTTGATTTTTTTTTCTCAATTTTTTTTTACCGAATTTTCTTCACATAAACAAATACGAAATAAAATAAACAATGACTTTCTTCATCATATAATGACAAGAGAATCGCAGAAATTATTGTTAACATTATTTCGGATTTATTCATGTAACATAAAAACGTAAAAACAATTCTAGAAAAAAATGAAAAAAACATTTCAAAATTTATGAAGAAATTTATTGTTAATTTTATTCCGGATTCGTTCATGTGAAAAAAAATCGATGAAAAAAAATGAAAAAAAAATTGAAAAAAATGAATCAATTCCAAAAAATTTGAACGAGTGTACAATCGAAAAATACACATTTTTTATATTATGACATTTCATCTGCAACCCCACAGTGCTCGAGTTACGACGCATTTTCTGAGAACCGATTTTCCGCACAAAAAGTTGAATAACTTGACGGCAAAAAATCGCAGGTTGAAAAAAAAAAATCGATTCACAGCTCAATCTCGTCACTTTCGAAGTCCTATTGGAAAAAAGTGTCTATATCTATTTCCCACAAAATTACACGCGAATTTACGAAAGTATGAAAATCGCAAAAAAACGGTCATATTTAACATTATCTAGTGAGTGCGGAAATTTTTTCGGAAAATTGAACAGAGAAGCAAAATAAAATGGTTCTTTCCACTTTCGAATGCGACCCGGGCCATTTGACTAGAAAATTTTTTGACCGAGATATTCAACTTTTTGTCTCGATCGAAAATTCGGAAAATGATCCCGAACTTACGCACGGTACTGTAATTGGAAAAAAAATTGGAAGAATTTACGCGTTTTCCTTCTTATAATAATTTTTTGATAGTGAAAAATGAAAGGATACATAACACAGGGCCCCGTGGAATATGTGCGCCTATGGGCCCCACCAACCTTTAATCCGGCGCTGGTAATACTAGCCACAACAATGAAATATCCTCCATTATTGAGGAGCTACGCGAGGCGAGAATCATTTGTTAGCATTAGATTAATCATAAAATAATCATTCGGTCACAGATCGTTGAACAATGAGCATAGACATATTCGGACGACCACTGACGAGCAACAGCTACTAAAAAAAAAGTGTTATCCGAGGTCCTCAGGGTGGTGGATTCGAATTTACCATCGATAAGCAGTACGATTTGGACAGCAAACGATTATGTAATATCGCAGATCCACAAGAGCTAAACGACGCTGTTTCTCTGAAAAGTCTCGAAGATATGACATGGCGAGCCTTGGGTGTTCTCGAGCATTCTATGGAAAAATCATTTGCCAACTCTACACTACAAGAACTCCACAAGTTTGAATCTCAACTTAATGCACGCCTAGATCGAGAGCATACCAACAATCGCAACGAGAATCAACACATTCAGGCTCTTATGGAGAAAGAGATTAACGCTTTAACGGTGAAGAAGGAAGTTCTAGAGACTCGATTGACCGCCATAGTATCTAATCTTGAAGGATTCAGTCACAACGGACTACTACGAGGAAATCGCTTCAAATCCAGCTAGATCATTCAATGACGAGCATAGACATATTCGGTCGTCGGTTAGGTAGTGGAAAAATCAAAAGTGTGAGTAGTCGTGGACCTCCCGGTGTTGGATTCAAAATCATCATCGATAACCAATACGACATAGACAATAAACGATTGTGTAATATCGCATATCCGCGAGAACCAACCGATGCCGTTTCTCTGAAAAGTCTTGAGGATATTACACAACGAACGTATAATGCTTTCGAACACACTATAAAGCAGATATTCGAACAATCTATACAACAGGCGCTCGAAGCTCTTGAATCTAAACTCGATGCTCGCATAGCACGAGAACATAGCGAAAGTTTTGAAGAAGATCAACGTATTTGGGCCCGAGCAAAAGAAAAGATTGAGGTCCTGAAGGTGGAAAATGAATCTCTGGAGAAACGGTTGGCGATAGTTGAGAATAACGCTGAAACACTTAGTCGGCATTACATCCACGGAATTCCGATCCCACCCGAATTTTTAGACAGCAAATACGTTGATAATTTGGTGAACACGCATGAACATGAAGTCGGTAATAGCGAGCGAACTTCATAGACCAGCCCGACGTAATTATCCTCGACGTTATGTCGATATACGCGGTCTGGATGAGACCTGGCAAGCCGATCTTGTCGATATGTCTGCATACTCATCAGTCAACAAGGGCTCAAAATTTTTGCTCACTGTGATTGATATATTTTCAAAATTTGCGTGGACCGTACCGATCAAGAGTAAAAATGCCAAAGATGTGACTGCTGCGATGAAATCTGTGCTAACTCTGGGCCGCATACCGAAACATCTACACGTCGATCAGGGCAAGGAATTTTACAACAAAGAATTCAAAACTCTTATGAGACATCACGGAATCAACATGTACTCGACATTTAGCAACTTGAAGGCGTCGATATGCGAACGCTTCAATCGTACACTAAAAAATAAAATGTGGAAGCAATTCACACTTCAAGGTTCTCATAAGTGGACTAACATTCTACCAGATTTAATTGCATCGTATAATAATACCAAACATAGCACGATTAAAATGAAACCGAAAGATGTAACTCGTCGGCGATAGTGCAATACCGCGTAACTAACATCTGCAACACCGCGTAAGTACAAAAAAAAAAATAAATGAGATTTGGTGTGCATTCGATGTATTTTTTATTTTTACATCGAATGCACACCAAATCTCATTTTTTTTTTTTTTTGTACTTACGCGGTATTGCAGATGTTAGTTACGCGGTATTGCACTATCGCCGACGAACTACCAATGAAGAACAGCTGTATCGAAGTGTGTATAAACCGCGTCAAATTAAAAGAAGCAAACGTAAACGTAAATTTAAGGTTGGCGATAAAGTTCGAATTAGCAAATATAAAAATGTGTTCGAAAAGGGTTATACACCGAATTGGACAACAGAAATATTTACAGTTGATGAGGTGAAAGATACTAATCCTCCAACTTACAAACTCACCGACTACCTGAATCAGCCCATTGAAGGTGGTTTTTATGAGGAGGAGCTCAGCAGGGTGCAACATCCCGATGGCTATCTTCTAGAAAAGGTTTTGCGAAGGCGTGGTGATCAACTCTATGTAAAATGGTTGGGATTCGATGGTTCACATAATAGTTGGATAAATAAATCGGATATGTAGTATAATTTTCATGAATAAATTTATTATCAACATATTTACATTTGTTTCTTCACTCTCCTCAATCTTAATGCTAGCTTACATGATCATCAAGGGAAAGAAATGTTTTCTCACATTTTTTCTAACATTTTCTAACATTTTCTAACATTTTCTAACATTTACATGTAAAGTAAATGGGAAATTATTTTATTTTATTTCAGAAAATGTTAGAAAATGTTAGAAAATGTTAGAAAATGTGAGAAAATTCGAAAAAATGTTAGAAAATGTGAGAAAATTCGAAAAATGTTAGAAATGTACAAGTTTGCAGAATCTTGATAACCTCAAGGTAAAGTATCAGTTTTACCAGGTATCAACTTTCGCTTATCGTCACACCAGCTTAGAGCTAACTTATTCTGTATAATAGTGCTAACTGTATGTCGACTACTTTTTATCATACACTGTTGCTCAATCAAATTTTGATAGCCGAAAAGACATCGTTTGTAATCATCAAACGTGATGGATTTTAATGTCGAGCCTTTTACTCCCTTTGCGCGTTTCTTATCAGTATCGTCACGAGTTCTGAATGTATAGAGTTTTGCCCGCAGCCCGATAAATTTGATCATAATTTTTCCATTATTCTCATCCTTCATCAGACCAAGGCGTTTTTTATTCAACAGAGGAATGCCATAGGTATTATCCGGCGGATAGTCTGATGTATCAAACATTGTCGCAACATCGCGCTTAATAATTTCATAGATATTTGGAATGGTAAATTGATATATCAGACTGTCTGTATCGGTATGCATTAATTTCGATTCAGTACTTGAAAAAGTATTTTTTACATAATCATAGTGGAAGTTGTATAGAAATATTTTCGAAAGATCGAGAATAGCAGCACCAATGTAAATGGGTTTATTGAAATATACTTTAGTTCGACTTAGCTGAATAATCACCATATCTTCATCAAATATGGTACAGCTATGAAATGTTGGCCTTGCAATGAGAGCACGTGCACCGCCCCTACGCTCCCATTTCGTGATTAGTTTCACAGTTTTATGGTTACGCACATTCTCCATGGTCTTGCCGAATACAGCGTTATTCATGAGCTTGTAGAAATTTTTCTCAAACTCGTTTTTTGACAGCTTTCGCATATTTGTGTTGAGATCGATGTATGACTTTAACCATGGTGATTGTGCTAACCTTAGAATTCTATGCACTTTCGTCAGCTTCAAACCAAATTTGATGCATTGTTTCAAATTGCGATAGTGCAGAATATATTTTTTCTTGGGTAGAAGCGTTGTCGCAAGTTTTATAATTTTACTACCTGGTGGTGTGAAATGCTCGGGACAGAGAGGTAAGTCGGCATGTTGTTTATGGAGCTCTGCGGGATAATCTAAATCTACCTCTAGAATATAACCGATTGGTGCGTCATCCGGATGGGACATCACATCAATGACATCATATTCCCACTCGAACGATCCACTAGGCAAATGCTCACCCATAGCTGTACCATAAAGATTGTTTACATCGAAATACATTAAATATGATTCCGCTTTGCTTGGATCGAAATCTTCGCCCATGAATCGATTATTTGCTCTAGCATAGCGATTTGAGCACTGTGCCACACCACCCCTTATGCTTTTCTCAACAAATAATATCATTTCTGGATCGTCTAAAAGTTGAAGATTAATTCTCGTCTGCTTCAGCATAGCATCAAAAGCAAGCCCCGGCGCGGTATAATAATGCAGAGGATCCAAGTTGTATGTTTTGAGGCAGCTATTGCGAAAATTTTGAAATATATCGGCTAATAAAAGTACATCGGTTCTCAGATACAAATCAGAATACTCGCCTAACGTTTTCGAATCAAACTTGACCCAAACATCTTTAGCGTGTTCATAATCCGCATCGGTAATACCCGCAGCACTGAGTTTCGAATAGAAATCTTTTTTATCGGGTAATTTCATTTCGTCGAGTTTTTCCCAAGAATCAATATACTCGTACGGAAAGACACCTTTACGAATCATCAAACTGAATTCATTCTGATCGTTGTAAAATTTCTGCGTTATTTGCTTATCGGCATCGTCGACGTACGATGCTGATTTCTCTATACTGCTAGCCATGAATCGAAGTGAATCTATGAACCTCAAACTAATCACAGTACCGTCGACTTTCTCTGTGAATGATATGTGTTTTTCCTTATTGATGGGTAGCAATGTAATATCACCGGGAAAAGTTGTGGCCAGAGATTTATTGTGAAATTGTGAAAATTGTGAAAAACCACCGGAATCGTGTGCGACTCTTGAAAATTCAGATTGCATCGATTGTGTGCAGCTCCGCGATATTTACCCGTGAAATGAAAGTGATCGCGACATTTTTTCTCCTCAGGTAAAAATGGCTTCTGACAGATATAGCAATTTTTCGCGCGCATGTAGGAATGGGCGATGTGCAAAATAAAAATCGATTTTCGAATAATCGATGTTTGAAAAGCATCGATGTTTAAACATCGATGTTTGAAAAATGAATCGGAACATCGATTATTTATTTTTTGAGTTTTTTTTTGCGAATGGCATGATGTTTCATGAAAAATTCGTCAATAAAAAATTCGACAAAATTCGTGCTAGTTAATATTGTGAAAATTTACGTTGCAAATGGAATAAAATTGGTGAAACGGACGTTCTGGTAGGACTTTCTTCTCAGATTGTTCGTTGAGATTGGTCCGAAATTTACTAAATTTAAAAAATCCGTTTTCATTCAGCCTTTTCATCGCTGTTCGGTGAAATACATCGAACATCGATTAATCGAACGTCAAAAACATCGGTCGAAAATAATCGATTATTAAAAAAAAAAAAATCGACCTATTCGATTAATCGGTGAACATCGCCCATCCCTACGCGCATGTGACGGTCGCGTCGCGTCTGATTCAACACCTCCATTGGAATTACATTTTTTATACGCGACTCTACTTTTACGGCTAATTCACGAAGCTCCTCGATCAGCCATTTAATGCAATCAGATCCACGGTGACCCTTGTATTCCGATAATGTATCATCGTACACGCAGTGTGTATAATACGCCGCACTATGCGGAATATGCTCTTGAGATTCTTTTACCCCGGGTTTCATCATGTATTCAAGATCGGCATATACGACGAAGGGCACAGTGCTCTGATTTTTAAAATTGGAAAATCCCAAAGTGTTCTCCTTGGGAAATTCCATTCGCACTTTATTCAACCGCAGGCAATCTTGTCTATGATTTTCATAGGCATTCTGTATGTTGAAGTGACACAAACATCTATCGCACAAAAATTGTGCACATTTATGATTTGACAATTGCATGCTAACCAAACGTGAAAGATTCTTGATCCAAGCAAAGTGGAATCGTGGTTTGAAGTTATCTAAATCACCATCATCGTTATCATCTAGTTCGCTTCGACTTTCAATCATAAGCAGGTGGATCGCATTGTTTTCTGTTACATTTTTACTCAAATATAGCGGGGTAATTACACTATTATTCGACTTTTTCTTGCTTTCAAAAGTTTCCGACTCGATTCCATATACGTTAATACTCAAATGGTTCAACTTCTCGAATTTTTCTACACTATGCAGGGTTGCGGGGAATTTGATATCTGTACAATCTAGCTCTGAGATGTATCGTCGATAACTATGTGTTCTGTTTGCGTTGGCGTCTATGGGGTGGAGGGCTGCGGCAACAGACCACAGCAAACATCGATCACCGTCGTTTTGCACGTTGACCACCGCTTTCTTTTGCTGAATATCCTCAGGCAGCTTTGTGAATGTCGAGAGTCCACCGCGAAGAGGCTCGTATCGGTTGATGCAGATCACAGCATTTATGATCTCAATCATGCTCCAACCAGAATCACGCTGCTCGAAATCCTCTACCATGGTTAGCAGAGGATTCGTTACATTATTGGTGAACCAGGATTCCAGATCTGTCGATGGAAGAATCGTGGCGTTGCGTGTATTGAAGTTCTTCACTTCCACACTGATCTCAGTGTTTTTGACGTTCTCAGATTTACACGAAACCCCCACATTCACCTTAATACTTCCTTCTTCGTGTAGCACATTTTTCAGACGTTCCATCGTTACTACCCCAGCGTCAATCAAAAATCTTGCCAAATCTTTATGTTGGAGATTTGTCACAGCTCCGGTGCGTATACGACACTTGAAGGCACTCTCCATATCATCCCATCGAACACGCTTATGAATATCATCGCCAATATTACCTCCAACGATAGTCGCACGGTGTCGTTCAAATTTCACCACCCACGATTGGAGGAGTGAAATTATATGTTGCAACCGTTGTTTTTCACTCACACTCGGTTTAGATTGCGTCAAAATATTGTTCAAGAATCGAATATTTTCGAAAGCGATGTCACGCCAATGAATAAAAATATCTTCATTCGCTTTTTCTGGGGGTAGTGTACACAGTAACTTGTATGCATCTTCCATCATCTCAACGAGATTCATATACATAGCGTTGTCCATTTTTTTTTTTTAGGTGAATTTCACAACTGGGTAGTCAAACTGACACCGTACGAATGTGCACACCCACCGTGGGCCTTGGGGTCTTAGATGGACACGCCCCCACCCTCGCCGACGTTCGATTACCATGAAAATTCAAACGTTTCCAATCATCGGTCAGAGATTTTGTACCTGGGAGGCTTACATCTTTTGCACCTTTATGCAGAAAAAATATTATCCAAGTGTGCCAATGGTCAGCCCCTCCAATATTGTAGGCGTATTTCGAGTTTCTAGTTGTGTATAAAAGTGCGAGTTTGCTTCGGGATTTTACACAGTCTGCAACCAGTCAACTCGACAAAACCGAAATTCAAGAAAAAACTCAGCGAAATTCAAGAGAAAACTCAAATTTGAAAAAAGAAGTAAGTATCATTATTCTTCGATATCATAGTTTTTTCGTGATGGATATAGTTTGTAATTGATATTTCCTGTTACAGAAAAATGGCACATCGTCCAATAAATGTCCTCAAGCTGGTGGACGATCCTTGGAGCTCCGACGATGACGGTCATGAAAGCCATCGTGAGGAGATGGAGGTTAATGGGGTTGTATATTATACATCCCATTACAACGATGGTGAACCGGTGTGGTTTGAGGATGCACCACCAAGGCGAGATGGGGAGGACGTGCCGGTGGAAGTGGAGGCGCCGGAGGTACCTGAAAATTGGGATGAGGAGGAGGTGACGGCGGTAGTGGAGGTGCTGGAGGTGCCCGAAAATTGGGATGATGAAAAGCAGGAGGAGGAGGAAAAGAAGGAGGATCACGAGGATGAGGAGGAGGAGGTGAATGGGGATGAAAATAATCCATGGTAAGTACACGTAATTTTCATTATATATCGTTCGGTTATTGAAATACCTGTATGTATGTTTCAGATACGTGTGTAAACCTCGGTGCGTTTACCGCCACCTAGTTGTAAATATATAGTTTGAGTTTAAGTTAAGAATAATGTACATATATTGTAACGTATCCAATCGGCCAGACCCTAGGCCTGCTACGATTGGACGTCCGAAATCAGCTAAGAACTGGACAAATTCAGAAGCGCCTCTTGTGACGTCACAAGCGACGACAATCAAGTATAAAAGGGGCTGCAGAGTTAGCTCAGGAGCGCATTCGCGGTATAGCACCCGGGCGACTCACTCATATCAATTCTCAGAGCGTGACCAGGGATAGTACCGGCACGACTCACAATAACAAATTAGCGATTTGTGGTAGAGCACCCAAACGTCTCATTTCATATTAGATCCGACGTCTTGTCGGAATAATAAAGTCGAGTCATTTAAATCTATATTATTTCAGTCATATTACGTAAAAATCTATCCTTGCTAAAAACTGCAGATAGTAATTTCAATCAAAATTCATTGTATCAAAATTTAGAAACCTATTCTAGCTAAAATCGCAGATAGAAAACTCAATAAAATAAATAAGAAGCATTAACTAAAGCAGTACTGCTGTCTAAGTCAAATCGAGATTCAGTTGGCTTACGAGTAGGGAAATAGGAGTATAAGTTAGATAAGTATTCTTTGTACTATTATTTATAAATTTATTAGCCTTTTAAATATAGGAATTCTCACGAAGCTTATTGAGTATTGCCTGACATTTCTGTATCGCTATCCTGTAGACCAGGGGTCGGCACGGCCTGGCTCTCGGAGCCAACCTGGCTCTAAGTGTCAATTACTACGGCCGTAAGACCCCTCGGTCTACCTGAGAACGGTCAGTTGTCCTTACCTGAAAGTTCGATGGTAGGGGCAGCGTTCAGGAGAAATAAAAGGAACTAAGGGGTGTGCGGTCTATTTGGGACGGCAAGAACTGCGTATGACCGTCCAAGTCTTTTCATACCTGCATATTCCCACCCATACCTGCCAAATTCCCAGAAACGGCGTTAAAAGGATTAGTGCCGGTGAGTGGGTTGAGTGGATTTACGGCTTTGGCTCCTTGGCCTAATGAGTGTGCCGACCCCTGCTGTAGACTAGCATACCACACGAAGGCCAAATTAGAGATCAGAAAAACATCAACAGATGCGTACGGCTGCGGTCTAAGCGACCTGTATCCGAGGGTCAGTTGTTGTGATTCTGAATCTGACACGCAGGCTCGGATCTAGGATCCTGGTTCTGCGAGATAGAGTTAAATTCGCAATAGCAGGGACCACTGGCTTGGAATACCACCCGGTTCAGTGGGGGTCGGCAAAACCTTAGGTTTTGTAATGTCAAAAGCTTTGGCGGTTGAAAGACCTGAGAAGCATTGAGTAGCGTAGGATTGTAAAATGATAAAAAAAAATCTGTGTTAGGTGGCTTTTTGTGTGGCATTACCTATCTTTTCCCCACCCACGGTGTCGAGGAGTCCAAAATTATTCAGTATTTAACTAACGGTAAAATCCAACATCTTTTTAGAACCCGACGAACGGCTTGTCTTAAAGATCTAACGATCCAGACAATCCGTAAAGTTACAATATAGTTTAAAGTTATTTTTTTAAGAAAATTGTAACATAAACATAGTTTCAAGTTAGTCTTCAGATAATAGTCACTTTAGAATAGGTTATACTTAAGACATATAGTTGAGGTTAGTTTTAAGATAATAGTCACTTGTATAATAGGTTAGACTTAAGCAGTATCAAATAAACACATATATATCATTATCAGATGATTCGCGTCATTGATTGCATAATTAAACACCCTGTCACACATTTCAGCTAGTATAATTCGTATATGAGCCGTTCTCTCGAAGAACGGCTTAAATCGAAAAATGTAGTTTTGAGATAATTGCGTTTTAAGTTTGTATAGTGTTTTATAAGTAGTTATTTTTATTTGAGCGTAGTTTATTGTGTTGCACTTAAGAGTTATAGTATCCAATAATGAATTGCGAGCGGCCGCAAAAAATCAAACATCACATTTTAATATTTATCAGCGTGTTAATAAATTAATACTTAAGCCGTTTTAACGGAGAATGACTGAAAAAGTCTTCAAAACGATGCGTAACGCAAGCTGAAGTGATAGTATTGCAATAATTTGATTTCAAATTGATTATACATTATTCCAATTACATTTATTTAAATATTTTCATCAAATACATACATAAATATTCAATAGCTGGTATCGCTGTTCGGAGCGACTTGAGCGCGCGAATTGCAGGAATACGCGTACCGTATACACTACCGCGCGCGCTGGGGTCGCCGCAGACTGGATTCTAGCCGATTTTGTAAGCTCATCCATTTGTTCAAATTGCTTGGAACTTCACATACACATAATAGAGACGTGCAACAATGCAATAGTTCATAAATTTTAAAAACGACCTAAATCGACTTAAGCCGTTTTTCTAGAGAACGGCTCATATAAGCTAAGAATTCGAAATTTCAGCCATCTCGGATGGATAGTGTCGGTAAGGGTGAAAGAAAAAAAGATCGGTAATCGTTACCATGATCCGAATCGCTAGTGGTGAAATCGCACGACGGATAATTGCAGGTAAATTGCAGCCATCCGATCGCCGGTAACAGGAAATCGACATCTATGATTCAGAATCGTTACCATCAAACTATCGATAACTAAAGATCAACGATCCGCAGGTAAATTGCAGCCGTCCGATTGCCGGTAACAGGAAATCGGCATGCATGATTCAGAATCGTTACCATCAGACTATCGATAACTAAAGATCGGCAATCCATAGTGGCACCATCGCATTGCGAAAAATCGCAACCATCAGATCGTCGGTAAGCGGAGACCGGCAATGCAGGATTCGCGATCGTTACCATCAGAATATTGGTAACAATCGGCAGTGGCGCCATCGCACGACGGACAATTGCAGCCATCCGATTGTCGGTAACAGAGATCGACGATCGTTACCATCCGACTATCGGTAACTTACCCGCGCGGTCGGTAACTTACTTACTGCCTGATGGCCAGTAAAGAAGGCTGGATCCAGAACTCCCTCATTATATCTACTAGCCCTCTCCAAATAAGACCGCTTCTCCAAATCTTCCAAATCGTAGAATCGGGGGTGAACCTCTGAATAGGACCGCGCGTGGAAATTGCGCTTCGATCTTAATTCATGCTTTGAATAATAGTATAGTAATGAAAATTTCAATTGATTGTAATCAATTTCATTCATCTATTGTTAACATTTATTTTCTTGTTTATTCAAATAGGGTAAAGTGCGGAGAGATGCCGCATTTCTCATATATTTGAGATTTGCCGACAAATGGTGTTGCAATGGTGATTTTATGATTTATGTTTGGTATTCGAGTAATGAAGCAGATGACAATCGAAATTGCGATCGAATTCGCACACAATAGTATATTGTGCATCAAGGAAAGGAAGTGAGATTTCGCTCCCGAGCGTGTAGATAGCCGCCCGAGCCGGCCGGGGGTTTCGAGATAAACGAGGTTGAACTCAGCAGTGTAAGTCTACATAGTAATGAACAGAAAACACAGACTTTGGAGCCGTTTGGCAATTATACTAATATTTATTTTCGAATGAAATTAGGCTCGAAATGTTCGGAAAGGATGGGGCTTTCAAATTTCATTAAAAAAAAATCGGTTTTTCGAACATTTCAAGGGTTACAGGTCCCCTTAATCGACTAACGAAATCTGTAGAAAGCGAGGAAACGATCTGAAAATAAGCTATACGGTTTCTTCTTTCATTCTGTGTAAGTGCCACTGTTAAGGGGGGGGTATACCCGATTTGTTACCGACACCGCCTATATCTCCGAAACGGGGCATCAATCTACTTGTCCTTTCGGCAGCCGATGTTTGACGAATAATGAGTTCGAACTGGTACATTTGATGGAATGAAATCGGGATTTTTTTTTTTCGTCTTGATCGAAAAGTACTGCGTGCTATTTATGTCGACTTATATCAAAGCCTACGCATAAAAAATGCAAAATCGACCGAGAGAGCCCTATTCTATATGGAATTCCGAACACAACCATCCCAAAACATCTTTGTTTTCGACAACGATGAAGGGGCCAGTTGTATACAACGTTTTTGTGGTAATTTTCGCGATTGTCAACGGCTGAGAGCGGCCATTGCCGCGAATGTCATTATATTAGTTCCCACACCGCCCGTGAGCTGGGTTGCCAGATTAGTCGCGAAGCTAGTCGCGCACAGATGGCGCTCAAGTCGCCCAAAATCGCAATCATGAGATGGCGCTCGAGGTCGCCCAAAATCGCACAAACCCACGCGCCAACAATTCGAAAGGAATGAGACACAAAGGATAAGATTTTACTCGGATGAAAAGAATTTTTTTTTACTATTATATCAAGTAGAAAATATTAATTCAACTAATTATATTAAGTAGCAAATGGTACTACTTGCTTATCAGGGACGTTTGATATAATCAAAAGGGAGGTTAGGATTGTACTTTTTTGATTGCACGGGTTGAAAATGTTTTTCATTCATTCTGACATTTTCTATTTCACAAAATCAACAAGTCGCCCAAATATCGCTTGAAAAAAATCTAAATTGCCCAAATTGCGACAGTCGCAATACCTCCAAATTTGGTCGCAAAGTGGCGCTCCAAGTCGCCCAAACTGCGATATATCGCCCAATCTGGCAACCCTGCCCGTGAGATGTCGCCACGCTGTTACGTTGATACACCTGTAACCACGTGACTCGACCTGCAGTAAAATCGTCTCTCACCATAGACATATTAGAATAGACCGCGCATGTACCGAGGTGGCCCGTAAGTGGATGCGAGAGAGGGATAGAAAGAGAAAACTGCATATGGGCCCCCAGTATCCTTGTCTAATCGCGCATGCGCGCTGAGTGTTCTTTCAGTAAGAATATGAGTAAGAATGAAATAGAGAATGAATAGAGTGCCCCGCGCATTCGCGACTAGACAGAAAGACAGAGGGCCCATATGCAACTTTCTGTTTCTATTGCTCTCCCGGCTTTTCGACGAGGATGCGTGGTCTATTCTTATATGTCTATGTCTCTCACTAATAAGCTAAAAATTTACGGGTGGCTACATCTCACGGGCGGTCTGGGAACTAATATAATGACATTGTAACGACACGATACATCTCACTAGCACCTCTCAATATTTACTTGACATGTCAGCCATATTGAGAAATAATTAGATCAGTATCGCCTCGCTACAAGTTGTCGCAGCACCTTACAGGTCGCCACTAGCGCCACAACCAATTACGGAATTACTCTAATCACCGGTCCGGCCACCGGGCGGCTACGCCGCAAGCTAACCACGTGACCATTCTCACTGATAAGACTACCTTGTGCGCCCGATATAAGCATACGCTTGACCAGTCTCAGGTAGATCCTGCTCAGCTAACAACCGAGTGGATCTCCGTCTGCAAAGACGTACGGACCGCGGGACAAGACCCCGGACCGCTAGGCGCGTTCGCGTTTCCGAGTACTAGGCATCACCTATGCTCAAATCCGTACCGCACTAGGTTCCAAGTCAATTCATCAAATCACGTTAAATAAATTAGAGACAACCGTTTATTTAGTTTAGGACCTAGCATGACTTAATAGTTTGTTTTAGCCGGCCTAAAAACCGAAGCGAATCACTTTATAGATTCTAGTAACCCAATAAGGGAATTAATGTATTAAATGCATGTTTAGCTAGCGGACAGCAATTAGCCGTAAAACCCTGCCAAGCATCCTTGCGCTTGGTAGGAGTAGTAGCTTCCAACATAGCCGCGGATAGCGTTATCCGCAACCCAGCTTCCACAGTCTTCCACGGGGAGCTGGTCCAGAATATATACCAGAGGAGTTTTCTCATCTCCAGTTTCGCCCGCCCGGCTTCGAGTAAAACATATGCCAGTTAAACATGTATAGATGTATGCATACCCGCATATGCATACATCTATATTCATAGATTTCTAATTAAGTAAAACAACTAAGAATAATTTATTCGGTGATCACCATAGTTAATAATATAAGACTAGTATAAGGTATACGGTAATTACTTGTGTTATATTTGTTTCCTGCATTATCTGTTTCCAGTTGGCAACCGGTACCTTCGGTACCCAATACATAAGCGGAACCACTTCATTTAAAATAAATCTATTTTTTTCTATTACACTCTTGTCTGGTGCATTACTTCTTTACACCTCCACCTACCGGTGAAACCCAAGCATCCGGCGGAGGGGGACGAAACCCCCAGACCCGTTTGCGGTTACACCGGGTCCCTAGCCCCACTCTCCACCCGGTCTAGCCCGAACGTTACAACATTAGCGGCAATGGCTGCTCTCAGCTGCTCTCAGCCGTTGACAATCGCCAAAATTACCACAAAAACGTAGAATACAACTGGCCCCTTCATCGTTGTCGAAAACAAAGATGTTTTGGGATGGTTGTGTGCGGAATCCCATATAGAATCGGGCTCTCTCGGTCGATTTTGCATTTTTTATGCGTGGGCTTTGATATAAGTCGACATAAATGGCACGCCAACACTTTTCGATCAAAAAAAAAAAAAATCCCGATTTCATTCGATCAAATGCACCAATTCGAACTCATTACTCGTCGAACATCGGCTGCCGAAAGGACAAGTCGATTGATAGCCCCGTTTCGGAGATATAGGCGGTGTCGGTAACAAATCGGGTATACCCCCCCCCCCCCCCCCCCACTTAAGGTATACCAACCCTCGACGAGTTCGAAATTACGTTCGTTGAATATAGGGGATGCTTGAAAATAATAGAAGCTTCGAAAAGTTTGTTATTATTTTATTATCAAAGCGTAACAGTTAATAAATGAATAATGCGTTTTCCAAATTTATAACAGAGTGATATTAGATGAAATATAAATGATAATACATCCATGTTTTATTGCAGCATACACTTTCGTCAACTAAATTGACTATTTCTATAATCTATTCTAATCTAATATCGACTATAACCTGTTTTTAAAACTAGATACTATATAATTAAAAAATAACGACTATACAATTATTCACGTTGATTTGGAACGCGAATCTTTTTTAAATACATATTATAAATTAAGACTAAGCGGGAAATAACAATATGGCAACGTCCTAGCGATAAAACTACAAGGATATTAAGTATTTATTAATATATTGAACACTCGTTCGTACATCAATTTTTAACAATAAAGGCGTCGACATATTTTTTTATATATACAGGGTGATCCTAAATGAAGAACTTTCCTTATACCTACCTCATTCTGGATCACCCATATATACAGGGTGAGTTTTCTCCGGGGTCCTGAGAGGGTGTGGCTTGAATTGGCTGAGACTCCGCCTCCTCCTATTCATACTTGTTATTATCAGGGGAATGATTGCCTTCAGATAATAAACAATCCATTCGGCAATTAAGGTAATTAATAGTAGTGTCTCATTGTTTCGACAAGGTTACATTTGAATGTTTTGTCTATAATGTAGATAACATGGCAAGGGCCAAATAAATAGTAGCTGACAATGAGTGAGTATTTTTTTCCGACAATTACAAGTATGAATAGAAGGAAGCGGAGTCTCAACTGATTTGAGCCACACCCTCTCAGGACCCCGGAGAAAACTTACCCTGTATACTCAATATATACTTATATACGTGTAAAATAACTAAATATAATTATATCTTCAACGTTCACAATAAAAATTTCTCAACTATAGCTGAAACCAGCCCACTTTTATAAAACGAAATTTAGTTTCTGTTTACTAGTATATTATTACGTTACATGTTCGGATAGATATATACGTAAGAGAGAAAATAATCATTGATTCAATTTTTCTCAATTCAAGTTTTGGTAAAGAAGCCATACTAAATGTTGCACTACAAATTGCAATGAACTAGTATTATACACAATAAGTATACAAATTTGACAGCACAATTGTAAGGGATATGGACTACACGACTACTCGGTAATACTCATCAGTAATCCATCTACTTGCAGCTTCGAATATATAATTCAATATAAATATACATATATAAATAAAGCTAGCTTGACTATAGGGACAATCTTACTACTGTCACTGACACGGAGCAATAAATATACAATAATTAGTGGATTTCCTACGCGTTCTAATATGAGTATATCACTTCTCAAGAATGATCATATTGAATTAGAATATTAATTATAAACAAATATTTTCGACTCTGTCGTTTTTATCATGGTGAAATAGTTTTATTCAAATTTAATAATACGCCATGATAATTGTTCCGTGTATATGAAATTGAAAAATATAATTCATGACTTTTAGTAAAAATCTTATATAATTTAAAAGCTTCAAAGCCAATGTATAGAAGAAATATTATAAGTATAATTTAGGTAGATATACATAGACAGACATAGAATATGTGATCATTGGTTATAGACAACTAGATTGGTCGGATTTCATCCAATGTGAACTTACTTAATTATAACCTATAATTCATTATATTTTATGGCCTGGATATACCAAATATCAATTACATTCATATCCACACCCATTATATAAACGATCTATAGATCTATAGCTCAATTTTCATACCACTCAATTCTAACCAATATAGCTTATCAAGGCTCCATCTCCATGGGAGACTCTCCAGTCTTGAACTTATTAACCATAACAATGATATACCAATCCTTGCCGGTATATTATTCTTGATCCAGGAGGGCTTTCAGTTGCTAATTATTACATTATATCAAGGGCATCAGGTTTCATCATTTCATTTCATTTCATTTTTTCTTTGTTCTCACTTTTTTTTAGAACAGGTGTATAGAATATCGCTCGTTTGAATGATTATGGTATGAAATCTATTCAGAATCACAGAAAGCACGCATTTTTCCTGGATCAAAGTGTTCCCATTAATTGAATCAAAATTTGTTATTAGCATCCAGATTGGGCACAGGATACATATATGTATATTAGGGTTCGTGCAATTTTTTTTTTAATTTGATTATTCATTTATTTAAGGGGGTATAGGACTGCTGGAGCCTTCAAAACAATTTTTTATCCGACATGCGTCAAAATAACCCCATATCGAGCATGTCTCACGGGACAGAAGACTCACATATCTCCCTCGGCCGTGATGTGTTACTCGACGCATGCGCAGACACGCGATTTGGTTACTTATCAAACCTAGGGAGCAAGAGTGCGCGTCATAGGAATGATATGAACGCATTACATGAAGCTGTCAGGGAGACAGGCGCGATTTTGATTCGGGTGAAGCTGCCATCGCTTCGCTCGGGCAACAAACTTCACCCGAATCACAATCGCGTACGTCACCCCAACAGCATCGTGTACTAATGCGTTCATATTATCATGCCTACGCGCACGTTTGCTTCTTAGGCTTCATACCTAACCAAATCGCGTGAAAGCGCATGCGACGACTACATATCACGGCCGAATGAGGTATGTGAGTCTTCTCTCTCGTAAGACACGCTTGAAATGGGGTTAGTTTGATGCATGTATGAGAAAAAATATCGTATGTCGTTCGGGAGAGAGGCGCGATGTTGATTCGGGTGAAGCTGCCCTCGCTTCGCTCGCGCAGCAAACTTCACCCTCATCAAAATCGCTCACCTCTCTCCCTAACAGCATAATGTACTAATATTTTTCTGGGTGTGATTACAATGAGCGTGCTTGAGATGGGCGAATTATATTTTAGTACATGTTTATTGGACTCAAAGTTAACCCTAAAGAAAATATAGATGAACAAAATCTTGATAAATATAGAAATCCGAAGCCATTGAAGTAGCACAGGTTTTTTCCGGATTTGTAGCTGGCCCGCATGATAACTCAAGAGCCAAGGCACTTAGAGAGCTGGAATTTTCACGAAATTTTTATGATACCTTTGTGCATGGTGTGAACCAGTCTCATTGATTTACAAAAAAAAATGTCAAACATATTCGAAAAAAATGAAAATTTTTCGAGTTTATTAAAAAAAAATCCTGTTTTTCGTTTATGAAATCCCTCACAGAATTTTGCCGTTGATGCGAGTGGTTCACACTGTGCACAAAAGTATTATGAATATCTCGTGAAAGATTCAGCTTTCTCAGTGCCTTGGTTCTTGAGTTATCATGCGGGCCAGCTAGGAATCTGCAAAAAAAACCTGTGCTGATTCAATTTCTATATTTATCAATATTTCTTTCATTCATATTTTTTTTGAGGTTCATTTTAAGTCTAATAAACATGTACTCAAATATAATTTGCCTCCCTCGAATACGCTCATTGTAATCCCACCCAGAAAAACATGATTGTTCTAAAGGCTCCAGCAGTCCTATACCCCCTTAATCATTTAACGGCCTCTGAAAGTTTAAAATTAAAAAGGGGATGGCCAGCCTGCGAAAAACAGACGAAAAACTTGGGTAGTGCCCTTTAGGTAGTGTAGTGGCCACGGACTTATGGACTGAGCTCAAGCTAGGCTTGTCGGCGAGGGGTATGCGTCTTGGGGGGAGTACGTGAGGTAATCATAGAACTTATATTATTGGAAGGGGAACAGGACCTGTCGGGCTGACGCCAACATGTTGAGACAGAGATATATCCCTTTCTCCTTTCCTAACGCGCCGTATTTCCTTTCCGCGCATGTGCCCACCGCCCTAGTCGTAGTCATTCCTAACCTATAACGTTAACCACGAATAACCATTGTCAGATTGTTTGCTTGGATGATAATTTTTAATAGCATTAATTTATCACCGTTGTCAGTAAATGTACAACTAAACTATTTCTGTGATACTTAATAAATTACAACTTTACGCTAACCCTAACCTATCAATCTTCGCGCGGTACTATTGTGGCGAGGGGTATGCGCGGAGAGGGGACTGGACGTTAGGAAGGGAGATAGAGATATATCTCTGTCTCAACATGTTGGCGTCAGTCTACCGCTCATTGCGCAAATGGGCTATTCCCCTTCCAGGAATATAAGTTCTGTGCAGGCATGGACCTATAAAATATAGGGACGGAGCACAAGGTCCTATCTTAGGCAAGGGGGTGGTTTCGGTATATCGGGAGAGGGGAAGATCCCCACTCCATTGGTGGCGTTCTCCGGATTGGCGGAGCAGTAAAATGTTGCTGGCACGCCACCAAAGTAGTGGGGAGCGCATGCGTAGTTCATGCACTCCCTTTACTTACCTGTGATAGACAAGGGGGGGGTTTGTGCTCCGTCCCTATATTTTATAGGTCCATGTGTGCAGGTAACGCGTCGGCCATATTGACAGGCTAAATTCATGAGCCCACGAGGCACTACCACAAACATAGACATAGAGCATGGACTGCGCATTCCCTATACTGCCTGTGGTAATGCCAAAAGTGAGAGAGAAGGTAACACATGCGGCCAACTCTGTCTTTTTCTATGCATTTGACGTTGTTGGTTAGAAAGAAACAGATTTGGCCGCAACCGTTTCTCTCCCTTTCTAGGGACCGATCGATTTTCGGCCCGAATGCGCAGTCCATGCTCTATGTCTATGACCACCACTGAAATATAATAATACTGGAACGTGCGCCGAGGGCTCTGGGCCGTATAGAGAGAGATAGCTCCGAAGCAGCGCTGGTAGTATCCCCGTCTTTGTTGGTACAGTCCCATCCAAAACTTTAATTTACCAATACGTGAGTGTGCGAAGAATCGCCTGAATGCAGGAACTAACACACTTATTGCAGATGCTGTACGATACTTCATGTGCGCAGTCGCGACTCAGTAAGACAATGACAAAGATACTACTGGCGAGCTATCTCTCTCTCTATACGCTGCTTCCAATGGTACAGAATGGTCGGCGCGCGTTCCAGTATTATTATATTTCAGTGATGACCACCAACATTTCTTTACACGTAGTATATCTATATCGATTTAGCCAGTCAATATGGCCGACCATGATTCCCCTTCCGTCTTTCGCCGCACCCCCGCAACGGGAGGTCAGTCCATAAGTCCGTGGCAGTGACTGACTGCGATGTTTCACGGAAACCTCTTAGTATATACCGTGATTTTCTGTAGATGCGGCCCAGCAAGGATGCCAACCTAAAACTCGTTAGCAGCAGTTTAGTAACTTATGATATTTTGCTAGTAAAATTACTAAAAACCTAGTAATGTCCAGTAAAAACCTAGTGATTTCTAGTCATTTTACGAGAAACATCTAGTGAGTTACTAAACTGCTGCTAATGAGTTTTAGATTGGTATTCCTGCTGGGCCGCATCCACAGAAAATCACGATATATAATGTAACGTGTTCGGCCTATAGCACCCAGCAGAACGACCGAACTACGACCATACCACCGCGCAAGTAGCCTCGCGCCGATCATACGACCGTTGTACGGCTTCTCAGGTACTATATTCGCTCCGTGCACACCTATACACTGTCACCAAAGTAAGAATGCGTAGTCGTGTACATGCATACTAGTGGCGACGCCAATAATCCGGATCGGCATAAGCTCGCGGAAAAAGTAAATGTATGTACACGAATACACATTCTCACTTTGGCGAGAGTGTATAAGTATGCACGGAGCGAATATAAGGCGGTACGCTGAGGCAGTAGCTAGCGTACTCGAGCCAAAGTGGCCGAGACGACTCATTGAGGTTTGCACGCACTACACCGCTGCGAACGGCTCCAATCCGAATAACACAGTGACTATCATCAATTTTTTTCTCTCAGGAAACATGATTATAACAATACTTTGTGATGCTTTGGGTGATAGCCACTGTTCAACGAGCGATTCGTACTAAAGCAGTCAATCGACTCACATCGATTAAAATATTAAAATCAAACATAATCTACAAATCAGTTAGCCAAAGCAGCAGCTAGAATTAAACCTCAAAAAGCAACAAAATCAGTTAGCTACAGCAGCAGCTAGAAATCAATCAAAAGAAATCAAACAGAAACGAACAAACACAGAACAGAAATGAGCGATATAGTATATTGTGTACTAAGGAGGCAAAGAAGGTCTCTCAACGCCGAGCCTATATTTGCAATACGAGTCGTAGACGAGTCGAAGACGAGTATTGCAAATACGCTCGGCGTAAAAGACCTTCGCTTCCTTGGTACACACGATATTTTATACAACAAAAGTATGTTTTACAAGTTCATGCACGATTCGGCACACAACGTGGACGGACTACATACACGCATAACAATGCGTAACAACGCAAGTTGAAAGCTACGGTGCATTCGCGGAGTATGCTAGAGACCACTTTTGATTCCTAGGACTCAAAAGTAGCTAAAAGTGAACTCTCCGCATGCGCATTCGCAGACCCGCTCAACTGTCTCTAAAACGTCTACTTTGTGTACCAAAATCGAGCATGAAAAACGCGTAAAACATGCTTGCGTTGTATAAATACACTATTGACAGTTTTTTTCACCATTGATAGCTACTATTTTGAGACATAATTGAACCGCTCGTGCTAGATCGTAGAGAAGGGCATATGAAATTATTTCGCCACTGTGAGGCATGGCAATAGTACATTTGCCGTGTCTCAATTCGCACCAAGTATTGGGAAGTCTGCTGGGGGCGGAGCTCAGAATTTTTTCCGTCTTATATTAGTTTCTCAGTAGTCCGCTAGAGAGCGAACACAAAACTTGTAGGTCCAAGGGTGTGTGGCGAGGGTTGGGGCAGGAAACTCCTAGCGGCTTGGAGTAGTTATTAATTTATCTACCGGAGAGAGTATCTAAGTGGAAGACTTCCCAATACACTTGATGCGCATTTACCCTTGGACAAACCGGTAGTAACGTCGATAAGGCGACCCAACTGATCAAGGGGAAGTGCGCAAAGGTGCAAGTGTCAAAAGTACGGGAGATGTACCTTTTGTGTACCTTTGTGCACCTTTTGACAGCCATATTGGAAATTTCAATTTCATAACCTAGAAATCGCAATCAACATAATGAGCAATCTATATAGTACATTCATACCACGCCAGAGTGCAGAACACTCGAACGCTCGAACACTCGATACTTGATTAAAGCAGTTCAATTGTGACAGGCGAATGCGCCATGAAGGGTAAGGGTAAAGGCAAATGCACAAGGGTACTCGGAACGAATTGAGACACGGCAAATGGGTATCAAGGGCGAAAAGAACTGTATTAAGAGTGTGCAATATGCGGCACGAGCCGAAGGCGAGTGTGCTGCGTGCACATTCGCCAAAATAGCCTTGAGCCCGTGATGCACACGATATTTTTCTTAACACTTGCTCTGCATAAATGCCTCTGTTGCGCCCGCTCAAGAGGTCGCAAAGGGGCATTTTCGGAGCAGGTGTGAAGAAAATATACATTCATTCATCTGAAATTTGATTGCGCATCTCTATTACCTCTTCAAGAAATCTCTGTAGCTCTTTTTGTTTCTGAAAGACGAAATTACTAAGAAAAACACGGTTTTTGCGAAACAACCAAATTTTCGACTTTTTTAACTTCAACTCGCTCTAAATCCTGAAAAATATCAAGTTTTTACTTCAAATTTCACACAATTAGCGAAACTAATGAGTCGCACTAGTGTTTGAATTTTTTCGCTCACTTTATTTTTCTAATAGTGATTAAAATTCATTATTTTGATTTCGAATAAGTTAATATGTTCATAAATTGATAATTGTTACTTATTCAATAAAAGAAAGTAATGGGTAAAGGACTTCGTTATTTTTTACTCATATGGTTTGATGAAAAGATGTGGCAACAGCGCGTTGTTATGTGTGGGGCCATTCAACAATTACGTCATGCTATTTTCGACCATTTTTGACCCCCCCCCCCCCCTCCCCCCCTCATCGCACTTCGTCATACAGATTTTGACCACTTGAACCCAGACCGTCACGCTCTGGAGCCCCCCCCCCCCCCTCTGGCGGCGTGACATATTGTTAATGGCCCCTGAATATGTATAAGACATTTAGATGCACATGCATTGCAGATATAAACGGAAATTTTGTGAAAAAAATGCAGCAAAATGGAAAAATTAATTTCTTATCTCGTCTCTGTTTTTAATTATATTTCTATCTTTTACTTTTCTCTCAGCTGCTCTCGCGCCGTCACCAAACTTTCATGTAATATGTATCACTGTCGATAAACGAGATTAAAAAAACTATTTATGTAACACAGGCGCGATTTACGCGCTTTATGAGGTTCGTTCGGCGAACATAAAGTAGGCGCTTATTGATCAGTGAGAAAAAAAAATAGTGGTGGGAGGAGAGTGTGCGTCGTTTTCGCTTATTTTATTGTCCAAGGAACATAAAAGAGTCATTAGATGCCTCTCTGCAGAACACGACTGTCGAAACTTATTCTGCAATATCTTCTTAGCATACTAACTTGAAGGTGGTTGGCATTAGTTCAATGAACGCGATGTTTTCAGAACGACGCGAACACCTTCGCTTATAAATCGCGCCGCGTTACGTAAAATATAGTGTGTACCACGGAGGCTATGGTCTTCATACACCTCGCGTGTTTGCAGTATGAGTCGTAGACGTTCGCGCCAAAGGCTCAGCGTATAAAGACCAACTTAGCCTCCTTGATACAAAATGTACTATTTTCTAAGAAACTAGACGGTAGATCGTTCTCAAATTTTGAAAATACACCAATAACGTATTCATTTATAAATAGGGAATTGCACGCCAACCCGACCTACGTCTGACCCTCACCCTTCCGAATAGAGTCATAATTTTTTATGTTGTTACACCTTTTCGAAAAAACACTCTGAATTTTTTTCAGATCTTTTGGAAACCGTCCGATTTACCTATGATTTTTGAAAATGAACACATCGATACACGGAGTAACTTCTACACGGAGAGAATTTTTCTAGGAAAGATTCCCATACTTGCTGGCGAATGAGGTATATACTAGAAATTGCACGAAATTTGATACAAAGTATAGGAATAAGTCCCACCTAGTATTGAGAACAGTAATATTTTTAATGGTATATCAACGATTTTTGCTTCTACTTTTTCCTATACTTTGTATCAAATTTCGTGCAATGTCTAGTATATACCTCATTCACCAGCAAGTATGGGAATCTCTCCTAGAAAAATTCTCTCCGTGTAGTATGAATATTTGTTTGATTGAGGCACGCTCATAATCCTTCCTACAATCATATGAAATCATGATATTTTTGTATGCATTATCCCAATATTGATGAGCAATAATTAGTATAGTACGTTTAGAAAAAGAACTATTTACTGTTAGAAATGTAAAAGTGTGAAAAAGTGATAACAATAAATAAGAGGTTTTGTAAAAATAATTTTAGATATAAGTATTCGAAATAGCAGACGTTGTAAGCAATATACGAAACTTTAGTATTCTCCGTGAGAGAAATTCTAAAACTTTATACGAAAAACGGCCGAATATTTCCGAGCTATTCCGAATTCACCCGAAGGGCCAGACCGCTCGCACATAGTGTGGTTGTGTGTGTATAACTTAGCAGTGAAAGAAACTGCAACTATATGTGCATGGTTATGTACATTACTTCGATATTTTCTCGTAAGGCGGCGACCACTGCTTTCGATATTCTCGTGAGTGCCACTTATAGAAGTTGGTGAGTATATATCGTCGGCTGGGGGGAAGACAGTGCTATCTCAGCTTCGCCGTGAAGAAGGTGCTATCTCAGATTTGACTGGAAAAAGGTCCTATCTCAGCTTCGCCGTGGAAAAGGTGCTATCTCAGCTTCGCCGTGAATAACGTGCTATCTCAGATTTGATTTGAAGAAGGTGCTATCTCAGCTTTACGGTAAATAGAGATAGCACCTTCTTCAGATCAAATCTGAGATAGCACCTTTTTCAAGTCAAATCTGAGATAGCACCTTTTTCGCGGCGAAGCTGAGATAGGACCTTTTTCCAGTCAAATCTGAGATAGCACCTTCTTCACGGCGAAGCTGAGATAGCACTGTCTTCCTCCCAGCCGACGATATAGAGACGGAAGATCTCATCAACAAGCATGGCTTGATCCCTCTACAGCACTGATCCTATGGCGATGATGTCAACACAGGCATACAAGGTACGACATGGGAAATAATAACGCACTGGACACCGCAAATACCCAGGCCCGACCGGTTCATCGCTCACTTGCTAACCACTTTGTTCAAAAGCGCCCCCCCCCCCCCCCGAATCTAGTATCAAATTAGTTTTTGTTTTTCCCGCGTACTCAGCACACCACGTGACCTCAATTTTTCGTATAGTGGTTTAGAAAGATCGCAACGCGTTTATATTGAAACGTACAACATTTAATTTCACTCCTTTCAAAGCTCCATACTAATTTTTGTTATTCGAGCCATTACAGATTTTAATATGAAGACTTACATACACTGTAATTCTTTTAATGAAATATTCTAATATTCTTATGAGTTATTCTAAAAAGACCCCCCAAAAGCACTTCTGGTGCAAAAACCTTCCGCCAAGTACATTAACGTGCCACAAAACGATCAGTAAATTATCTCCGTACAAAAATTAGTTTTTGATATCCACCTATGACAATTCCTTTATTATTCACCTACAAAAGTATGGAAATGAGATACTACTATTGCCTGCACATATCGCCAAGCATACTTGCCCCTTAATTTATGTCGATCGCGTTATTGAGACTCAACGTAGTTTTTCTAGTCAAGGTAAAACAACATTTAAAAAAATTGATATTCGAAAATTATAGAAAGAAAAAAATTAATTTGGAGGTAGTGGGACTTGGTGGGCCTTTTGTAGAATCCTATAGTGTTATAAAATATAGGCCCGCCAAGTACCACGTACTCCAAATTAATTTTTTTCTTTCTATAATTATCAAATATCAATTTTTTTAAATGTGGTTTTACCTTGACTAGAAAAACTACGTTGAGTCTCAATAACGCGATCGATATAAATTAAAGGGCAAGTATGCTTGGCGATATGTGCAGGCAATAGTAGTATCTCATTTCCATACTTTTGTAGGTGAATAATAAAGGAATTGTCATAGGTGGATATCAAAAACTAATTTTTGTACGGAGATAATTTACTGATTGTTTTGTGGCACATTAATGTACTTGGCGGAAGGTTTTTGCACCAGAGGTGCTTTTGGGGGGATCTCATTACTTTTTGTAGAATTTTGTTTGGTACAAATTCGTATCACCAATTTTCGACTCCACATCCATATATGGTTGTATAGGTATGTAGGGAAGGAGCGGGCAAAATAGGCCCCCTAAGAAATTTACGCTTCAAATAGAGGTTTGAATGAATGGATGTCCAAATTTTCACCGAAGAACCATGGTCTGACTGATATCGAGTGTTGAACGCCCTCATCTGAAAAGTTTGCAATGCACATACTACCATCTGCAAGTAGTTTTTGGCAGCGGTGCACAGAAAAGTCTCTGCGAAAGGTTTCTTGCACATGCACTCTCAACTCAAAGGATGGAAATTTTTTTTCAATACACATACTGCCATCCACAAGGAGTTTTTGGCAGCGGTGCACAGAAAAGTCTCTGCGAAAGGTTTCTTGGGCATGCACTCTCAACTCACAGGATTAAAACTTTTTCCTAATACACATACTACCATCTGCAAGTAGTTTTGGGCAGCGCTGCACAGAAAAGTCTCTGCGAAAGGTTTCTTGCGCATGCACTCTCAACTCAAAGGATTAAAATTTTGTCTTGATACACGTACTACCATCTGCAAGTAGTTTTTGGCAGCGGTGCACAGAAAAGTCTCTGCGAAAGGTTCCTTGCGCATACACTCTCAACTCAGAGGATTGAAATTTTTTTTCAATACACATACTGCCATCCGCAGGGAGTTTTTGGCAGCGGTGCACAGAAAAGTCTCTGCGAAAGGTTTCTTGGGCATGCATTTTCAACTCAGAGAATTGAATTTTTTTTTCAATACACATACTACCATAATCTAAAATTTGATGCAGGGAATTTTTGATTACAATTTTTTTAGTATTTTGAAAAACGTTAAAATCGTTTTTATTAAAATTTCATCGAAGTCTCCCCTCAAAAGCTAGTCTGTGCGCGAAAATAGTCTATCATAGACTATGACGTAGCCGTTCCTGGAGAATTTACAAAACGTCAACAGCTTTGTCAATAATCATCGATAAAATATTACGATTAATGTAACAGATTTCACATAACCTCAAAGTCTTGTCAGGTAAGCGAATAATAATTGAGTAGATATTATGTATTGTTCATCTATAGGACACCGGGAATAATTTTAACAATTTTCTACTTCTTTTAATTAATTCCAAACTTTGTTTCGGAAATGAAGCTACCCGTATACACGTAATCTTTGAACCATATTTCTCATCTGTCACGACGTTTCCCATAACGGCCATATGCCCGGGCATGCGCCATGGACGGCAGAACGACTCACAGCACTCTTTATGTAGTTTTATCTGACAGAGAGGACACTCTAGTATAGCGGCAAGGCGTGGAACTTTTGACTAAAGCTATTTATAGAACGGCATGCTGGATGACCATTGTGAATTCGGACTCAAACGTTATAGTGTTAAATCGTCGACCGAATAAATAAACGATCATAACTCAGCTCTCCGTGGACCGATCGGGTCGATTTTGGGCTTAAATGAAAGCTGCTCTCTAAAATTGAAATAGTGAAAATCTCACTATTTGAGATAGTGACTCCTGAATTCACTACCGAATCAGTGAAAATATCAATATTCGAAATAATGACTGCTAAATTCACTGCCGAAATAGTGGAATGAAGTAAAATTGACTCTCAGAATAGTGATTCCCCTGATGGTGGATGTGCGCGCTCGCAGCGCCTCCACGCGGTTTCTATAATTATTCCTATTTCTGTAGATCGTTCCTCATCGAACGTATCGAAAAATAATTGATTATATTTCTCAGGTAAGTTCATTTTATTATTTTATTCCTATTTTGATAAATTAAGAGTAAATTATTGCTTGAACGCTATTGTTTTTTTTTTTTAAACAATTTTTGATGAGTCAATGACATTGGATCGTAGAGTGTAACTGGTCTTGAATGAGGGTTATGTTTTGTTGGTATAAATTTTATAATACTATTTTATATTAAATTTATCGTTGAATTGTAAAAATGTTGTTACTCATTCCTGTTATCTGACAATTAATTCTTTGTTCATAATATTGTTATTATTAATAACTTTTTTATTTTAAGGGGGTATGTACACGTTTGGAGGAATTGAAATGTCAAAAAAGAAATCGATTTTTTTCTGCGACTTGAGGACTCTGACAAAATCCAGAAAAATCAGGATGTCTAAGGAGGGTTCGTCCCTCATTATGCATATTTTACATCATGTATTACTTTCAGTCTTATAGTGGCTACGCTGTAGATAAGAAAATACAAAATAACTCGGTTGTCGTATAGAATCAGGACCAGCGTTGGAACAATCTTGAAATGTTTGGTCCTCGATTGTTTGTAAATGCCTTTTCATTTCAAGTGTATTTTTAAACTATTTGTAGCCGTTTTTATTATATTATTATATTAAGAACTCGACGTTGAGAGAAACAATAAATGTACTACAATTAACAATTTAAATATTTCTTATTTATTTCAAAGGATTCCTAAATCATTTAAAATCTTTTTCTACAAATACATCTGTAAAAATGTCACTATTTCAATAAGTGTTCACTATTTGGTAGTGGTATACTTTTAACTATTTTAAATAGTGAATATTCACTGCCAAATAGTGACTTTCTACTAATTCAAATTTAGAGAGTGAGTGAATCCTCATTCCGAATATTAAGCGCAAATCATTCAATATGATTGATAAATACGATTACTGAGATCGTCATTTTATCCCCACTCCGCCGGAAAGCAGCCGTCGCGGTAAAGATACTCTGTCGTCGACGCGCTCCGTTTTAATGTACTTGGCGCGAGACTCTACCGAGTCTCTTGATATATCAAATAGGCATTTTCAGAGTCACTATGTGAATTTTTGTAACAGTACCTCGATTATCCCTAAAATCTTATATTTTATGTCAACTTTTCACACGCAATCAAACAATGTACTATACAATATTCATACTAAAAGTTTCTCCGTGTAGCCCGAATCGAAAAATCTGAAAAAATTCTCAAAAATCCTGCTTTGGTTATCATTATTTTCAGGCCTTTAGCTAAAGTGGGCAGACGTTTGCTGCTCATATTATTCAACGTTGTTCTCGGAAAAAACTGTAAACATCATAGAAGCGAATGTCTGCTCACTCTGGGTCAAGGCTTGAAAGTTTTGATAAACGAAGCAGGATTTTTCAGATTTTTCGATTGGTGTCAAGATTTCAAAAATTTTCAAAAATTCCAAATTATTCGATTGGCGTTAAAATTTCCAAAATTTTCAAAATTTCCAAAATTTTCAAAATTTCCAAAATTTTCAAAATTTCAAAATTTTGACCTCAATCGAAAAATTTGAAAAAATTCTGAAAAATCCCGCTTCGTTTATCAAAATTTTCAAGCCTTGACCCAGAGTGAGCAGACGTTCACTTCTATGACTTTTACAGTTTTTTCTGAGAACAACGTTAAATAATATGAGAAGCAAACGTCTGTCCACTTTGGCTATAAAGGTCTGAAAATGTTGATAACTAAAGCAGGATTTTTTAGAATTTGTTCAGATTTTTCAATTCGGGCTATTGATGTGTCCATTTTCAAAAATCATAGGTGAATCGGACGGTTTCCAAAAAATCCGAAAAAATTTCAGAGTCTCTTTCGAATAGGTGGAACAACATAAAAAATTATTACTTCAATCGGAAGGGGTGCGGGTCAGACGCCGGTTGGGTTGAGGTGGAATTCCCCATATATATATGGGGTATTCCAAAATATTTTTAACGGTCATTTACCCCGACCCCCATCGATTTCCGAATAAATTATTCTCAGGGTAACCCTAGACCTAGGTATGATTGCTGAATTATTTTAGAATTTTGCGATTTTTTTTTTAGAAGTTACGATTTTTTGAAAATCGCACTTTTCGGCAACAGCTCGTTTTTCATCCAATTCTAGTTGGCAACGAAGGTATCCCACGGAAAAGTGATTGGTGCACAACTGTCCAGTTTTTTGACGTACTTCGAAATGGAAATATTTGTAGATTTTTTCAGACACCGGAAGTGCCGAAATTCTCGTTTCAAAAATCAAAATCTCGGATTGCAAAAAGTCGCCGTGATCGATCTTTTTGAAATTTGTAGACAAAATTCGACATCGAAAGACGGAATTTTTAAGACCAGGCCGAAGTTGGGCCTACATCGAGTTTAGGAGGTATGGCTATTTTAATCACGCGAAAATTCATATTCCGGCGTTATTTTTGTTATTATTATTATGATTATTATTATGATTATTATTAAAATTATCAAAATTATTATTTTTGTTATTATTATTATCATTATTATCATTATCATTATTAATTAATGATATTAATAATAATTTTGATAATTTTAATAATAATCATAATAATAATAACAAAAATAACGCCGGAATATGAATTTTCGCGTGATTAAAATAGCCATATCTCCTAAACCCGATGTAGGCCCAACTTCGGCCTGGTCTTAAAAATTCCGTCTTTCGATGTCGAATTTTGTCTACAAATTTCAAAAAGATCGATCACGGCGACTTTTTGCAATCCGAGATTTTGATTTTTGAAACGAGAATTTCGGCACTTCCGGTGTCTGAAAAAATCTACAAATATTTCCATTTCGAAGTACGTCAAAAAACTGGACAGTTGTGCACCAATCACTTTTCCGTGGGATACCTTGGTTGCCAACTAGAATTGGATGAAAAACGAGCTGTTGCCGAAAAGTGCGATTTTCAAAAAATCATAACTTCTAAAAAAAAAATCGCAAAATTCTAAAATAATTCAGCAATCATACCTGGGTCTAGGGTTACCCTGAGAATAATTTATTCGGAAATCGATGGGGGTCGGGGTAAATGACCGTTAAAAATATTTTGGAATACCCCATATACGAAGTTTCAAATCGTCAACTTGAAAAATTCGTTTTACATAATATCTTCGTAATAAGAAGTGAAAAAAGTCGAAAATTTTTCATTTTCTAAACGTCGTGTTTTTCCCATATTATATTTTCGGAAACGCCAAAAACTACAATCTTTTAGAAAAAAAAGATGTGCAATCAAATTTCAAATGAGAATGTATGTTTTGCAAAATCAAAATTCGATTTTTTATCTCCAAAAGTGGCCAGAGGGCACTTCTAAGTAGCAAAATAATTATCGACGCCCCTCTACGACCCAGCGGTTACAATTATTTGAGAGCTTATGCGCTTCGCCTTACATAGATTGATCACACCGAAAGAGAATTGGTTGCAGAAGGGTACAGGTTGCATCGTTCATGCAAACTTCGTCAAATTATGAGGATTTATTTTACTATGGTCTTTGATATAATTTTGGGGTAAGCCAATGATATTCGATGAATTCGATTTTTAGATACGAAATTTTTCGATTTTACGCCAATTTTTTGTGTAAACGTTGAGGAAAAAAGTGTGCCAAATGCTCACGACAATAGAAGACTAACCCTATCTCCACAGACTTTTGGCTTGCCCCGAAATCACATCATTATAGAATATTTCCTCCAAATTTTAGAAGGTTTCGATGAACGATGCGACTTGTATACCCTGTGACAACCACTTTTCTTCGGTGGATTCAATCTATCTAATACGAAGTTCCAAAAATTTCTAATAATTTCTAATTAATTGTTTCGAAACTGAGACAATAGAACATTTTTCCAAATTGTTCCAGTAACGTGAGAAAAAAAAATATATAGGTATATATATTTCTAAGGTGTACATGCATGCCCCCTTAAATATGCTTGTACAATATCAACACATTTATTACTTATTATGTGCACCCTTAATCAGGCGCGGCGAAACCACTATGATAAGTGTGAAGCACTCCACACCTCAAAATTTAGTAGGTGTGGAATTCCACACCTCAGATATCTGCAGTTTCGGGGAATTAAGGTGGTTGGCGCGTCAAAAATGACTATTTTTTCATGAATTTATTACGGCATAGTCGCCACATTAGGTATTCATCGAATTATTATATTCGTAAACTGATGATTTTCCTGACATGTCCAGAAACAAAATAATACCCAAATTATGAACAAATGGCCAGATATCGATTTTTCATTTTTAATTGCTTCAAAATCAAGAAAAATCTAGTAAATTGGTTCGATTACAGTCTACGACGGCTTATTTTCTTCAGGAAACTATTTTCTATAATCCGACCGTGATACTTTTTTTTCGTCATGTTGGTGCTGTGAATATTCAATTTTACAAGACTGCACGTATATAGATTTCAATATACAAATAACCATATTGAATTGCCGATTGACAGAGAAAATAATCTGCCGCGGTGAATTTGTGGGAAATAGTTTTCTGGACAAAATGAGCCATCGTAGACTATAATCGGACCAATCTACTAGATTTTTATAGAATTTGAAGCAATTAAAAATGAAAAATCGATATCTGGCCATTTGTTCATAATTTGGGTATTATTTTGTTTCTGGACATGTCAGGGAAATCATCAGTTTATGAATATAATAATTCGATGAATACTCAATGTGGCGACTATGCCGTAATAAATTAATGAAAAACTAGTCATTTTTGACGCGCCAACCACCTTAAATCTTGTTTTATTGACTTAAATATCAAGTCATTGGAAGACAAAGAAAATGTATTGACTACCGTCATGAGAATTGAAATGATATAAATGCGGATGGGCTTCCGATTAATTAATTTTTGTGTATTAATATTCAAAAGTACGATAAGTATTCGCGCCATGTGATCACGCGGCACGCAATGCGCACCTAACGCATGCACGTTGTTGAGGCTACCTAACCTACACATTGAAAGGTGTACATCAGACCGTTTAAAAAAAAAAAATCGATAATTTTATCTATGTAACACAGGCGCGATTTACGCGCTTTGTGAGGTTTGTTCGGCGAACATAAAGTAGGCGCTTATTGATCAGTGAAAAAAAAGATAGTGGTGGGAGGAGAGTGCGAGTCGTTTTCGCTTATTTTATTGTCCTAGGAACATAAAAGAGTCTTTTTTCGGCATAGGCATTGAAAAGTCACTTTATGACGCCTGTTTTCGATCTACAAAGTAGCACTTTATATGGCTGATTTCAGAACTGCCCTATAAAGTCTTTATACGGCAGTCTGGATGCGCAGTTCGAAGTACGCATTCCAAAGCTGCCGTATAAAGTCTTTATACGGCAGTTGAGATGCGCAACTCGAAGTGCGTGACAGATCGCACCATAGCCTCACTCTTCGTCTGTCAATCTCAACAGGCGTCAAAGTGACTTTTCATGCCTATTTCGAAAAAAATAAAGTATGGGGCGCACCCGTAAACCGTTTCTGACTCGAATAATGATTTCAGAACTCGCTTTCGGCTCGCCTTTAGCTCGTTCTGAAATCATTATTCTCGCCGAAAAACAATTGGTTTACGGCCTCTCTGCAGGTAAATAATGAACACGACTGTCGAAACTTATTCGGCATTATCTTCTTAGCATACTAACTTGAAGGTGGTTGGCATTAGTTCAATGAACGCGATGTTTTCAGAACGAGGCGAACACCTTCGCTTATAAATCGCGCCACGTTACATAAAATATAGTGTGTACCACGGAGGTTATGGTCTTCATACACCTCGCGTGTTTGCAGTATTCGTCTTCGACTCATACTGCAAACATCACGCTCGGCGTATAAAGACCAACTTAGCCTCCTTGATACACAATGTACTATTTTTCACTTTAAACAACCTAAAACTATACTTTGACATGAAAAAACAACCCGCGTGATGAATCGGCCCTGTCCTTAAAGATTTAGAGGTGCCGCGTCGGACTTTTGTCTTTCTCCTTGACTTGTGACCCCCCCCTGCGTCAACTCAGCTCCACACCTCGAAAATATACGTTCCGCCGCGCCTGCCCTTAATATACCCTTAATATAGCATATTATGGACTCGTTAAACACATTAGGTAGTCCTCTCATATCCGATATCATGCAATGCTTCGATATTAGAGATCGATAGTCATACACACTCAAGTTACCTATATCATAGTTTCAATGCGTAGGTACATATATACGGTACGATACAATATTCTTACGATATCATCAAATTGCCTACATACATAATATAGGTATACCTATATATATATATATATATATATTAGGGTGGCCCTTATTTGGCCAAAAACAAATATTTGGTGTGCTACCCCCCTCAATCGGTTCCAAATTGAACAAAAAAAATCCGAGCCAAATTTTAGGTGATTCGGCCAATGGGAACACGTGCCCCTGGGAGGTTTATTTTTTTATCATTTTTTATTTTTTTCTTTCTTCACAGGATATAGTATGACAGAGAAGAAAGTGAAAAGGTTGTAACAAATTTTTCTAAGTATTAATAATAATAATAATAATAGTTCATACCATTTTGATTGTAATTTTGCACGTATTGAATTTTTGTTAACGGAATTCCAAAATATTACTTTTCCCACCAAACCGAGAGTTGGAAGAAAAATTTGTTACAACCTTCTCTCGTCCTTTTCTGTCATACTGTGTCCTGTGAAGAAAGAAAAAGATAAAAAAGTAAACCTTCTTGGGGCACGTGTTCCCATTGGCCGAATCACCTAAAATTTGGCTCGAATTTTTTTTGTTCAATTTGAAACCGATTGAGGGGGTAGCACACCAAATATTTTTTTTAGCCAAATAAGGGCCACCCTAATATATATATATGAGGTATTCTCCCCCAAGTGAAACCGGTTCGGTCCCTCGTCCTAATCAATATTTTTGATTAATTTTTTTGTTATGGCAACCCAAAAGGAACCTAGGTGAATTATTTCAAATTTTTTTTCCAAATACTTTCTGAGTTGGAATTTTGGAATTTTTATAACAAAATAATTTTCAATTAATTATAACTCGGCCCGGGCTGGTCGAATCACAAAAAACAAAGACATGAAAATGACTCTCAGAAATTGTACTTTGCGGATGAAATATTATTAAAATTTCATGACGTATCGTTCATCATTATTTCTAGGTCAAAATGCAAAAGCTTGATCTTCGCCAAGTATGCCACTTTTAATTTTTTTGAGAAAATTCTTCATTAATCTACATTTGAATACACCATTTTTGAGCCGTGTCCCATCGTGGGCAGAATTTTCTTTGTTTTTTTTTTCTATTTAAAAAATTTTTTTTAGCTTGCGAGCAAAATAAACAATAAATTACTGATAATTTCTATTGTTATCATTCATCCTTCCAGTTCCAATTTGGTGAGAAAAAAAAAATTAGAATCGGAAAAATTTGTATAAATGTATGAAAAATAAAAAATAAAAATAAAAAAAATGAAAATAAAATTCTGCCCACGATGAGACACGGCTCAAAAATGTTGTATTCAAATGTAGATTAATGGAGAATTTTTTCAAAAAAATCAAAAGTGGTATACTTGGCGAAATACAAGCTTTTGCATTCTAACCTGGAAATAATTATGAATGATACGTCATGAAATTTTTATATTATTTTATCCGAAAAGTACAATTTCTGTGAGTCATTTTCATGTCTTTGTTTTCTGTGATTCGACCAACCCGGGCCGAGTTATAATTAATTGAAAATTATTTTGTTAGAAAAATTCCAAATTTTCAACTCAGAAAGTATTTGGAAGAAAAATTTGAAATAATTCACCTAGGTTCCTTTTGGGTTGCCAATAACAAAAAAAAAAAAATTATCACATATAATATAACCACAAGAGCTTCAAGATTATCGGTTATCTCCCGATAGGTTTGTTGCAAACAAATGAAGGAGTCAAGTTTTTCAGGTCACACAATCACGAGCACGAAGCGCGAGTGATTTTTCTGAAAAACTTGACGAGTTCGTTTGATTGCAGGGAGCCTCGAGGGAAATACCCGATTAATTTTGAAGCTCGAGTGGAATTCGGGGGATTATTTTTCCATCCGAACTTCGGCCCATAGAATTGCATCATGAGACAAAATCCACGGTTAAAAATCAAAATTTGAAAGTTACAGAATTATAATTATAGATCAATCTGTCAGATTCGATGGAGGGTTAATTGTATTGGAAAATCTTTTGTTCTTTATATATATAGCTACATGAAAAATTACCGCGGTGAAAGCACACGTGAAATTACCAGTGAAATTATCAAAATTATCAGTCAAATATCGTGTAGGCTATGCAAAATAACGTCGAATGGTGCAATCCCTGGCGAAAATGGAATGCACAAAATATCGGAGCAAATATAAATTGAAACAAAAAAGTGTGACCGGAGTGTGAATTTGTTTCAATTTACATTTCGTACACGCTTTCTCACGTTTCCTGTACATCTCATTTTCGCCAGGGTTTCTATTGGCTGAAATTTGGATGGGAAAAATAATCAAAAATATTGATTAGGGTGAGAAACCGAACCGGTCTCACTTGAGGGAGAATACGTCATGTACGGGGTGAAAGTCTTACGTCCGGCCACTCGAAGCGGCGTTGAGGTGGCCGCGATCTCGGTGCGCATATATAATCTTATGCGTGCCGAAGTCGCGGCCACCTCAACGCTGCTCCGAGTGGCCGGACGATAGACTTTCACGCATATATATGGGCTTTTCCATGCCAACTGTCCTGGTCGCTGACCCTTGACATTTTTGATTTCCCCAATTTTTTTTTATATGATAGTTGTCGAATAATGAGAAACATTCACCAATTTTCAGATCCTCATCTCAATCCGCTTTCACGTTATGAATTTTCGAAAAATCAACGAATCATTACATTTGTTCAACTTCAAATAATCGTAACTCGAGATAAAAAACCGATATCATCATAAACAAAACGTCTTTCGCCCCGTCTTGGATTGTACTTTAACTTAACCCTAGAACTACAAACCGGGGTATATATCTACCCCAGGCGAACTTCGAAAAATGACGTTTTGGCCGTTTTCTTAGCGCCTTCAGCTATTTAAATCGATTTTTCAGAGACTAAGCCTCAATGAAATTGATCTTACTTTTCACCATTCTCTTCAGCATGAAAAAACGAAGAGATTCATGTACTTACGAGTCTCATTACTACTTTCAGAACGATTTTACGAACAAGAAAATCTTGGGGTAAATATTTACCCCGGCTTGTAGTTTGAAGGTGGCAAAAATGGGTCTGTAGTTCTAGGGTTAAAAATAGGTAAAAGAATATGCAGCGTGAATTGAATCTTTTTCATACGCTTTAAAGTAAAAGAATCAATTTTCGTCAATTTCGACCCCTTCGATTTTTTTGAAAAAAAGGTCTCGTATTCTACAGCCGAAGCCTGAATTTTCAGGACCAAAACGAAGACGGGCCTCCAATTCCTTCTATTTTATTTTTATTTTTCAATATTCAAATTTTATGTATTCCAACGATTTATTCAATGCCTTAGGTTTAATCGCTGTATTCGATATTTAGCCACTTATTTAATATGGTGCTACTATCCAATAACATAGGTAGACAGAAAATATAAAACATATTGCACACAGTGTGTTCAATAATTCATTTGATTCGTTATTCGAAAAGCATTTATTGTCATTATTTTCAATAAATCGGCATACAAATAAATTTCCAAAATAAAAATACAATCGAACACGGAGAAAAAAAGATAGCATTTATTCTTATAAAATATAGTAAAACGAAAACGTCTAAATCAGCTTGGTAAAAAATATTAAATTTTTTCAAACTTTTTACTACATTTTAGTACTTGTTACTGCATTTTAGTACTTGTTACTACATTTTTGACGATTTTTACTATGCTGGGCAGTAATAAATATCATAACCGTGGAACCGTTTTCGTTTTACTATATTTTAAAAGAATAAATGCTATCTTTTTTTCTCCGTGTAGAGTTACGATTATTTGAAGTTGAACAAATGTAATGATTCGTTGATTTTTCTAAAATTTATAACGCGAAGGCGGATTGAGATGAAGATCTCAAAATTGCTGAATGTTTCTCATTAATCGACAACTATCATGTAAAAAAAAAAAAATTGTGGCAATCAAAAATGTCGAGGGTCAGCGACCAGGTCAGTTTTATATTATATCATTATAGTATCAGATGCGAAATCTATCAATACCTGTCACACGCACAGAAATATATTTGTTAATATACAATATATTTCGAGGCGAATTGTGTTTTGATTGATTTTTTTTAGGTATGTCCAAGATTCCAAAATAATTTTGACGTAATTAATGACGTAGGCGATTTAGGTATTTGGACGAGTTTTATAGCAGGCGCCCCACAAATCGGCTTCAAATAATTCAAAAACAATTCTCTAATTTTTTCAGATTTGCATTTCAACTCTAACCCCTTCCACCAAGAGGGTGGATTTCCCCATTTGAAATACACGTGCTTCGGCTATATTCTCAGTGTATATTTTATGGTGAGAGTAATATGATTTGCAAAAAAAATCTGTAACTGCAAGATTTTAGTGGGCATTGGTGCTACTATACAGGGTGATTCAGAATTCGTGACGAATCTCTCGTGGGGTTAATCCTGGTCGAAATTGGGATCGAAAGTTCCCTAGCCATTTTTCCGAAAAACGATTTTTTTCCGTGGAATTTTTTTTTACGACAAACGAATTTTTGAAACGATTTTTTTTGTTTGTTTTTCCATCATATGTCACTTCCTAAGAATCCGAAATAATGCCAATGAGTTTTTTTTTTTCCAATATTAGAGAGATTTTTCGGTGAAAGTTTCTCATTTGGTGGAAGATGTTGAAAAAATTGTCATCGTTATAAATTTAATAAACTGAAAAGCGCATTATCACGTAGTACCTACACGAAGGGTATTGAAACAATGCTCATTATGAGCTACTCGAAATTTGGGAAAATAAAAGTTTATTGATTATTCAGAAACATAAAATTTTTTAAGATATAGTCAACGTGTTATTCATTTCTTGAATACTCTTCAAGCTTACAGCAATTTCTGAGATTGCCCTCCTCGGGCCTCTACACAAAGTTCGGTCAGATTGTTTGTTACCATGGTAACTCAGGGTAGTTACCGATACATGTACGCCCTTTACTTATAAATTTATAACGATGACAATTTGTTCAAAATCTTCCACCAAATAAGAAACTTTCACCGAAAAATCTCTCTAATATTGAGAAAAAAAAACTCATCGGCATTATTTGGGATTCTTAGAAAGTGACATATGATGAAAAAATAAAAAAAATAAAAAATTGTTAGAAAAAATCGTTTGTCGGAAAAAAAATTTCCAGGGAAAAAAATCGTTTATCGGAAAAATGGCTGAGGAACTTTCGATCCCAATTTCGACCAGGATTAACCCCACGAGAGATTCGTCACGAATTCTGAATCACCCTGTATACCGAGAATATTCGGTGAGAGTAAACGATCCCCTTCCGGTCAGATTGCTCGGTACTATATGTACCCCTCTCTCTCTCTCTGCCTAAGTTAGGTTAGGTTATAAGCTTACTCTCCGCCTACCCTGCATACTATACTGTAAATGCAGGGTAGGCTTTGTCCAACATTGTCATGGATAATAAATAAAGATCTATCTATCTATCCTACGGCAAAACCAACACAGGCGCGCACCGCGTGCGTGAGTCTCATTCGGGAAGGAATGAGGTGCCAGTAAGTAGCATTACACCCCCTCTCGAACGAGCCTCACGCACGGGTGCGCGCCTGTGTGGTTTTGCCGTAGGAAGGGGATCGTTAACTGTCACTGAATATTCTCGGTATATGATAAAAAGTTCACATCATCATACCAGGCAATCTACCTAAGATTTTAGATAATTTGTCTAGATTGCCTGATATGATGACGTTAATTTTTTATCAGATAGTATCTCTAATGCCCACTAAAATCTCGCAGTTACAGCCTTTTTTGAAAATTATTACTCTTAAAATGAAATAAATCTACTGAGAATATAGTCGAAACACGTGTATTTTTAATCGGGAAATACACCCTCTTGGTGGGAGGGGTTGGAGTTGAGATGAAAATCTGAAGAAATTGGGGAATCGTTTTTCCCTAACGCCGTGTGCAAAATTCGATTTTGTGTACTGATTTGCGTACACAAAATGCCACATTCCCTTACCCATTTCGTAAGCGTGCGCAAAATGCGGTTCGCGAGCGCGAAATAAAATTTGCGTACGCAAAATAAGTTCGCGTACGCAAAATAGATTCCCGTACGCAAAATAGATTCCCGTACGCAAAATACAATTTGCGTACACAAAATATTTTATTATTTTTTTTTAAATTTTTTTAGTTTTTTTTTTTTTATATTTTCATTCATTTATTTATTTATTGATTTTTTCTTATTTCTGCTTTTTTTCTTTCTATATTGTGACACTATTTTAACGTGTAGGCCGGGGCGCAAAAATGTAAACAAAGCACCTCCACCACCAAAGCACGTTTTTTGTCTACGATCTTCGACCTTCTCATCCGATATATTTCTAAGTAGCTCACTTTTTGCTATTGCACTCCTGAATAAACATCTAAACTCTTATTTTTAATGAAAGTCTTTTTATTCAATTATGAATTTTTAATTCGATTTTATATCGGAGCGGAGCCCCCCCAACCCCCCGGCGGGGGCTTCGCCCCCTGCGCCCCCACCAGGGGCTGTGCCCCTGGACCCCCCGTCAGATTGCCGGTGTTGTCGAATTTTGCACAGCTCGTCAGGGAAAATAGTATACGCAACACGTGCGCATAGGTGTCTCCCGCACTAGTTACGTAATGTACTATTGAATTATTTGGAGCCGATTGGGGGGCACCTGCTGAAAAAATCGTGCGGGCCCTAAATAAGGACCACTCTAATATAAATATACTATACGGGGAGTATTCGTGGAAGCGCTTCATAGGGAAGTGAAGACCCCTGTATACAGGCAACTCAGAAGTCAAGCGATTCGGTTTTATTTCGCGTATTGCGTGCCCATTGGCTACGTGGGAACAAAACCTAATCGCTTGATGTTTGAGTTTCCTGTATGCAGGCGTCCTATGAAGCGTCTCCACGAATCCTCCCCGTATATCTATCTATATATATATATATATATATATATTTATGCGCATGCGAGTGCAGTATATAATGTAGTACGTACATCAATATGTATAAAACTTCAAATCTATTTAGCGCTCTCCTTCTTTTTTTTCTTATTTTGTTTTTATCATTTTTCTTTGAAAAAGGCGAGCACGCTGACTATGTATTCAATTCAAGGACATTGCATCAAGTATAGATCTCTGTTAAAAAGAATTTATTCATTTGTTCTTCTACTTTATGTTCATTCATTTTCATATGGTTATAACGCGGAGTTAATATAATTTATCTATAGTTTAATTATGTAATACATATCGTTTGATTAAAAAGGTTCTCTTGTCATTTGATTATTTATCATCAATTCTTTTTTTTTGTTTTTTCTCTATCGACTATCCATAATGTATACTTACAAGGTGCAATATATAATTCGAACAGTCATTCAAAATCAAATACAACAATAACGAACTGCTAGAATATAAAAAGTACTTGATCAATTCAACCAAACAATTTTTCGGTTTCTGCATATGAAGCATTTTTTATCAACCGGGCCTCTTTTGTTTTCCAACCCCTCCAATTTTTTTTCAAAACCTGCCAGTTTGAAATATTAGTCGAAAGGAACGTCTGTGATTTCTTTCAGATTTTTCCAGGCGTTCGTTCAGGATTTTCAATTTTTCATTACGCACACTGTGTCTCAAAGAATATTCATCAACCAAAAAAAAAAAAACATGCGACTAAAAACTTTTATTTTTTCGGCTTTATCGCAAAAAATCATAATTTTTGAGCATTGAGAAAATTGACATTTCGATGGCTCCTATCGAAACAAGCGTAACTCAGCAGTGCAGGAAAGAAAAGCGTATCTCGGCGAAGCAGTTAAGAAAGGCGTATGTCCCCTATGACACCCCATGACAAATGCCTTTCTTAACTGTTTCGCCAAGTTACGCTTTTCTCTCCTGCACTGCTGAGTTAGGCTCTTTTCGATAGGAGCCATCGATTTGTCAAAAAAATGAGAAAAAACTTTTTAAACCTAATAACACCCTTTCGATTTCGGTACAAATTTTACAGGATATCTGTCATTGGAAACAGAGTCTGCGAAAAAAATTTCAGAATGGAATTTTGAAAATTACCCATACCGGATTTGACACTTCTCGGACTTGGCGCATACAAAATTTTATGCGATCCGTTGTTTGAAGGTTCACTTTTTGGAAAATCGGTGTTATACTCACTTTAGTTTCTAAAATTACTGCGGTGTTATTGCGTTTTTCGGTATCAAAACGTTTTGACTCAGACATTTTACATTTTCAGATATTTTCTCTTATAATGTGTGAACGTAGTCAAAAATAACCTGGCTATGTTTATTTTAATGAAACATATTCATATTGTACGATAATATTTTCATTATAGGCTCTTGTCCTATAATATTTCGCTATATTTCAGTGACCTGAAATTGGTCACTCTGCGGCCTAAATCCAATGCTCAAAAAGTGAACTTTCAAACAACGGGTCGCATAAAAGTTTTTAGTCTCATGTTTTTTTTTTGGTTGATGGATATTCTTTGAGATACAGTGTTCGTAATGAAAAATTGAAAATCCTGAACGGACTCCTGAAAAAATCTGAAAAAAAAATCACAGACGTTCCTTTTGACTAATACTTCAAACTGGCTGATTTTCAAAAAAATTGGAGGGGTTGAAAAACAGGAGTGGCCCGGTTGATAAAGAATGCTTCATATACAGGGTCAAATCTCTCCCGGGTCCGGAGAGGGTGTGGCTTAAATCGGCTGAGATTCCGCCTCCTCCTATTACGAATTTCTTGATTCGGCCGAAAGAGCGGCGCCACACGAGCTACGCAATGAGCGTATAAAGTACAGTCAATTTTATAATCACCTAAACCGCATGCAATGATAGTTTTTATTCACCTATACAATCCCAGGCAGCAAACTTAGCATATTTACGTTACCGCGATATCACATTGTAACATTGCTGGTACATACCAAAGTTTATGTAAGTTTTATGTAACATTCATGTATTAGTAATCTTTCAATATATCAGAGATGCGCTTGATATATAACACTGCAATATGGCAAAGACAGTACATTGTTATGTAGCGTTGACATCACCCAGTTCTCTGTTTGAGCAGTGCTCAAGTTTGATGTAGTGAAGTATAACAATGATGTCGCAGTGTTATATCACTCAAAAAGCACCACCGATATGTAACGTTGATATTACCAAGTACTATCTTTGAACATTGCTTAAGTGTGATGTAGCTGTAATATAATAAGGATGTTGCAGGGTTATATCACCCAGAAAGCACAACTGATATGTAACGTTGATATCACCGAGTTCTATCTCTATGCTTTCCATGAGTTTGCAACTAATTTGGAGGTTATGTGTATACTGGATGTCTGAAAAGCTGTGACAAGTCATTTATTCTCGTGATCAATGAATATATACTCCTACCCATTATAGTTGTGCATGCATGTGAAAGTGAAACTTGATGAGTAATTTGAAAAATTGATCAGGTCTATAATAGTGTGAATGCTGCACAACCCTATACCAGCGAGAAAAACTCTGTATCTGTTCTAACCCAACTTAAGCTAACAAATGTAATCTTCACCATTCACGTGCGTTTCGACGTTGCCGTGCATTAGGCCAAAAATTTGCTACCCTAAGTAGTTCTGATACTTCGACCGTAATCCATTTGAAGTAATTCCATTTGAAACGTAGTTACTGTAATAAAATACTAGTAACCAACGATCATCACCTAAATAACCGTTAATCATTTGAGCTTCAAACTAAAATCTCAACCGTGTTATTCGTATAACAAGAAAATATATTTATTTTCACGTGAAATTGTGACGGGAGTAACAATACCAATATTCTGATAAAGTCTCGTGATATTTTTGTTGAATATGATAGAGTTCCAAATGCTTCTTTGGAAATGTGTATCGTGGTGTCGAGGCAGCGCGCCCGACTACGAATAGGTAGGTCGTGTGTTCAAAACTCAGGGGTGCGCGCGTGCGACTTTCAGCGAATTATAATATGTCTATAGATTTAGCTAGCGGGAAAATTTTCAGCAGAACGCGTTCATATAGTATCCAGCATCACAATCCTACAATAAAAAAAGGATGATCGCTCATAATAAGCAATAGTGAAATCTTATTTTATTATTTATTGACTCGTAAATCCGTACCACTGGGATGTTACCGTTACGTCACTGTTGCATCTATGTGATGTATCCGTAGTGATTCTGACCCATAGCTGATACGTAACTATTCTGTAACTTCGATCTGTAACTGTGATGTATTAGTCATGTCGGCCTGTGGCGGACATTTTGATATCCCCGGACCATCATATTCACAGTCCCGGTGATGTAGTAGTCATATAGGAAGGAACTAAATGTCGTATCTGTGATATCAGAGTGATATGATTTTGCTGCCTGGGATATTATATTGCATTCATGGGCGACAGGGTTTCACATTTTGATATGATTCTGATATGGACATTTTGTAGTTTGATCATTTAACCTCTATATAATTATGTATACACTGTTAAAAATTTCGATTGTAAATTTACTAAAAAAGTGTAGGAAGTTTTTTACGAACACGGAATAGTAAAATTTACTATACATATTTTCTGCAATTTTGGAAATCTGGTTTGTATATTAGCTGTACTATTATGATAATATCATTAAACAACGGTACAGTAATTTTGATAAAACGGAATATCATTATTGAAATGATAAATTGTGATTTTAATGTTTGAATGTAGCTTAATTTTCATGACAACGTATATTGAATTCCAAATAACGGTGGACTAAATTTACTAAACACGTACATATCAAATTTAACATCCGATTTTTCCTTTCTACTATGTTTAGCTTTGGCGCAGGTCCTAAATTGTGAAAAAAAATTAGTTTTTACCAGAGTTTATGCGTTTGAACACGTAAATGACCATCGACATATGATGAATACCAAAGAAACGCATTTTCAATTCGCTAAAAACGCTAATAATATTTTGATCGTAACCGGGTGTAGCGTTTGGAGAACCTAACTATCCCTCTAGCGGGTTAACGCCTAACTATCCTTATAGAGATGCACCTAATTTGTCCAGAATGAGGAGGACGTCTCAGTTCCCGCTCTTATAACTGTATATTCTAGGCTTCTACGACCGCGTGCCCAGTAACCACGTTCCTTTGTATTATATACTAAACATCTTTGTTAATTGTGCGTTTTCTCCATTATATTATTGCTTAAGAAATAAACAACAGTATTTCTATTCTAACTAGATGTCTAGACTTGCTTTCCCAGCCCAAACATAACACCGGGATTTGAACCCACGCCCGCTCGCATTCGCTCGTATACGCTAGTAAAGTATCTTCGGCGCGCAGCCTTTGCGCCATCTCGTGTCTGTTTTTTTAAACTTTGAGTACGTCGAAGCCTCAGTGTCATATGTTATGAATGGATGTCAATGAGGATTTGTTACTAAATAAAATGAAAAAGAAACAATCAAGAAGTAAGTGTTGTGTTGTGAATTTCGTAAATATAGAGGGTAAAAATCCAGAGCCACAATTTTACCGTTTTCCTGGACAATCTTACAAATTTAAAAGTGAAAGAAAATGGATTGTAGCAGTGCGTCGTCAAAGGTAATTAATTTTTTTTCTCTTTCTAATATCAAATTATTATTAAGTACATAAAAAATATAATAATTGCCGTTTTGTTGAAAAAAAATATTAAAAAAATAGTAATGTTAAAAAAAGTTAAACTCTTATGTAGTTTTTTCATAAACAATATATTGTCATAAATTAAAAAAAAAAAACAATATTCAGTTCATTAAAAATATAAAATAATAATTTGTTCATGATCCTACACTCATTTTATTTTATATTCTGAGTTAACCTGAAATTGAAATAATATATTCGTCATAAAAAGACTACATAAAAGTTGAATTTTTTTAAGTTTACTATTTTTTGAATACTTTTTTTTTAACAAAACGGCAATTATTATATTCTTTATGTAGTTAATCATAATTTGAAATTAGAAAGAAAAAAAATGAATTACCTTTGACGACGCACTGCTACAATCCATTTTCTTTTACTCTCAAATTTGCAAGATTGTCCAGGAAAACGGTAAAATTGTGGTTCTGGATTTTCACCCTCTATATTTACACAATTCACAATACAACACTTATGTCTTGATTGTTTTTTTTTCATTTTATTTGGTAACAAATCCTCATTGAAATCCATTCATAACATATGACACTGAAGCTTCGACGTACTCAGAGTTTAAAAAAACAGACACGAGATGGCGCAAAGGCTGCGCGCCGAAGATACTTTACTAGCGTATTACTAGTCGCACGCTCTATCCACTACGCCAAACTACCTATTGATTGTTGTTCGAATGTCTTTTTATTCGTTTGGAGCCTACGCATCATACATAGTGGTGCCGCGTTACGAGACGAGGCGATATTTTCGTAAATATCGTATCGTCTCGAAAAGTTGGTTCGAATTATCATCTCGTCTCGAAAAGTTAGTTCGAATTATCGTCTCGTCTCGACTTATTCTCGACTTGAATCTCCGTTATCGTCTCATATCGTACTTTTATAGAGTTTTTTTTTCTAATTTTTCTGATGCATATCAAGCATATCAAGTGAATTTTAACATTCTCGAATGGAACGAAATAATCCATATGAACGCCGTCATGGTCGGAACATGAATTTAAAAAAATCTTGTGCACGATGATATTCATCCACGAGAGGTGTTAAAAGTATGAATATTCTACTATTTGAATAGAAACTTTTATAAAACACTTGTGGATAATCTCCGTTCATTTGCGATGAGAAGAGCCACTACAAAAGCGAAGGAAATATAGAAAAGAAAAATTCGGCGATATTCTCGATTCTCGTCTCGTTATCGCGTACCTGATCTTGTATTGTCTCGTCAACGACGATACGAGAAAATATCATTTATCGTCTTGTTCATCGACACCTTCATCTCGTCTCGTCTCGTGTTTATCGATTATCGCGGCACCACTAATCATACAATAGCTTTATATGTCATCAAGCTTTATAGTGAAACTCAAGGTTGGACTTCCAGTTCAGATAGAATGCATTGCAATATGTATCTTTTTCTTCACCGACTATCGAACTTGACATGCGTTTTTGATAAATTTCTACTACAACCTGGTGTTTAGTAAATTAAGGTGCTGCCGGACGCAATTTCACCCAACCTGACCAAAGCTGCCAACATCTTTAAAAAAGGTGCTATTAAACAGAATATCTCTGCCTGGGCACCGAAATCAACGAAACAAAATGCCCCGCGCAAATTGAGGCGCGATTACGAACACGTACGGCCCAAGACATGTCCGTTTTGAGTTGAAATAGACAAGTAATGTATGAAAAACGCTTATTTTTTACACTTGGCGATTTTCTATAGGGTTTTTGTGGTGTCGGTGACGCTTCCGAGATGGCGTGGCGCACGAATCTACGACTCGGATCACTGTTCGATAAATTGGTCAAAATCAGCTGTCAGTGATAAATATGCGTGTATTCTAAAATTGTTATAGAATGTTGTTATTGTGATCAGGATACACAGAAGACTAACCAAGCCATAACGTTTGGTCAGTGTATCAACAAAATACAGTGGTGGTATACATTACGTAATTTATATTCACCTTCGTTGGGTTAGGTTTGATTCGATTCTGTCAAATTCATCGATCAGTGATCCGAGTCGTAGATTCGTGCGCCACGCCATCTCGGAAGCGTCACCGACACGACAAAAACCCTATAGAAAATTGCCAAGTGTAAAAAATAAGCGTTTTTCATACATTACTTGTCTGTTTCAACTCAAAACGGACATGTTTTGGGCCGTACGTGTTCGTAATCGCGCCTGAATTTGCGCGGGGCATTTTGTTTCGTTGATTTCGGTGGCCAGGCAGAGATATTCCGTTTAATAGCAACTTTTTTAAAGATGTTGGCAGCTCTGGTCAGGTTCGGTGAAATTGCGTCCGGCAGCACCTTAACAAAATGACTCAACGAATTTCACATTAAGTTTCGGATATTCATCAAAGTCATGAATTTACTCGAGCGATTTAACACAAATGCGATAGATTTACTAAGCTGGTCTTGTGAATTTGAGAAACAGTCAAATTATTTTGCTGTCAAGTATAGTGATATAAGAAATTCAGTTGCAAATTCTGGAACCGCGTCATGTCCCTAACGCCACTGTACAGAACCGTCGGATGCCCAAATTCTAGCCTTTGTGTTTCTCTTATCAAGTGTGGTGGAATCAAAAATTTAATTGTAAATTCATGAATACCGCATAGTAATTTAAATTGCTAAGACGAATTGTTGATGCTAAAAGTCTGTATGAACATTTTCTCGTGCACTTGTTTAGTACATTTAGAAGTATGTCCAGCAAATTCCAAACATTGTTAAGTAAATTCACAAACACAATGCAATTACTATACAAATTAGTAAATTTATGATACACTTTTGTGCTTTTCGTATCAAGTTCAATGAAATTAAGAATTTTTTCGCAAATTTAAAAGAAATCCATAGTAATTCACAATGCTTTGCCGAATTTGTGAAATTGGGAGTCTTTTGTATTGTAAATGTGTAGTAAATTCACAAACATTTTTAACAGTGTAGACACAATCCCGGCTATTTACTTAACGTCTCTTATTAATTCAAACGTTCTGCCTCCTGCACTTTCATTTCATTTCCGTCAATTTAATCAGAGAAGAGCCAACCATTTTGTTTCATTTCGTTTTCTTGACTCGCTACAAAATTTTGATCAAGTTTAGAAAAAATTTAACCAAGTGATGCGTTAGATTGGTCTAATATTGTTATTGAACATTATATCTTTCAGTGAACCAAATGGCCTGTTCACTTCCCTGTTGGAAGTAAATTGATAGAGGAGGATAGAGATTTTCGGATAGAAAAAGATACAGACTTCCTATCCCTGGCAACTACATACTTTGCATCCCAAAAAGTGATCAAGTTCTATCCCTGAGTCTATCCCTCACGTTTTACCGAGTTTATCTTTTTCTATCCTAAGGTAAATCATTGGAGTTAATAAATTTATATCATTTTCTATCCACATTTATCTATCCATCGCTATCCACAAAGTATCTCCGAAGGTCTATCCATCTGAATACCCACTCGAATCTTTTATTGTCGGCGGCCATTTTTTTTTCTGTTAAAAAAAATTGAATCATGACGAATATTCATAGTTGGATAGATTCAGACGGCGGAGTGTGTGGTGGGGTAGAGCTATGAAATCTTTTTCTCATTTTCATCGCTCAGTCAGGGATTCGAACCCTCGACGGTCAGATTATTAGTCGCACACCATATGCGCTGCGCTACGCTCTCGTCTTGTCATTATAGTACACTTATTCTATACAATCACTGTGATGGGGTGGGGACTTATGAAAGTCAACGGATAGAATCTTTATCCACTTGAATCACTTTGGATCCTTTGGATAGGAAGGGATGAAGATAATGAATCAACCTATCAACGGTCTATCTTTACGAATCTCTTGCTATCTTCTTTTGAGTCCAAACCAGGGCCTATCCTTTCCAATCTCTCATTTCCTTTCTAATCCTATCCACCATCCATCTACGTGAATCTTCTTCTATGCGATTTGGATCCAAACTAGGGCCTTTCCTTCTCAATCTCTAATTTCCTATCTAATCCTATCCACCGCCAATCTACGTGAATCTTCTACTATCTTATTTAGATCTAAACTAGAGCCCATCCTTTTCAATCTCTGATTTCTTATCCGATTCTATCCACAGCTTATCTATCTGAATCCCTCTGATGGTCCGCTTAAAATAAGAATCGCGCATATCTTTGCGTATCCCCAATTTCTTATCCATTCCTAACTATCTGAATCCCATTCGATGCCTATTCAAATTCAAAGTCGCGCCAACCCGTTTGTATCCCTAATTTTGTCGGATGTCTGCGGAATAGAGAAAAGTATATTTTGATCTAGGTATGAAAAAAAAAATAAAACTGGATTTCCGAGGTAGAAACGGATTCGCATGGATAGCGGGTGGATTGATTTGGATAGGATATGGAGGATAGAAAGAGATGGACCGACTTTGGATCGAGACCCGGATAGAAACGGATTCGCACGGATAGCGGGTGGATTGATTTGGATAGGATATTGAGGATAGAAAGAGATAGACCGACTTTGGCTTGAGACTCGGATAGAAACGGATTCGAATGGATAGCGGGTGGATTGATTTGGATAAGATATTGAGGATAGAAAGAGATAGACTGACTTTGGATCGAGATCCGGATAGAAACGGATTCGAATGGATAGCGGGTGGATTGATTTGGATAGGATATTGAGGATAGAAAGAGATAGACTGACTTTGGATCGAGATCCGGATAGAAACGGATTCGAATGGATAGCGGGTGGATTGATTTGGATAGGATATTGAGGATAGAAAGAGATAGACTGACTTTGGATCGAGATCCGGATAGAAACGGATTCGAATGGATAGCGGGTGGATTGATTTGGATGCATTTTCTGTATCCATTCGAATCTAAAAGATTCAAAAAGATTTAATTGGATAGATGTTCTATCCATTTACTTCCAACAGGGTTTGAACAATATTTTTGTTTTAACCAATCGAGCCGATTTATTCGATGAATATTGATTAGTTCAAACAAATATTTATTCGATTCGAATGGAAAAGATTCAAAAAAAAAAAAAAAATCACTTCGAATGAAGCCAATATTTGTTTGACCGTGTGACTATATGCAAGAATTTCTGTGATTCAAAGAAAATTTGTTGACCTCGACAGAACTTTCCTCTGAGTGTGCCTCTTTTTCGTTTTTATTTTCCATTTCATTAGAAAAAAGCCAGTTTTATATATGTATATGACAAATACTACCAACTCAGCTCTTCGCTATTCGACTGTAAATTAGACACTATAAAATAAGAGTGTAAAAAATTCATACCGATTAAAGAGACATAAATTCAGTTTTAACCCTTTGCTTCACGTAAGCTCGCTACTCCATTCAAACCGAGACGATTCGCGACTTACGTGAAGCAATGGGTTAATGCTCCATATATAGTATGTCCGATACAAAATTTAAAAAATAAATAACCGGCTGTTTCATTGTACTCTTTCATTTTTTATGACCCTAGATGACTTTAGATAAATGTGTTTCGCAAACACACGGTATATGATATCAAATATGGCCTATACATATACCTATGGGGCATTCCATACCGAAACGACCTGCACCTGACCCTCGACCTTTGGGATTCGGTTCACGATTTTTTATGTGATCGGCCCAACTCTGAAACAGACTGAGATTTTTTTCAAATTTCTCAAGAAATGTCTGATGTACTGATAATTTGTGAAAATGAACACATCTTTGGCCATAATTCTAAAGTCCGGGAAAATTCTGGAAAATCCTGTGTCAAATATCATAATTTTTGAGCCTACACCCAGAGTGGGCCAGCGTTCGCTTCATATTTTGTTTCGTTTGTTTCGATACAAGAAATTGAAAAAGATCGGAAAAAAGTGAAAAACGGACAAACGTTTCACGGGTCTCCCTACGCCCCAGAGACCTATTATACCCCGCCTTACTCTATAAGAATATTCTAGTAACATTCCATAGTGATTTGACTTGTGCTTCCATTTCTTCAATTTTTTTTAATCGAAACAGTCCAAGAATAAAAAGAAGTGAACGCGGCCCACTTCGGGTCTAGGCTCAAAAATTTCGATATTTGACACCAGATTTGCCAGAATTTTTCCAGAATTTAGAATTACGGCTAACGATGTGTTCATTTTCAAAAATCATAAGTAAATGAGACAATTTTCGAAATATTTGAAAGAAAATCAGAGTCATTTTTGAAATTGGGGCAACATAATCATGAACCGAATCCGAAGGGTTGAGGGCCAGATCCAGGTCGATGCAGTATGGAATGCCGCAAATATGTATGGGGTATTCCATGCCAATTCGACTAACCTATGACCCTGACCCCCTCAGATTTTCCAATCAATTTTTTCTACGATTCTCCGATCTTCAAAATGCGACGCCAATTTTTTTCAGATTTTTCCTATAACTGGTTTTTTTTTTCAGAAATATCCAAATGTTACGTCCGGGCATTACCGCCCGTACGTTCGCCCCTCACTTACTTCAGTACCTCAACTCTTCACACGCTTCCCCCCTTTTCCCTCTACGTCTCCACTCTTCTTATCTGCCTGCTACCGGATCATCCGCGTCTTCCCTTCCTACTTCTAGAAAAGACTCGTTGCACCCGGCACTGCCAAATGCAACGAGTCAGCAAAACCTTTTTTGCAACACCTGCTTCGAAAGTTTTATTTTCGAGGGCTGTGTAGCGAGCGCAAAATACCTTATTTCCGAGGGGTGAGGTAAAGAGAGAGTTGGCGCATGCGCACACCGCAAATACTCTACTTTGCGAACTAGTGCTTTTGTCGCGCATGCGCACATCGCGAATACTCTACTTTGCGCACTAGTGCTTTCTTCGTGCACTGTGTCATGGCGGTGGACAGTCGCGATGTGCGGTTATATTGATTAATCAATCTGTCTCTCAAATCAAACTTTCTTCGCAGGGAGTTACAAAAAATATCGTGTGATACACGTGCGGATAGGCACTCGCCTTCGGCTCGTGCTACAAACGACACTCGTCGGATATTGCCTACCTCCCGCACTTGTATCACAATATACTATTATCTTACTGTCCTAGCAACTACCTACCTAGCTATGCTTCCCTCGTTTCCTCACTCACTTCTCAACTATACCGCTTCGTGCGAAGATAGCATATATAACACAACTACCATTATAACAACCAACTGTTAACCCGAATAAAAGTTATTAGTTTGCTAACTAAACCTTCATTACATCAACAATCCCTCAGTTATACTCAGGTATTTAAAGCAGGGGACAAGACCCAAATAAAAGACGTAACACAAAGTTAAAAAAAAAAATTCGACGTTTTAAAAATCTGAAAAAAATCAATAAAATTCTAAAAAGGAAGATAATTTTTTCCAATTCAATTTTACAGTGGTGTTCTCGAGGGGTCACCCGGGACAGGACTAAGCCAAGGGAAAAAGTCCAAGTCGAATACTGTCTTTTTTTCAGACGTCAATTTTTGTGCTTAAAATAGTACTGCATAGTTGAAATTGAAAATTTTTTTTGCTTGTTTTTTTGCATTTTTTATTATTTATTTTTTTTATTCAAGAATTTTAATTTTGACTATGCGGTACTATTTTAAGCACAAAAATTGACGTCTGAAAAAAAAAGATAGTATTCGACTTGGACTTTTTCCCTTGGCTTAGTCCTGTCCCGGGTGACCTCTCGAGAACACCACTGTAAAATTGAATTGGAAAAAATTGTGTTCTTTTTTAGAGTTTTTTAGATTTTTTTCAGATTTTTAAAACGTGGCGTTTTTTTTTAGCTTTGGATATTTCTAAAAAAAAATACCAGCAATAGGAAAAATCTGAAAAAAATTAACGTTGCATTTTGAAGACCGGAGAATCGTACAAAAAATTGATTACAAAATCTGAGGGGGTTAGGGTCATGGGCTGGTCGAATTGGCATGGAATACCCCATATACCGAGAATATTCGGTGACAATAAACGATCCCCTTCCTACGGCAAAACGAACACAGGCGCGGTGCGCGTGCGTGAGGCTCGATCGGGAAGGGATGCAATGCTACTGGCACCTCATTCCCTCCCGAACGAGCCTCACGCACGCGCACCGCGCCTGTGTTCGTTTTGCCGTAGGAAGGGGATCATTTATCGTCACCGAATATTCTCGGTATATGATATAACCATTAGACTGACAGTTATTTTGATTATAGACGAAATGTTTCGCTCCGAGTACATGAATCGGTTCCGAATGAATAAAAAAAAAAGCCTCGCCAAATCTTAGCCCTTGATTTTAATATTAAGGGGTGCCGACAGCCCCTTACTTTTTCCCATTTGAATAACATGGGCTTTTTGAGAGTTTTATTCAATTTTTTTCTTGAAGACCCAATTATCCGTCAAAAAATCTAAGATTGGGCAAAAATGTCGGTGATAATACTCCCTTCCAGTAAAAAAAAAATTTGGCAACATCCATTAGGAATTTCATGTGGTTTATTTCATTGTTCGGAGTCTAACAATAAGATTTGAGGGATGAGAACGAAGACGAAATTGCCACTGCTAAAGGATAGTAGTTATAGTAGTCACAAATTAAAAAAAAATCGCTATCTTTCATCCAAAGTTTTATGAGTATCATACCGTTTGATAATATTACTAAGAATCATTGGTATTCTCTCAACATTTGATATGCCATATTTCCGTATTGAATGCTTGAAACGTATATGTAGGTATTGGAGTTTCTCCTTCAGCGATATCAGCATCTGTGACCATATTATAGATACAGTATACAGTAGAAATCTATTATGAGATGAACTACATATGAGATATAGTTGGGCATCATTTGATTATCTATTTGATTTGAACGCGAATTAATTTGAATATATAGATTGTATAGTATAGACATTGCAGAGCGCACTAACATCACCAGACATTGAAAAAATACCATTTTCATTGAAACGGATGTCTTGAATTTCTCAATGTCTCATGAACAGTATATTTCGTATTTTGATTTCGGGCTGTCAGCCATTAGGTACTATTTCTATATATGTATTTGTAATTTGTATACATCTTAACGCATAATACAACACCTGATCCGTAATATATTAACAACACGATATTATTATACCACAACACACTGTTCGCTTCAAAGTCTATGGTTTATTGAAGCCAGTAGTTTAGTCAATCCGTGATTTGACCGTGTATTTTGGGTAAGCAACGATTTTTTTTTTTTGCTTTTGTAGGGGGGTCGGCTGTGGGTGGAAAACTCAGTTTTTGGGACTTGGGGGCCGTCGTCATTCGGCCGCCATCTTGAAATTAAGGGTATCATTAGTTTTTGTGATTTATCTTCGTAACCGCGAGGCAAACAAAAATTTTGTAGAAAGCATTTTTGTAGCCTATACAATTATTCATAACTTTGATTCATAACTGTTACGGTTAAGATCAATAATAAAAAAAGTTACGAGCAAATAAGATGATGAGATACTTTGAGGCGAAATAACTCTGGAATTTTTAATTTCACAATGGACATGCTTGACCTATTCACTTTGTTTTTCTTTTTTTTGTCGTCCTTTTCTGCTCATAACTTTTTTATCATTGATCTGAGCGCAAAAAATTACAGATCAAAGTTATAGATAATTGTATAAGCTACAAAAATGCTCTGCACAAAATTTTTGTCAGCTTCACGGTTACGGAGATAAACGAAAAACTAATTACACCCCTAATTTCAAGATGGTGGCTGAATGACACCCCCCCCGCCCCCCCCCCCCCAATCGCGAAAACTGAGTTTTACACCAACGGCCGATTCCCCCATGGAACCCACCAATAAAAATCACTGCGCACCCAAAATGCACGGTTGCACCCTTCTTACGCACGAATTGACTGTACTATACAGTAAAATATTTGATTTTGAGCAGATAGCCTTTTTCACCACGGGGATGTATGTACACGCCTTGGAAGTAATTTTTTTCAAATCATTCCTTCGCCTGAAAGAAATATTCTATTGAAATAGAAATCATCAGAAGTATTCTGAACTTCGTCTTCATAGATTAAATTTACTCCAAAAAATGAAAATTCTAAAATAATTTCATTTCGGGGCAGGCCAAAAGTATATGGGCATATCCACGGAACTTTTGATTTCTGTGAGGGATAGTAGTTGTGTACATTTCAAGTACAAATTGGATACCCCAAGGGTGTTCTCGACTGACAAATACTTTATATTTAAATTAATTTCCGCATGTAAATTTCCATCAATCATCCAAAAAATCATCAATTTTCAAATTTGTTCAAAAAATGTTTATAAACTTATCTTTTTCGTGCAGTATCCGAAATGTTGTTTTAAACAGCACGAGCATTTAAATTGAAATACGTGTTGTAAACGCGCTTACGTTTTTAACCCTCCGTGTGTACACGTCTGGGTCTTTAAAGGAACAGTGGAAATTTGGAACTTCAATTTCCCGTTCTTGAATTAGTGGCCTTTAATAGAGGTGTTTAAATTTTTGATTTCAACAACTTCTGGGCCATGTAGTCGACACTCCAAGAAGTGACCCAGAATTTTTTCAGATGTTTTCAAAGCCTAGAAAACTCAAAAAACTTGACTGTTTCCTAAAAGACCCAGTGTACACACCGTGTCTCGAAAAATATAGTGTACACAAGGAGGGTTAATTCTTTTTTTACCGCAGTGCGAATTCGACCACGAAAATGATTTTTCAGAGATTATTTCAAAAAGAAAATTGAATTTTCATTTTTTCTCCACCAGCACTCGACGAAGCCTTGAAAATGAATTATTCTAATTTTTTCGTGTATACTGAGACTCAAGAACACAAATTATTCTAGTGTTATAGGTGTGTTGTCAATTCTTCCGAAATTTGTTTTTATACGTCAAAATTACAAAATTCCGTGGATATGCTCATATGGATACAGGGTCAGTCTTCTATTGTCGTGAGCTTTTAGCACACTTCTTTCTTCAATGTTTACAAAAAAATCGGCTTAAAATAGACAAATTCGTATCTAAAAATCGAGTTCATCAAATCTTATTGGTCTGTACCGAAATTACGTCAATATAAAACCAATCTTAAAAATTTGGAAAAACCTAAATGAACGATGGGACCTGTACCCTTTGATTACCTTACCAATTTTTCTTCGGTGTAATCAATCTACCGTGCGGTTATGTGGAAAGAAAAGGCTCCAAGCGCGCGAACTTTGATTTATTCAAATCTCATTGGCCGGCAGAATAGCGCCAGCGACTCCACCAACTTTTCAGTAATATCCCTAGTTCTGTCGTCTGCTAGATTCACACAAACAGAACCTATTGTTGCCACGGTCTGCCGCCATTTGTATTTGACAACAATCAGAAACAAATAGCAGACGGGGTATAGGGATATTCGTGGCGAGTCTGAAATTGTCGACCCTCGAAATATTGTAATAAATCAGCGTCTGCGCGCTTGGAGCCTTTTCTTTCCACATAATCGCGCTGTATACGTAAGAGCAAAGTCGATAAAATCTCAAATAATTTGAAATTATGTTTGAAAATACTGCTAATCAGCAGTGAAGAAGTTGAGTTGATAGAATATTCCATCACAGCATAGCAGTGATTTGGGAGAAAAAAAAAATGAATAATATCCCGGAGCGTTTACCATTTTTGATATTAAATTAAAAATAATAGCTCAAAATCAAATTTTCTGTTCGGTAGTATACAGCGTGAATTCCTATCTTTTAGACAGGTGATCTTGAGCCGAATTTCCGAGCAAGCTCCAAACGCACGCAAATTTTGCAAATTTGCAGTGTGGCCAACTTCCTACCGAGCCAAACTGTCAAAATATTGGAGGGTTATACACATCGCGGTGATCTGTCATGAATAAATGAAGTTATAGCTGCACTGCAAATTTGCCTGCGCTCAGAGCTTGCGCATGCGCACTGGGAGTTCAGGTGAATTGCACCTATCTCAAAGATAGAAATTCTCGCTATATATGTAATATACATAATAACATGTTGTAATAATCGCCACATTAAATTCGAAATTACACTATGAATACATATAAGTATTCAACGATCACTCGGTATTGTTCCATTTTTTCTTCTTTTTTCCTCTACTATTTCTCTAGCATTCTGAATGGCACAATTTCACGACAAAAAAATTCCACAATTTCTCTCATAATTTGTTCATACTTGTTAATTTATCTATATAAAATCGAACACCATGATATTAGTTATGTATTATATTATATGTATATACCTGGATATGTTTCATATCAAATAACTATTCCAATACATTAGTCTGTAATTACTACATTAATGACACTTCATTCATTTGATTGATGTTCGTATACAGTGTGAATTCCTAACGTCTGAACACTTGGGGTAGTGTTGAGGTGGCCAAGAGTCCAGCGTCGGCAATTGTTTCCCAATTTCAACGAATAAGAAAGCCCGAATCCAATATAACAATTGACAATTTTGATTGCTGGCCACCTCAACGCTGCTCTGAGTGTTGAGACGTTAGGAATTCACCCTGTACAACCAGCATCGTTGGTTTTTTTTTTGTTTTTCTTTCCAATTTGATGCAATTTACCATTCCCTGCTTTCAACGAGCCTCGAAAATATTCGAGCTCGAATATTAAATATATTCGTATCCTTACAATTTGACTTGGAAATAAAAATTCAGTCACTTCACCGTTCCTAAGCAGTGATGCAGTTGAGGAATTTAATTTCTTGAATTATGCTATAAACATTCATAATTCACATCAATTCACATAAATAATAAATAATTTATACAAACTATATGTATAGCAACTGAACAGCGAAAATTTTTTTTTAGTTTTCTTACCATTTCTCATTTGACAAAAAAAATTAAACCCTTTTTGAAGAACATCATTTGTTTTTGTTTTTCATTTTTTTCACTTACGATTTCGTCCTTCGCATCAATTCTCATTTCGAGGACTTTTGCATTGAGAATTAGGAATATCAGCTGGCAGAAGAATATTTATGCGATCCGTTGTTTGAAAGTTCACTTTTTGAGCATTGGATTTAGGCCGCAAAGTGACCAATTTCAGGTCACTAAAATATAGTGAAATATTATAGGACAGGAGCCCATAATGAAAATATTATCGGACAATATGAATATGTTTCATCTAAATAAACATAGTCAGGTTAGTTTTGACTACGTTCACACATTATAAAATAAAATGTCTGAAAATGTCAAATGTATGAGTGAAAATATTTTGATACAGCAAAACGCAATAACACCAGTAATTTTGGAAACTATAAAGTAAGTATAAGTGTATAACACTTTAGGTGTGCCATTTTCCAAAAAGTGAACCTTCAAACAACGGATCGCGTAAAATATTGTATGCACCAAGTCCGAGAAGTGTCAAATCCGGTATGGGTATTTTCCAAAATTCGCCTCTGAGTGTGTTGTGTCACAGCATACTCGATCGGCTCATATTAGAAATTACCCATACCGGATTGTGACACTTTTCGGACTTGATACATAAATAGCTATTTCACAATTTATTTGACTAGCACGCACGTAAACCTATCATTATACATATACACTTTATTGGCCTCACAGTCAATGAGAAGCGTTTTTGCATATAGGTATACACTCGAACTCCCGCTATTTGACCGAGTGGGGCCGAGCATTTCTGCTATTTGACGAAAGTAGGGGCCTCCCACTCCTTGTGGACGGTTTTCTGCGCAGCCAGTTCACGCCACTCCGCGTCACTCGCGGCCCCGATGTTAAGGGGAACGCTGCCGAGTAGTGGGGATTAAGCCCGTCAAATAGCAGAAGGCGAGTGTGGTCAAATAACGGGTGGTCAGATAGCGGGAGTTCGAGTGTATACTATATATACTGGGTGAATTCTCTCCGGGGTCCGGAAAGGGTGTGGCTTAAATCGGCTAAGACTCCGCCTCCTCCTATTCATACTTGTTATTATTAGGGGAATGATTGCCTTCAGATAATAAACGATCCATTCAGAAATTAGAATGAATAGTATAGTGTCTCCTTGTTTTGACGAGACTACATCAATTTTCGTCTATTATGTAGATAACACGGCAGGAGCCAAATCAAATAGTAGCTCACAATGAGTGAGAATTGTTATTCTGAAAATTACAAGTATGAATAGAAGAAGGCGGAGTCTCAACCAATTTAAGCCACACCCTCTCCGAACCCCGGAGAGAATTCACCCTGTACAATGTTAGACCTCGCCAAAATAAAAAAAATAATTTTTGATTTCGTCCGAAACAATTTTAAACGAAAGTATTTGCCCTAATAATGATCCTGTCTAAATTTGAGCTCCGTCGGATAATTCTTAGAGGTCGCGCATTGAGTCTCAATTTTTGCTATTCAATTACCACGTAAAAATTGTTTTTCGACCGTTCAGTGCTCATTGAATTTTTCCTGGGTATAGAACAGTCATTTTATGCAATTTTAGGGCCTCAAATGACACTAATTGTGGGAAGCATGAAAAAAATACTACGATGTAGCGCTAGACGCGAATAATATCCCGTACCGTTTGTGGCATTTAGTTTTCAGTCGTTTTTGAGAAAAAAATTAAAAACCCGAAAAAAACTCGAAAAAAACACGTTTCTGTACCTTTCGCGTCGAACGCTGCTTAAACGAAGGCAGATGGACCATAGGTTGACGGGACCTTTTTTGTGAAGCGTTAAATTTCCTGCAAAAAAGTCCGCGATGGCATAAATCTATAGTTGGTATCCGATGCGTTTGAGGCGATCCAAAACGTACCTTCGAAACGACATTTTTCCGTCGACTAACAGCAACATGGCAGCCGTTGCCATGGCCATGGCCTGTCAATCGACGGAAAAGTGTCGTTTCGTACGTGCGTTTTGCATCGCCTCAAACGCATCGGATATCAACTATAGATATATGTCGTCATGGACTTTTTTGTGGAAAATTTAACGCTCTACAAAAAAGGTCCAGCCAAACTATGGTCTATCTGCCTTCGTTTAAGCAGCGTTCGACGCGAAAGGTATAGAAACGTGTTTTTTTCGAGTTTTTTTCGGGTTTTTAATTTTTTTCTAAAAAACGACTGAAAACTAAATGCCACAAACGGTACGGGATATTATTCGCGTCTAGCGCTACATCGTAGTATTTTTTTCATGCTTCCTATAATTAGTGTCATTTGAAAACGTAAAATGATTGGTCTAGTATTCGCGGGCAGTATGAATCGCTGTGAGGTCTTAATTATAGTATGTTGAGGTTTCAACATAGGGGACATTCCTTGCCAAATCGACCTTGTCCTGACCCTCGCCCTCCCAGATCTGGTCCGCGTTTTTTGTATCATTCTTCTGACTCTAAATAGCAATCAAAATTTTTTTTAGAATCTTCGAAACAAATTTGAGCGCGTCATGCATTTTCAAAGTTTTTTTTTTTAACACCTCGATGACCGTGATGGAAACGTCTGAAAAAATTCTCAAAAATTCTACGTCAGAAATGAAAATTTTTTAACCAAAATGTATAATGTCTGGACCTTCGCTGAAACCTGTTTTTTTTAAATCTTTTTTCAAAGAAAAAGTTTGAAAAAATAGAAGTGAAGATCAATACACCGTGGATTGCTGCTTGAATATTTCCAACGACAGCCAAGGATATCTGGAAATTTTTTCAGATTTTTTTGAACATTTTTTTTTTCTGGGATATCAACGTTGAATCAGATTAGAAACCTGGAAAAACAGGTTAGAGCAAAAGCCCAGACATTATGAATTTTGGTTCAGAAATTTTAATTGCTGACACAAAATTTTTGAAAATTTTTTCAGATGTTTCGACCACGGCCATCGAGGTGTTGAAGAAAAAATTCAAAAATTCATGATTCGTTCAAATTTGTTTCGAAAAATCTGAAAAAAATTCTGATTGCTATTTAGAGTCAGAAGAATGATACAAAAAATCGCGGACCAGATCTGAGAGGTCGAGGGTCAGGACAAGGTCGATTTGGCATGGAATGCCCCATATCTTTAAAGCCCAACGTATAATTAAAACCTCACAGCGATTTAGACTCCCTGCGAATGCCCAGGGAAAATTCAATGAGCACTGAACGGTCGAAAAACAATTTTTACGTGTTAATAGAATAGCAAAATTTGAGACTCAATGCGCGACCTCTAAGAATTATCCGATGCAGCCCAAATTTAGACAGAATCATTATTAGGTCAAATACTTACGTCCAAAGTTGTTTCGGACGAAATTGAAAATCATTTTTTTTTTGGCGAGGTCTACTGTACATATATTATATATCGATACCAACGTTCTAATATGTCGTAACCCACATCTGGAAAATTGTTCAGGAGGCCATGAAAACGCTTCACTATTACCATTGAAAAGATAGGATTTTACGGATTTAAATATTTATTTAAAAATAGTAAATCAACGATCTGACCGCTAAAGCTTAAACATAAGCTGCATAACATTATTATCATTCAATTTTTCAAAGAAAGTCCATTTCTGAAATTTTGTAGGTTACGACATATTAGAACGTTGGTATCGATATATTGGCCATTCTCCCAAATCCTGTACGCAAATGCGGCCTCCGAATTTTTGATTTTTCTTAAAATGATTTCTTCGCATTATTTAGGTGTCAACGAAGGGATTCACCGAGTATGAAAGATCGCTGACTTCAGTTAATGGGGGTTTCCGTAATTACTAGATTTTGCTGCGAAATTCTCCAATATAATTGACCGGTTCAAAAAATGCCTGAAACCGAAATTAAAAACACGGTGGTCGATCGGAAATTTTCTGAAATTTTCAAAAATGATGATCATTTTCTTCTCATTTGTCATTTTAAGCGCGAAATTCGAAAAATAAAACTTAAAATGTTGATTCCACCATGTTGCCCATCGAAAATCATGTCTATAAACTTTCCGCTCGTTCACCTCCACACGGAGAGAAATTCGGTTCGCCTGCTGTGCCACGCGTGGTGGCGCTGCTGTTCCTTACTTTTGGTAGCTGATACGCACTTGTTTGGGAGAGCTGCTGCACCAAAAGTTAGAACAAGGGAGAGCAGTTATACCAAAATATGGAATAGCTGCTCGCCCGGCCGATTAGTATACAATGTGTGCCTCTTGGTACAGTAGCGCTCCCAGCTTGGACTGTACATTATACCCATGCGAGTGACGCTGCTGTACTTTAAAAAGGATAGCACCTATCGGTCGCAGTATAGGTGGCGTACCAAATTTCTCTCCGTGCAAGTCAAAAATAAAAGAGTAACAATGAAGAAGTGCACAAATAATGACAGAGAACACTCAAATTTCATTTAAACCGTAACTGTGACTTGGAGGTGAACAAGCGGAAAGTTTTTAGACATGATTTTCATCGGAAATTTTCTGAATTTCTCGAAAAAAACCTCCGATTTTCAAAAATCGATAGGCAACATGGTGGAATTACCATTTTAGGTTTTATTTTTCGAATTTCGCGCTCTAAATGATGAATGAGAAGAAAATGATCATCATTTTCGAAAATTTCAGAAAATTTCCAATCGACTACCGTGTTTTTAATTTCGTTTTCGGGCATTTTTTGAACCGTTCGATTATATTGGAGAATTTCGCAGCAAAATCTAGTAATTATGGAAACCCCCATTAAGTGAAGTGAGCGATCTTTCATACTCGGTGAATCTCTTCGTTGACACCTAAATAATACGAAGAAATCATAAAAAAAAATCAAAGATTTGGAGGCCGGATTTGCGTACAGGATTTGGGAGAATGGTCAATATATATATATATATATATATATATATATATATATATATTTTATATTTTCGTATCAATTATTTAACAAAGGTATGGATAGTAATTCAGAAATATCCGTTTCTATACATACCTCAGCTTACATCCTACAAAATATTTAATTATTTCATTGAATGTTTTGTTTGTTTTTGTGTTTCAATGTGCAAACGGCTATCTCAATTTCATCTTAACCGATTCAAATATCATTTCATCGGAAATATGAGCAAATATAATGATGATAATAATAATAATAATAATAATAATAATAATAATAATAATAATAATAATAATAATGATAACAATAACAACAACAGGCAACTATTAAACTTCAATAGTACTCAGCTTTCGAGCTTGTATTGTTCATTCCGCCGTAGTTATATCTTCAGAGATGGACAAAATTATTCACGAGTCTATATAAAACTCCTCAGCTCTATGAGAGTGTGAAATCTTCATCGCTTCGCAACGTATGAGGTTTTGATTAAGAAAAAACTTTTTTGTAACACATGCACTATTTTTGCGTTTTTTTTACCTAAAAATGGGGCGTAAAATCAACGTTTCTGCCCGCTTCTTTGGGATCGCTCAAAAACGCGAAAATCGCGCGTGTCACAAAAAATATGGTGTGCACCAAGGGCTAAGTGGGCTTTTTGACCTTGTGTGGTTGCAGTACTCGTCTTCGGCTCGCAAATGCACTCGTCTTCGACTCGTGCTAGCTCACCTTCGACTCGTACTGCAAACTTCACACGCGGTCTAAAAAAGCCCACTTTACGCCCCTGGTACACAATATACTATTTCATCATTCTCTATCGTTTCTCATAGTTATTGAGAAGTTTAAGAGTTGGCTAAAGAAATAACTATGAGATCTTCATTATCCCTTCATTCACTGCGTCCATCCGCTGATCATGTTATATCGATTCGTCGGAACTAAAAACTTGGCAGTTTTTTTTTCCTCCTTTTTTTTCTGCTTCTATTTCTTCTCTTTTCACAAGTTATCACCAGCGAGCTAGTAGGTTTGTCCTCTGATATCTTTTACAAAAAATATCATTCCCGATATATTTCATAAGAAATGAATAACAATAATGATGACAGTTATTGGAAGAGACTTACTTTGGAAAAGGTATGAGATGTTTCAGCCATTTATGGATACATTTTGTGAAAAATGAACAGCCATAATGATATACATATAAACTGGTCTGTAAAAAATGATAAGGGCTTTTTTTTCACGTTTGGAAAAAATTAGTGACGTAGAATTATGATTAGTCGTGTGACAAAATAGGCCGGATAACAATCAACGATTAATTGTCTCTGCATTGAAATATATTATGACAAGAATAGTATGGGTCTATATGATACGGAAACGTACCGATATCAATGATACTAATTATTTTTTGACTCGTAGACCCGTATATTATAATCTTGCGGCCAAACTGTACGTTCATCGACGTTCAACCATTTATATACGTACAACAAATGCAAATTTGACACCCCCAACACCAACACCACGAATTTAATATTTGACTTGACAAATGATTCTAGGAATACATTTATAAAGTCATACGTGGAGAACGGTGGAGGGGGTCAGGACGCTATGCTTGATCCACCTCGTGGCAGACTTCCATGTAGTCTGGGTCGTGCATGATGGCTTTGATCAGGTCCTTCAGGACCGTGTACCTCGGAAACATCGGATACATCTTTGAGTCGTTGTATTCGGTCTGGGAAAGAAAATCATTTTCAAAATTTAACCACATATGTAAATTACGAACTATTTTACTAAAATCCACGCTGTTTTCAAATTTTATGTAGAAATTGTGAAATTTAAAATGCCGGATCCTATATCGCGGGGTAACAGATCAACTGCAGATAAAAAGGTCTTTCGATTATGATGAAAATTCGCTATCGGACGCTTTCCAAATTTAAGTTAAAAATCATGAAGTTCAACATGGCAGATCCATAAATTCTCAATTTTGTTACTTTGCCATTTTAAATTTTGCAATTTTAGAGTCAGATTCGTTATCTGAAAAATGAATCGAATGAGAAGCGTTCTGAAATATTCAATCAATCACAGGTTAATGCATTTCGGTGTTAATGCGACCAATAACTTTCTTTGGGGGGGGGGGGGGGGGGGGGGAAAGGTATTAGAAATTTTTTTGCATTTTTCCAAATTTTTCTAAATGAACGCATAATATCTCAAGAATATTGTGTCAAAATTTCAAGTCGATCGGAGCAAAATTAACGGAGTTATTAGTTTTTGAGCGTCCGGTGCTCCAGGCCGGGTTTTTATAGTTTTTATAGTTTTTCAGAGTTTTGCGTAGACAAATGCAAAAAGATGCTCTAGATCATGTGGATGGAAGCTTTTTGCTCTACGGACCTGGCATCGACGACTTTGTGAGTATAAGAAAATCATCTCATTGTAAATTTTTCAGTGTGCAAAACTTTAAAGCGTTTTTCTGAAACTTGTCATGTTTGAAGTCCGTTTTCACCATAACTCAAAATCTACTGGACCGATCGTTTTGAAATTTTGCACAGTACTTTTTCACATAATTCACCAGGTATTGACGAGAGCTTTTTTTTTTTTTTTTAATTATTGTTAATTTTACAACGACAAATTAGCCGATTTTTCTAGCGAAAATGGGTTTTTTGGCTTCCGAGTGCTACGAAAAAATTGAAAAATCGAAAAAAAAAATCCTCTCGTCATTACCTCGAGAAACAGCTCTTGTAAACAATGGATTTTTTTTTTTTTTTTTTTTCTGATGATTCGATTGCGAGTTATGACGAACACCGCAAAACTATTTTTTTTCGAGGCGCCTCCGGAGATTCACTGTCACTGGTTCAATTTTCAATATTTTGCAATGAAAATTTAGGGAAATATTGTTCAAATGTTGCATTATTATATGGAAATTGACTGAATGAACTAACACTATCTGTATCGCCAAAAAATCTCAAAACATGCCTTTTTTTTCACCCAAATAACATCCCCCCCCCCCCCCCGCTTCGGGGAGAATCACTCTAGCCTCTAATCGTCTAGAACCTAAGCAGATTTATTATTCATATACGATTAGGGTACTGTCGATTTACGACCGTGTAATAATTATTTGGAATACATTCATAAACACAGGTTCAGTAATCGATATGAGTTTTCCAATAATTGGTTACGAGTAAGCTCTCCTTTGCCATGTGGAGAATTTATATCTATATTCCCGAATGGAAAGCAGGGGGACGTCTCGCGCGAAATGTCGTTTCCCTGAAAGTGAAACGTTCGAGGTAATCGCAATGAAACAAGATGCGAATAACGAAATTGCTGTATTCAATTCTCTTCGTGTTCTTAGTGCATTTTTGTCAAGTTTAATAGCTATAACCGGGTTCAGGAGCAGCGTGCAACCACCCACGATTAAGTAAGTAAGCGATTTTACGCTGAGCCCAACATGTGCAACAGGCAATCTCATAACAGTACAAAAGTATAATTTCATGGTGGATAGATATAGGTATACACCTATACCTAACATACATGCGTTCTTTCAGGTGGATTAACTGCGGGTGGTAACCAACCACCCTAGGGTTTCAATGTAGTTACATATAAGTGGAAAATTGCCTCGTCAACGTAAGTGTCTGCTGACCTGGCAACAGGAGCTAAAACTACGATTATATCCGACGTAATGTTATGATGAACAGCTTCATTTCATCCCTTATTTTACCCATGAAATGGCCAGGCATTGCGCCAGTAGGTACACCGCAAATCAAAACTTTAGTTCAACCCTCCAACGTTGCAAAACTACTGCAGTATAATTGTACTCATAGCGAAGAGAATGTCCAATCGACTATTTTAATTCAAAATTATTTGACATTTCATTTCCAACAAGTTGTGAAGTGAAGCAAAAGATTTGAAACCAATCGATGAAACTTTGCTCGATATTGCATGTTACGTGTGATAACACTCGTGTAAGCGCACAATATGCAATACCTATCCAAGTACAATAATGCCGTGCTGTTATACCTCCCTTTATGCATTTACCGGAAAAAAGGCTATAGCATATAGTCGTTAACTGCGATACTGAAGACTGAAAAGAGGTGGATAAATCAATGATTTATATATATACCTTATATATACCAATGAGGCGATTTTACGAAAAGCATCGTATTTCCCGAGTATCGCGTGGTATGATAAAGTTGGGGAGTAGAGCTAATAAGTTATGATTTAGAGAGTAAGCGATGCCAGTTTGCAGACACCTGTCTTTACCAAACCGGGCAAGTTACAAGTTACACTGGCTAAAAATGGCGGGACACCTGAGACGAGAGGGTTCTGTTTTATGTACACTGAGAGAAATATCTAGTTCCCCTAACCCAAATCGGCGAGTGAAATAAGGCATCAACATTTTTTTTTGTGTACAACAAACGTTTTAAAATTCAGTAGCAGTTACTGGAAATTTCGGTGAACGTAACTATACCAGCGAACTATTCCAACAGAGTTCTTTTAACTAAACCATCTTTACTAACTTATATTGGTTCGAGTGACATTGCGTTGGAGTTGAAGTAACCCTTTGTTTTTCGAGAAATCGTGTATTATAAACGAGATTATAAAGTAGCGCTGATTGATAAGTTAGTGTTAACTCAACTCGATTTTATCGTAATGGAATTTCGCTGCGCGAAAAAAATTAATTTAGATTGTTACAATGAATTTATTACAATGTATGATGCGTTGAGCAACACCTACTATTGTAATCAATCGCATATTGATACATAGCAAGGATTTACAGATTAGAAAAACATCGCATTATTTTGGCCGGGATTCGATCCGGGGACGCACGCATTCGCTCGCATTAGTAGTCGCACGCTCTACCGACTACGCTCAACTATTTATTGAAATATAAGATCACTTTTGTCTATTTATTTGGCATCTGTCTCAATGATATCAACGTTTTAATGCAGCTAAGATGTCTCAACTGAACATCTGTTTCCTAGAGTTCCAAAAGTTCTCATTTACTCTGACGCTCGCAGTAAGTATGTAATAATATCTATGAAAATCTATAGATTCGTATATGTTCACCGAAGTTCCCAGTAACTGGTACTGAATTTTGAAACGTTCGTTGAACACAAAAAAAAATGTTGAGGCCTTATTTCACTCGCCGATTTGGGTTGGGGGAACTAAATATTTCTCTCAGTGATAGTGTCTGTTACTCGCGAGTAACTTTAGTTCAGTGAAAGTGATAAATTATGTGGTTTGAACTGAAAATTATAGTTGATGATACCTTAGTAAGTTGGCGTCTGAAAGTATTAAATATAAACATGTTGTTTGAGTACACTTGGAATTATAAAAACTAGTCCATTTAAACAAACGAGTAAAGTTGAATTGTTGGTTAATTTTTAATAGAAAATAGAGTTCCGTCAACTGAAAATATAGTTAGGATTACCCGAAAAATTCAACACCCCAAAAATAGTACATGCAATTCGCTAAAAATTGTGCCTTGCACAGCAGACTAAATAGTTACTGTAAATATTCGAGAAAAGTTGAATATACGGCCGGAAAAGACTGTTAATATGACTAAATTTCTGGCGTGGTTACTGTTACTACATCACATATGCTCGCTGTACCCTAATTATAGTTACATCAACGAAAAAAAGAGTTACGGTTACTATAAAATTTTAACTGTATCAAAAATGTTGATTTTACACATTGAATTTCTCTCAGTGTACTCAATATCGAATTCTAACCAAAGTCTAACGTATATCATTGAATAATATTTTTTCAATAGTGCAGTTTGAAAGTTATCACGAAAAATATCACTATAGGGTAAAGTGTGGGTATTACTGCGGATGTGGGTATTACACCCAGAAAAATAATTTGTTTGAGGCAACAAAATCGTTTTGTTAGTCCGATTTCCCGAATTTTTAGTTGACTCAACTAAAAATCTCGTCAACTGAACCAAATCGGCTGTTTTCCTTTTGTTGCTAGTCCAAAATAATTTTGTTGAATAATTTTTGTTACACAAACAATACTTTTGGTTCAATTTGCCTGTTGACCAAATATTTCGTTATCTGAAACTATAATTTGGTTGCGAGAACTAAATGCATGACTTTGTCCATCGCGCATGCGCCGTGAGCGATGTTCTATAGTATAATTTGGCGTGACAGGTCATTGCATGATTGCTGATCGCCGGGAGTAGTGCTGCACATGCTACAGCTGTTTGCAAAAATCCGATTATCAAATTTTCATTGTGATATTTATTCGATTCGAGAAATGGACAATGCAACTGTAAACTTTCTGAAAAATTGTGGCCTGGAAGAATAACCTTTCCTCGCCTGTATGTATGTGCAGTGAAAATCCCTGACGTCCGTTTACTAGGAGTCGTGTTGAGGTGGCCCATAGTCGAAATCGGAAATTGTTTGTTACTAGATCGCAAATCAAGGACTCAGTGGTCACTCAAAGATTTGCCAATTTCGTCTTTCGGCCACCTGACCCTGACTCTGGGCGGACGGACGTTTGGAATTCACCCTGTGTTTACATACTTCTTCATAATTTTCAGGATTTGATATTAGAATCTTATTTTGTTAAGTCAACAAAATCATTTGATATGCGAACTATATATTTTGTGGACTGAACTATATAATTTTCTACTAATAACAAAATATTTTTGTAACCAGCACTATATACTCATGAGATTTCTGTTTAGTTCCTACAACAAAATTATTGGTTAATATAATTCAAACAAGCGATTTGTTCAGTGAACAAAACTTATTTGTTCTTGTAAACAAATTATTCCAACAAAATTTTTTGGCTACCTTAATAAAATATTTGATTGTACGTATAGTAACAAACGATTTCGGTTATAACAACCAAAATTTGGTTGTGTCAACCAGACTTTTTTCTCAGTGTTGAACGAATATCATCAGATAACTGATAAACGTGTATGATATACGTTTTATAAAAGTATCATGATATATGGATACCAAAAATCAACGAAGAAGACGTGTGCAATACGCGTTATGTTATATACGAGCTGGTGTTTATTGGGGAGTAGCGTCCTGCCCTCTAGTGAGTGATATTTGTTAGTTATTGAGTCAGTTTATAAATTTTTTTGACAAATGAGTGATCTGCGCAGCAATGAGTAGTTTTATTTTTTCTCCGTGTAGAGAGGTTGAGTTGGATGCTATGAGTATCAAAATAGGCGCTAAATTTCGACTCAGGTTGCTATGAGTGCTAAAGTAGGCGCTAAATTTCGACTCAGGATGCTATGAGTGTTAAGGGGGTATATACACCTTTAAATGGGTTGAATTTCTGAAAAACAATTTTCCTTTTTTTTCAACTTGAAGACTCGGATAAAATTGAAAAAAATCATCATGTTTGGGGAGGGTTTGACCTTCATTATTAATATCTTACATTATGTATTACTTCCAGTCTAATAGTGGCTGCGCTGAAGACAGGAAAATACAAAATCACTCGGTTGCCGTAAAGAATCAGACCCAGCGTTCGACCAATCTTGGAATTTTTAGTTCTCAATTGTTCATAAGACATACCTCTATCAGATGAACATAGAACTTTTTGATATTGCAAGAATTACTTGAGTTATTGAATTTTTTCGATTTTTTTTCTGAATTTGAAAAAAAATTTTGCTTATTTTTCTAATATTTCAACTAAAAATGGGTTTATCAAAAAGTTCTATGTTCATCTGATAGAGGTTTCGATTCTACAAATTTGAAGACCACAAACGCCAGAATCGGTCCAGCGATGCTCCTGATTCTTTACGACAACCGTTCAAAATATTCATTCTCCAGAAATCAACTTTTAAACTTTTTTATCAAATTTTTTTTTTTATTTCATACTTTTCCAAGAGAAGAAAATGTAGTTACAGGAAATTAAGTTTCAAGATTTTGCTTATGACTAATATGCTGGATCCGCAGCTGCTCTCGTATCGATGAGTTATGAGTCGAGTCGAGTCTAGACACATGTGCCAGGGGGAGGTTCGTAGTGAGTTTTGACCTGTTCTGTACAACAACAGTGTCCGTTAGGTGTCCGGTGAGGCTGTTAGAAAAATAATGAATTGCTTTAGAAAAAATCTGATCAAAATTTTTCAACATAAAAATTCTCTAAAATTTTTGTTCTTCAATATTTTTGAGATTCAGAAGATGCTAGCACAATTTTTGTCAATACTACGAAAATTCTTTCATCTTTCATCAATCATACCTTTTTTCTTATAATATTTATTAAACTCTTGCAATTAATATATGTATTGTAGAAATACTCATCTTTTTAGAAATCCGAATGTGTAGTTTCCTGGCATCGATTTCAAACGCACTTTTTGATGGATCATCTTCTTTCGATTCCGAAGTCTCATCTCAGATATATAAACACTGTGTTGATTCGATAATGGAAATTACTAGTGGTTTGAATTCGTAATGAAAGCACGATAATATTTACAAACAAGTGGACACCTAACCTCGAAAAAATGTAGATCGCAGCTATGTGTTCTGCCAATGATCACAATTCAAAAGAATATTGAAAATTAAATATGTGTAAGAATGATAATTACGAAGAATTAACAGATCACAGAATCAAATTCGAAATCGAAATATATAAAAACGTCATAAGATTAAGCAGTGGTGTAAGTGGTGTTGGCGGTGTTGTACAATACCTATGGCACCAATCTGAGGGTTCGCGCGCCGCGCCGCGGCGCTTTTTCGCAATCTGGCACTGTCATGGCTGTAACTTTTCAAATCCTCTAGATATTTTGACACCGATTTATTTGCAGGTAGAGTAGGTCACTAGCATTCCAAATAAATTATAAAAAAAAAAAACGATTTTTTGAAAATTCAAAGGTGTAGATACCCCCTTAAAGTAGGCGCATAATTTCGACTCAGGATGCTATGAGTGTTGAAGTAGGCGCTAAATTTCGACTCGGGAATGTTTTGTATCGCGGTGAGGTTAGTGCGGTAACGACGCTGCCGAACTACTTAGTTATACCCAATGGTTCGAGCACTTGTCATATAGTCCCCAAAACCCATGTGAATTATAACTCTTTATTAAGGTGGTTCTTCCACGAACCAAAATATTGCAGAAGATTTTAATATTTCACTGTGTTGTAGTTAAAGTACCTATAAATACTCATACAAAGTTTGACAGGGGGTCATCGAGCGAATAATAGAAAAAACTGACCTTAGATTTCCAATATTTAACACATAACCTTATGGTAGAATCCCATTACGAACGATTGAATGAGATATTTGTTACACGTAAATATTAAAGATCTTTTCCAAAAACGAGTTGAATATAGTATGCATTATGAGGATTTTATAAATGGCAAGAAAATAGTATGTCATCGGACTCTGCGACAAAATATTCAGAGTTGAAGTGATACAATTTCCATTTTACGGGAAGATTTCACGGAATTGAGACGTTTGGCGACACTGCGATACGTCAGTTCATAGCTTACATCAGAGAGCTCCGTCCGAATAAAACATCATTATGTCATTGCACTGAGAAAAAATTATAGTTGTGGGTACTATTTTTCGACTAAAAAAAATAGTAACTGAACGGACCTAAACCGATTTATAGTATACATAACCCCAACGAAGTTGAGTTAACGTGACTAAAATCGCTAGTTCCAATTACTATTTGCTCAACTATTTGGACATAGTGAAGCGCACAATATACCCTTGCAACTAAAAACAAGGTGAGCCTTACCATATGACGTAAGTTGTACTGACTAATTCCAACGGTATGATGTACTATAGTGGTATTATGTAAAAAACCAAACCAAATAGTTAAATAAGGCTCTTTTTTTTGTGCTCAAAAAATAAATTTAGCTCGTTACAATGAATTTGTAACATTGTATGACGCGTCGAGAAACACCTACTAACTGCATTCGACCGCATATTAATATAAAGTAAGGATTTTCAGATTAGAAACACATCGCATTATTTTCGCCGGTGTAATGTACCGACCCATTACTTATTGTAATTTTAGCGATAGTTATTCTTTTCTGTATTTTTCAATCCTAATCTAGCAAAACCTATTCTTAGATACAATCACCTCTATTTTTCTTTCCCTACCTACCTGGGTATTTCCCAATTCCCCAACCCTGCAATAAACCATTTCCGTTCCTCGTACCCAAAATCCATAAAATCAACAAACTGTCCTTTACCGAAAACTTCGTCTATCCTCATCCCTCAAATTTTAATCCCTAAATTCATTGGTGCCCTTCCGCTAAAAAGACAACACCCACCAACTCCTACCACCTTGTTCCAAAAACCCACCTTCTTCCCTCCACCAAACTCAAAACCACTTCGATTCCAACTTCCGAACAGCGAACTACTACTCAATTTTCTCACTACATCAAACTTATATTCAATTATATTTAATAAAGAAGTTTATTCCACTTAAAAGAATATCTTGTATAATTTCTTCGTAGTCCATCACATAAAATTGGTGTCAGAAGTAAAAGATCATCCTGTTCTCAAGAAACGTAAAAAGAATTCATTCGTTGAATTTCTACGCTTTTTACGGAAACTTCAACAGAAGCTACGGAAGAACGACGCAATAAATAGGGCACGCAGTCGCCTATTGCCGAACTTCCATCACCGAGTGTGTAGAGCTAAAAACCCTAGCTACATATACTACCAACTCGAGACTGGACTCAAGTACGAAGACAAGATAAGTCAAATCAACAAAATCTACCAAATCTACTATATCTACCAAATCGAAGAGAATCTACAAATCTACCAAATCTACTATATCTACCAAATCGAAGAGAACCTACAAATCTACCAAATCAACAAAATCTACCAAATCTACTACATCTACCCAATCGAAGAGAATCCCCGAGAACTACAAGCTACACTCAACGTAATCGCTGCATCAAAGACAACTCTTCACCCACTACTTCACCTCATCTGCGTTGAAATCCAGATCATGATAATCATCATATGCAGTTTACTGTAAGTCAAAGACATAACTATAACTTAAGCCTATCGTAGCATCCTTAAGACATCCAAAGACTTTAAACTCCAGTAATTAAAATGGCAGTTACAATTAAGATAGAATTAGCTGAGAAAATGTTAACAATCTTCGACGGAAATAAATCTAAATTGCACGAATTTTGCGACAATTGCGATAAAGCCATTTCACTAGTAGCCAACGAAACAAAACCAGTTCTTTTCGCAATCATAGAAACAAAAATTACGGGAAATGCAAGAGCCTTAATTCGAAATCGTTCATTCAATGATTGGCAATCTCTTAAAACATATCTTTTCGAAGCATATTCAGAAAAGCGATCACATGGCCAGTGGCAATTAGAATTATCGTCCTGTAGGCAAGCTCATAATGAAGACGTCATCTCTTACGCCCAGAAAATCGAAAATTGCCTTATTAAACTAACGAGCAGCCTAGACGACTCCCTTACTCAATCAGACAGAGCAGCATGCATAAAATTATTACAAAATCAAGCTCTTACCGTATTTATGATGGGTTTACATAGAGATATTTCCATTATCGTAAAATCACAAAAACCAGAAAATCTGGAAAACGCCGTACAATATGCAATAGCTGAGGAAAACGAGAAGAAATCAAGAAAAGAAATAGAAAGATTCCAGAATCTAAATTTAAGAGACACTAAACATTGCTCGAATTGTAACAAGACGGGACATACTACAATCAACTGCTACTCAAACAGACCTACAAACATTCCCCGACGCTTTAATTCTCAAATCAAACAAGAACCAAATATAAGACACTTCAAATCAAACGACCAAAGACCACCAAGAAATCCTAATACGTCACAAAATCAAAATCAACACACCGTAAAATCTTGCAATTATTGTAAAAACTTAGGTCACACGATTGATGAATGTAGGAAACGCGCATACAATAATAACAGACGACAGAATCACGGACAAAATCGAAATAGTGATAACTCGACTCGACGAAACAATTACTTCCAAAATCCTTTTTCCAACAACAGATCACAGAATCCTATCTCTAATTCCTCCAATAACACGAATGCTTTAAACTCGAATCAATCCCCGGTGGCTGCCGCACCGAGGAATATCCACAGCTTAGAGGCAGAACAAACACAGTAATTCAGGGTGTAACCACATACGTTCCAATCGAAATCGCAGAAACTAAGGAGAAGTCTATCGACCTACTTTTGGACACAGGTGCCGATGTTTCAATTATAAAAATCTCAAATCTGAAAGGAAACACTCCTTGCTACGAGGATGTCAAATTAAAAATACGAGGTCTCACTCCTGAGCCTTTCGAGACAGTCGGATACTGTTACCTACACATAAAAATCGGTCAACAAACTCATATCTGCATCTTTCACGTAGTAAAAAACGACTTCCCTATTCAATTCCCCGGAATCTTAGGAAACGATACTCTCATCAACCTTAAACTCAATGCTGATTACAAAAATAGTTTACTTCATTTTCCGAACGGTTCTATTTCCATGTTACACATAGAAAAACCACTATATCGAAACATTGAGTCTCATGGCAACACACAAGATCAAACCAGTCAACTCGACACAGAATCGAACGCCACAGAAGAACCTAATGACGCGAATAATGCTTATGCAGACGACACTTTCGACTCTATTACCATTCCTGCTCGAACCGAAACGATTGTACCTATCTACGTGATAAATCCTATATCTAACGAAGGCATTATTCCAAGCAGACAATTAGGAAATGGTATATTTCTATGTCAAAGTATAGTAAAAGTCAATTCCAAATCAGAAGCAATTACCTCTATCATAAACACCACAGATTCAGATGTTACTATCAAAAGACCCCAGGTTAGCCTAGAATTATTAGAATCAGATGCATTGAAAATATTAAACCTAGAAATCGATACACCTACAGACACGCATACTGACAAACTAATCGATTATGGATCAGACCGACTAACTCAACTACAGAAGAATCTAAGAATCGATCACCTAAACAACGAAGAACGCGAATCACTTATAGAAATCTGTGAAGAATTTAATCATATCTTTCATCTCGAAGGAGATCAACTAAGCTGTACTAATACAGTAAACCATGGAATAACGACGACTACTGAAAATCCAATCGCTGTTAAAACTTATCGTTACCCAGAAGTTCACAAAGAAGAGGTCAATAACCAAATGGATAAAATGCTAAGAGACGGTATCATAAAGCCTTCCATGTCACCATGGAATTCCCCGCTTTGGGTAGTTCCGAAAAAACGCGACGCATCGGGAAAGACTAAATGGCGAGTCGTAATCGACTATAGGCGGTTGAACGACGTCACAGTCGGAGACGCATACCCATTACCCAACATCGCTGATATTCTCGATCAGCTAGGTAATTCAAAGTACTTCACCACTCTCGATCTCGCTTCGGGTTTCCACCAAATAAAAATGGACCCGAAAGACGCGGAAAAAACAGCATTCTCAACCCCATTAGGGCATTACCAATTTAACCGAATGCCATTTGGACTAAAAAACGCTCCTGCCACTTTTCAAAGGCTGATGAACTCAGTGCTTGCTGGTATACAAGGAATCCGTTGCCTCATCTATCTAGACGATATAGTCATATACGCCGATTCTCTAACAACTCATTCCAAAAAGCTACGCGAAATATTTCAAAGACTATCGGATCATAATCTTAAGGTTCAACCCGATAAATGTGAATTCTTACGCCGCGAAGTCATGTATCTAGGTCACCTAATATCCGAAGATGGTGTCAAGCCTGATCCATCAAAAACCGAAGCTGTATCAAATTATCCAGTTCCAAGGTCACCTAAAGACATAAAATCATTCCTAGGACTCTCAAGTTACTATCGACGCTTCATAAAAAATTTCAGTAAAATATCCAAACCATTAACGTCACTTTTGAAGAAAGATTCACCATTCGTATGGACCAGTAGTCAACAAGCAGCATTCGAAGAATTAAAAACAAATCTCATTAACGAACCGATACTACAATATCCTGATTTTACCAAAGAATTTATCCTTACTACCGACGCTAGCAACTTTGCTATCGGTGCCGTATTATCGCAAAAGAAAGACACACACGATTTACCAATAGCTTACGCCAGCCGAACGCTAAACCCAGCAGAATCAAACTATTCAGTAATAGAACGCGAACTCTTAGCCATCGTGTGGTCAGTAAAACACTTCAGATCGTACCTTTTCGGACGAAAATTCATCATACTCACGGATCATAGACCTTTAACCTGGCTGTTCAGCTTAAAAGAACCCGGATCACGATTGGTCCGTTGGCGTTTAAAATTAGAAGAATATGATTACGAGATTCAATATAAACCAGGAAAGATCAATTCAAACGCAGATGCTCTAAGTCGAATTAATGGACCAAAAAGAACCGAAGAAGACATCGAAATAAAAGCAATCGACGCTAATACCGCAAGTAATTCTTACGCTGACTTCCTCAAAGACATTCAAAATTCAGTGATAATTTACGACAAAATCGAAGAAACAAAAGAGTCTATATTCTCTACAACCGACAACTACGCCGTTTGCATCTCCAAAGATTTAGAATTTAATGACCGAACCTCCAATGAGTTTAAAACTCGTTTCGATCACCTCGAAACACTAAGATCTCAGGACATCCAAATATACGATGTGATAACTGTAAGGAACGAAAACCATTTGATATTCTACCTTGTCGACAAAGAGAACTATTGGGACAAAGCAAGTTACGAAGATCTATATACAGTGCTAGTAACTCTAAGAGAACTTCTAATCAAGAACGGACAATCATCAATTAGTTTTCCACGCATAGGCACAGGATTTGACAGACTCAGATGGGAAAAAGTCAGAACGATGATTCGATACATATTTAGAGGAACAAATGTCAAAATCAAAATTTGTCACGATACTATGTCCGAACCAACCCCCGAACAAGTGCTCCAAATTCTAAACGAGTATCATTGTGCTCCTTCCGCGGGACACTCCGGTTTTCACAGAACTTATAAAAGGATAAGACAAAATTACAAATGGACAACCATGAAAAAGGATATATCGGAATTCATAAAAAACTGTCGATCATGTCAATCGAATAAACTAGTCCGCAAAAAGAACCACAAACCCATGCAGATAACGTCAACCTCTTCAAAACCATTCGAACGGATAGCATTAGATATTGTAGGACCATTAACATTAACTGACGACGGAAACAAATACATCCTTACTCTACAAGACGACTTGACCAAATTTTCTCAAGGTTATGCAATACCAAATCACGAAGCTATGACCGTTGCTAATAAACTCACCACAGAATTCATATGCAAATTTGGAATACCACAATCCATTTTAACCGATCAAGGAAAAGAGTTTACCTCATCCTTATTAAGCGACGTTGCTAAACTTTTCAAAATTAAACAAATACAAACAACTGCTTATCATCCACAAACTAATGGTGCACTGGAAAGAAGCCATGCTACTTTAGCAGATTATTTGAAACATTACATAAAACCAGAACAAACCGACTGGGACAGATGGTTAGATTTTGCGATGTTCTCTTATAATACCACAACACACACAACGACTAAATTCACACCCTACGAACTATTATTCGGAAACACACCAGAACTCCCAAGCTCATTGACCAGAGAACCAGAATTCAAGTACACATACGACGACTACATAGACGATTTAACCTTAAAATTTCGAAAATCACACGAAATAGCAAAGAATAACATAATAAAATCGAAGGAGAAGAATAAACAATACTACGACAAAAGAACGAACAACATCGATTACAAAATCGGAGATAAGGTTTATCTATTAACTGAACAATTCACGAAATCGAAAAAAATTAACTCCAAATTACACAGGTCCTTACTCCATTATCGAAGTTAACTCGCCAGTAAACGTAACTATTTTAGTAAAGCGAAAGAAAATGATAGTCCATACAAATAGGTTAAAAAAGGCGCATGGAATGCAAGAAAACAATCAAAACTAACCTTGATACACCATTTTACAGGTTCATCACGTCAAGTTATGGAGACGATTTCAAACTCATAAAACACGAACACTCACCCGGTATCTACTATGATTTTGTGCAAGACCTACTATTTTACGAAAACTCATGGAAACTCGTCACGTATTTAGATTTATCTCATATAGACGACAAACTCCACCTTATTAACTCTAATTTCGAGAAGACGAAATTATATTGTAATGAAAACTCTGTATACAAAGAATTATTACTATGCAATACCTCAATTCAAATCCTGGATCATTTGATTCCTGAAATGAAAGCGAAAGAAAGAAATTTAAAAGATCTTATCGGTCACAGCCGCGTGAAACGAGGATGGATAAACGCTCTAGGATCCCTATTCAAAACCATAACGGGAAATCTCGACAACTCCGACGCCGAATATTACAACGAAGCTATCAACAAAATCAATGACAACGAACACGAATTAACACAATTAATTAAAGCTCAAGTTCAAGTAGTACAAACCACGATTACCAATTTCAACGAAACCATAACAAATTTGCACAAAAATGAGAAAATATTCAACGAAAACATCAAAGCAATAGAAACATATACAAGATTATTTAACACTCGAGTCTATAACTTAGAAGTTAAAGAAAACATAAAACAACACCTCGATTTCCTAACTTTAATGTGCAATCAACTGAACGACGAATTATCTACATTGATCAATGCTATACTATTCGCGAAACAACATACACTTCATCCAAAAATAATCTCACCAAACCAATACATCGACGAACTCCAAAAAACGATCAAGTTTCTACCTTCTGGACTCCATTACCCATTCAGATTAGACCACACTTTTGCCCATGAACTCCTTAATCTTGCAACTCTACAAGTGTTTTACATAGAAAACAAGCTCATTTACATAATCAACAATCCACTAGTATCTGATCCAGTATTCCATCTCTACTCCCTCATACCTTTACCAATCTTACAGGACGACGGATCTTACTTATTCATTCAACCTTCTATCAAATACCTTGCTATGTCAACTACGAAAATTCAATATACCTCGTTGGACGATTTGACGAATTGTAAGATTACATCGGAAAAGACTTACGTATGCAAACTAATGAAACCGATTCTCTCGAGCCATGTAAGAACCATTTGTGAAACCGAACTTCTATTTTCGAACTCTCGCATTCCTCCAAGTTGCGATACACGAATTACGAAAATTACAAACGAAATTTGGCAGAGACTAACAAATAAGAACCAATGGGTTTTTGTTTTACCCAAAAGAAGCGATGTAACAATTACATGCCAAAGAAACCCTGAACCACATGATGTCGTATTGACAGGAACAGGAACTTTCGAATTATCACCGAATTGCAAAGCTTACACAGCCACGGTTATTCTAATCGCCGAAGGGTCATTTGAAAGTAAATATTCATCTATAATTCCAAAATTCAATATTTCCGAAGATGATTGTTGTATCCAACATAAGAATAATATAAGTACAATACCTATGTTAAAACAAATCCCAATATCGAATATTAATTTAGATAACTTAGAAATAGCTAGCCATAAGTTAAACACTATTTCTAAGATGACAGACGAAATTTTGAAATCTAAAGATGCTCATAGGAAAATTTCCATCTTTACATACATTGGATACGCAGTATGTGCTTTTATTTTATTCTACCTAACTCTTACGATAATAAGATATTGTTGTAAAAGAAAATCAGAAAATTCACACGGACATCATCACAATGAATCCAGTGATGGTTGTACAAAATTAGTAAATTGTTTAACTTTTAAGATCGAAAATGACCACCCAAAACCACGTAATAGGAAATCAATTCCAAGAGAAACAATAGAATTAGCTGAATCTCAGACTAGAAAACGGAGCGTAACTCCAAATCCCATTATAGAAATAAACGAAGAAACCTCTGACTCTGACGAAGAAGAAGAAATAGTGTTTGAGAATATAAACCCTCGACCTGCACGTAGAGGAGGCAGCATTCTTAAAGATAAATACTAATAAACTAATCATTATCTTTAAACTAACAGGGGAGGTGTAATGTACCGACCCATTACTTATTGTAATTTTAGCGATAGTTATTCTTTTCTGTATTTTTCAATCCTAATCTAGCAAAACCTATTCTTAGATACAATCACCTCTATTTTTCTTTCCCTACCTACCTGGGTATTTCCCAATTCCCCAACCCTGCAATAAACCATTTCCGTTCCTCGTACCCAAAATCCATAAAATCAACAAACTGTCCTTTACCGAAAACTTCGTCTATCCTCATCCCTCAAATTTTAATCCCTAAATTCATTGGTGCCCTTCCGCTAAAAAGACAACACCCACCAACTCCTACCACCTTGTTCCAAAAACCCACCTTCTTCCCTCCACCAAACTCAAAACCACTTCGATTCCAACTTCCGAACAGCGAACTACTACTCAATTTTCTCACTACATCAAACTTATATTCAATTATATTTAATAAAGAAGTTTATTCCACTTAAAAGAATATCTTGTATAATTTCTTCGTAGTCCATCACACCGGGATTCGATCCGGGACGCACGCATTCGCTCGCATTACTAGTCGCACGCTTTACCGACTACGCTAAACTATTTATTGAAATCAGTAATCACTTTTTCCCATTTATTTTGAACTCGGCATCTGTCTCAATGATATCAATGTTTTAATGCAGCTAAGATATCTGATTAACTGAACATCTGTATTCCAAATATCTTTTTAATTCAATTTCTTTCCTAGAGTTCCAAAAGTTCTCAACTGTAACGCTTACAGTAAATATGTAGTAATATCTATAACAATATAGTCTCCGTTACTATTTTCATAGTTTACATTTAACCTCACTATTATCAGTGTTATTAGTAAACATCACTATAAAAAGGAGCCGTCTTCACTCTGAAATGTTAACTATGTTATTATAGTATCCTCAACAGAATGTTTTTTCTTAGTGTATGGTATTCCGGCAACGAAGAAGAGTATTGGCTCAACTATGGTGTACATGGTACGGATTGACATTATATAAAGTTTGCAAAACTGGATAAGTCAGCACCTCCAACTATCAACACGTTTGTGGCAACAGAAGAATAGTGTTGACTCAACCATAGTATGTATTGCGTGAGCGATTTTTGTACATGGTAACAAACACCGAAAGATGCAGTAGGATCGACTATGAGTAGTATTTCGGTAACGAAAAAAAGTATTGGCTCAACTATAGTGTACATGGTACGGATTGACAATATATATATAGTCCGCAAAACTGGATGAGTCGGCACCTCCAACTATTAACACGTTTGTGGGAACGGAAAAATAGTGTTGAATGTACTATATAGAGTTTATTCTATCAGTGATTATTGTGCATGGTAACAACTACCCAAAGATGCAGTGGGTTGGACAATGAGTACTATTGTGGTAACTAATGAAGATATGTTTCATAACTATGACGGTTTAGTTACCAGCTGACTAAAAATTATAGTTGATTGTACTATAGATATAGTCACTCTTTGTGAACTTATCCATTTTGTTGATTTAACCAGCTTGAAATAGTTCGCTGAACTATTTTTTAGTAAGCTGCACTATAAAATTGGGTTTTCTTGACTAAAACACGTAAACTAAAATAATATAGTACCCCCAGCCAAATTATTTCTCTCAGTGTGGGGCACTCTGGCTTTGTTTAAAATTAAAAATACCTAAATTTATCAATTTTTAATTAAAGCACTTATGAAATTCGGCGATCGAATCTCTAGAAAAACGATAAATTTTGAAAAAACTCCAATGTCTCCGAGGCAGTACTAAATATTATCGTACGAATCTCGTCTTGAACAAAAATGCTCATTGAATGAGAAGCTAGAGGTAGCTGGATAAGCACTTTTATCTGAGAACTTTGAAATTGCCAAAAATGGCAAAATTTCGAAATTTCAACTTCAATGAGGCAGTAGTAAATATTGTCCTATGGAGCTCAAAAAAATGGAATATTTTTCAAAAACCACAAACAACATATTCACGAATGAGCAGCAACATTTGAGAACATAGGACTTTTTTGAACCACCCTAGTGTGCAGTTATTGCACAGTAACTTGTTGTTATACCAGGGATTTTCAATCACGTTTTAGTCACTTTTTCAGGTCGGAAGGTCACTTTTCTCACTATTTTCTTAGGCTTTTGCCGCTACCAGCCCTGGATTCGGAACTTCGAACCGGCCCCGTGCGCACCGATTACTGCGGTTAAAACATTTCGAATTTCTAACCTTTAATAATATTAGGGGAAAGTCGTTTTGAATTTTGATTACCTAGTCTCGTGTCTCTCTACCTAATAGGTACAGTGCCGGCAACTTATAAGGCTATGAAGTTTTTGATGTAGCAGAAAACGCGGCGGGGGGAGGGGGGGGGGGGGGACCAAAATCTCATTTTCTTCTTATTATTATATTATAAATCAAATTATAGGGAATCTGCGAAGGAACAAGATTTTCTGTAATTTGGTTTTTAATATTTAAAACTGTTGTAAAAATTGATTGAAAGAAGATTTTAAAAAATCTGAATCTCCGAGCTTGGTGAAGAAATAAATTGATTTTTGACTATGTTTAATTTTTTCAATCGCGACATACTGGTCCCTTAATCGACTGCGATAAAAATAATTCGAAAATTGAATCGTTTGGGTGGAATTTTTGAAAGATGGATGACTAGAAATATCGGTAACACCTTCAGCACTCGTATTAGATTCCGAAGTCCAGTGTATTTCTTGAGCAGTCTATACAAGTCGTTGGTCATCTGAGTATTTTCTGCCTCAATCTGGGCCGTGGTCAGATCTGAAACACAAATGGCCAAACATAAAAATCTATCGACACTTGTTAAGCATTTGATCAGGAGTGACCTGTTTGGCTATTCTTAATTTTCAATTTATACATAGGGCCTGAATTCGGTTGCATTGACAGACTTATTTCATACTTCTGGAGGCAGTAGTTTTCCGAAAACCATAACCTGCAGGGAATGAAAAATATTCCCTGAAATAACTCATAGATTTTATTTTTTTTAAATATCTTGGTATTGCTCGCTCAATCCCGAAGGCCCCGAGATTCCATAATTGTGTTTGCCACAGCCTCCCAAGAGCATAAGAACTTTCCTCAAGAACGAATTAAAGTCTGTTGAAGAAAGCGAGAAAATTTTTGGTACAGTATTCTATAGAAACAAATGTGGTTTCAGGTTCGAATGATACTTAAATTGTAAATAATGTCGTTACGGCTATAACAATAAATAACATTTATAAGATGTGCAATGAAAGTGAAACACTAATGAAATTCTAGTTTTTTACAATTTTCGCAAGATAGAAAGATCTCATGAACGCGCTCATCAATCACTACAGCATCGTTTCTAAAGGGTGGCTGCTTCACGCGCTGACTCTGCCATATAATCGACCGTTTACTTGTCATTGTCGTAGCTTGTTGTTTCACGCTTCAATTATCTAGGAAAAATATTCATATGTCTCACTCTCCTCTTGAGGGATTTCCCGAAAATCAACATTCAACGGAAAAGTTCATTCAGTTGGGCTGATAGGAAAAACGGACTAATTCAGAGTCACACTCGAGGATTTTGAGAATTGACTAGATTCTTTTTTAACTTCCCGTTTGAAAAAAAGAAGTTGTTATCATCACCCCGTAAATAGAACGTTTTGTTTTCACCATATCTCCGCGTTTCGAGATCCCGAGAATCTGCCTTTGTCCATTTTCAGATGAACGCCTGAGTGTGTGTGAGTGTGTGTGTGTGTGATAATAATTTTCGCTTTGCGATATCTCGAGAATGAACAAACGGATTTCATCATGTCTTGTATTAATCTATACGACTTTTCCTAACTTACAGGTGAATAGATGTTAGATTTGATCGGTCCAGTATAGTTTTCGGGTTGTTTAATGAATGTTTGGCAGAGAAAAATTCAATTGGGGGGGCGTTCATTAATCACGTGATGCGTTTTCAGTCGATTTTAGACCCCCCCTCCCCTTTATGATCAACCGTAAGATTTTGGCGACCCCCTCCCCCCCCTTGCCCATCATCACGCGATTCTTCTCACCAATGGCAATGATGATGAATATGTATTCTGAACATGCAAATTGGATGGTTGAAAAGTGTGTTAGAATGAAAAAAACTCCTAAATATACTCGGTATTCTCAGACAAAATGCATCCAGAAATACATGTGATATGACCCAAGACCCCCTCACCCACCGTAAGTCTCACGTGATTAATGGATGCCCCCTTGATGATATCTTGAGACCTAATCAACAGATTTTTAAGATTTTGGTCTCAATCGATAGGATTTTCTCCAACTTGAATTCATTCGAACTTCGAAATTGATTGATCCAGTAGTTTTTGTTTTCATTCTCCTGATTCATTACTTTGCGATTACTTTGCATACATATTTCCACTTTCCTAATTGAAGACGAGCAACGTTGCACGTATTTCTTAATCCTTTTTGTAAATATTTATTTTTAAAATACCAAGAAAGTCGAACGAGCTATTTCATCGGCGCGTGTCGCACGAACGCGAAAGTATAAGTCCCGACTCGTCAATATTTACCAAGGTTTATTTTACTGTCACGTATTCTTCTCTTGGTTTATTTTACGTCTTGCTCGCTCGTTAATCTACAGTAAAAATATATATTGAGGAAGGCAAAAGCAATATTCTAAAAAGTCACAACGCTGTTGGATATATTCTTGAAAATTTTGTACAGATGGTACAATTTTTATTTATTTTATTTTTTCATCTCTTCTTTTCCGTTTTCATAAAGACGTGTCCAAAACGCGCTATTAAACAAATAAGCCTATGTTTCCTTATACGTTATGTTTCATAATTACGAACCCTAATTCATATCTGTAGGATAATACGTGAGAAAAGAATAAGCCAAGTATGTTATTCCAAAAAGTTTGTATGTCTGCAGCACCTAGTTCGTGAAACTCGTCAAAATGTTATAGCGACATGTTAATGTTGTTAAGAACAAACACGCTTTAGCAAGACTTTTTTAGTTGCGCGAAATCTGTTATAAATCTAATGGTAAACCTCGCAGTGCAGTCAATCCGTGATTTGACCGTTTATTTTGGTCGGACACCTTTTTTTTTTTGGTTTTCGTAGGGGTGGTCGGCTGTGAGTGTAAAACTCAGTTTTCGGGACCGGGGGTGTTGTCATTGGGCAGCCATGTTGAAATTGAGGGTGTAATTAGTTTTTTTTATTCATCTCCGTAAGCGAGAGGCTGACAAAAATTTTCTAAGAACCTTTTTCGTGGCCTATACAATTATCTATAACTGGTATCCATAACTCTTACGGCCGAAATCAATAATAAAAAAGTTATGAGCAGAAAAAGACGAAAAAATTTGAATAAAGTAAATAGGTCAAATTGTTTGTTAGGAAATGTTCTATAAAAAAGATGGAAAGCGTTTTCATTGTAGGATTTCAAATTCCAGAGTTAACTCGCCTCAAAGTATTTCATCACCTCATTTGTCGTATTTTTCTGGTCATAACTTTTTTATTATTGATCTTAGCCCGAACAGTTGCAGATTAAAGTTATAGATAATTATATAAACTCCAAAAATGTTCTGTACGAAATTATTGTCAGCTTCACGGTTACGCAGATCAATCAGAAAAACTAATTAAACCCTCCATTTCAAGATGGCGGCCGAATGACAACACCAACAGACCCGAAGGCCGAGTTTCACACTAATCACCGACCTCTATAAGAAATACAGAAAGAAAAAAAAATTGCTGCCTACCCAAATTCATGAGGCTGAAGTTCAAAACGTTAATGTAACACGAGATTTTGAAAACAAATGAAGCTTGGCCACTGTGAAAGTTTACCCACCCCTGACGGTAATAGTTGATATATTTTGATCGGAAAAATTATTCACCGGTGAACGGAGAGTAGCATAATTCCGAAACTCTGGCATAGTCTTTCTGAGACCACTACCCCTTCATAAAAAAATTGCGATCGAAATCGAATCCCCGGAAGACACCCAACAGGGATACTTGATGTTTTTAAATCTAAAAAATTATTAACTGGTGAACGGAGAGTTAGATAATTCCTGGACTTTGACATAGTCCTTCTGTGACCCCTACCCCTCCGTAAAAAAATTGCGATCAAAATCGAATCCTCGGAACCCACCCTTAACGGGGGGAGTTCCTATATTTTGATCAAAAAAAATTATAACTGGTGAACGGAGAGTTAGATAATTCCTGGACTTTGACATAGTCCGTCTGTGACCCCTACCCCTTCGTGAAAAAATTGCGATCAAAATCGAATTCTCGGAATCCACCCTAACGGGGATATTTTCTATATTTTGATGAAAAAAAATTATAACTGGTGAACGGAGAGTTGGATAATTCCGAGACTCTGGCATAGTCTTTCTGTGACCCCTACCCCTCCGTGAAAAAATTGCGATCAAAATCGAATGCTCGGAACCCACCCTTAACGGGGATATTTTCTATATTTTGATCAAAAAAAATTATAACTGGTGAACGGAGAATTAGATAATTCCTGGACTTTGACATAGTCTTTCTGTGACCCCTACCCCTTCGTGAAAAAATTGCGATCAAAATCGAATTCTCGGAATCCACCCTAACGGGGATATTTTCTATATTTTGATGAAAAAAAATTATAACTGGTGAACGGAGAGTTAGATAATTCCGAGACTCTAGCATAGTCTTTCTGTGACCCCTACCCCTCCGTAAAAAATTGCGATTAAAATCGAATCCTCGGAACCCACCCTTAACGGGGATAGTTTCTATATTTTGATGAAAAAAAATTATAACTGGTGAACGGAGAGTTAGATAATTCCGAGACTCTAGCATAGTCTTTCTGTGACCCCTACCCCTCCGTAAAAAAATTGCGATCAAAATAGAATCCTCGGAACCCACCCTTAACGGGGATAGTTTCTATATTTTGATGAAAAAAAATTATAACTGGTGAACGGAGAGTTAGATAATTCCTGGACTGTGACATAGTCTTTCTGTGACTCCTACCCCTTCGTGAAAAATTTGCGATTAAAATCGAGAATGAACAAACGGATTTCATCATGTCTTGTATTAATCTATACGACTTTTCCTAACTTACAGGTGAATAGATGTTAGATTTGATCGGCCCAGTATAGTTTTCGGGTTGTTTAATGAATGTTTGGCAGAGAAAAATTCAATTGGGGGGGCGTTCATTAATCACGTGATGCGTTTTCAGTCGATTTTAGACCCCCCCTCCCCTTTATGATCAACCGTAAGATTTTGGCGACCCCCTCCCCCCCCTTGCCCATCATCACGCGATTCTTCTCACCAATGGCAATGATGATGAATATGTATTCTGAACATGCAAATTGGATGGTTGAAAAGTGTGTTAGAATGAAAAAAACTCCTAAATATACTCGGTATTCTCAGACAAAATGCATCCAGAAATACATGTGATATGACCCAAGACCCCCTCACCCACCGTAAGTAACTGGTGAACGGAGAGTTAGATAATTCCTGGACTTTGACATAGTCTTTCTGTGACCCCTACCCCTTCGTGAAAAAATTGCGATCAAAATCGAATTCTCGGAACCCACCCTTAACGCGGATATTTTCTATGTTTTGATCAAAAAAAATTATAACTGGTGAACGGACAGTTAGATAATTCCGAGACTCTAGCATAGTCTTTCTGTGACCCCTACCCCTCCGTAAAAAATTGCGAATAAAATCGAATCCTCGGAACCCACCCTTAACGGGGATAGTTTCTATATTTTGATGAAAAAAAATTATAACTGGTGAACGGAGAGTTAGATAATTCCGAGACTCTAGCATAGTCTTTCTGTGACCCCTACCCCTCCGTAAAAAAATTGCGATCAAAATAGAATCCTCGGAACCCACCCTTAACGGGGATAGTTTCTATATTTTGATGAAAAAAAATTATAACTGGTGAACGGAGAGTTAGATAATTCCTGGACTGTGACATAGTCTTTCTGTGACTCCTACCCCTTCGTGAAAAATTTGCGATTAAAATCGAATTCTCGGAACCCACCCTTAACGGGAATATTTTCTATATTTTGATCAAAAAAAATTATAACTGGTGAACGGAGAGTTAGATAATTCCTGGACTTTGACATAGTCTTTCTGTGACTCCTACCCCTTCGTGAAAAAATTGCGATTGAAATCGAATTCTCGGAACCCACCCTTAACGGGAATATTTTCTATATTTTTATCAAAAAAAATTATAACTGGTGAACGGAGAGTTGGATAATATCGAGACTCTAGCATAGTCTTTCTGTGACCCCTACCCCTTCGTGAAAAAATTTCGATCAAAATCGAATCCTCGGAACCCACCCTCAACGGGGATAGTTTCTATATTTTGATAAAAAAAAATTATAACTGGTGAACGGAGAGTTAGATAATTCCTGGACTTTGACATAGTCTTTCTGTGACTCCTACGCCTTCGTGAAAAAATTGCGATCAAAATCGAATCCTCGGAACCCACCCTTAACGGGGATATTTTCTATATTTTGATCAAAAAAAATTATAACTGGTGAACGGAGAGTTAGATAATTCCGGGACTCGAGCACAGTCTTTCTGTGACCCCTACCCCTACGTAAAAAATTGCGATCAAAATCGAATCCTCGGAACCCACCCTTAACGGGGATAGTTATAATTTTTTTTTCATCAAAATATAGAAACTATCCCCGTTAAGGGTGGATTCCGAGGATTCGATTTTGATCGCAATTTTTTTACGGAGGGGTAGGGGTCAAAGAAAGACTATGTTAGCTTCTCGGAATTATCTAACTCTCCGTTCACCAGTTATAATTTTTTTTGATCAAAATATAGAAAGTATCCCTGTTAAGGGTGGCTTCCGAGGATTCGATTCCGATCGTGATTTTTCACAGAGGGGTAGGGGTCTCAGAAAGACTATGTTAAAGTCCAGGAATTATCTAACTTTCCGATCACCAGTTAATAATTTTTTAGATTGGAAAACATCAACTATCCCCGTTAAGGGTGGCTTCCGAGGATTCGATTCCGATCGTGATTTTTTTACAGAGGGGTAGGGGTCTCAGAAAGACTATGCTAGAGTCTCGGAATTATCTAACTCTCCGTTCACCAGTTATAATTTTTTTTCATCAAAATATAGAAACTATCCCCGTTAAGGGTTGCTTACGAAGATTCGATTTCGATCGCAATTTTTTTACGAAGGGGTAGGGGTCTCTGAAAGACTATATCAAAGTCCAGGAATTATCTAACTTTCCGTTCACCAGTTAATAATTTTTTAGATTCAAAAACATCAACTATCCCCGTTAAGGGTGGGTTCCGAGGATTCGATTTTGTTCACAGTTTTTTTCCGGAGGGGTGAGGGTCACAGAAAGACTATGCTAGAGTCTCGGAATTTTACAATTCTCCGTTCACCAGTTAAAATTTGTTTTCCATAAAAATATAGAAACTATCCCTGTTAAGGGTGGCTTCCGAGGATTCGATTTCGATCGCAATTTTTTTATGGAGGGGTGGTGGTCACAGAAAGACTATGCTGGAGTCTCGGAATTATTCAACTCTCTGTTCACCAGTTATAATTGTTTTCGATCAAAATATAGAAAATATCCCCGTTAAGGGTGGGTTCCGAGAATTCGATTTTGATCGCAATTTTTTCACGAAGGGGTAGGGGTCACAGAAAGACTATGTCAAAGTCCAGGAATTATCTTACTCTCCGTTCACCGGTTCATAATTTTTTAGATTTAAAAACATCAACTATGACCGTTGGGTGGCTTCCGGGGATTCGATTTCGATCGCAATTTTTTCATGAAGGGGTAGTAGTCTCAGAAAGACTATGCCGGAGTTTCGGAATTATGCTACTCTCCGTTCAACGGTGAATAATTTTTCAGATCAAAATATATCAACTATTACCGTCAGGGGTGGGTAAACTTTCACAGTGGCCAAGCCTCATTTGTTTTCAAAATCTCGTGTTACATTAACGTTATGAACTCCAGCCTCATCCAAATTCACGGTTGCCCCTTTTTTACGGACGGATTCACGGTAATATCATGCAGAAATTAGGCTACATTCTTTTCTGGAGATAAGCCACAGGAAGAAGAAGAAGATCATGCAGAAATTACCCACTTTTGACAATCTTGGAGTGGTACCTAAATTGCTCCAAGTTAAACACAGTTTTGAAAACCACAGAATTGTTTCATCTGAGCACTTACTCTCCAGTCGTTCAATACGCTCCCTCTTGGTCTCAGCTTCTTCGGCTAGTCTTGCGGATGTCTTAACGCCCTCGCCGCTCTTATGGGTCTTTTCCATGATCGCACATGCCCGGAGAACAAATGCTGGTACTGTTTCTTGCTTTTCCTGTCTAGGGATGTCCACCAGTGTCCAGTACTGCGTTTCTAGCTTTATCACGTCCTGAACATAGAAATAGACAGTCTGTTCATGGAACTCTGCAGCATAACTCGAAAACTTTAAAGCTTTAGGTATCTCCTAACTCGCGATACAAAACCTTTCCAGAGCTTTCGCATGTATATAAAAAAACAAAATCGACATTTTATTTCTACGATTTCTACCACTCCAAACGTTGGTTTTGCGGCACAAACTAATCCTTCCCTAAAATGAGCTTTATATGCAATCCATTTTTTTTTCAATATTTCACTTCCCGTATCTCTGTTTTCAGAGAAAAATGGAAGTTATTGTATTCAGCCCGAAAATGAAAAGTTGAGTTTTTATACTAAATCTCCACATTTTGAGGCCTAGAGAACACCTCCAATCATTTTCAGATGGACGTCTGTGTGTATGTATGTCAGAGTGGTCCTTACTTGGGGGTCGGACGAATTTTGATCGAAACGCCCTCCAAAACGGTTCCAAATAATGAAGAAAAAAATTGGTTAAATTTTCCATTTTTTATTTTAATGGGAAATCGTTTGTTGATCATCTTTTCGCGGCCTGCACTGTTCCTTAACACATGACTTTTTCGAAGCTCACGCAGAACGGTATTTTTGGGTTACTCACCCCGGATCAAAAGGCACAATACAGAACTTGAAAACGGTCGGCTCATCATGACGGTGAAAAATAATAAAAAGTCGACTGATTTACATCGAAATTATAGTACTCAATGGTTTTTCGGGTCGCTTATTTCCAATCTGAAGTTGAGACACGAAAATTCAAAATAACGAATCTCAACTGTACAAAGTAGGCTAAATCGCATGAGAATTTCTACTTAGAGTGTTGAGTGTTCTTCAATGTGGATTTGATAATTTTTGTTATTCACATTTGAAATTAGCGGCTCCAAAAACTTCCGATTTCCAATTCTGATACAAAATCATGTAGGTATTTCAAAAAATCTAGAATCAGCGACCCAAAGAAACGCCTTCTGAGTGAGTATCGAAAAGAATGGAATCAGGATAGAGTGGCTACAAAAAGTTGAGCGAAAAAAGAAGCAGAGCTACATGGGAGTAGATAAAATGAAATGTCACTTTTTCGTTCGGACGCGATTTCTCACCTTGATCATGGATTTGAGGAGTTTGTACCGCTGAAATATATTCCGGACTTGTTTACTGTCGGTATATTTGCACATGAGACCCACCAAGGCCCTTTTTGCAGTGTCGTAACTTCCATCGAGTCGTATCCTTACTGTCCTTAGCCTCTCATTTGTATCAATCACTTCCTCCTTGCTCTGGCCGCCTTTAATCGTACAGAAAAATCGTTGCATCATGCAGAAGATTATTGTACAGTGTACAAGTATATTGAATAGGGTGTCCCTTAATAAAAGGGGTATCTTCGAATTTCATTCCTGCGTGGGGCTCAATTGGTTCCAAATGAGTTAGAAAAATGTTCCTTAATTTAGATTGTAAGTGGAGCCGGTAAGCTGATTCCTTTTTCCATTTGAATTACATGGGTTTTTAGTGTAAGTTCGGCTATTATTTTTTTCTGGGCCTGTTGAGTGTTTGAAAAATCTAATTAGTACGAGAGGACGGCTTTGGGATAACAGAATTTCATAACAGAATTTTATAATTCAAAGAGGCGGACTTGATATAGCGGAAAGAAATTTGAAAATGATCAGATCTTCTTAAAAATGAGTGTTCTAGGGTTTCAGAGTCCGTCCCTTTTAATTTTGAACATTTGTTATCAAATTCTGTTATCCAAAAGCCGTCTTACCGTATAACTCATTAGTTTTTTCGAATAATCAGCTGGCTCAGAAAAAAATACTAACCAAACTTACACTACATTGATTCACCCGGAGAAATAAAATTCGAAGACTCCCCTTTCAAGGATATCCTAATGTTGAATGTATGAGTTTAATGTGGATATGGAAATACTCATTGTCACAGTATCTTTCTTGCTTAGGTGCGCGGAAAAAATGAACAGGGATTATCATCACACTGAAAAAAAGGTTTTTTTTCTCCCCGAATACAAAGTATTTTTGAGCGAGTATTCTTGCAGTAAGTATACGTATTCTTACTGGAAGGATACGGGTATTGTTCCCACAGTAATACTAAATATAATGCTGAGGCGAAAACCACACTGTATAGGGGAAGGTAGGGCAAAACGGACCGGGCGGGCAAAACGGACCGTAGGGCAAAACGGACCGAGAGGGCAAAACGGACCGCCTGAAAAATTTCTTCGGAATTATTATAAAAAATTCAATGATGCATCGTGAAGGTAACCCTCGAACTTAGTAACATTTTGAGGTAGGTCTAAGTCAATCTAGTCGAGTCAATTATCCTTTCTAGTCGTTTGCGATGACTTGACTGAGTCTCACTCGACGTGATTGACTAAGACCTACCTCAAAATATTTCTAAGTTCGAGGGTTAACTTTACGATGTATCATTGAATTTTTTATGATAATTCAAAATAAATTTTTCAGGCGGTCCGTTTTGCCCTCTCGGTCCGTTTTGCCCTACGGTCCGTTTTGCCCTCCCGGTCCGTTTTGCCCTACCTTCCCCTATTAGCATGGCAACCGTAATGGTGGCGCCCATCATTTCCCTCCTTTTTAGCAGTCTTGGCGGTTAAAAAAAGGTCCTAGTTTGTGAATTGCCTAATCGTATCGTTGAAGAAATAGTTTACGTGTTAATTAAAGAACTATATGGATTCTTGGGTACGCGAAAAGTTGCAAGAATGGGACTTATCATCTCTGCAACAAATATTATCTATGCCAATAAAGTAAGGTTAAGGTGCCACAGTAGTGACATGTCCTATATATATTTTGTGACGTCAGAATCGTGAAATACGAGGAATTTCTTCGCAATATTGAGCCTTATTTACGGGACGCAGATGGGTGAAATAAGTTTTCCTGAAACGAGTGTGTATTTCTACCCTGCGCTTGCTTACTGTGTTTAGTGATAGACGTATTAATCTCCTGGATGCTGCGAAAATACGACAAGTCGGTAATGGCCGGATTCTGATGCCGCCATGTTGGATATGTATAAACGACCTGTCACTTTTATTTATTCGCAATACACATCACTGGGTAATCTACGCTGAAAATCACTAAGCAAGCGCAGTACAGATTAATTCAAGCTTCAATAGAAAAATAATACCCGTGGAATTCGTTTCCTCGTTTAGGCTCAATATCGCGACGAAATTCCTCGTATTTCACGATTTTGACGTTACAAATATATATAGGACATGTCACTACTGTGGCACCTTAAGTCAGTTGTATTCAGAATTTGGTATTATGCTCAGAGGGATACGAAATTTTGTTACAGTCAGTATACGTATTGCTGTGGGAAATAAACTTTGGTATTCTTACTACAAGTATACGAGTTTCTTTACTGGAAGGAAAAGTTTACTAGGTGGAAAAAAACTTTTTTTTCAGTGCAGTATACGTAGGTATATTAATTAGGGTGGTTCAAAATAATCCGACCCCCGATTTTTTTTTGGGGTACCCTTCGAAAAGATTCAGGACGATGAAAATAGTATATTGTGATACAAGTGCGGAAAGACTTGTATCACACGATATTTTTTGTAACTCCCTGCGAAGAAAGTTTGATTTGAGAGACAGATTAATTAATAAATATAACCTCACATCGCGACTGTCCGCCGCCATGACGCAGTGCGCGAAAAAAGCACTAGTGCGTAAAGTAGAGTCAACAAAAGCACTAGTGCGGAAAGTAGAGTATTTTCGGTGTGCGCATGAGCTAGCTCTTCTTTCTTCATTCCTCGGAAATAGGGTATTTGACGCTCGCTACACAAGCCACGAAAATCAAACTTTCGAAGCAGGTGTTGCAAAAAAAATAGTATATTACATACCTAGGGCAGTAAAATAAGGAAGGTCCCAGATCACATGTAATTGTCGTCCGAGGCGAAGCCGAGGTCGACAAACATGTGATCTGGGGCTTTCTTATTTACTACCCGAGGAGTGTATACGACTTTTCGTATACACTCCTCGTGCCTTCCTGGGACCTTCCTTATTTTACTGCCCTAGGTATGTAATATACTATTCCCACTCGGCGAGTGCAAATGGATAAGATTTAGAGGTCGCGCAAACGCATTTTCTGCTTCAATTCGTCAATTCTTCTAGTTTTCGCAGTTTTACTAAAAATGAAAAGATTTTTGATGGGAAATATTTCAAATCAATGTCTGCCGATTTTTCCCCTCAATAAATGCACCGTCAAATTTTCCTATTTAAATGATACTGGATTTTTCGCATCTCGCGTTTAGTTTATTTTAACTATCCCTGAATCGTTCTAATAAATCAGAAACTTAGCATACGTACTTTTTACATGAAAATTTCACATATCGTCAATTATCACAATTTTTCAGGGAATACAGTAATACACCGAATACTTACTACGATATATTTCAGATTGTTTTCAATAATTTGATAATTGACGATCTGTACGTAGAATAACTTTGATTGTTATAATATGCGGATTTTTCGATGTTTATGATTTTCGAAGATAAAAAAGTAGGCGAGTCCGAGATCGTGGGATTTAACGAATGAAGTATTTTCTCATGATTTCCTAATTTTTCGTATGAAACTATAGATCTTGCTGAACGAATCTAGACGCGCGAAAATCGAATCCCTTCAAAATCACGTCAGCTCCAATTCTTCGAAAATAAATTGAAAATCACGGAAAAATGACGCGAAAGAATTTTCATTTCATCATCTATGGCGATCTATGGTTTCGGTAACGGTTTTCGAAATTTTCTCCATGTCTCCATGGTGTATTTGTTGGAGGGGGGGGGGGGGGGGGGGGGGGGGAACATCGGCAGCCCTCGATTCGAAATATTTCCAATTGAAAACCTTTTTTTCTAATGAAACCACGAAAACTAGAAAAATGACGAATTTAGGCAGACACCGCGTTTGCTCGATCTTTAAATCTCATCCATTTGCACTCATCGGGTGGGAAATATCTATTTTCATCATCCTGAAGCTTTTCAGGGGGTGGCATGAAAAAAAGTCGGCGGTTAGGTTATTTTGAATCACCCTAAGGTATACTATATCTACTACGTATACATATAAAGTGGAAAAAAAGACACCAAGTGAAAGAATCATGATTGATTTCTGATAGCGTCTGGTTTATGCTGTCATATTTTAGTTTTCTTGTTCTGCACGGGGTCAGGTTGAACGGAACTTAATTCAGCCTTTATTACAGCCATAAATTCTGCTGCAGCTATTCTTATTCTTCTAGATAACTGTTAACAGTTCAGGTAAGCACGCCAACACTGGCAAAATATAGAGGAAAAATATAAGGATCACGTCGGAATCTCTCATATATACGATCATAAAATATTTTTACAACGTGCGCAACGACTAGGATAATTCGCAAAAAAATCTCTCACACACACACACACACACTCACACACACACACACACACACACACACACACATACACACCGAGAAAAAAATCGTTTGGATTAAATGAATTTCAATTCGGTGAAACGAAAATGTCAATCGCGGGCGGTAAGGTAAAATTTTGATTGAATGAACAAAATTATACAGTCAAATCAAAACTGAAAAATTGGTTGTGACGATTACACGCAGCATTTGACTAAAATAGCAAAATGTTGCTGAACATCAATTTTTAATCGGCAGAACGGCCACATTTGGTTGATTCAAGTGTATCAGTATGTTGATTTTATGGCATAAATCATAACTTCAATACAATTATTCATTGACACGGAACGTTATTGAACTCAGTTCACATACTCAGTAAACCTGTACTTGCAATAAAGAATTTTAAATCATTTTAGGACAAGGCAAAGTCCTGCGGGATTTTTTTCTCCGACTATTCCACTGATCAAATATCCATCAAATCTGCGAATTTACAGGGACAAAAGTAAACCGATCGTTAAGAGAGAATGAAAAGGTATAGTAATCTTTCAACGTCACATCGTCAACTAAAGAGTATATATATGAGGGTGTCCGCTATTTCCCGAATTGATTTTTTCTACTTGGGTATGGGCCAAATTATTAGTTTATAGCCTAAAGATAATTATGCTATTTTTTTTTTAAGTGCAATTAACCCCTGCCTGTAGGACGATACTTGTCCCATTTGATTAACATGGGATTTTTGCCCTTTTTAGACTTTAATTTTTTTTTTACTTACTACTTTCATTACCTCATGAAATATTGATGATTCTACTACTGTTCTGACCTCTTTCGATGGACATATTTTTACATTGATGGAAAAAAAAAATTTGCGTTTGAAGCGGTAAAATTTTTTTTTACCATATTGTTTAATATCTTTTGAATATTTTTGAATTTAAACAAGAAGCATTGAAAAGTCAATGAATGAGTTCAAAAATGATGAAAAATATTTGAAAATTACTGAAAAATACATAAAAATAAATTTTGAACAAAAACTTCAAAACTTATGAAATTTTTTGTTTTCACCAATGTAAAAATATGTCCATCGAAAGAGGTCAGAACAGTAGTGGAATCAACAATATTTGATGAGGTAATGAAAGTAGTGAGCGAAAAAAAAATTAAAGTCTAAAAAGGGCAAAAATCCCAAGTTAATCAAATGGGACGAGTATCGTCCTACAGGCAGGGGTTAATGTCACTTAAAAAAAAAAAAAAGCATAATTGTCTTCAGGCTATAAACTAATAATTTGGCCCATACCCAAGTAGAATAAGTCAATTCGGGAAATAGCGGACACCCTAATATGTATATAGGTACTCTATAATTGTTATATATATTATATATAACAATTTATAGTGAATCATTATAATTCCAGCCCATTATTTGAGAAAAAAATGAATTGTAATATTGGATATTGGAACGGGAGAATAGAAGGTGAACTAAGAATTCGACTAACTTGTAGGTTGCTATAACAATCAATACTATTTCTTATACTGTATTATTGAGAGAAGCCGATACACTCATGGCCGGTTGCATAAGCGTGGGTTACCCAAAGGTTTAAATGACCCACGTTCATGCAACCGGCCATCAGTGAATTAAATTAATACTGTCAAATTATTAACCGTGTGACTTTTTGCCACCGCAAGGAAATAACTACAGATAACTCCAATTATTCTCTTGCTTCATTTTAGTCATATTTTAATGGATAATATGACGAGAAAAAATTGACGGACGATCGGGGAATCGAACCCGGGCCTACCGCAACCTATCCGTGGACTTATGCCAATAGAATATTATTCATCGAAATATATCTTATACTGTTGTACAGAAGTCGTATGAGTCATTTGAATATTAGCTGGCTGAAATGTTCGAACTGCACTGATCACTGATCGTTACTCGTATTGAAATACAATACAGATTGTTGTATATTCTGAGAGAATATTACGAGCCAGCTACCGTTATGTCTTATAGATGTACTTTATTGGTTTGTAGATGTCTATTCAGCACGCAAACCCCACAGTCCCATAAATACTGTGTCAACCTGATCAAAATTCATGAAATCGATTTTCTTAACTCTATACAGTAAAGCATTGGATGTCGAAATATACAAATTTACATACACCGAAGATTCCAGCTGTACGATACGTTTGAAAATAGTCCTTTGAACAAAAAAAAAAAAGACAAAGGTGAAGCAGAAGAAGAGGAAAACAGGTAAATCACCATTCCTGATAGAAGTTTTGCACAATGAGTATTTCGTATCCGTTTATACGTTACAGATATAGAAACCCGCACGAAAAAATGTGTATGTGAAATATATCGAAAAATATAACGACATATATGTGCGGCAAAATAAATATATTCGAAATATTTCCAATATAAATTGGTTATATTCTCAGGATATATTTGATAAAATATAAGAAAAATATATGCGGAAAATATAACCGATTAATATTCGAAATATATAGAGAATTTACAATATATTTCACATATATTTATTTTGCCGCACATACAGGGTGGTCCATTTAACTCTTTCACCGCGAATAACTTGGTTATTATTGATTCTACTGAAAAGTGTTACAGGGAAAAGTTGTTGCATTTGAAGGGGGAAAATGAGTTTTGGAAGTGAATGTCATCTGAAGGTCATATCTTGTGAGATTTCGGTATTCCCGATGTTTTTTTAAATGGGACTACCTATTTTTTTGTTCACTACAAGGAAGCTGACATTGAAACGCGTCCAACCATGTGCAACAACATGACCTTCGAATGACTTTCGGCCCCAAAATTTATGATCAAATGATGGAATTGCCTGGCCCTGCCTATGATTTTTGGAGCAACACTTGCACACGCATTGATGATACGTTTCTTAAATGAATGGATTAATGAATTTGAATGAAAAAAACAATGAAATGAAGGAAAAAAAGAAGAAAAAAAAAATTTTTGCCCCAAAATTCAATAAATTGTGGGGCCGAAAGTCATTCGAATGTTATGTTGTTGCACATGGTTGAAATCGTTTCGATGTCAGCTTCCTCATAGTGAGTAAAAAAATAGGTAGTCCCGTTTAAAAAAACATTAGGAATACCGAAATCTCACAAGATATGACCTTCAGATGACATTCACTTCCAAAACTCATGTTCCCCCTTCAAATGCAACAACTTTTCCATATAACACTTTTCAGTAGAATCAACAATAACCAAGTTATTCGCGGTGACAGAGTTAAATGGACCACCCTGTATATATGGTATATTTGTATTGTATACAGTAGAACCTCGATTATCCGAACCAATTGGGACCGGGCCTAGTTCGGATAATCGAAAATTCGGATAACGGAACAGTAATGTTACACAATGTGAGTTTGCCTGGAGTTAAATGAAGACTACCGGTAAGAAGAGCTCACTAATGCCCCATACCCGGATTCTGTAACTTTTTCGTTAACGAAACGATCGTATCGGCTTGTTTTGTCTTGCTTTCTATTGGGTAGATTTGTCTTTCCTGAAACCTTCTTGGTCGCTGATTTTTGTTCTGTTAGCTAACGACATCGATGATGCTCGATAACGAGGTACAGAATCCGGGTACTGGGCCCCTATTCAGTAACTTTTCGTTAATGAAACGATCGGATCAGCTTGTTTTGTCTTGTTTTCTAATGGGTAGATTTGTCTTTCCTGAAACCTTATTGGTGGCTGATGTTCAATCCGTGCGGAAAGTCATCGAATCGATCAGATAAAAAGTTACAGATCAGGGGTCCTGACAGGCGAACCAAGCTTGAACACGTTTGACCAAACGCTTTGTTTGCGACATTGTAATTGCCCGCAGTTCTTCGACGTGCATATAAATTTCAAAATTGCGCGCCGTCGTTCAAATAGATAAATACTATGTAATAAAACGCGAAAAACGCGCGCATGGAGATGAAAAAAAAAAAAAAACGTGTTGAGGTTCGGATAATAGAGGGTTCGGTTGAAGCGATCATGGTTCGGATAACAGAGGGTTCGGATGACAGAGGTTCGGATAATCGAGGTTCTACTGTATATTGAATATATTTCGCTATATATCTCACATACATATTTTTTCGTGCGGGAATGTTCAGATCTAAGCAAAATGTTTTAATTAAAACAGCTACCGATAAAGTATTAAGATCCTTACTCGAAGTGCCTTCGTCTTTGACATCCTGGACGATCCTCCTTACGCTTTGTGTAAATTTTCCCACCAGGTTCGTGCTGGCTGAAACAGATAAATGATTTAAGGCTAAATGTAGTTAAATTTTCTTTGTTGAAAATTGGGCTTCAATGCTTTTGGAGTCGAGCTCAGAATCAGGCCCGATATACTCCACAAAGATTTCGTCGAAATTTTTTGCTAGACGAAAAATTCTCGTCGAATTCGCATTCGCACTCTAATAACCCGATTCGCAATTTAACGCCTGCTTAGAACCTCAAAATTGGGAGGTTGAGAGGTTTTTGAGGGTCTGGTGAGGTTTATTTTGTATGGGAATTGAAACCCTTTTTAGCGCCTAAAATTCGTAGTTACCAGACAAATGCAGCATTTTAGGGTCAAATGAGGATCTCACGAGAACCTCGCAATACCCTCACTACACCCTGCCGCGTAGCGGCCGTGCACGGCTGCATTGAGGGCTAAATGAGGATCTTAAGAGAACCTCGCAAGACCCTCACTACACCCTGCCGCGCAGCGGTGCACGGGTGCATTGAGGGTTAAATGAGGATCTCACGAGAACCTCGCAGGACCTCACTACACCCTGCCGCGTAGCGGTGCACGGCTGCATTGAGGGTTAAATGAGGATCTCACGAGAACCTCGCAAGACCCTCACTACACCCTACAGAGTTGTTAGATTGAAAATAGGAGTTTGAGGTCTAAATAGGATCTATAGAGACGTTATGAGTTGGATGCTATGAGTATTAAGGAGGTTCGACCGAAACTAATGAGTCAAAGTAGTGTTTGAATTTTTTCGCTTACTTAATTCTTCTCATAGTTATTAAAATTCATTATTTTCATTTAGAATAATACAACTAGTTCATAAATTGATCCTTGTTACTTATTCAATAAAAGAAAGTAATGAAATGACTTCGTTATTTTTGACTCATATGGTTTGATGAAAAGATGTGGCAACAGCGCGCTGTTATGTGAATATGTATAAGACATTTGGATACACATGCATTGCAGATATGAAGGTAAATTTTGTCAAAAAAATCTAGCAAAATGGAAAAATTAATTTCTCATCTCATATTTTCTGTAAATTATATTTCTATCTTTTTCTTTTCGCCCAGCCGCTCCCGCGACGCTGCCAAACTTTCAGTAATATGTATCACTCGATAAACGAGATTGAAAAATCAAGTTTAACTCCAATTATTTCAATAATTACATCGGTAACGGTATATTGTTAATATGTTAAAATATTCCATAAATATTCAACTTTATTACGCGTGGTTTTTTATTCCTCAAACTTGGGCGATTAATAGTGAAAATAATAAAACAAGTCATGCCGGTAGCTTGTCAGCCATAAGAGCCTGTGTATAAGAACTTTAAAAACGTCATATTTAAAACTATTTTTCTAAGAAACTAGACGGTGGGTCGTTCTCAAATTTTGAGAATACACCAATGAAGTATTCATTTGTATGTAAACGAAGTTTCAAAGCTCAAAGTTGGAAATTATTTTTTACATAAGATTCGGTCGAACCTCCTTAAAGTAGGCGCTGAATTTCGACTCAGGATGCTATGAGTGTTAAAGTAGGCGCTAAATTTCGACTCGGGGTGGCTCATATGTAAGCATCTTGCAACCCTACTGAAAATTTCCAGGTGGAAATCCATGTGGAAAAGTATGGACGCGAATGGCATTCCATGAAATTCTATAATAATCCACCAGAAATTCAGAAACATGGAATATCCATGTTGCTGATCTATGGTTCTCCTATAGTCGATCCAGTAGTATTCACATGAATATTCTATGGTTTTTCAATTTCATGCAATAGTAGAAATCCATGTGAATGGGTATATAGATTTCCATTCAGATATATTATGGTTTTTTATGGTGAAACCCTACAGAATATATAGATTTTTATAGAAAGATAACGGTAATGTCCTGACCTAATCCATGGGAAATATCATGAATAATCTATCGGCTGTTACCTGAAATTCCTGAAACTTCAACATGTGAATCCATGTGTAATGGTATACACTTGACGTGAAATATTGTGTCAAATCCTTCAGATCCTGCATGGAATCTTGAGAAAATGAACATACTAATCTGTGTATAATCCCATAGATTGTTGCAGGAAGTCTCCAGGAAATCATACGATCTCGTGGAAATTTCACTCTTACATCATTTCGTCATCCATGGAAAAAGATATACAAAATCCATCGGATTTGGGCAAAAAAAGAACATGTGAATCCGGGAACGACCAGACGAGTCATTGTGGAAAGTCCCTGGTTCATGGCGATTTCCGTAACAACTACTACGGACAATCCATGGGACTTGATATAATATTACACATAGGATTCCATACATCATTACACATAGGATTACATGTTTCTGCACATGACTACAACCACATGGAATTCCATAGATTCCCAGTTCCAAATCCCGGTAGAAAACCTACGGATTCACATGGATTCTCCATATAGATTTCCAGCTGGAATTCTGGGTGGATTCGTCCATGGATTTCTACCTGGAAATTTTTAGTAGGGAAGAATCTTCCGAAAACCTTGCAGCAGATGGTTACTAGGGAATATGCCACATTCGGCCGTAGCTAAGTTTGAAATATTATAGAAATGAAAACCCGACAGGCGTTTTACATTTATAGACTCGAATTAAAAGTGAAGCTAAGTAATCACCCAGTGAAGACCACCGGTATGATTTTACGAAAATGAATTTAACAGAAATTGAGCTAGAATACCCCGACAGGCGGCAAATGCTCGCGAGTAGCCTGACAGTGCCGATTTTATACCTTCGATGACGTCACACTTGTCTTCGTACCGCTGAGCTGCCGATGTGCGCGCTGATCTGATTTGGAGACCGCTTGATATGTTACAACATAAGGTAAACGTCGCAATGGCCGGACATCTAAGGTTGATGTCCCAATGGCCGGACATCCATACGAAATCGTATTTCTGTCTCTCTTGCACTCACTTTCTGTCCGGTAATTGGGATATGTCCGACCATTGGGACGTTTACCTTATATGAGGTATTCGACGACAAATCGGCTGACGTCTGACCCTGATCATCTCGGATTTGGTCCATGGTTCCGTTTTCATATCATTGTTCCAACTCCAAGAGACACCTACATTTTTTTGGAATATTTTTTTTCCACAAACCGTTATTTATTTCTGAATTTTTCAGGCTAAAACAAAAAAGTCCTGATTCGTTTTGTTCAAAAATAAAACATGAAAAATTCAAAAACTCTGTGTTACATGACGGTCATTCTCAGCCATATAAAAAAGTGGAAGTAATTGAGCCCCCGGATCATAAAAGGGATCGCGCGGACGAAATCACGTAGAAGTATTGTCACTTCTGAAAATATGCCGATGAAAAAAAAAAAGTAAAAAAAGGTCAATTAAAAAATAGTCACATGTAAAGGTGACAAAACCACATATTCACGCGTTTTTTTTTTTTTTTTTTTTTTTGCACCAGTGGTTTTGTTATAAAAAATTAAAAACTGTAATTTTTCAAATGCTGAAAAATCGACTTTTTCCGTGTTTTTTAAAACTGCAATCGCTGGTACGCGAGAATTTACCGACGAAACGAAATTGACTTTTTTTTCACAATCAATTATACTCTAGCGATGCTGAAAAATCGAAAAACAAACCGATAAATATTTATTCTTCATAAATAATTAGTTATAAACTTATCAGCGCAGAAATCCGCGTTCCGAAATTTTCGACCAGTGGGAAACTTTTTTCGATTTGCTTGTATTCAAAAGTCACAGCGGGAAAGTTGTAGGTAAGGGTTTGATGGAGTTTTCAGAAAAAAATCGAAAAGATTAAATCAGATTTGGTGGGTTTTAGGACGTTTCATGTCAAAAGCGCGCGACGCACGAGCACGCAATATTGACGCTTTATCACTACAATGTGATTTTAAACGTGGTTTTCAAGGCAACAACCACGCGTAAAAATTCTCAAAAAAATATGAGCGTATTCCTTGATTAATTCTCTACAAAATTGTTGAGTAAACGGGATGAAGAACCGATAGGAACCATGTTCAAACGATTTATTTATAAGCGACGGCGCACGCTGCCGCTGGCAGACCCGGCTCGAGTACGGTTTTTCAGTGGCAGCGCGCACCGTCGCTTATAAATAAATCGGGGGCTCAATTACTCTTATATTTATTTGATCGATTTTAGAGTTTCATTGATTATCAGTTATACTGATTTTAACTAATTTCAATAATGAGTTATAGTACAATTGACCAGACGAAGAAATTGTAATTTTCACGTCAGTTTTTCACCAGCGTTGGTGGATCCGTAATTCCGTGGGTATTTCTTCGTATCAAAATATCTGCTAATAATATCCTCCATTCGTTAATAATTAATCCTTGAAATCGATTAAACTGAATAGGTGTACTAAAAATTAGTTCGACGATCGGATAACGCCGAAACTTACCGTCGTGGAAGACAGAATTTTTCAGATTTCGTGAGAACCAGAATCAAAATAAAAGTTTTTGTTTTTGACTAGAAGAATCTGAAATAAATAACGGTCAAGACTTTTAAGTAATCTCGATAACAACGAGAGTTTCGCAATGATTTGATGATCATTAGTACGAGCTCGTCGACTAGAATGGATAATGAGTACCTGCAGCATAAGAGGGAAAACGAGAATGAGCCGATTTATCAAACCTCGGAAAATGATCTGTCAGTACCAAGAGTTCCACCTTTCCAAGGAAGGCAATGACAGCCTGTAGTGAGCTCTAATCACCCCTTGATTGATTATCAATTTCCTTTTCACATTAGGAAACCAATCCGGGTAAAATTGAAGGCATTTTATACTGTATTCGAAAAGTTGAAAGCGTAATTCTCGTTAATCATTCATCGATAGAGCTGGGAATAGCAGTCAAAGTTACTAAAAGAACTTAATTTTTCAAACTTCACAATACACTGGTTAGCTGAACTGTCACTTTTTAGCAGTTAACGCTACTTCGCAACGCTATGAAGGGGGGACAGTACTGAGAAATTTGTCCAAAATTACCGAAAAATCGATTTTTCGTTTTTGACGAAAAAATTGCCTGGAAACCTTCCTCTATCTATAAAAAATTACATGGTGGTGAAACGATTTTTTTTAAGGTGACTTTGAGCCCCATAAACAAACAAAAGCGTTTTTCGCGTCATATTTGCTATACTAGCGCCCCCATCGGGCGTGGGGGTCGTGGATAATTTGTGTAACAATCAGTTTGTGATATAGTTGTTCCATCTGTAATCTGCTTTAACATAGGTCGTCGTTTGCCGCGAATTTTACGCGCCATATTGCTTTTATCGAAAGATACACGCTTAATACACTACTTCTGTCCAAGTTTGTTCTTACGATTCGAATAACTATTTCCGTGCGTTTTGAAGAGATCTGCCTCTCAAAATGGATAAAGACAGTTCTCGCTGGCGCTCTCGCAAGAGGCGCTCAAATAAAAGAATGAAATACTGTGTGAAAAATCTACGTCCCAATAACCCACCTGTACCTAACCTAATTCCCGCATTCAACCCAATTCCCGTACCTAACCTGCCCATACCAAATCGCACCCCAACAACCGTTCAAAATAAAGGGATCGAACCAGTGGCTGGACCATCTGGAGTACAATCGAGACGTCAAATTCCTGGACCAGCGGAAGTGCAAGAAGTATCGACTCGTAATCGGCATACGACTATTGAAGCAACGGAGAGCTTTGTAAAACTCAGTCTGTTCGACATAATGTGCACACCGGAAGAAGAAGGAGCTCAGAAGGAAGCCAAGGATGAGTTTTTCCTTGTACATTCTACCTGCTGGAAGGAATTATTAAAGAACACCGCATGTAGTGAATGCACAGAAAATTCCCTTGTCGTACAGGTGAGAGAGCAGCATGGACAGGGCCGTTTTTTCGCCTAGGCAACGTAGGCAATTGCTGGGGGCCCGAAACTTTAGGGGGCCCATGCGCACGCTTTTATTATTTTGATATTTGAAAATAAAATAAAATAAAAATAACGAATTGCTCTCTGGCGCCGAGTCCGAAACCTAACACACTATCATTTCAAAATTCCTATGCATGCCGCGCGTCTTCGGCGACAATGTCGCGCTCGCACAAATGTAACAAATGATTGTCGCGATTGCACAACGCAACTGCAGTCGCTATTGGCATTCATGCTTCTGCCATGCATCCACCCTACGTAATTATGGTCGTATAAGGGTTCGGGAGTCACTTGTAACACGCGTTGCAAAATGCAATGTTACAATCCAAAGCTGGTGTTAAATTTGTGCTTCTGTAGTGAATATATCGCACCTTTGCGACGAAAGTGACACAACTCAAAATATGGCGTTTTTGAGATAATGCCATATTCAAACTGGCAAGGTTCGATTCTACAACCCAGCAAAATGTCATTTCTGTAGTAGCCAAAGTCGCTTGGGAAGAGAAAGAAAAAGCAAAAGTGACACAATCGAGTGCACCCTTAGTTGCGGTCATCAAGGGCTCCTTAGTAAAGTCGAACAAATCCGAACAATCCTAAAGGGATTCAACTAATTGTTTGCCATGAATAGTTTCCTCCAGAAATCAATGGGATGATTTTCCAAACTCTTCAATTTTCTGTATTTGTCCGCATCGAAGAATGACATATTTTGAGTTGTGTCACTTACATCGCCAAGGTGCGATATAGGTATGATTACATTTCCGTATTATATTGAAAATGCTTTACTTATTTCCGCTCCTGGTTCCTTGACTTGACTCCTTTCAGACGATAAATGATACAATTTTTTTTAACCATTTTTTCACGTCTCCTTGTAATATATTTTAATAGGGGTTGGTGGGGGGGGGGGGGGGGGGGGGGGGGGGGACGGCGCATGAACTTACGCTTGCCTAGGGGCCTAGCATGCACCTAAGTCGGCGCTGAGCATGGATTATGTTCAAAACTCATTCTGAAATGCCTAGCGTGTGGCTGTAAAATGGGAGAGAGCTATACGAGCCCCCGAACCAAAGATGTCACCACAACGAGACCACCATTCGAAGTAAATAGACGAACAGCTGATGCTATGATCACTTTGGGACAAGGACACTCAGGGATGGAAAAATTCTGCACTGCAATGAGTATGAGAGGCATGAGCAGTCGCACTCACAAAAACACATGGATAAGTTAGCTGCGGAAAGTAAAAAACTGGAGGAAAGGATTCTGGAAAAAGCAAGAAAAGCTGTACGAAAAGCTCACGAAGCAAGAGATCCTACTCTAAAGAATAAAGAAGTACTTGACATTGCAGTATCGTATGACGGGACTTGGCACAAACGAGGCTTTACATCCATATATGGAGTGGGAATAGTCATTGATATCATTACTGGATTGGCTATCGACTACCAGGTCCTCTCAAAATACTGCCAAATGTGTGTCGTTGCTGCAGCTGAACTAGACGCTAACTAACCTGAATTCGGGATATGGCAAGAAGGCCACAAAACAAGCAGCGAATGCAATGCCAACTACGATGGATCATCTGTTGCGATGGAGACGAAGGCAGCCGAGCATTTGTGGAAAAGATCAGTCGATAAAAACAAAATGAGATATATCACAGTATTATCCGATGGTGATGCGAAAACATCCGCTCACCTCAAGAGTATCGCTCCATATGGAGACGATATGCCTGTCTCAAAAGAAGAATGTGTAAATCACATTGCGCAACGGATGGGCACAGGACTCCGTAAGCTCGTCAAAGAGTGGAGAACGAAAGGAGTAGTACTAGGGGGCCGTGGTCAAGGTACACTGAAGGAGACGACGATTGTAACCTTGACTAGTTACTACAGAAATGCCATTGCGAAGAATATTCCAAACGTGCCTGCTATGAAACAGGCGATATATGCCACTCTCAACCACTGTATGTCCACCAGCGAAAATCCACAACATTCGAAATGCCCCACTGGTCGAGACTCGTGGTGTTTTTTCAACAGAAGTGTAGCGAAGAAAGAAAAGCCAGCGGGCCACGAAAAAATGCAGTTGAGACTCAATGCAAATGTGGTCGAGAAGATGAGGCCTCTCTACGAACGTCTGGCAAATGACGAACTGCTGGCCCGGTGTGCGAGAGGAGCTAGGCAGAATGCTAACGAAAGCCTCCACGCTCTGATTTGGCGGAAATGCCCAAAAGAGACCTTCGTATCCAAAAAGAGGGTAGATTTGGCGGTAGTAACTGCAGTGGCTGAGTTTAATATGGGTGAACTCCATGCCCAGAAGGCAAAACTGTTAGTCCGGTCCAGGAAACTACCAGATATTGCCAAAAAGATCACCGATCAACGAGATGCCAGGTGAAAGCGAAAGGGTCAATGGAAAGGGACAACGGAGAATAAAAGAAGTCGACGTATAGCCAAAACAAGCAAAACTAGAGCTGAGGAGGCGAAGAAGCAGGTTGAAGGAACGACATACAGCGCCGGAGGATTTTAACATTTTTCTACAGGTGATCTCAGCGCTGAAGGAGTCTGATGGATCTGGAGCTGAGGAGACGAAGAAGCAGGTTGGAGGAACGACGTACAGCGCGGGAGAATTTTAACATTTTTCTATAGGTGATCCCAGCGCTGGAGGAATCTAATGGATCTTCTGGCAGGCCAGTCTCCGAGCCCTGAGCGCCAAAGTTGAATTCAGGTGCGTTATTTCACAGTAGACTTGTATGGGCTGGATGAATATCGCAGATCGAATTGTTTTTCCAAAATATTATCAAGATATTTATCTGGCCCTAATAATTACTCCACAAGAAAATTAATGCATTTTTGGTTTCATTTTGTTTTTATGACCGAGCACTTCCAAAACTCCAAAACTCACTATATATAATGGGTGAAAAAAGTGAACTCGGAGCTGGAACGGAGGAGCGAACTTGGAAGTAGATTGGAGCAGCAGAGGAGATCGACCAATAACTGAGAAGATCACTCACTAAATACTTTTTTACATCAAGATATTGATCTCAGATTCATGCTAAATAATTCATGTTTTGAATTTTACTGAGTTGTACAATTTTTCCACTTGTGATAATTCGTAATGGCCATAAATAACTTTCAATATCAACTACTTATTGTCACGAATTTCTACAAAACAAAGTTCATCCTTTCCCATTCACTTTTTGCTTATTAGGAATTATTCCAACAAAATTTTATTGAATCGCGTTTATCTCAGAACTGTATTTTTGGATATTCAAAAAATCTCTTGCGCATTGGTTTTAGTCGGATCACTTTCCCCTTTGAAACACATATTCTAGGGCACATTATCTTCAAATTGCTGGAGGGAATTTGGCGTAGTGTGAAAAGAACTCATTTTCTGGTACATAATGTACGAAAATTTATCATAAAAAAAAATACCTCTACGGTGAAAATAGTTTCAATAGGCAAAAAAGGTCTATTTGAAAATTCCCTCCAGCAATTTTTAGATTATGGTAGTATATGTGTGGAGTCCAAATTTCAACCCTCTGCGATAACACTGTATGCGCAAGGAGCGTTTCGAAGAAGTATACTTTAGAATTAGAAAAAGAGCCATAACTTCTAAAGTATTTGACCTATATATCCTGAATTTCGGCTAGTTTCTAGTTAAAGAGTTTCATAAAAGTTGTCAACATTTGAGAAATATCCATACACGAACAAAGAAAATTTCAATTTCAGTACCGTCCCCCCTTAATGAAAAAGTTGTAGCAAAAGTAATGACCAAAAAGCGGTATACCAAAATATATTCAAAGTTACTCAGATTTCGAATTTACGGTCACAACGGATTTCTGCTATTTTACGTATCAATCATCTTTAGGTTGAAGTTTTGGTGCAAATTAACTTTCGCTCGCACACCAACTGCAAAGTTTATCGTCAACGTTATTTTACAGATCCAATTTCATAGGATCTAAGGTTTCTTTTAGTTCGAAGCACCAGTGTGTCAAAAAAAAATGTCCACTAACTTAATTTAATCCCAGCCATTCCCAAGTCTTTTGAAGTATAATAAGGTAAATCTTGGGATTCAAGAAGCCATGGCTTCTCATTGCTAGACCCAGTCTACACCGAGAAAACAGTTTATTTACAATTAATGAATGAATTTAGTTGGCCATTTTCTAAAAACGTATATTTACTGTTACTATATTTTGTTATAGTTAATGAATATTCTGTTCACTGGAATAACGAAAAAAATTATCAATCTTTAAATCAGATATCTCATTTGTTTGAGGGGATTTGTTCCCGACAATTGTAGATACGCTTGAATCAAATAAAAATTCAATTAAGAAATTCAAATTCCAAATTCTCTTTATCTCAACAAAGCTATATTTTATACTATAATGTGATCGTTTTCATCCAAATTTATGACCACTGGCGATAAGTACATCAGGTATTGTTCCAACACAAGATTTGTTAACTATTAATAAATGTTTCTTTGAATGAAGTGTGATCAAGTTTGCCTCAAATTCTACTATGATTCTACTCAACAAAGCCGACCTGAATTAAATAGTTCGTTAGTATAATATAAATATAATAAAACAATCGCAAAGCAGGGATAGTTCTCTCGCGATAAAAGTAACATTCCGAACTCTTGACTAGGCGTAGATTTACCATGTAAAATCAGCGAAAATGACCATTACATTGAAGCCAGTCTTCCGAGCCGAAACCTGTACCTACTCGCAACCATTCGCACATATGAACCTATTATAGTTAATCTGACATAGACAATGATAATAGAAAATTTATCCACTAAAATTTAGTTTCAAAAATGAAAAATTATTTATTAAATAATTTTGTTTTCAATAAGTAACGTCAACTATTCACATAGTTGATTTAACTAATATATGGAAATATTTGTGTCAAGTACGCTTTGTTTGACTCGAATAACCATGTATTTGCTCCTCGTAAATGTCAATTAACTGTTACGATAGCACCTTTTCATCAAACTTATCGCGAATTCTAATTCAAAATTGGTTTATTAACTATCAACAAACATCAAATTGTTGGTAGTAAATATATGTTAGTTGCATGGGATTTTTTCAAATATACGGTTTGCTAACTACAAAGAAATATTTATTTCGCCAAATACAACTATACCATTTGTTGACATTAAATGAATTTTATCAACTATAAATAAACTGTTTTCTCGGTCTAAGTAAAAGCAATATTGTCGTAAGGACTGCGAGATCAATCGGTGTTTAAATATTAGATTTCCTAATTGTTCGGAAAAATAGACCTTTATCATAGACGAGCTGAGAATTTAATTTGACACTGCAAAAAATGACTTTGAGTAATCATTGTTTGTATACGAAATCTCTATGAAATTTCGAAAATTCTTTGGATTGTTCACCGATTTTCTAGAACGAGAATTGGCGTTCGAAAATTTCTGCGAAAAATACCCTGCATCTGTATTAAGTTTCATTTAGAAATTCCTACCGCATTTGTAAACTCAGGGTGGCCTCAAATAATCGCAAAAACGAACCTTCAAGAAATGGAAAGAAGAAATTCCCCGTTAAACGGATATTCAATCTTTCACCTGACTACATACGGAAAGCTGTATCAGCACGTAATCTCGATTCAGTGTTGTCTCACAATTGGATGTGTCTCGTTGGTTATATGTGTTAAGGTAGGCACGAATGGCAGCCGAATGCTCCAAATTGTATCGCAATTTGCAAAGGCTCCTGGCTCTGACACGGCGCGACACTACAGTTTACTTGATTCTTCAGCTCGAACTTTTATGCCGAGTAGCACCGAGTTGCCTTCATTAGATCACGTGATACTCCACTTCGCGTGAACTGAAATACGAAACACAATTGAAGTGACTATCTACTTTACCCGTTCTTCTTCTCTCTTTCGAATCGCAAACTCACCAAACATGCTCGAATATATGGTTCGAATTTATATATGTATTTTAGAAAAATAAGCTCCACGGACGTAATGAAGAGGTGTGCGCATGTTGGACTGGTAGTTGGGTTATTAAAACCTAGATAAACAATCAGGTAAGTCGACTGACCTCGATGGGTCAGCTCTGGAATTTGTCAAGCTGAACAATATTATTCCATGCGAGATTCTATGAGTGAAAAGTATCAATCATTAGAAGGAGAAGTGTTTTTGCAACACCTGCTTCGAAAGTTCGATTTTCGAGACTTGTGTAGCGTGTGTAAGTCACCTGATTTCCCAAGGGTGGAAAAAAGAAGAGTTAGCGCATCTGCACATCGCAAATAGTCTACTTTAGGCACTAGTTGTTTTTTCGCGCATGCGCACCCCTAACGACTTTTGACATACCTTCAAAATACTCGCCAACTACCGTGTATTGAAAGTATGCGTATGTTCACAGTTGAAATACCTTATTGCAACCACCTTGAATCCGTGTTTCCACGCTATGTACGGGAAAAGCAAATACGTAGCTCATACCAGAGCGCACGGTTTTTGTACGGTGGGTCTCCAGTATGTCCACGTTGATTAGCTAACGAAAACACCAGAGATCACCGAATAATATTTGGCGGAATAAATACGGTACAGACACGGTTATGAAACCGTGTATACCGGGTGCATACACCGTGTTTCGCTCGTCCCCAATAGACCGTAGAACGACTGTAGATACACGGCAATCATACGAATTCGAGCGTACATAACGACTGTCATACCGTACGTCAACACTGTTTTAGCGGTATAATAGGGTAGATATGAGTAGGTATATGTCAAAAGCCGTTAGGGACTTCAAAATAGCTCAATTTTACGCACTGTGTCGTGACGGCGGGCAGTGGCGATGTGAGGTTATGGTAATTAATTAATATGTCTCTCAAATTAAACTTTCTTCGCAGGGAGTTACAAAAAATATCGTGTGATACAAATCCGGAAAGGCAATATCTGTCACGTGTCATTACGACACTCGCCTTCGGTCGCAAACGTCGCTCGTCGGATATTGCCTACCTTTCGTACTTGTATCAGAATATACTATTTCCATAACACAGAAGCTAATCGAACGATTGATCCCGAAATTCAACCAGATTTGAACAGAACCGGTCGCAGTAAATCCTGTATCGATTGATACAAAAATCATCGAAATCCGTTGATGAGTTTCAAAATTTTGTTCTTTGAATAACTCAAAAACTAATGGACCGATTTAATCCAAAATCTTATCAGTTTTGAGTTAGGGAGAATCGCATCAAATCATATAAGGGAGGATGAAATTTATTCACCCGTTCCTGAGATATTGAAGTACAAAAAATTTATCATACAGCAGGCGTCCATCTGAAAATGGTAAAAAGTGATTCCTTTGAACTCAAAACGTAGGGATATTGTGAGAACTCAACTTTTTATTCTATAGTTGATCACAATGATTACTTCCTTTCTATTGCAACAGGGAGTTAAAATCGTGCAAAATACCATTTCTGAGGAATAGACTTTTTGCTAAAAACCTTCTGTAAACATGAATCGCAGCTTTTGCAAGTAGAATTCTTCAACCTAAGTTCCTGATGTTTGTAAAACTACTGGTCCCCTTTATGAAAGTTTTCAGCATATTCACAGCTGGACAAAGAGACTTGAGTCTGAAAAGAAAGATATTTGTCTACGTTAAGAAAGAGGTGTAGTAACAGTGTTCAGAAGATCGTAAGATCAGTCTACGTCTTTCTAATCGATAACAATTCAAAATGAAGAGTTTGGATTTTATTAGAAACGGTATAAAAATACCCTGAGCGCTTAGTAGAACACTGGGGGAACATAATTTGATTCTAACGAAATGGTGCGAGAAGAAAGCTTCTAGTGCCGGAGATATTAAGAGTTGCGCGTTCGCGTTCGTTCTGATTCCGCACAGTTTGACAGCAAATTGGCTGCAATAATTGTCACCCAGGAAACCCGGTATGGAAGACTTCGACAGTTAGGCACCTCCGAGCCGCTTGTGCAGGACCGTTTAACCAAGTTACTCTTACGGAGGGTATTATTCTAAAGTAAGGGGACATGGATCGTTGACTAGCGCCGACGCATTAAAACACACTTAAGCCCTACTCGAGGATGATATTATGGACCAGAGTGCCTTGTTTTTGCCTGGGGCTCGTCTGGTATAGGGAAAAAGGCGACTTCTCGCATTAGCAATAATAAGTGAAGAGAAATGGTACCTACCTCCCTAAATTTTTCGTACAAATGTAAAACTACTAGGGTTCAAGAAACGGTCCATGCTGTTCCTCGGAAACGCACAGCGAGTATCGCACCGTATTTGAGCTCACAATCATGAGCACGAAGGTAAATAAGTCTTCGTGGGATTTGTTGGGTAAAATCTGACATCGAAAAATAACCTTCAATCGATATGGAAGCCAGAGCTTACGTTTTCACCTGCGAGGGTATAATATTTGGAATGATTTTTTTTTTTTTTGAGATTTAGAATTTATAGGGTTTTCGTGACATTGCCCAAATCTTTGTGGCCCAGGCTAGTAAATATTCTGAAATTCTATGTCAGTGAAGAATTCCCTCTGCCTTCATCTTTTTGAAGGATTCGCGTTATACTGTTTTATACCCTACTGTTATGCGCCGTTGATATACTAGATTTTCCGCTGATTCCACATTTTCAACGACGCTCGAGCCTGCGATGGATATATTCCTATGCATCCATGAACTTGAGGAGTCGATTTTTTTCTCCATTTATAAATATGGAAACTGTCAAAATCGTCCCCTCGAGAACGTACCTAGCAGATTAACCAGGTTTAAAACCTAGCATTGCACCCCTATCTTATACAGCGTATATATATAGTTTTAAATTAATAGAAGAAATAATGGATGTGTTATTACGTGTTCCCAAAATGATATCATTTTAGAATATTCCCTCCAAACTTCAAAAAATTTCGATGAACAATACGACTCGTGAACCAAAGACAACCACCTTATTATCCGTTATGAATTTCGTCGTATAAGCACATGTATTGACTTTTTTTTTTTTTTTTTTTTTTTTTTTTTGAGTTAGTGAGTGAGCACACGGGCTCACTAACACTTGTAAGGTAAGACTTTACGTCTTTTATACCTTTATTTTATTGGTTATATTTAATTAAATATAACCAATACGATAACTTATACGACGAAATTCATAACGTACAAATACCAAGCACACGAACTAGACTTGAAAAATGACGAGTTGAATTTGAAGGCGGCCAGGTGGTCTAGTGGGTGTAAGCCCCCGGATTGGCAGCCAGTAGGCGCGGGTTCGATTCCCGTGACGCCGGATAAATTTTTCTCGTCAAAAAATTTTAAGTCTTCTAGCTTAAAAATCATTTCTTCGTGAATTACACCACCTTCTGTGGTATTGGTTATATTTAATTAAATATAACCAATAAAATAAAGGTATAAAAGACGTAAAGTCTTACCTTACAAGTGTTAGTGAGCCCGTGTGCTCACTCACTAACTCAAAAAAAAAAAAAAAAAAAAAAAAGTCAATACATGTGCTTATACGACGAAATTCATAACGTACAAATACCAAGCACACGAACTAGACTTGAAAAATGACGAGTTGAATTTGAAGGCGGCCAGGTGGTCTAGTGGGTGTAAGCCCCCGGATTGGCAGCCAGTAGGCGCGGGTTCGATTCCCGTGACGCCGGATAAATTTTTCTCGTCAAAAAATTTTAAGTCTTCTAGCTTAAAAATCATTTCTTCGTGAATTACACCACCTTCTGTGGTATTGGTTATATTTAATTAAATATAACCAATAAAATAAAGGTATAAAAGACGTAAAGTCTTACCTTACAAGTGTTAGTGAGCCCGTGTGCTCACTCACTAACTCAAAAAAAAAAAAAAAAAAAAAAGTCAATACATGTGCTTATACGACGAAATTCATAACGTACAAATACCAAGCACACGAACTAGACTTGAAAAATGACGAGTTGAATTTGAAGGCGGCCAGGTGGTCTAGTGGGTGTAAGCCCCCGGATTGGCAGCCAGTAGGCGCGGGTTCGATTCCCGTGACGCCGGATAAATTTTTCTCGTCAAAAAATTTTAAGTCTTCTAGCTTAAAAATCATTTCTTCGTGAATTACACCACCTTCTGTGGTATTGGTTATATTTAATTAAATATAACCAATAAAATAAAGGTATAAAAGACGTAAAGTCTTACCTTACAAGTGTTAGTGAGCCCGTGTGCTCACTCACTAACTCAAAAAAAAAAAAAAAAAAAAAGTCAATACATGTGCTTATACGACGAAATTCATAACGTACAAATACCAAGCACACGAACTAGACTTGAAAAATGACGAGTTGAATTTGAAGGCGGCCAGGTGGTCTAGTGGGTGTAAGCCCCCGGATTGGCAGCCAGTAGGCGCGGGTTCGATTCCCGTGACGCCGGATAAATTTTTCTCGTCAAAAAATTTTAAGTCTTCTAGCTTAAAAATCACCTTATTATCGGTAGACTCAATCTATGCAAGTCCAAGTCTATAAAATCTAAAATAATTTCTAATGATGTCTTTAATACGAGTAATCATCTGTGTAAAAAAATGATTCGATAACCAAATTCGTTCATGGCGTGGAAGTGACTTGACGTAGCCTCAAACCGATCGGGCACGTTGCAGAGCTTTCCAAATAAACACTAGTTCGTATAAAAAACGTATAAATAGGTCATATACTCTACGTTTATTCCGAGGAAAAATGTTCCTCAGTTAAACGCATAAGCAGCGTTGATTGAAAACGTTACGTCTATACGTTTAACTTTACGAAATAAACAACGTTTAATACACGTGTACCACTTGAATTTTGACCAAATAATTGTTAGCTCAAAAAAAAATTGAGATATACGTAAAATGAATTAATTACAATATATGAGGCGTTGATCAACAACTACTAATCGTAAACAATCGCACTTTGTTACAAAGTAAGAATTTTGAGATTAGAAAAACTTCGCATTATTGTTGTGGTCGGGATTCGATCCGGGGACGCTCGCATTCGCTTGTATTACTGTTCGCACGCTCTATCGACTACGCCAAACTACTCATTGACAAAGTCAGTCACTTTCTCGTAATTTCTCTGGATTTTGCATCTGTCTTAGTGATATCAGTGTTTTAATGTAGCTGAGATGTCTTAACTAAACATCCGAGTGGCAAGTAGGTTTTTTTAATTTAATTTCTTGCCTAGAGTTCCACACATTCTCACTCGATTTCATTATATTGCACGTTCATTATTATATTGGAAAAAACGTATAAATGACGTGTAGTTCCGAGCGTATAATTATTGAAGGAACTGAACATTGTTATAGTGTAACTCAAAATCCGCGAGGTATTCATTGATTTTTTGGTTTTCGAAGACGTTTTGAGGAAACGTACGCAATACGTATATGATATGTGTAACAGTATACGTACATTAGAGCGTTTCGTACACGCAATTAAATACACGTATTCTTGTCCAGTCTGATAAACGTATAAACAACGTGTGAACGACAGGTTTCGAGGAAACGTTCGTAATACGTATATGATATGTGTAACAGTATACGTACATTAGAGCGTTTCGTACGCGCAATTAAGGGGGTATCTAAGTCTCGAGCTCCATAAAACGTCAACACTTTTCATAACGGTATAGCATTTAGGGACATGTCCGGACACAAATATAAATGATACCGTTCCAAAGTGTACAATTTCAGCTTTAATTTGAAAATAAAACGGTCACTGTAGCATCAAAATTGTCGCCGTTGCAGCTACTGAAGTACTGGTCGGCGCAAAGCTGTGCTGAAATCTGCGACCACGATCCTGGCTGAACGGAGTATCCGAAAATTATGAACTTGGGATTGTTTTGTTGGTCAACGTCCCCTTCAGGCTCCTATGCGACAGATTTTTGATAGATTGAAATTTGACAAAATTATGAATATTTTTACTGAGAAAAGTCAATTTTCTTGATTTCAATTAACGTTTTCACCTGTATTTTGGAAATCAAACGACGGATCGAAAATCTGTCGCATAGAAGCCTGAAGGGGACCTTGACCAACAAAATAATCCGAAGCTTTCAATTTTCGGATACTCCGTTTAGCCAGGATCGTGGTCGGAAATTTCAGCACAGCTTTGCGCCGACCAGTACTTCAGCAGCTGCAACGGCCACAATTTTGATGCTACAGTGACAATTTTTTTTTTAAATTGAAGCTGAAATTGTACACTTTGAAACGGTATCATTCATATTCGTGTCCGTACATGTCCCTCAATGCTATACCGTTATGAAAAGTTTTAACGTTTCATGGTGCTCGAGACTTAGATACCCCCTTAAATACACGTATTCTTGTCCAGTCTGATAAACGTATAAATAACGTTCGAACGACAGGTTTCGAGGAAACGTCTGCAATACGTATATGATATGTATAACAGTATACGTATGTTGGATCGTTTCGTACGTGCAGTTGAATACACGTATCCGGGTGCAGTTTAACAAACGTATAAATAACGTGTGAACGACAGGTTTCGCGGAAACGTACGTAATACGTATATGATATGTATAACAGTATACGTACATTAGAGCGTTTCGTACGCGCAGTTGATTACACGTCTACTTGTCCGGGTTGATGAACGTATAAATCACGTAAATTTTCAACGTATTCGTTTCCGAATCATACGTGTATATTAAAGGTACAAGAAGTTATTTCTTCGTTTAAAAAGCGTGATTAATAAACGGATAATATTGGACCACTTATAAACGTGTATGATATACGTTTTATAATAGTATGATGATATATGGATACCAAAAATCAACGAAAAAGACGTGTATAATACGTATAATATACGAACTGGTGTTTATTGGGTTTAGAACGCATAATATGACACAATTAAGTAACATGAATTACAGTTTATTCCTATGACAATGGCATAATATTGTATTGTATTTCTTCCCCGTCTCTGAAGTAAGTTTGAACCAAAATTTTTATTTTTGGAATACATTGTTAACATAGGTAATGATTATTCAAATAGCTAACCGTCCAAGCCAGCGTTTGGGTAATTTCGAGTGTGATCATAGCTTGCTCGTTATTGGCTGGAGTTGAAGTTAATATCGGTTTGGAAATCGATTACGCACACACGGGCTCGTTATTGCAGAAAGTATTTTGCGATGTGGGTATATGGGTATCACGCCCAGGGTTTATAACACCGAATCGACGAAATTGATAATATGCGGTCACGTTTTATCCAGAAAGAAATTCTTGGACAAAATTAAAAAGGTTCGCTCCACTAATTTCCCAATAAATACCATTCCTCCTTCTTCTGCACCAGGTTCAGCTCATAGCCTTTGGTACCGGAAATCAATTAACGGTCAGAGATTGCAAGCCAGATAATTCCGAGTCAGAAAAGGACAGCGTGCAGTCAGATCAGTTGAGGGAACATAAAACATCCAAACATAAAAAACCGTGCTTCATATGCAGGATCTTCATCCTTGTGAGTGATCGAACATTTTTTAGTAACAAAACAAAAAATAACAAGGTAATTCGCCATTTGGAAGTAATTGAAGTAATTTTTTGCATGATGTAATAATACAAAATATGTGTAACACAAAATATGTAGTATGAAACATTTCACGTGCATCAATGCCAGACTCCAGTGATGGAGTACATCAATTACAATTCGTAATTGATTACATTCTTATTATAAATTACAACTGTAATGTGTAATTTGGGAAAAATTAATTACAAAATACACTTATAATTGTATTCTGTAACCAAAACTAAACCTGCAAATTCTAAAATTGTAATAAGTGAAAGAAGTAATTAGTTTCGGTGCAATAACCAATAACACATGTATTTTATAATTGTTTCCAGTCCAATTGCAAATTACAAATGTTTTTTTGGAGTTGATTTCAATTACTAATCACGAATATATTTTCTAATTGATTTCGGTTCGATGACAAATTAAAAATTTGTTTTGTGATTTATTTCGGTTCAATTACAAATTATAAATGTAATTTGCAATTCGTGATAGGTATCAATCACAATTTTGCCCAGCACTGATTAATTCAAAACTAAAGAAATTAAAAAAGAAAAACATATTTCGTCAAAGGAGGAAATTTTTTAGAAATATTTTTTGCGAAAGAAAATTTTCCGCAGGTAATATCCCACGCTTTTTATATATCCTTCAAGAACGGAAAAAGTTCACGTTCAAAGTATTCGAGAGGAGAATATCTTCCTGTAATAAAGGTTATATCGACGCTGCTTACGAAGACTAGCACGTTTCAGATTTCTTACGAAAACTAGCACGTTTCGGCTTCTCACGAAGACTAGCATGTTTCGGCTATCTCCGCGAAAACTAGCACGTTTCAGATTTCACCGCGAAGACTAGCACGTTTCGATATTTACCACGAAGACTAGCACGTTTCGATATTCACCACGAAGACTAGCACGTTTCAGTTATCTCCGCAAAAACCACCATGCTTTGATTATTGTAACAAGGATTTTCTGAACATTTGCGCGGTGTGCGATGGTCGGCATGAAAGCCAATTTGCGGATGTAGAAGTTCGTTTTTTTTGCATCAAAATAAACTTATAAATATTCTCGAAATTGTGTTGTCGTGGAGGGATTACGAAAATTGATGCTGTTTTCACAGGTTCTTTTCAGATGTTTTAATTTTCTGATTGATTCATTATGGAGCATCCGAAAAAATTATTCGAACATTTGTTAAATAACTTCAATAGGTCGTTTGTATATTTTACAGTACACAGTTAGAGAATGATAAAATGTTGCAAAATAGAAATAATATTCGTTTCAGCTCGACAAACATACTAATCTTCGCGCCGAAATCCGAAACGTGCTAGTCTTCGTGGTAAATATCGAAACGTGCTAGTATTCGTGGTTGATATCGAAACGTGCTAGTCTTCGTGGTAAATATCGAAACGTGCTAGTCTTCGTGGTTAATATCAAAACGTGCTAGTTTTCGTAAGAAATCTGAAACGTGCTAGTTTTCGTAAGCAGCGTCGATATATTGAGTATTAAATTATTGAATTTTTCATTTTTATGAATCATGAGTTTCCCTCCTATATATATATATATATATATACCTGTATATATATATGTATGCTTATATAAGTCCGAGGCAAAGGGGACTCTGGACAAACCTATGAACCTGTAATCTATATCCCATGTGCGACGGAGGTAAAGCTGAGGCTGCATTTTATGTGGAACAGAATACCACAGTATGACACGTCAAGAATCATTTTTCTCTCTCACTGATACTGGCACTTCCACTTGCACACCATGGACTTACATGAACCATGGCAATAACGAATCATAACCCACGGAAATTCTGAGCTCGGAATTTATTCTATTGACATGAAGGATCTGATCACGAATTGTTTCATACTACACTATGGCAACGATTAAATATCGTTCCATGTTGGCTGACAATGGTGTTTGAATGGAAATTTGAACCTAGAAGAACTTGCAGTCAATGATTGTTATCACAATGTTCAATTTTTGTAACAACAGATTAAGAATGGCTTATTGATCAAAGGGGTTCGCAGACACTAATGATTCGGATTATATGCTGTTTGATGAGGATAGGATTAATACCGAGAAAGATATTGATGGGCTCTGAAGGTAAAGTGAAAACGACAGCAAAGGAATTGGAGTAAAAAAAGTGAAATATCCATAGTCGATTAGTCACCCCAAAAGTAAATTACGACCAAACGGATTGAATACCATAAGGCTTGCATATATTTACGATATCAAAATCGAGCAGGCACCCTGCAGACTTTGAGAAAGAGTATTTCATGTGCCTGATGCCATATAGTGAAAAGCTGAAAGATTGATGCGAGCAAATATTGATGCGAATACATTGGCCTTCATCTATCGAATAGATAGTATCAACGAAACAAGCAGATTTCGGTTATCGATTAAGAAGAAAAACAGTCAAATAAATAACTCACTTCGCTTTTTATGAGAATAAGCTTTTTCATTCTATTCTCTTTATTTGTTCATCCTAGATAACATGTGTCAATAAGAATTAAAGCGGCTTTCAATTTTTTAATTGAAGGGCGTATAAAATTCTAAACGGCTGCTGCCAAAATTCTGATAAAAATGAAAGATCATGGGAAAGTCGTCCAGGCATATATTTTGATCATCGATAACCTTAGAAGATCACGTGTCTAAACACTTTCTCTAAAAAGACTGCACTGCCATGGTTGTAGTTTACCAAACTGAAAACGCCTGAGTGAACTTTATTCAGGAGGATACACACATGAATGTGCCCTTGACGTTAAAATATCCGATAGTCAAACTGGCTGCATGGCTCAGTAGAGGCGGTGGCCAGGCCACAACGTATGATCTCACCACACGTAGGTATGTAACATACATACACATGAGCACGTATTGACCGTACCTATGTGGTTTTCAAACAGTTAGTCGATCACACATGACGCTCTATACGCGTCACTTGTAACCCTATATAGGGTAACACGTACTTCTTTCAGAATATCATAGCTTGTTGCTGCGCAAAAAATTTAAAGTTCCTTTTTGACAGAAGCAAAAAATGGCGAAATAATTCATCAATACTAATAATACTAATAAAAATGTTCTTCGTGTTATTTTTCTTCTCATCAGAAGATTTTTTTGTAACAATCTTGATGTCTAAACACACAGACGAACCACCTACTTGCTTTAGAATGAAAAATTCTGTTTTCGTTTCTTTGAAAATGATCATTCCAAAATTGGAATTCAGTCAGATTCGTTTTTGATGTGGGATGATTTGGTCTTCAACGAGTGAATAGTTGAGATTAACCACAAATGAATCTAAAGTTGCAGTAAATTTGTAAAGAAATCTTGTCGTCACAGCTAGCGCACGGCTCTACTGCGGACCTTTGACCATATAGGATGGACTGGGCATTGCCTATGCTGAAGCATTGTAAGGTTGCTGCTGGGTAATGAGAAAAGGACAGACGTGAACACACGATGCTGAATCGTTCGTCGGACAAGGAAGCAATAGTCGTTTTATAACGCATGCATGAAAAAGTCGCTTGTTTGGGGCTCTGAAGCGGTCATATTGTGGCACTTTTCTGACTTTTGAGTAGGCGATGCCAACATGAAACTAATTGCATGCCAAACGTGAGCACATCGAGCGTGCACAACATGATTCTTGTTACGCACGGCGTGCGAGCAAGAGCATTTTATAATCATTCATCCCTGTCGACGCGCTATCTCCGTGAATCGACTCGATATTTTTGGTATGGTTGTTTACATTGACAACAGAGCCCCACAAGCAACTTTTTCATTCATTTGTTACAAAAAAAAAGCGTGCTATACTCCCGCGAAGTGAGGCGTTTAGGGTTGTCCGATGTCTTCAGCACTCACCTTCGTCTCGGCTGCCGCCTCGACTACGGTTCGTGCTGAAAACCTTCGGACAAACCTATAAACGCCTCATATTTCGCTCTCGTATCGAAATCTACTAATAAATAGAGTAGCGTTTATGGGCTACTCGGCAGCACCCCCACTACTCCAATGCCCAGTCCATTCTATATGGTCTAAGCTGGAGACTGACCCTTAGTTTCCATGCACGCGTTGCAAATTGTTGATTGACTATTTTTATATTATAAATATTCCAATCCGTGAAGTCCTATCTTCTCAATGGCAATAGCGAGCGGTTTGCATGGCCTGCTGAAAAATTTTCCAAATGGGGGTTACGACATATTAGAACGTTGGTATAGGTATAGTATATCTGCTTCTCTATAATTAATAAGCGTTGAATCTTTCAAGTAGTTGGCGGTTCAAACTTTGGAAGTTAACGAGATTATTAAATGCGTATACTGCGCTATGGAATTTCTTTGAGAATTCATGGTTTCTGCGATTCCCTGCGCAGAAAATAATGGAGTGCGAGAATTTCACGAAAACTTGTTCGAAAGCGTATACTTGGGGATCGGAAAAGTTTTATTGCTTATATTAAAAACCAGAAGAAGAAAAGCCTTAGTCACAAGAATCTCGTTACCCTTTTTGATGCTTATTATTGCATTCAAAGTCCGTTAATAATGAACATTCCATACAAAAGTTTGAGGAGGTTCGAGCATTGTGCTAAAAATTAAAACGATGTTTGGGAATTGGAGGAAATAAGAGTTAATAATACGTAAAATCTGTGGAATTTTTTTTTTTAATATTCCACCGTATGGTTTTCGAGATATTTGTACCTTAAATTGCTCGACGCTTACTTCAGACAATTTTAAACATTTACTTACATATAACATGAGTTAAGGGCGTTGACTAGCTAAAAAGCGCGGGCAACTCCACTTCCAGACAAACTTAATCCTAGGAGTACACCCTCGGGTCGCACAGACCCGGCCAGCAGTGCAAAACTCGCATTTTTCCTTTTTGTACGAAACATTTCTATCTGCTCAAACAGCGTTCTCAGACAAAATATGAGTCATACACATAGTTTGTCATCACTGGTGCTTTCTTAACAGTCTGCTCCTTCATTCAAAAAAAAAAAAATTATTCGAATAGACGTAGTATAGGGGAAACTACCCCATACGAAAGTTGGCTGGGTCTCACGGACCCAGGCGTGTGTAACTAAGTAGCGAAAAATATGTGTGTACTCCTAGGGTTAAGAAAGACAGAGCATCGTTACTGCACTGTGCAGGTTGGCTAGGCTGAGGACGGTAGGCTCCCTACCCCTCGGCTGCGCTAGAAATCGCCCAATTTTTGCGGCAAAAATCACTGTTCAATGCTTCAGGTCTTTCCTGATTACTCCTTAGTCATTTATCCGATAGTATCGATCATGATCTTGATTGGAAGGTAAAGGATGTAGCTATGTTATGGCTTTCGCCGAATATTAAAAAAAAAAATCGCTCCTCGTTGTACATCATCGCAAAGATGGCTTACTTTCAAGATTATTTTTTGCAAAGCTCAAAGTGGAATCGCAAATTCGGCCAAAGCCATGACACGGATACATCATTTATCTGTAAGAATTTTCATCGAAAACTCCGTTATCTTGAAAAATGAGAGAGTCTATTGACGCGCGCGAGCGCGAGGCCTAGTCAACGCCCGAGTTGCCTATAATATAGTCTACAGATGGTTTTTACATTGTTACGAAATTATTCGAATTCGATTTCCTCGGCAAACAATGTAAAAACCATCTGTAGACTCTATTTTCGCACGAAACGAACATTTTTTTGGACGTATGTGTTCGGAGTTGAAATAGAATTACTGCTAAATTGGCCTTTTTTGCGTTTTCGACGCCTGCGCTTGGATAATAATCGAAATGTGACACATTTCGACGAAAAGTAGGTGGGCGACTACGAATGGGCCTTAAGGTGCTTCCATACGGAATTCCACCAGACCTGAAAACATCGTGAAAAAAGGTGCTATTAAACGGAATATCTCTGCCTGGGCACCGAAATCAATGAAACAAAATTCCCCGCGCAAATTCAGGCGTGATTACGAACACGTACGGCCCAAAACATGTCCGTTTCAAGTTGAAATAGAGAAGATATTCATGTAAAACGCTTATTTTTGACATTTGGCGATTTTCTATCGCTCGGAATGATGGCGAGTTAGTTGTGTTTAGAGGGTTTTTGAGGTGCGGTGACGCTTCCGAGATGGCGTCCAACGAATTTCTAGCGAGATAATTTATTGTCAACAAACGAATCAAACCTAACCTAACGAAGATGAATATAAATGACGTAATGTATACCACCACTGTATTTTGTTGATGCACTTACCAAACGTTACGGCTTAGTTAGTCTTCTGTGTATCCTGACCACGATAACAACATTCTATGACAATTTTAGAATACACGCATATTTATCACTGACAGCTGATTTCGTCCAATTTATCGAACAGTGATCCGAGTCGTAGATTCGTGCGCCACGCCATCTCGAAAGCGTCACCGACACCTCAAAAACCCTCTAAACACAACTAACACGCCATCATTCCGAGCGATAGAGAATCGCCAAGTGTCATAAGCGTTTTACATGGATATCTTCTTTATTTCAATTCAAAACAGACATGTTTTAGGCCGTACGTGTTCGTAATCGCGCCTGAATTTGCGCGGGGCATTTTGTTTCATTGATTTCGGTGCCCAGGCAGAAATATTTCGTTTAATAGCACCTTTTGCGTATGTGTTCGAAGTCACTGACACAAAGTTTCATAATGTGAGTGTCGCTTTGAGTGCCATCTACTAGTCATGACGCAAAAAACTTTGCGTCAGCTTGTTCCACCTGCGCTTGGTGGCCCTGATTTCGAGCGAGGGTGAGACTTTCGCTTAGACCATACAGGATGGACCGCGCATTGAGGTGGTGGAGATACTGCCAAGTAAAGCGACAAAGATAGCATTAGCGATGTACAGTAATGTTCATTAATGGGTTCCCAGTGGCTAACTGTTTTTTTCGGACTTTTTCGGAAACGAGACTCCATTCTAGTCGTATTTGATGTGCCGATAGTCAGAATTATAATAATAATAATTATGACCCCTTATAAAAATAATATTATATTATTTTATTGATTGTATCAGAAAAAGTCCGAAAAAAACAGTTAGCCACTGGGAACCCATTAATGAACATTACTGTACATAGACACATGAATATGTCTCATTCGTGCTAACACTTGAAATCGAGTAGGCTTAGTTATGATTGAGAGAGTTATGCCACAGAGGCTATGGGGCACGTAAACGCGGCAACGCAGCAACACGACTTGGCAACGTTTACTCCACTAGTGGAGCACAGTTTCCTTGTCTTACTAATGCTCGAGTATCGTCCGTCCTTTTCCCATTACTCGGCGGCAGTCCTCCCAATGCTTTAGCATAGGCAATGCGCGGTCCATCCTGTATGGTCTAAGGACTTTTAGCACGAGTTGTAGTAGAGGGCCCCTTCAGCCGAAATGGCCATCCTCCTTACTTGCACACTGTATTTTTTATAATAAGGGCACGAAATGTGCCTTCTTTGATGGACGTCGATCGGATTGAGAATGGTGCAGGGGCGGGAGGAAAGTACTTTTTATCACACATGTACGGAAAACCCGATTTTCCTCGCTGTTATGCGAGAGTAAAATGGCATTTTGTCTCCCGTGGTACACAAGATGAACTCGCGCATGCGCATGTCGTGGAAGTTTATTTTCTTCCCTAGGACCGGAAGAAAATAGCGTTTTACTCCGAAAGAAGCCTCATAGGACGAAATAAATACTATAGTTCGGAAATACAGCTCGGAAAATCGGTGTTTTCGTGCATTTGTGATAAAAAAAATCGTGTGCATCAAGGAAGAATAGGTGCTTTCTACCTCGTGTGATTGTGTGGCCCTCGGCTTCGCCTTGGGCTGCAAACTTCACACTCGGTAGAAATCACCTATTTTCTTCCCTTGATGCACAACATACTATTCCCTCCCGCTCCGGTGAGAGAAAACAAATAGTGGGAGGAAAATTACTTTTCCTCCCGCTGAGTGGATATTCCGGACTCACGTTCGAAACACATGATTAATGTTGTTATTCGTAGGCATATAATGAGAAACATAATAGAAACACTGCGGGGGAGCAGAGGACCTCCGACGTGTATTTTTGTATTACATATCCGGCATACGTATGCAGGATATACTGCACTGAGTAGAGTTATGGAAATCGATGCCGACAGGTATCCTGGAAGGGTGTTTGCTGTTGAATTTACTTTTGTGTTACCAAAGGAAGCTCTGGCACGAATGAGATGTTGATATGTCTTATGTAAATAGATCCAACGCAAGTTTCCATATTCCTGTACGTATACCCTGCATTGCACATGACTTTGTGACCGTCTGATTCAATTCTGGAAAATATAACTCATCCCGCAACCTTCGTACATCGAATATTTGATACGATATCAGGCTCGGCTGTATGATCTTATAGCAAAGGATTTCCACTCTTTGGTCTGACTCAGCAATTTGATCAATGAACAGTTCTGATCAAAGACTTTGAAAGACGATTGGTTCCAAGGATTATTTCTAGGTATTCAATGATACTCCGTTGTACGAATCGCCCAGGACTTTCGTATTGGGGTTACTTGTATTGATTAAATATAGTTCACTAATTGGTTTAATCTTAGACTAAATCGTTGGAAAAACGGGCGCTGGCTCAGTTTTGAGTATGCGAAACAGAAAAGCAGTTTGAATTTGGACAAATTTATACCATATGCTGCGAAGAGCGATATATTTCATCGAATATTTGATGGGACCTCAGCCTTCGCTTTGGGGTGATCTTTTGCCAAGGGACTTTCGCTTTTTACTTCACCCTACTTTTTGGTTATCGTCCTTGATCGATGGCTATAGGAAACAAAGCTCTTGATGTTGTGCACCGCTCGAACTTCCATCCTCCCCATTCTCTGATATCCACACCACGTAGCACACCTCATAAGGGGGAGTAGATATAGTTGGCCGACATTTTACCATTGGAATAGTATTCACCTGCAGTTGACTTTAGTATGAGAAATGAGTGGCTATAGGGATAATTTACACCCAGCTGTGCCATAAACACTTTTTGTTAATCAAGGATGACACAAAGTGTTTCTGGGATGAAATTTCGATTGGCCAAATTGTGAGTAGCTATTCTACTATATGTATAGGTACGTACGAGAGATGTCCTGCGATTGGTTTACGGTCCGGATACTGTGCTGGATGGGTAATTTAGTAATAGGATTTTGGTTCGTGCTAGAGCAACCACAACCACAAACCTACTCGGACGAGTCGTGAACCAACCTCGATGTAGTCCGAGATGGTTTATCCACCGCTTATGCTACAATGTAAAATCGGCATTAGAATAACACACACTAATTCCGAAGGCTGTGTGACAATTAGCATACGATCCTCTATGTTTGTGTGCTACGTATTCTACCCAGCTAAGCTTCCGTGCGGTTATTTAGAATTTCGATATCCCCTGGCATGGACGTTATGAACATTTTGTATTTCTTGAACAGGAATTTGACAAAATTTACTTTTTCTCAGTGTGCCACGTGGAGCAGGATGCAGTATGCTGAAACAAATTTACGAGTAAACGAAAATTTCTTCATAAAACGAGTCGAAATTTTCACCAATTTTTTCTTATTTTTGATACCGCGAATTGATGCGCTGCAGAACTCGTAGAGGAACAGTCGCGTTCTAATGGGTCAAGCATGAATTATCGGTTCCCAAAGTAGAAGATTAAATTCAGTGAACTAGGCGGCGATTTATTCCTCGGGACTTCGAAAGCCGATAACTCATGGGTTGCTGATTGTAATGATAGTTTTCCGGACAGGGCAGGTGGGCAGATCTATGTCTCGCTCGACAATCCTTCTAATCAGAATCAAAGAAATTAGATCGTGGTTTAAAAAGAAGACCGTAAATGACACTGATAACCCCGCAGAGGCGGAACTTGAAAGAGATTTGCTTTGTCTATTTTTTCCCCCAGTTTTCACCGCCAGTTTTTTGTTCAATTTTCAAAGAATTAAGGTCCTAGTGCACCGCGGGGTCGACTATACGATGCAAAACGATCATTTTTTGCTACCCTCTGGCTATTCGATAAGCTTTCAGCGCTTTCGTGGGTTCTTTAAAGAGGGAAACGCGCCAGAGTTGAGGCACTAAAAAGAGGAGGGTACAACCGCAGAGATTATTTTTAAATAAACGCGATTTTTTGCTACAGAGATTAGGGGACACAATGTAGATGCCTATAAAATGATGTACTTTCGTGTTATTTATTGTTTCGATTCCAACCCATGATGTTCACGTTCATGTTTTTCCGAGATACTTTTATCGAGATTCTCATACAGCTTGTTACAGATGCATTGAAGAAATGAGAAAGGTAAGTACTTTTTCTTTAAGCCGTATCATCACAACGACGAGTCTGAGCTTTATAAAAATAATAGGAGATTTTATATAAATAGCTTAACTTTTTTTTTTTTTTGTAGCCATTAAATTTGACTAAGAAATATAACTGCATGACACAGGCAGACAGGCAATGGCCCTTGTTAAAGCTATTCCCGGAGAAATCTCACCCGCCAATCGATCTCTAAGTATTAAAAGCTACACTTGGAATGCCAAATATCATTCATGAGTTGAGGGGGCATATATGTTACTCTGAAGAATTATTCTGTATCGATCTTTGCCTTTATGGTTGTCTGGCTTTTTTCTTAAAGCTTCATTTTTGATAATAATTTCAAGCCGTCGTGAGCTGGAAATGTTGGAAAAACGGGAGTTCAGGAGTATATTATGCAGAACGGTGCGTATCTAGACTAATCAGTGATTGCCCAAAATTGACCAAAGAATGAATAGAATACAGACGAAGAATCAAAATCTTATGGAGCATCAATAAAATCTGATCAGATTCAAATGGGTTTGACACGCTTTTGAAAACAAACTAACATGATCCAAGCGGTTGTTTTCCAAAATCAAATTTTTGACCTTGTCCACGATTTCTTCGGAACCGCTTGACCTATATAGGATCTTGAAATTTGTAAGACGTTTGCTGGACATGTCTGACGATCCAGACGATCCACGGACAAGTTATTCCGACCTACCAATCAGTAGATGGAAAATAATTACGTTCGAAATTTTTATGTATTTTAAAAAACTTAATTTTATTTCGGAAAAATCGGGTCGTTGTATAATGTTCAGATCGATAGCTTGACAGGCGCATCTTTGAACAGCATTTCGGCGTTTCATTTCTATGGTTCTGACGAACCGTTCATTGTGAAAATCCCGTACCGTACACCGAGAGAAAAGATTTCTTGAACCAAGCAAATATATTTTGTTGGAATAATTAGTTAGGTCAAATATTTCTCATTTGGTTAAAATAAATCTTGTTCAATCTGAAGTTATCGCTTGTTTCCCCTAACACTACTTCTTTGAATCAAACACTGTTTTGTTGATTTGAGAAAACATTCACTTCCCCATATTTGATCGCCGCATTTCGCTCAGTCAAATGAATATCATTTGCTCCAACAAATCCTTTCTCTCGATGTAAAAATGCAGAATTTATATTAATATATAATATATAATAATATATAACTCTGATTACGACTTATGAAAATAAAAATGACAATGAATTTTCTACGATATTTTAAGTAAGCCTTGAAGAAAGTATTAGATGCTTATTATGTCATATCGATACCTGCGCGGAATAACCGGCTATCTCAGAGTCCGGTTGAAGAACCGGCTATCTCAGATTCCGTTCGAAAAAGCGCCTTTTGCCTATATTATTAACATAGGCACAGGGCGCTTCTTCGAACGGATTCTGAGATAGCCGCTTTTTCAACCGGACTCTGAGATAGCCGGTTATTCGGCGCAGGTATCGATATATACATTGATTACTCCATTGTGCTGAGTTACCTGCTATGCCAACTTCTAACTCTATTCTAATGCTTCTGCTAAATGTACGATATTTGCCTCGAGGTTGTCCAAGGCATTAATAAATTATATCATATCATATCATATCTCTTTCCAAGAAACCCCTAGAACAAAGGAAAGTACGCGACGTATAGTGCCTGTAGATTTGTGGCTTTCAGAAATAAGTTCATAGCCCTAGTCTCTGACTCATTCCCGATACGTTAAAGCGCGGATGAACACGAAATGTGACGGTGTATGTCAGAGAGACAGAGAAAGAGAGAGAGAGAGAGAGAGAGGAGGATTTACCGAGGGGATTCACACTGATGTACAAAAGGCTATTCCTTCAGTGACTCCCTTGGGATTTAATTACACCGCTATTCCACTGAATTGGCATTGTTTCCCTAAGGCTTTCAGCGACCCTCGAGGAGACAGAAACTCGCAAGCTCGCATACCTTAGTTGATTTACCTGCTCGTCAGCTTTCCTCGAAATCATCATCCAGTATTATAATTTAATGGCTTTATGGAGTTGTACGGAATTACATAACCGTAGACGTACGGGAAGGCGGGGCAAAGCCGGCCATAGGGGTAAAACCGGCCACCAAAAAAAAATGACCCAGTGGTATTTTCAAATTTAGGCGAGTAAAATAAAACGCCATACCGAGTGTCTCCGCTGAAAGTGATAATAATTTTAGAGCGTGGGGCAGAACCGGCCACCGTAAGAAAAGGTTAAGGTGCTTCCGTATGTAATCCCACCAGGCCTGCCAACATCTTGAAAAAAGGTGCTATCAAACGGAATATCTCTGCCTGGGCACCGAAATCAATGAAACAAAATGCCCCGCGCAAATTCAGGCGTGATTACGAATACGTACGGCCCAAAACATGTCCGTTTTGAGTTGAAATAGACAAGTTATCCATGAAAAACGCTTACTTTTGACACTTGGCGATTTTCTATCACTGTAATGATGGCGAGTTAGGGTTTTTGAGGTGTCGGTGACGCTACCGAAATGGCGTGGCAATATTTTTTCGCCTTTTTTTTTTGTTTTTCGAGCTCACACGGAAATTTATCAGTTTGATTCATTTCAAGAGCCCTTTAGAAATTTTAGCTGAATTAAAAATTTCGTAGAGGTCGCTCAAGAATTTTGAAAATATCAAAATTTAACGAAATCGTTTTTTTTTTTTTTGATATTCTGCAATTGCTCACTAATCCAATCTGTTCTAGGGGGATTGTAGAAAAACATACTGAAATTTCAAGTGAAAATATTCATATCTAAGGTCGCTCAAGAATTTAACCCAAAAATTTCTAATAAACTTTCAATCGTCTCACGGGGTAACCCACGTTTATAAAACCGGGCATGAGTGAAGTAAAATATTATTATATTTACTTGAAACTTCAGTATGTTCCTCTACAATCCACCTAGGAAAGATTGGATTATTGAGCAAGTGAAGAATATAAAAAAGATATCGATTTCGTTGAATTTTAACATTTTCAAAATTCTGATCGACCTCTACGAAATTTTTAATCCAGCCAAAATTTGGAGAGGGCTTTTAAAATGGATCGAACTCACAAATTTTCATGTGAGCTCGAAAAAACAATTAATGGCGAAAAAATATTGCCACCCTAATGTGCATGTGAGGCTACATACGTCAAACGTTCCCACCAAAAATTTTGTTCCTTTCACTTTCCACTTGGTTTCATTTTGAAGGGTAAGGAACAAGGATTTTTTTAAGACATATTTGAGCAAAAACGATAATGTCGCATTTTGAGAAAAACTTGAAAATATGTTTGGATTCGAAAAAAACTATCTAAATTTTCTTTCATCGAAAAATCCTTTCGATTGACTGAAAGATTGCGAAGAACCATTTCCAAAACTGTCCTTACAACGTAGAATCCGCCTATCAGGAGAAACGTTACGGTACATCAAAGAACGGCCTGCAGACTGCAGTGGCGAAATACGTGTACCTGTGCCGGGACAACGGGTCGGTATCCAAGCTTCCGTTTCAGGGGGTTAGAAGGGGACCACTAGTACTACAATTTTTAGAGTTTCAATAAGATCAGGCACAACAAAATTTTTGGTGGGAACGTTTGATGTGTTTTGCCTCATGTATAAGATAATTAATAATTATTTTGTTAATAACTTTTGTATGCGTTATCGATTGTTGCTAAAAAAAAAACAATAGGGAGCGAGATTTCGGTGTCAAGAACACCCCCTCAAAATTGCAAGTCCATAAGTGCAACGGTTCGACAGATTTCGTGGTCTCAAGAAGAACGTTCTGCGACGAAGGAGTACGAGAAGGAGAAGGAGAAGAAGATTGTGTTTTTCGATCAACTTTGACGGTCGATATCTCAGGAACCACCAGGTCGATTTCGTTCAACTCTTGGAATGGATGTTAGGCGAAGTGAGTCTCACACCTCTACAAATTTTGTTGGAAAATATTCAGCGGTTCGAAAGATATGACAGTTTTTTTACAAAAACAAGAGCTTGCTCGCGTAAATGATTCGGGGCTGGCGCGCCGGCCTACGGGTACTTGGCGGTGATTCGCTGCCGCGAATCTTTATGTATGCATGAATTACAGGTCCAAGGTCCAACACATTTTGGGGCCTCGGCGTTATGTGGAGCTTGAACATGCTCATCGAGTTTGAAAAATTCAAATCTCTCGAAATGCCTATTCGTGGAGTCTTGGAATAATAATTACTCCTCACTCCTCACTCCTCACTCCTCACTCCTCACTCCTCACTCCTCACTCCTCACTCCTCACTCCTCAGCATTCGTCATTTTGCTTTTCAATTGTCTAAGGGCTTTTGAGCGCTCTGCTGTTTTACCGATGGAGTAGCATTTTCGGCCAATTCTCATAACCAAAATTTACTCCACGGATCACGTTTCTATTGCTCCATTAATCGCTCTCAGATTTCATAGGGGTGATCCTCAGATTATCAGCTACGCCGCGCTGGTATCCGAGAAGTAATTGAATGAAATTCCAATTGATAATAGATTTATTCATACAAAGTTGTGAAATCAGCTGACACTAATACATGACCGATACACAGACACAGGGTATTAATAACATTATTTTCTGCACTTCATCTGGAAAACGGGTGCTGGGACAACCAGCGCGGTGTACAGGCTCTCGTTAGCAATCTTTTAATATTATCCTGCGGTAAATCAGAACAGCAGGAGCAATCACATCCGTGAAATAAAATCCGAAGTGACAGGCTAGCGTCGCCACGAACACATGCAGAGACTGCCCTATAGATGTAGTCATTTCGATAGGGTTCTTCAGCTGGGCGCTAGAGGCCCTCTTCCGAACGAGGAGTTGTCGCAGCTCGCGCACAAGCCGTTGGGGGGGGGGTATAGGGTATACTCAAATTTTACCGACCGGTCTATTTCTCGATTTTCTCCGAAACGGGGCTATCAATCGACTTGTCCTTCTGGCAGCCGATGTTTGACGAGTAATAAGTTCGAACTGGTACGTTCGATCGGATGAAATGCCGCTCCCAACCGTGGAAATCGCTAAAATTACCATAAAATCGCGGAATACGTCTTGCCCTTTCATCGTTGTCAAAAACAAAAATATTTTTGGATGGTTGTGTTCGGAATTCCATATAGAATGGAGGCACAGAAGCTGATTTTGCATTTTCGATGCATAGGCTGTGATATAAGTCGAAATGAATGGTATAAGTGGCTTTTTTTATCGAAAAGTGTCGGCGTGCCATTTATGTCGACTTATATCACAGCCTATGCATCAAAAATGCAAAATCGGCTTCTGTACCTCCATTCTAAATGGGATTCCGAACACAACCATCCAAAAACATTTTTGTTTTTGACAACGCTGAAGGGGCAAGTCGTATTCCACGATTATTTGGTAATTTTCGCGATTTCCACGTTTGGGAGCGGCATTTCATCCGATCGAACGTACCAGTTCGAACTCATTACTCGTCAAATATCGGCTGCCAAAAGGACAGGTCGATTGATAGCCCAGTTTCGGAGAAAATCGAGAAATAGACCGGTCGGTAAAATTCGAGTATACCCTCCTCCTCCCCCCCCCCCCCCCCCCCCCCCTCAAACGCGTCTTGTCACTTCAACCGTATAATGCAAAACTCTCGTTCTTTTATTATCCGATTCTTTAAACTCCCGATTGAGCGTCCATAATGCGTATTCTCTAGCGCCGAACCCCAAGAAATAATACGACAGCGTAGATTACTTTTCCCGTCGCGAATATTGTACAAATGCAATATTGTGATATATCGATTTACTCCTCAATACTTCTACAATGGTGGAAAGTCCTTCTCATATGTATACTATTGTACAAAAATGTGTGAGGTGTCAAAATAACAGCACCTGTCACTGACCACACAAAAAAAAAAAAATTGTAATGTTCGCAAACTGAGGGACTTTCCACCATTCTCTATTACTCGAGCAATTTACTGTCAAAATGATTGAATCGATTTCGTTCATTAGTTTATTAATGAAACGAAATATAAAAATCAGGTAATCGTGGTCATCAAGGAGGAGTACCGCATCACCTTAAAGTAGGTATCAGCCCGAATTCTCATCCCGCTATACTAAATCTCCCTGTAGTCCCTACCGTTCGTTCTGCGGTTTACTTTAATTCGAGAAAATATCCTTATTCTGATCACCGTGGTGTTGCGACCTAGGCAGTGAAAATTGAATTTGTCTACAACTAACGAAACGTAAATATTGATTCGCCTTACCCTATGGAATAGCCTGGAATTGCTGGCTTACGCAAACACCGATATTTGCATAGTTAACACATAGCTTACATTGAAATTTATACACGGAGAAACTTTTAGTATGAATATTTGTTTGATTGCGTGTGAAAAGTTGACATAAAATATAAGATTTTAGGGATAATCGAGGTACTGTTACAAAAATTCACATACTGACTCTGAAAATGCCTAGTTGATATATCTTTTTAGAATAACTCATAAGAATATTAGAATCTTTCATTAGTGCTCGACACAAGATCAAGACCGGACTTGGTCTTGCCCTGGTCTCGTCTCGATTTTCAAGACGAGACCAAGACAAGATCACGATGGAAAAATTCGAGACGATACCAAGACTACCCTGAAGTCTCGTCGAGACTGTCGAGAGTCTCGACAAGATTAGTCAATATTCCAATATTCGGGGAAAAAAGAAAGAAAAAAAATGGTGATAAATAAAATCCAACCTTTCGTTCTTGTAACATTTTTATTGAATGGGAACTAGATGTGATAATAATTAGGGCTATTAAGGGACAAGCAATAACCTGACAAGACCAAGACAAGACCAAGACAAGACCAAGACGAGACCTGAAAATCGAGTTTTTTTCGAGACCAGGACCGAGACCAAGACCACACTTCACAGACCAAGACAAGACGTAAAAATTGAGATTTTTCCAAGACTAAGACAAGACTCTGCAAGGTCTCGTCTTGTCTCGTCTTGTGTCCAGCACTATCTTTCATTAAAAGAATTACAGTGTATGTAAGTCTTCATATTAAAATCTGTAATGGCTCGAATAACAAAAATTAGTAAAGAGCTTTGCAAAGAGTGAAATTAAATGTTGTACGTTTCAGTATAAACGCGTTGCGATCTTTCTAAACCACTAGACGAAAAATGGAGGTCACGTGGTGTGCTGAGTACGCGGGAAAAACAAAAACTAATTTGATACTAGATTGGGGGGGGGGGGGGGGGGGGGGGGGCGCTTTTGAACAAAGTGGTTAGCAAGTGAGCGATGAATCGGTCGGGCCTGGGTATTTGCGGTATTCAGCGCGTTATTATTTCCCATGTCGTATCTTCCCTGCCGGAAAAATCCGATAGAATCTATTTCATTCGAATAGAAATATTGACTAAATCCAATCAGTTTCTATGCGGTCTATCCAGAACCGCGAAGTTGCGAATATAACACTAATCAGATCGTATACGATTCAATCAGACACCGGTCGCTATCAGGAAATACGGATAAAATTTCTTTTGGTTTTTATCAGATTCTATACGATGTGAATTCCACATGTGATTCTTTCCGATCTTTACTATAAAAAATGTATCCGATTGCATTCGGATCATCAAGAGTCTCATTCTATTTGATTTAATAGGGTCTGACCTCAATCAATTCCAATCGATTTCATTCCGGACTTGCAGCTTATCGTTCTGAAATTGAGAAAACCGATTCACGTTCTATCCGGTTTCCGTGTGATCTTTCACATTCTTGTGGCTTTTCGATTCAATCCAGATTTCCAGATACCTTGCCTATCCGTCTTCATCCGATTCGTCCGCCTATCCGAGTCTATTCGGGAGCGAAATCCCCGATTCATCCGTAATCGTGGACGTTTTTTGGCGCTATTCGCTTCAATCGGAGTGTCCAGATACCTTTACTATCAGTTTCCTTCCGATCCATCAACCTATCCGACTTTATCCGGAATCCGAGATCCACGTTTCATCCGGATTTCATGTGATCTTGTACGTTACTGGCGCTATTAGATTCAATCCGAATTTCCAAATATGTTATTTATCGGTCTTCATCCGATCCGCCGCCTATCCGAGTCTATTCGGGAGCGAAATCCCCGATTCATCCGTGATCGTGGACGTTTTTTGGCGCTATTCGCTTCAATCGGAGTGTCCAGATACCTTTACTATCAGTTTCCTTCCGATCCATCAACCTATCCGACTTTATCCGGAAGCCGAGATCCTCGTTTCATCCGGATTACATGCGATCTTGTACGTTACTGGCGCTATCAGATTCAATTCGAATTTCCAAATACGTTGCTTATCCGTCTGCCTACGATCGATCCGCCTATCCGAGTCCATTCGGGAGCCAAAATCCCCGATCCATCCGTGATCGTGTATGTTTCTGGCGCTATTCGCTTCAATCGGAGTGTCCAGATACATTTCCTATCAGTTTCCTTCCGATCCATCCACCTATCCTACTTTATCCGGAAGCCGAGATCCTCGTTTTATGCGGATTGCATGTGATCTTGTACGTTACTGGCGCTATAAGATTCAATCCGAATTTCCAAATACGTTGCTTATCCGTCTGCCTCCGATCCATCCGCCTATCCGAGTCTATTCGGGAGCCAAAATCGCCAATTTCCGTCCTCTAGGTCGACCGCTACGTAGTTTGCGTCCTCCAGGTCCACCGCTACGTAGTTTTCGTCCTCCAGGTCAACCGCACCGTAGTTTTCGTCCTCCAGGTCGACCGCACCGTAGTTTTCGTCTTCCAGGTTCACCGCACCGTAGTTTTCGTCCTCCAGGTCCACCTCACCGTAGTCACCAATTTACCGAATAATGATGCATGAATTATCAACGTGTACAACATCAATTGTCCATCAATAATTACTTACAATCGGTCGACCTGGAGGACGAGAACTATCCAGCGGTGGACGTGGAGGACGGAAACTACGTAGCGGTGGATCTGGAGGACGGAAACTACGTAGCGGTGGACCTGGAGGACAAAAACTATGTAGCGGTGGACCTGGAGGACGGAAACTACGTAGCGGTGAACCTGGAGGACGGAAACTACGTAGCGGTGAACCTGGAGGACGAAAACTACGTAGCGGTGGACCTGGAGGACAAAAACTATGTAGCGGTGGACCTGGAGGACGGAAACTACGTAGCGGTGAACCTGGAGGACGAAAACTACGTAGCGGTGGACCTGGAGGACAAAAACTACGTAGCGGTGGACCTGGAGGACGGAAACTACGTAGCGGTGGAACTGGAGCATAAAAGCTACGTAGCGGTGAACCTGGAGGACGGGAACTATGTAGCGGTGGACCTGGAGGACGATAACTATGTAGCGGTGGACCTGGAGGACGGAAACTACGTAGCGGTGGACCTGGAGGACAAAAACTACGTAGCGGTGGACCTGGAGGACAAAAACTACGTAGCGGTGGAACTGGAGCATAAAAGCTACGTAGCGGTGAACCTGGAGGACGGGAACTATGTAGCGGTGGAACTGGAGGACAAAAACTATGTAGCAGTGGACCTGGAGGACGGAAACTACGTAGCGGTGAACCTGGAGGACGAAAACTACGTAGCGGTGGACCTGGAGGACAAAAACTACGTAGCGGTGGACCTGGAGGACAGAAACTACGTAGCGGTGGAACTGGAGCATAAAAGCTATGTAGCGGTGAACCTGGAGGACGGGAACTATGTAGCGGTGGACCTGGAGGACGATAACTATGTAGCGGTGGACCTGGAGGACGGAAACCACGTAGCGGTGAACCTGGAGGACGAAAACTACGTAGCGGTGGACCTGGAGGACAAAAACTATGTAGCGGTGGACCTGGAGGACGGAAACTACGTAGCGGTGAACCTGGAGGACGAAAACTACGTAGCAGTGGACCTGGAGGACAAAAACTACGTAGCGGTGGACCTGGAGGACGATAACTATGTAGCGGTGGACCTGGAGGACGGAAATTACGTAGCGGTGGACCTGGAGGACGAAAACTACGTAGCGGTGGACCTGGAGGACAAAAACTACGTAGCGGTGGAACTGGAGCATAAAAGCTACGTAGCGGTGAACCTGGAGGACGAGAACTATGTAGCGGTGGACCTGGAGGACGATAACTATGTAGCGGTGGACCTGGAGGACGGAAACTACGTAGCGGTGGACCTGGAGGACGAAAACTACGTAGCGGTGGACCTGGAGGACAAAAACTACGTAGCGGTGGAACTGGAGCATAAAAGCTACGTAGCGGTGAACCTGGAGGACGAGAACTATGTAGCGGTGGACCTGGAGGACGATAACTATGTAGCGGTGGACCTGGAGGACGGAAACTACGTAGCGGTGGACCTGGAGGACGAAAACTACGTAGCGGTGGACCTGGACGACAACAACTACGTAGCGGTGGACCTGGAGGACGGAAACTACGTAGCGGTGGAACTGGAGCATAAAAGTTACGTAGCGGTGAACCTGGAGGACGGGAACTATGTAGCGGTGGACCTGGAGGACGATAACTATGTAGCGGTGGACCTGGAGGACGGAAACTACGTAGCGGTGGACCTGGAGGACGAAAACTACGTAGCGGTGGACCTGGAGGACGGTAACTACGTAGCGGTGGACCTGGAGAACGGAAACTACGATGCGGTCAACCTAGAGGACGGAAACTATGATGCGGTCGACCTAGAGGACGAAACACAGATAACGAAAGCGTATGTTGTACGAAGACAACCCCCGACGCCGACGTCGTTAACACTCATAATTATCTGTAACTTGAATGCCATATGGTGACAGAATTTATCACTAGATTTAATCATTTATTTTCAATCAAAGTTTACCTATTGAGTCGAGAAGTGTTAGAGATTGTAACAGGCGACGATTAGATCCAGATCAACACCGGACGTCAGTTGATCAACGAAGTTAAGCAATTTCATCTGTGACCAGAATTTGGATGGGTGACCCACATGAAAACAAAATGAAAAAGAAAAATCAAAATGAAAAAGTTAATTGGGTAACACCGATACAAACTAATTCACAATAGAAACGAACTGGTATTGTATCATGATAATCTGTTTACATATCCGACAATCCGGAACCAGAAACCTAGTTGAAACGGATACACTCTTTTTCTATCCGTTTCTATCGTGCACGGCTGCCAGGTCAAACCAGAATATGTGCTGATATAAACCTATACAGGCCATGCCTGTCATAGGATACATCCGGATTGATTCTAATTCGGAGCGACGGAGCGGTAAGGCAGTAACAGACGGATAGAGTCGTATTGGATTCAAATGGATAGCATCTGATAAGCAGCGTACGTTAAATTACGGAAGAAACGTATAGAAACGGATACATAACGATAAGTATTGTTTCACCCCTGGCACACGTAGTAATGCGTGCGGATAGAAACCTATACAGACCATGCCCGTTGTAGGATAGATACGAATCGATACCTATTGCAGTTATGACGATTCGATAGTATTCACAGTCTATACGAATCTCACAATGAAAACGAATTGATATTCTATCCTGATAATCTGATTACATATACGAAAATCCGGAACCAGAAACCTAGTTGAAACGGATACACCCTTTTTTTATCCGTTTCTATTCAGAACTTCCAGCAGGGTTGTATGCCTGTGTTGACATCATCGCCATAGGATCAGTGCTGTAGGGGGATCAAGCCATGCTTGTTGATGAGATCTTCCGCCTCTATATATACTCACCAACTTCTATAAGTGGCACTCGCGAGAATATCGAAAGCAGTGGTCGCCGCCTTACGAGAAAATATTGAAGTAATGTACATGACCATACACATATAGTTGCAGTTTCTTTCGCTGCTAAGTTATACACACACAACCACACTATGTGCGAGCGGTCTGGCCCTTCGGCTGAATTCGGAATAGCTCGGAAATATTCGGCCGTTTTTCGTATAAAGTTTTAGAATTTCTCTCATGGAGAATACTAAAGTTTCGTATATTGCTTACAACTTCTGCTATTTCGAATACTTATATCTAGAATTATTTTTACAAAACCTCTTATTTATTGTTATCACTTTTTCACACTTTTACATTTCTAACAGTAAATAGTACTTCTTCTAAACGTACTATACTAATTATTGCTCATCAATATTGGGATAATGCATACAAAAATATCATGATTTCATATGATTGTAGGAAGGATTATGAGCGTGCCTCGATTATCCCTAAAGTCTTACGTTTTATGTCAACTTTTCATACGCAATCAAACAAATATTCATACTAAAAGTTCCTCCGTGTACATACTATGCGTGTGGGAGATATTCACTAGGTGTTTTGGATCGAGCGAAATTTCGCTTTTATTCAACTAATCGACAGATTTATATCTTCAATAATTGTCATATGTATTTGCAACCCTATAATATGTTAGGTACCAATATAGGAATTAGTTGTCCGGTTGCTAAATCCAAACGTTGAATTTCGCACTTTGACAATTTAATTCCGATAGGCCTGAATTCCGCGGTAAAACCAACCTGGGCGCAAGACCGTAATACCTTATTTTCAAAGCGTATCACTACTGTGTGGATTATGTGTTTTCATTCTAGTATACAGGGTGAGTTTTTTCCGGGGTCCGGAGAGGGTGCGGTTTAAATCGGCTGAGACTCTGCCTCCTTCTAGTCATACTTGTAATTTTCGGGAGGACATTTCTCACTCATTGTCAGCTAATATTTATTTTGCTCTTGCCGTGTTATCTACATAATACACAAAAATTCATGTAGCTTTGTCAAAACAATAAGACACCATACTATTCACCCTAATTTCTAAATAGATGTCTTATTATTTAAAGGCAATCATTTCCCTGATAATAACAAGTATGAATAGGAGGAGGCGGAGTCTCAGCCGATCTAAGCCACACCCTCTCCGGACCTTGGAGGAAACTCACCTTGTATATTAGACCAATGTACGATAGCAGGTTTGATTGATGGAAACACGGGTCCTCGTTCGTGTCCTCTACAGCAGTGATTAAAGAAATATTCTTCCTAGGATCATTACCGATCGGTTTTATATATCCTTTCGTAGTCACACTTCTGGAGAATAACACGGTAGTCACACATGGGTGAAATTCACCCAGCCACATTTCAAATGGTCGCTGTGTGAAAACTATCTGTCCGATCGGGATCGAAAAAATACTAGAAAATACTTTAAACTTTCTAGAACATGTATCAAGGGTCGGTATGTCAAAATTCAAATGACAACATATTGAAAAAAAAAAATCGTAAATAGGTCAATTTGTCAAAAAATGGATATTTGGGCCCGAACGCCTGGGTGGAATCCACCCAGTGTGACTACGAAGGGATATATATATTAGGGCGAGTCGAAAATTGTGAAAATTGTTGGCTACCCTCAAAAATCAAAGATATCACTGAAATAAAGGTCTCCGTGCAACAATTCGATTTTTCGAATTTTTTTAGGGGGCGCGCGGGACGTTCGAAAACTCCATTTTTAGCGTTAAATTTACTACAACACTGATGAACGGAAGCGGATCATTCCTAAAATTCTGATTTTTTTTATATAAAGTGCCCAGATATGTACTCTTTCAAACCCATATCCACGGAATATTAGCAAATGATTCATATCTTCGGAAAAAATCTCTGAATATCAATATTTTCAAAATATCAAATATTGTCCAATGTTGTCGAGTTTTTACACAGATTTTTTTTTTTCGATTCCTCATTACTTCATTCGTGTGCCCATGAAAAATAAAAAAAAAAACAAACAAATGAACTACCCTAATATATATATGGGGTATTCTACGTGAACCGGATCGCAGATTCAGATTCCTTGTTACTACATGAGATGTCCCCAACAGTTACAGAACATGAAACCAATTGGTTCAATTTATATCGCTGTCATAATTATACCAAAAATTTAATCACTACATTTTCAACTCCACTTATCTCAGCCATGCATGAACAAAATCATAACTTCCCATAGTGCATTCTACGCGCATAAATGAGATGTTTCGAAATATGTAGCACTTCAATTATTTTTGAAATTCTTAAACATGTAAAACTTTGGAAATATGCGATTTCTTTGTTCTTCTACTTGAAGGGTCTAACCAATTGCCCTGAAATTTTCACCGAAATTATTTCGAGGTGGCACTAAGAAGTGATCAAAATTTCAGCCTCCCGTTTTTCTTCTATTTTTTTTTTTCCAAAAATCGGTGAAGCACGTAAAACTTGGGAAAAATGTGTTTCCATTTTTTTTCTACTTAAAGGGTCCAATGGATTGCCTTGGAATCTTCACATATAATACCACAAGAGCTTCAAAATTATCGGGTATTTCCCGATAGGTTCGTTGCAAACAAATGAAGGAGTTAAGTTTTTCAGTTACAAAATCACGAGCGCGAAGCGGGAGTGATTTTTCTGAAAAACTTGACGAGTTGTAGTTCTTGTCAGAAAAACCGAATGCGGCAGTTTTTGCTGTTAAGGGGGTATCCCCACCTTTAAATGGGTTAAAATTCTGAGAAACAGATTGATATTTTACAGCGAATTTAAGAGTCCGATCAAATCTAAAAAAATCACGAAGTTTAGGGAGGGTTTGACCCTCATTATCCATACTTAACATTGAATATTACTTTGAGTCTAATAGTAGTTACGCTGAATATAGAAAAATACAAAATTACTCGGTTGTCGCAAAGAATCAGTAGTACCGTCGGATCGATTCTGGAATTTTTGGTCTTTAATTGTTCAGAAGAGATGCCTCTATCATATGAACATAGAACTTTTTGATTTGACTATTTTTGGTAGAGATAATAGAAAAAGTAAAGAAAAAAAATTGAAGAATTAGAAAAATCTCAGTAAAAACTTAGCGACTCAGGCAATTTTCGCGATATCAAAAAGTTCTATGTTCATATGATAGAGGCATCTCTTCTGAACAATTAAAGACCAAAAATTCCAGAATCGATCCGACGGTACTACTGATTCTTTGCGACAACCGAGTAATTTTGTATTTTTCTATATTCAGCGTAACTACTATTAGACTCAAAGTAATATTCAATGTTAAGTATGGATAATGAGGGTCAAACCCTCCCTAAACTTCATGATTTTTTTGGATTTGATCAGACTCTCAAATTCGCTGTAAAATATCAATCTCTTTCTCAGAATGTTAACCCATTTAACGGTGGGGATACCCCCTTAAATACCAGAGATGCCCAGTAACCTTGGAAAGAGCAGCTTTGGCAACTCTCGAGTCCGATTTCAAATATTGAATCAAATCTTGGAGTAAACTGAATAACGTTTCCAAAGAAGTGAAAATTAAAATGGTGGAAGCTATGCAACACAACAAGGGTTTAGAAAATTAAAATTTCGAATGGTCTAAATACAGATACAGTCCGATCTCTCTATAAGCCCTCCTCAGCCGCCACGGGGAAGAGTTTTTCCAAGAAATGAGGTACCCCCACTTTGCCCACTTCGCTACTCGCACCAATTGTTTTCCGTCTCTCTCTCTTGCCTCGTGCAACTATGTCTTAATAGGCGGAGTGGGGGAACGCTGCGAGCGAGAAACTGGGGAGGCGGGTTTATTGGGAGAGGGTTTATTGAGAGATCGGACTGTAGCTCAAGGCTCCGACAGTCCGATGTTCCGAAAGTCCAAAATTCCGAAAGTTTAAAATTCCGAAACATCGAACCCGTTCCGAACGTGTCGATTAACCCTTCGTAGTCACACTGGGTGGATTCCACCCAGGCCTTACTTTGGGCCTGAATATCTTTAGGTCATGGTATAAATTGGGCATTCTCCTTCCAGGGGGCGAGGGTTTGAAGTGTCCCCTACAGGTACAGATCGTTCGCAACTCGAAAGAACGATCAGTGTTGGATTGGCAGCTGTCAAGACAACATCGTGCGCCGCGGTGGGTGAATTTCACCCAAGTGTGACTATCACGCAATCTTTAGTGACAAAAAAATGAATTTTTTTTTTTTGTTCCTTTCGAAAATAAGTGTACAAACCGTAAGTATGAGTGTGGCGAACGTTTTTTTTTTTTTTCGACAATGTATGTCATAATAACGCTGTTATTTGCTATTAGATGACATACAATCTACGAAGCCGAGCGTTCCAAGCGGAACTATTAAAAGAAGCTGATGTAGAAGATTATGGCGGTGAGTTATCAGAAGATAGAGGGGATCATGTTTCCGAGATAGGTGTCCCTTTGAACACGATGTATTATGAATAAAGTACATATTTTTGTATAATTCCGCATTTATTTCTACTCCAAAATCGATCCTCTTCACATGTCGAAATAAATACCTTTATTCAAACGCGCACTATGGCACTATTTTTCTCCTACAAGTACCATATCCGACGAGTAGCCCCGTTGAAATTTTACTTCAAAATATTGAAAATTCAAAAAGTTATGATTTTTTGAGTGAAAAGGTGTATTTTTTGACAAATTCAACTATTTACGATTTTTTTTCAACACGTTGCAATTTGAATTTCGACATACCGACTTTTGATACATATTCTAGAATGTTCAAAGTATTTTCTAGTATTTTTTTGATCCCGATCGGACTGATAGTTCTCACACAGCTCCCATTTGAAATTCGACTGGGTGGATTCCACCCAGTGTGACTACCATGTGATTCTACAGAAGTGTGACTACGAAGGGTTAAACGACGCGCGACGGCTCGATGTTCAATAGTTTCGAAGTTTTGGCCTTTCGGATATTGAGCTTTCGGAGTCGAGACCTTTCGGAATTTTGAACCTTCGGTGTGCTGCGATTCGGAATTTTTTAAATCGGTTACATAGACCTTCGGTGAAATACCCTTTCTGAAAACTGTGAGTTCGTTGCATCAAAATTTGGAAATTTGACCGTTCGGAGCTTTGAAGATTCGGAACTTCGAACCGGCCCCGTACAATGCAACCACTTGGCCGAAAATTTTCCTGTGTTATTTAGATGGGATTTCGAAAAGACCATTGATGCACCCCTTAACATCGGTCTAGAGACCCCTAATTTCACCATTCATCTAGTCTGACTATATTCTCAAGTTTTTGGGGCACGCCAAGAGTGTACGAAAAAATCGTCGTGACCTCAAATCAGTCCAATCTATATACATCATATATAGGGGACGGTGGGGCAAAGCCGGCAGTGGGGGCAAAACCGGCAGCAAAAAAAAAAATGACCTAATGGTATTTTCGAATTAAGGCGAGTAAAACAAAACACCATACCGAGTATCTCCGCTGGAAGCGATAAAAATTTTAGAGGGTGGGGCAAAACCGGCACCAAAAAGTAAAAAGGCTGAATCGTATTTTTTCTTGTTTAGTGGCCGGTTTTCCCCCATTTCCCAGCATTTTATCGTTTTCAGCAGAGATACGTTAGATACAGCTTCTTCTTACTCGTCTCAACGCGAAAATACAAGATTTAGCCTTTTTTTTCGGTGCCGGTTTTGCCCCACCCTCAAAATTTTTTATCGCTTCCAGCGGAGACACTCGGTATGGCGTTTTGTTTCACTCGCCTCATTTCGAAAATACCATTAGCTCATTTTTTTTTTTGGTGCCGGTTCTGCCCCCACTGCCGGCTTTGCCCCACCGTCCCCTATAGATATACATTGTAGGGATATGACGGTCCGCAACCCAAATGACTGAGATGTAAGCGAGGAATCACCTGGTACATTTTTTACCCGAGAGGAAACTACCCTAACTTATACCGCGAATTAGTATCTTCGTTTTCTTTCACCTCACAACATACACGAATTAAAACTGATTCAATCTAGGATGTGGCCATGAAAAGCTTTCATTTGAGCCCTAGATCGATTAAATCGCTGTCCGGAGTGCTGAGATATAATTAACTTTAGATTTTGATACCCCGTTTCCTCGTCCAATGTTTCTCTTTAGTGTTCTTCAGACCAAGATTCAGCCAATTCAAACCATTCCTATATAAATCACTAGACGAGAAACCACACAAAAGTTGTATAGAGCGGCGTCAGTACGAGAGTCACAATATAGTTAGCGCCAGTATCGCAGACAGAAACATAGAGAGAAGCCAGCACGGGATAGAGAGCGAGAGAGCAAGTAGTACGTCGGATTTCTCTGTTTAGTCATGCATGGACCAGCAAATAGCGACGTACTAATTGCTCTCTCTCTTTCTATTCCGTGCTGGCTGTATCGGCCGACTCACGCATTCTATCTCTTATATCTCTATGGACAGAAACCGTCTGCTACACTAGCAGACATGTGTTATCATTTCATGTTTTTAAATCCCAAATAAGAGAAAGTACGAGCAATGCTTAATAAAAAATTTGAACGTACAAAAACTAGTGAATACCCACCAAAAGCCCACGGGTGCGAAAACCTTACGCCCAGTACATTAATGTGATAGTCACCAATACAAATGTTTCGATATTGAAATTGAAATTCGAGACTTTGGGAAAATTATGAGCACACGCGTGCTCGTTGCTGTTGACGTTCCTCCTTATCGAGGGACTTCAGGCGGTATGAAATAGTACAAAACAACCGAGCGAGCGTAGCGAGCGAGCACAATTATTAGGTGGTCAAGCAAAATTTCACAAAAAGTAGTGAAATCAACCCCAAAAAGCACCTTTGGTGCAAAAACCTTTCGCCAAGTCCATTAATGTGTAGATCACTCCACCAAAAAATAATCAAAGGTTGTGCTCGTTCGCTCGCTGCGCTCGCTCACTTGATTGGTTGATGATTATCAATATACAAAAGCATTGAAATCAGATACAACTGCCAAGTACCTGTAGAAGAATAAAAGTTTGGAATTGAAAAATTTGTTCAAACTAAATAACGTTGTACTTGTTCGCTCGCTTCGCTCGCTTACTCTATTGGCTTATGATTATTGGTTGGAAAAACAATTCGGATGAAGAAATTGAAGATGTCAACATTTATCTAAAAATATTCATAACGAAGAAATAATTTAAACAAAATTGTCAAAAAAAATTTGGAGGTAGTGGTACTTGGGGGGCCTTTTGTAGAGAAAGAAATATGAAATATCGATCGCGAACCATGTCAATGTCATCTAATAGATATTCAAACATTGGCCCGCCAACGTACCACGGACTCCAAATTTTTTTTTTACAATTTTGTTTAAATTATTTTTTCGTTATGAATATTTTTAGATAAATGTTGACATCTTCAATTTCTTCATCCGAATTGTTTTTGCAACCAATAATCATAAGCCAATAGAGTAAGCGAGCGAAGCGAGCGAACAAGTACAACGTTATGTAGTTTGAACAAATTTTTCAATTCAAAACCTTTATTCTTCTACAGGTACTTGGCAGTTGTATCTGATTTCAATGCTTTTGTATATTGATAATCATCAACCAATCAAGTGAGCGAGCGCAGCGAGCGAACGAGCACAACCTTTGATTATTCTTTGGTGGAGTGATCTACACATTAATGGACTTGGCGAAAGGTTTTTGCACCAAAGGTGCTTTTTGGGGTAATATAGACGTGCGTAAGCCAATATAGCTACCTGCGCAGAGAACATACGTTTCCTTGTTCTTGATTTCCGTTGCATTATATCGTTGCACCAGATTTTTCCAGTTGTATACTGTAACGTGGCAAACGTTGTGACCTCCTCCCAACCAACCAAACCAACGTATTTGACTCCCGAGCCTAGAGTCAGGAGTACCGAATTCAAATTCTTACCGCCTTAGTCCTAGCGCGGCCATGTTGAGTCAGGATCGCCGCACGCGGCTGACCGGCAACGGCCAGCGCTAATAGGACGAACGGCGAAAATAGGAAGATAAGGTCCCGAGATATCTAGCTCATTCCGGTTTTGCGCTAACGTGCGACCACGTGTAGCCCTCAGCCGTAGAATCAAAGAGAGAGAGTTTCCCCAAGAGTTTTCATAGAGTTTTCCATTAGTGGAGTTTTGACAGTGATTTAGTTTATTTGCGACCCCCGCTATACTTTTGGACTTTGATCATCCGGATTTAGGACTGGATTGCTGCCGATTTTAGATTATACGACCCTCGCCTATCCCCGGACTACGAGCCGACACGAGGCCGAGGAAACGTAAAAGATCAGGTGGGATCTATCCAATACCTATCCCCTCAAGTTTAGCTAAACCCCATCCCCTAAAACCCCAGAGCTAGAGTCTCGATAATAGTCCGGAATCCACGAGAACAGTCTCCGCACCCTGGTACCGAGTCCAGGGAGTGCCGAGACAACGGTTGAGAACCGACAGGTTCGAATCTGTTGTTGTTCTCCGTGGCTGTCGATTCTGCGCGCCTGCGAGCCGGCTAGCACCGCCGCTGCGCAGAATTCGCTAAACGAGAGTCGACGCCATATTGCCCGGAGTGCTCTGACGTCACGCGTCGCAGATCGTCTGCAGCGTGTCAGAGAGCTCTAGTGGCCGAGGACAGAGTTCCGATTCCCTTCCCCTCCCCGCTGTTGAGAGATCAGCTGTCAGTCAGAGACTAGAAGCGTCTGCTTCGAAATCGACTAGACAGCCGTACCTCCAGCCGGTTGAGTGAGGAAGGATAGAGAGAGAGTCAACTGCCTGTGATAATCGTCAACAGACATTTGTTTTCAGAGTCATTATAATTGTTATATTTAATTAAGAGTAGAGTCACTTTTGAATTATTGAAATTAGAGTCATTTAATTTATTGTATTTAGTCTTTCATTCATTTCGTATTTAAAACATAAAGTAGCGGTGAGACGAGCTGAAGCCAGATAACAGGCTACACAAAATATTGTTATCTTTTTCTTTTTTTTCTTTTTAACTAATAAATTATTCTTTCAAATCTATTTCGTATTGTGTTGAGTGTTTTTATTTCTCGCCCCCACGAATATCCCTCTACCGATAGGCTAGCTGGAGCGAGAGAGAGAGAGAGAGGACTCTGAGCCCGGAGTCTGGCGCCCAACACCTACTTAGAGCTAGTCGGAGGAGGTGACGACGTTGGTACTAGTTTGATAACTGATCGTAGTTCCTGCGGGTAACACCCGAGCCCGCGGGAATCGCTGTTACAATACTTTCGACCTTGTTTATCTTTACGCGTATACCTATACATAATAATATACCCGATGAAAAACGTTTGGATCCAAGCATATATGATTTTTTTTTTTATTTCTTTATTTTTTTTTTTTCCTCATTCTGATTTTTATAAATCGAAATTTGGAAAAAGAATCGTACATAAGTATTGACTATATTATCTACAGTATAATATGCGAACGCATTACGGCGTCTTATCACCTTCCTTTCGCTCACCGCAAGCTCTATCCACTCCAGTCAATAGCCATCCGCTCCAAAGCTTGGATAAGAACTACAGAGGCGCCAGAAGACATCTCGAGAGCTGTTGGAGCTGTCATACTGCTTCAAAGTTTTAAGCTTCAGAATTTTTTCTGAAAAGTACCCGATGAAAAAGGTTTGGATCCAACGATATATGACTGGATCTCGTTATATCTGTTTATATCTAAATGTATCCAAATTTTTGATCTCACTATATATAGGCATATATAGTTATATCTGCCCAGATCCAATCATATATAAGGGGGCGTCCATTAATTACGTGAGGCGATTTCGGCAATTTTTCGATTCCCCCTCCCCCCTTGGTGAGATGTCGTGAGACTTAGCTCGACCCCCTCCCACCTCCGCCTAATCTCATGTGAGATTTTTCAAAATGCGTATCTTCAGAGTAAATACGTTAATCTGTCCTTGATTGCGTTGAATTTATTTGAAGAAACATAATTTGCTTAAATAGTTGTATTTAAAATTCTCGCAATTTCACATGGTTTTTGCGAAAAAAAAATTACGTGATATTGGCCGAGTCCCCCCCTCCCCCCCACGTGAGATTGGGTGAGATTCGGTTCGACCCCCTCCTCCCTCTAAACGCCCAACGTAATTAATGGACGCCCCCTAAGCAGATATAGAGATGTATTAAAGACTTATATTCAAGCAGATATACGCATATGATGAATTCCACGCGAACCGGACAAAAAAAAAAAATTTTTTTCCAATTTTTGCATGAGCTTTAGTACCCTCAAAATTAGAATTTTTCATGTATATAAGACATATGTAGCTATTTTTACCTATGGTGTACGAGCTCTTCTAGTTTTCGGTTGCTTACGCTCTTTGATATCTTTGGAGGCAAATATCTCAGAAACGGTATGTCGAATGAAAAAAGTAACGGAGTGGTGATTTGTAGTATTCTTCACCTTCTTTCACCCCAGTCCATGATCTTGCCCGTGACTATCGGAAAACATGTCGAAAAATCATTTTCCAATCCAAAACTCTATTTTTATCCACTTATGTCATTTTTAGGATTTTTTTCGTATTTTTTTTCGAATAGCTCGGGAAATTTCCCATCGAATCACGTTTGTTTCGGAATGGACCACGGCTTCGTTTGGGAGCTACAATTTTTTTCCGAAGGCGAAACGAACGACTCGTACGTCGCTCACATTGCCGCGTCATATTGTTGTATGCGCCTTCGGAAAAAATTGTGCTCCCAAACGAAGTCGTGGTCCATTCCGAAACAAACGTGATTCGATGGGAAATTTCCCGAGCTTTTCGAAAAAAAATACGAAAAAAATCCTAAAAATGACATAAGTGGATAAAAATAGAGTTTTGGATTGGAAAATGATTTTTCGACATGTTTTCCGATAGTCACGGGCAAGATCATGGACTGGGGTGAAAGAGGGTGAAGAATACTACAAATCACCACTCCATTACTTTTATCATTTGACATACCGTTTTTGAGATATTTGCCTCCAAAGACATTAAAGAGCGTAAGCAACCAAAAACTAGAAGAGCTCGTACACCATAGGTAAAAATAGCTACATATGTCTATATACATGAAAAATTCTAATTTTGAGGGTACTAAAGCTCACGCAAAAATGAGAAATTTTTTTTTTTTTTTTTTGTCTGGTTCGCGTGGAATTCATCATATCCAGGCGTATATACTCATATCCACGCATATATAGTCATATCTGCTCAGATCCAATTATATATAAGAAAATATAGAGATATATAAAGAATTCGTATCTAAACAGATATACGCATATCCAAGCATATATAAGTATATATAGTTATATCTACTCAGATCCAATCATATATAAGCAGATATAGATATAAATTATGTAATGTATCCAAGCAGACATACGTATATCCAAGCATATCCAAACATATATCCAGATATCCGAGCATATATGAGTATATATAGTTATATCTGCTTAGATATGAGCGGATATGGACTTGGAATTTTTTCCGAACTTTAAAATTTTCTTGTATTATAAGAGCAATGAATAAAAGGTCATTTTATCATAAAATTTTTGTTCTAATAACAAATTAACAAATTTTTATATAATTAATAGAACTTATATTTAGAAAAATAATGATAACAATAATAATAAGAGTGATTGTTTATAATAAATAGATTGTTCTCTATTTTCAAAACAAAATTTTGTGGGAATTTCAAAATGGGCAAAATTATGTTAAGATTTTGACTATTTTTAAAACATTTGAGGGGAAAATATTTTTTTTCTCAAGTTTCGAAAAAATGTTTGCAAAAAAAAATTTTGCAGATTTAAAAAAAATGAAAAACCATGGTAAACGTTACTTTTGTCCACTCCTTAAAATACTTCGTAATTCTCTACGTCAAGTACTTTGTAATATTGACGTTATGTATAACATCAATGCAGCGGCCAGGGATTTCAAGGAACATCGGAATAACTGAAGTTAAGGCCCATCCCTAGTCGCCCACCTCTTTTTGGTCGAAATGTGTTACATTTCGATTATTATCCGAGCCCAGACGTCGAAACTGCAAAAAAGAGATGCTTAGCGCAACTTCTATTTCAATTCCGAACACATACGTCCAAAAAAATGTTCGTTTCGTGCGAAAATAGAGTCTACACATCGATTTTACATTGTTACGAAATTATCCGAATTTGAATAATCCGAATTTGAATTATCCGAATTTTCGCACGAAACGAACATTTTTTTGGAGGTATGTGTTCGGAATTGAAATAGAAGTTGCGCTAAGCATCTCTTTTTTGCAGTTTCGACGCCTGGGCTCGGATAATAATCGAATTGTAACACATTTCGACCAAAAGGAGGTGGGCGACTAGGGATGGGCCTTAACTTCAGTTATTCCGATGTTCCTTGAAATCCCTGGCCGCTGCATTGATGTTATACATAACGTCAATATTATAAAGTACTTGACGTGGAGAATTACGGAGTATTTTAAGGGGTGGATAAAAGTAACGTTCACCATGATTTTTCATTTTTTTTAAATTTGCAAAATCTTTTTTTTCAAACATTTTTTCGAAAGTTGAGAAAAAATTTTTTTTCCAACTCGCCCGAATTTCGGTTTACCGAAAATCGGTTCCATAGAAGCTTAGATGGTACTTTGACCGTAAAAATGATTCCTTGTTTTTGGGTTTCAGATACTCCGTTCGGTTAAAATCTCGTTTACCGTTTTCGACGCTGCCTTCTTACTTCAACGGTCATAACGGTCGTAATTTTGATGAAATTGTCAACTTTTTTCTTCCAAATTAAAGCTTAAGTTGCGCACTTTCAAAATATATTCTTTCATTTATTCTCCCTCTACAACCTTCAACGGTAAAGCGCTTCGAAAAACATGCACGCGTTCTGGAGCTTCAGACTGGGAAACCCCCTTAATTTCAAAGATCTATGTCCGTGTATATTTTTCGGACGGATTTCCACCAAAACTCAGTAGGCTCTGCCTTCATAAGTATAGATACACAATGGGGCTTCATTTCGAGAATACAAGGTATCGGTGCATGATGCATGTAGCTGAATGTTAATACCAACGAAGTAGGTTCTGGCGGTTTATTTGAATATATATTTCTATTTGCTATTCATACACGAGCTTCTCCTCCTCTATAGTCCCGAACAAAATACAAGGATTCTCTTTAAATTTATGCTACGAGCCTTAGCCGGGGCGCGGGATAGGTATACTACATGGGTGCGAGGAATCGATTCTCGGTAGAATTTTTCCGTTCCGTTCCGTTCCTTTTTTTCACTCTTCCTTTTTACCTTTTTCCTTCTTTTCTTGTCTGGTTACCTCTGGTTTTATCTCAGCGGTTTCTCTCCTCGGCAAAATCGCCTTTTCCTATACCTGCCTTCCTTCCGTTTCCTAGCTCTCTCCTTCTGCATGCATTCACGCGTAAATAGGTTGTATATATATACTCACACCTGCTATGTGTGTATTGCGGAAAAGCTTTTTCTTTGGTATATATGTATGTATATATACGCACCAGTATGCCACGATAACCCGTATACATGCAAATTTGCATCTCCTTTTCCTCTTCCATTCCTCTTCCTTTTACTCCGCTCGGCCTCTATATAGAAACTTACGCAGCATCTGAGAATCTCGAACGATACTTAACAGTCACTGGGTTTTTACACATGACAAGTTTCTTCTGTGCAGCTGCAGTATGTATATCGAGAATTTTCGAATATTTTATGCAATTTATTTGCAACGCATTAAAACGTTAATATTCTTCAGCCAAGATGCGCGGATATATATAATGCAACGAGATAAGAAATTCCGGACAAGTCAGTGCTGGGGATATCCCAATACAGGGAACGGACATGTTGATATGTAAACAGCAATGAATACTAGATTTAATTAGTGTTGGGCGAAATTGTAATTGGCCGGTTGAAAATTACAAATTACATTTATAATTTTTCATGGAACCGAAATCAATTGCGAATACACATTTTTAATTAGTAATCGTATCGTAACGACTTACGAAATACATTTTCAATTTGTAATCGAATCGAAATCAAGTGGACAACAGATTTGTACTGACGAATGGAATTGAAATCAATTACAAAATACATTTGCAATTTCAAATTAATTACAGTACACATGTACTATAATTTTGAAGTCAACCGAAACCATAATGACTTATTTCACTTGTCACAATTTTGTAATTGCTTTAGGTTCAATTACACATTACCATTGCATTTTTCAATTGATCTCAATTCAGTTTTTTTAACTCCGAATTGAAGTTCTGATTCATAACGATGATCTATTCAATTACATATTGTAATTGATGGTATGTACCCATCATTGCATGAAATTTTTTCTATGACACTCCAAGAGCTGCATTTGCACTGAAATCAGCACAACTGTCTATGCATCAATTGAATTCCTCAATATTCATGTATGAATATCGAAAATTTAATAATGGATCATTTTCCTCGCTTCCCATAACTACAGGGTCTGTAAAACGGCTTATATACGACCATGAATGAATTTTTATTTTGTCATTTACTCATTATAAACGTTAATTGTTATTTAGTATCATGGCGTATGCCGTATGAGATCGTTAAGATTGAAAAATATCGTCGTAAGCAATATGGTCAGAGTTTTATGATTGTCAGCTGTCTTCTCGGCCGGTATATAAATTATTTCTTTTATTTTTTTTATCTTTTATAAATGATATACAGCAGAAAAAGAACATGTATATATATATGTATAGGTATCCAGAGCTATCGTTAATGGATTGATAAGTGGTGACTAATTGTATATTTTGGTCGATGGACCAAACTCGATGCTTTTTAAATCTCCAAGATTTATGAATGGAATCGTTTTACGGTCGTAATGAATCAAGAGATACGTGTTTTTGAATATAGTTTTCATTAATATATGGATAATTCCGCACATTCTAGAGGTATAATAAACTTCCATGTATTTTTGCGCATAATTCAATTCGACCAACACACAACGCTCTATACGTATGTACATTATTCGATTCAACTAGGCATATGCGATATTAATATATCCATATCGCACCAATGATACGATACCAAGGCTGAAGGCAATGGCTTGGAAAATCCACGGTATAATTCACGATCAATAAATACCATCGGTCAAATGGCCTTGTCATGGCTATTATATGAATGATGAATCGTAGATGATCACGTCATGTAATTAATTGTTGAAACAAGATTTGATTCCCGAAATTAAACACTAAAATTAAACTCACGGTTCATCGCGATCTCATGATCAACGGAAATACACATCTCTAATTATCCGATCGTCGTTCTCTGTTCTCTGTTTCATAATAGGTACTCTTTGAAAATGAAACAGTGGATTTTCACTGATTCGCAGTGCATATCCACTATTTGCCTCAGCTATAAGTACACCACTAACACTTAGTGGATACACACTTTTTCAATTAGTGATATGGCAACACTAATTGAAATAGTGAAATTCACTGTGGCAATTAGTCGTTTCGATAACTATTCTGATCAGTGATATTCACTCTTGATTTCAGTCAAAATATCATTTTATAACTGAAAATCACTCAAAATATTAGTGAAATTCACTCGAAATATTCATTGAATAAATTTAATCAAATTTGTAGGATACTTGTACTGTAACAAAACATACGCAATAGTTCACAGTTTATATAAGTATTAGAAGAAAAGACACATGATGGCTGCATCGGCTCTACTGTTGGGTAGAGGGAATGTGAAGATATACTATAGAAATGATCCTATGCAGTATGATCTTAATTAAACACGGTTGAGACGAGACAACTGTATTATTATCGGGGTCATCATACTCGCGAGAAAATATTCTCTTCGTCCGCCATCTGTCGGGCAGTCGCATATTCATTAATAGAATAACGTAAACACTAATTTGAAAGTCAAAATGACTATCATTAAGTAACTATTGAAAATCACTATTTCACATCGGAAAATACTGAGTCAATAGTGGTATTCAAACCACTATAACAGGAAGTGAAAATTTCACTAATTTATTGTGGAATTCACTGCCTTTACAGTGAGTTAGTGGATCACTGTGACAAACAGTGAAAATTTCACTGTTTCATTTTTAGAGAGTACAATTCTGTACCTGCCAGTCGGATTTAGGTCGTAGGAACATATTCAAGTTTTTAAACACGAGGGTATTCGGAATGGGTTTTTGCACGCGAAACGACACTTTCGGATAAAACAAGTACGCGTACCCAGGCAGCAAACTTAGCATATTTACGTTACCGCGATATCACATTGTAACATTGCTGGTACATACCAAAGTTTATGTAAGTTTTATGTAACATTCATGTATCAGTAATCTTTTAATATATCAGAGATGCGCTTGATATATAACACTGCAATATCGCAAAGACAGTACATTGTTATGTAGCGTTGACATCACCCAGTTCTCTATTTGAGCAGTGCTCAAGTTTGATGTACAATTTATAACGATGACAATTCTTTCAACATCTTCCACCAAATAAGAAACTTGCACCGAAAAATCTCTCTAATATTGAGAAAAAAAACTCATTGGCATTATTTGGGATTCTTAGAAAGTGACATATGATGAAAAAATTTAAAAAATTAAAAAGTGTTAGAAAAAATCGTTTGTCGGAAAAAAATTTCCAGCGATGAAAATCGTTTTTCGGAAAAATGGCTGAGGAACTTTCGATCCCAATTTCGACCAGGATTAACCCCACGAGAGATTCGTCACGAATTCTGAATCACCCTGTATATGTTTTAATAAATCAAATAAGTTTGTTACTTCGAACAATATTTTTACTTCAACTGATCGAGCCGATTCACTCGATAAACCATTAACTAGTTCAAGAAAATATTCGTTCGATTCAAATCAAAAAGGTATAGGTACGCGAAGAATGACTATGAATGAATGCAATGCAAGAATTTGTTTGATTCAACCAACTTTCTCTCTGAGTGTTGTATACTGCGTCCAATTCTTGTAGTACATCTCATACCTTTCAAACTTAAGTTTTAGCTCTAAATTCTAATCGCCCTGCAGTATTTTGGTACATTTTAAATTCCGCTCTACCTTGATACTTGAAACTGACGTATAGGTATAGGTAATCACAAACAAATTCTATAGAAGTGAAGATATTCCTGTTCATCATATCTTTTTTTTATCTATTTTGTACGAAAATTTATAAAGTGGACTTTTGTGTTCAGTATATCTCCCAGTTTGTGAATCGCATCAATTGACTCGTGGAGAAGGATGGTTGGACGTAAGTTTGACTGATCCAGCCCGCTGTCAGTATCTGTCCAGGTGGAAAGATAAAAAAAATTTAGTAGCAATATTACAAGGACCTTCAAAATTATCGGATATTTCCCGATTCAAACTGGGCCCGTTCATTGCTACGTAGGATCAAAACATGAGGGAAATAACCGATTCATTTTGAAGGTCGAGTGGTATTCGACGGATTATTTTTCGCATTCGGATCTGGCCAAGCAGAGGGCAGTAGGTCAGAAAAAATTAAAAATCATTCACGATGTTCTTTGACTTTTATCACGGTATTTGACAGATAGTTTGTTATAAAAACATTTGTAAAGCTAGAGATAATTATGAAAAGCTTTAGCCAAATTATTACATATAATACCACAAGAGCCTCAAAATTATCGGGTACTTCCCGATAAGTTTGTTGCAAACAAATCAAGGAGTCAAGTTTTTCAGGTCACAAAATCACGAGGGCGAAGCGCGAGTGATTTTTCTGAAAAACTTGACGAGTTCGTTTGATTGCAGAGAACTTTGGGGGAAATACTCGATTAATTTTGAAGCTCGAGTGGTATTCGGGGGATTATTTTTCCATCCGAATTTCGTCCCACACCGAGAAAAAAAATCGTTTGGATCAAATGAATTTCAATTCGGTGAAACGAAAACGACGATCGCGGGCGGCGAAGTGAAATGTTGATTGAATGAACAAAATCATGCAGTCAAATCAAAACTAAAAAAATGGTTGTGACGACTACATGCAGCATTTGACTCAAATATCAAAACGTTGCTGGACATGAATTTTCAATTGTCGGAACGGCCACATTTCGTTGATTCAAATGTATCACTATGTTGATTTTATGGCATAAATCATTACCTCAATACAATCATTAATTGACTCCGAATTTTTTTTTTGCCTATGCCCGAATGATGTTATATAGCATGAAAAAGATTTTGCCACCAAAACACTATTTTTTTTCGGTGCTTACGACCTTATGGCCTTAGTGACGCGATATTATGAGCGTGAAATTACATATTAAAGATTTTTATATTAGCCCTAGAACTACAAACCCATTTTTTCTACCTTTAAACTACAAACCGGGGTACATATTTAGGGGAGCCCGGGGCTAAAAGTTCCGCGGGTAAGTTGTTCCGATGATCGATATTTCGGATCGACATTTCGAATCGATATTTTTCAAGCGCGCATTAATAAGTCACCAGAGTGACGAATCCAGCAACGCTTAAAAAATATCAATTTCTCTTGGCATCTTGGAGCTACAGCTATCGGAACAACTTCCCCGCCGGAACTTTTAGCCCCGGTCTCCCCTACCCCATTCCTTTCTTGTTTGTAAAATCGTTCTAAAAGCAGTAATGAGACTCGTTAGTACATGAATCTCTTCGTTTTCTCATGCTGAAGAGGATGGTGTAAAGTAAATTTCATTTCATCGAGGTTTAGTCGGTGAAAACTCGATTTAAATACCTGAAAGCGCTGATAAAATGGCCAAAACGTCATTTTTCGCAGTTTTCCTGGGGTAGATATATACCCCGGTTTGTCGTTCTAGGGTTAGAAAAACATCGCATTGTTTTGGCCGGGATTCGATACGCTAAACTGTTTATTGAAATAAGTTATCACTTTTTCGTATTTGTTTTGAATTTAGCATCTGTCTCGATGATATCATATCATTTTAATGCTGTCGAGATTAACTGAACATCCGAATTCCAAATGTTTTCTCAATTTAATTTCTTTTCTAGAGTTTCGAAAGTTCTCAAGAATAAAATTCAGCTCAGACTTAGCTACGTTTTCGTGTACACAATTTGAAATACTGAAATTATTCGAAAGAACCCTTACATTTAATTAGTTCGACCGTGAACATAAGTAACAAAGAAATAGTTCCCTTAATCATAGGCAAAACAATTCGATGAATCCAATGATATTGTTGGATGAACAACATATCATGTTGATGAAATGAATTCGCTCACATGTAAAGTCAACGTCACAATTTTGTTAATATATAGCTGTTTCACACGTTTCAAGCAACAGAATATTTATTCAATGCAATACATTTACCCAAAAAAAGGAGATTGTACATTGAACTTTATATTTTGTACATGTTACCAGATATGCCTTCATATAACATCTAATGTAGTTGAATTTACTAAGTCTTTCAACAAAATAGATTGATTCAGTGAAAAAAACCGAAATTTTTGTTCCAATCAATATTTACTTGACTCAAGTGTCAATTCATTGATGCAATTATTTCCACACTGACTAAATATATTTGGTTAATTCAAACGATTTTTTTTCTCGGTGCATAGAATTGCATCATGAGACAAAATCCACAGTTAAAATTCAAAATTTAAAAGTCACAGAATTATAATTATAATTCAATCTGTCAGATTCGATGGAGCGGGTTAACTGTATTGGAAAATCTTTTGTTTTTTATATACAGGGTGGTCCATTTTAATCGATGCAGGCGAATATCTCGGAAACTAACAGTTATAAAAGAAAAAGTTTCATACAAAACTTGAAGGGTTTCGAGGGGGAAAGATGATGCTGATATGTGTTGACTTGTGGACTTCGCCAATTCCGAGATTTCGCAAGTAACTTCGGATTTTAGATAGGGAACACATGTTTTGGTTAGGGGCATCCGATAGCGCGATCGAAGACCCATTCAAGCACGCAAGCAAAGAAAATTGGAAAAAAAAAATTTTGCAAAAAAATTGGAAAAAAAAATTTCGCGATTTTTTTTTTTTTTGCAAAAGATTGCTTTTTTTGTCCCTGGCTTGCAAACACATTCATTGTTTATTACTCTAGCTCAAAATTGTTCTCGCCAATTTTGAAATTGGAAAGTTTGAATGTACCAGATTAGTAAAAGAAATTCGTAGATCAATAACGCAAACAACTAACCGCATTCAAACTTTCCAATTTCAAAATTGGCGAGAAAAATTTTGAGCTAGAGTAATAAACAATGTGTTTGCAAGCTAGGGACAAAAAAAAGCAATCTTTTGCAAAAAAAAAAAAAAATTCGCGAAATTTTATTTTCCAATTTTTTTTGCAAAATTTTTTTTTCCAATTTTCTTTGCTTGCGTGCTTGAATGGGTCTTTGATCGCGCTATCGGATGCCCCTAACCAAAACATGTGTTCCCCATCTAAAATTCGAAGTTACTTGCGAAATCTCAGAATTGGCGAAGTCCACAAGTCAACACATATCAGCATCATCTTTCCCCCTCGAAACCCTTCAAGTTTTGTATGAAATTTTTTCTTTTATAACTGTTAGTTTTCAAGATATTCGCCTGCATCGATTAAAATGGACGACCCTGTATAGCTACATGAAAACTTACCGCGATGAAAGCATACGTGAAATACCAGTGAAATTATCAAAATTATCAGTCCAATATCGTGTAGGCTATGCAAAATAACGTCAAATGATGCAATTCTATTGGCTGAAATTTGGATGGGAAAAATAATCAGTATAATAATGAATTGGGATGTCCTTCACGTCGTCAAGGACCGCGCTCTGATCTGCCAGAACCCGAGTGCTAAAAATAATCAAATATATACTTCCCTCGCAGGGATTATATTACACTTTCAAATAATACACTCATAGGTTGATGTATTTTTCAGCAGTGGGTCGCTTTGGAACTAAAAGGCATGTCGTACAAAAACTAGGTATATACCTATCCTAGTCTTATGACGTGTTTTCGACGTATTTGGCATCTACTGTGTTTTGCAACTAGAATGCAGATTCAAAAACGTGATTTTCTGAGGAGGAAAGAGGTGATCGCTCAAGAGGAAAATCAGATGAACTACCCGAGCAGAAATTTGTGCAGGCTGCCTGATGTCTGATCCGGCCCGAGTCAGGTATTTCTCAGGGCTGCCTGATCAGACCAGCCGGATCGGGTCCTGATCCGGGCCCGATCAGGCGCTGTCAGGGACTAGTCAGGTGAGGTTAAGGCATGCCAGATGCATTCTGCCTGATTGATTTCGGATCGGGGCCTGATCAGTCGAAGTCCAGGCATGCCCGACGCATCTTGCCTGACTGATTTCGGATCGGGGCCTGATCAGTTGAGGTCAAGGCATGCCTGACGCGTTTCGCCTAATTGACTTCAGATCGGGGTCTGATCAGTTGGAGTCCAGGTATGCCCGATGCATCTTGCCTGACTGATTTCGGATCGGGGCCTGATCAGTCGAGGTCAAGGCATGCCTGACGAAGGAAGCTCAAGCCATATGTTCAACTTATCTCAGAGATTTGAATTTTGCGGGTTTCACTTCGCCGATAGGTGGCGACCCGCGAAAAATTATTTCTCACTAGCACTTAAACTGGATCAACGTTGGTATATAAGGAAGAGGCGACCTACATACTAACATGTCACTGCGATGTGTCCGAACTTGTCAACCTACGAATCAGCGTCATCAATAATATAAAATGTATTGTAAGAGTAATTTACTGTCGGTCTACTGAAACATGGAAACCAAGATGATCAAAATATCAAACTTTTTTCGCAGTGTAAGGCATCAAATCAGAGTCCGACTGAAATACTCGATCAGGGCCTCATTCAAATACTTTATCAGCGCCCAATTTGGATGCCTGATCAGGGGCGGAGCGCGCGAAGCGTTACATTTCTCATCCGCGCCGGATATCTTTGCCTGATCAGGGCCTGATCAGCATATCAGGCTGTTTGACCAGGGCCGGAATTATGCCGGAATAATTTTCTGCTCGGGTATGGTATACATACCTCGAATATTCGGTGAGTTAGGTTAGAACGATCCCCTTCCTACGGCGAAACCAACACATGTGTGCACCGCGTGCGTGAGGCTCGTTCGGCAGGGAATAAGGCGCCAGTAGCATTGCATCCCCTTCCGAACGAGCCTCACGCACGGGTGCGCGCCTGTGTTGGTTTCGCCGTAGGAAGGGGATCGTTCTCACCCACCGAATATTCTCGGTATATATTAGGGTGGTCCTTAATTGGGGGTCGGTGGAATGTTGCCCGTTCCGCCCCCTAGATTGATTCGAAATAAATTCAAAAAAACGTGGGTAAAATTTGAGCTTTTTAGCTCAACGGGAAACCGTGCCGGTAAGCCCGTACTTTTTTCCGTTTGAATAATATGGGATTTTTCGTCAACTGAATGCGTTTTTTTTTTTACAAACCTATCGTTCATCGGAAAAATCTGCCATTCCGTCACTTCATAGTTCTATAGTGTGTAAGTTAGTGCAAATTTTCTAGGTTAACTCAAATCATATTCCACAGAGTAACTGCATCAACAAGACGACGATTTAAAAAAATTACAACCCCATCCATCCGAAAAGGCTTGTATCATTTTTTGATCATGATTTCCTATACACGGAGAGAAATTTGGTACGCCACCTATACTGCGACCGATAGGTGCTATCCTTTTTAAAGCACAGCAGCGTCAATCGCATGGGTATAATGTACAGTCCAAGCTGGGAGCGCTACTGTACCAAGAGGCACACATTGTATACTAATCGGCCGGGCGAGCAGCTATTCCATATTTTGGTATAACTGCTCTCCCTTGTTCTAACTTTTGGTGCAGCAGCTCTCCCAAACAAGTGCGTATCAGCTACCAAAAGTAAGGAACAGCAGCGCCACCACGCGTGGCACAGCAGGCGAACCGAATTTCTCTCCGTGTAGTTGGTGAAGAATTTGCACTAACTTATACACTATGATACTATGACGTGATGGAATGACAGATGTTTCCAATCAACGATGGGCTCGTATAAAAATGTATTTAGTTGATGAAAAATCACCTGTTATTCAAACGGGAAAAAAAACGGGCCTACGCACGCTTTTTCGTTGAGCTAGAAAGCCAAGGTTTCGCTTAGATTTTGTTGAATTCATTCCGAACCGAGCTAGGGGGCGTCACGAACAAAACTTCATCGACCGCAAAATAAGGGCGACCCTAAAGTACAACAGTGGTACCTTTTGGATAAATTATAATCAACACCCTATCTATTGAATCAAAAAAAAAAATGAATTCAAAAAACTGAATGAATTAAAAAAAATCTTGGCGAAACCTTGGCTTTCTAGCTCCACGAAAAAGCGTGCGTTAGGCCCGTATTTTCTCCCGTTTGAATAACAAATGATTTTCCATCAACTAAATACATTCTTATACGAGCCCATCGTTAATTGGAAACATCTGTCATTCCGTCACGTCATAGAATCATAGTGCGTAAGTTGGTGCAAATTTTTCACCAATTATAGGAAATCATCATAAAAAAATGATACAAGCCTTTTCGGATGGATGGAGTTGTATTTTTTTTAAATCGTCGTCTTGTTGATGCAGTTACTCTGTGGAATATGATTTGAGTTGACCTAAAAAATTTGCACCATCTTACACACTATAGAACTATAAAGTGACGGAATGGCAGATTTTTCCGATGAACGATAGGTTTGTAAAAAAAAATGCATTCAGTTGACGAAAAATCCCATGTTATTCAAACGGGAAAAAGTACGGGCTTACCGGCACGGTTTCCCGTTGAGCTACACAGAAAAAACGAGCCGTACCAATTTGAATTGGTCCAAAAAAAATGTTTTTGTTCCAAGAAAAATTTTCTTGTCCCAAGAAAAATTTCTTTGTCCCAATAAAATTTTCTGCAAACGCATTGGAAACTATCTTGAAATCGAAATTATCTTGAATCAAGTCAAAAATGTTCTCGAACCAAGAAAACTCTCTTGGATCGAAGAAAGTTTTCTTGGTTCGAGAAAATTTTGTCTTGATTCAAGATAATTTCGGTTTCCAATGGGTTTGCAGAAAATTTTCTTGGGCCAACAAATTTTTTTTTCTGTGTAGAAAGCCAAGGTTTCGCCCAGATTTTGTTGAATTTATTTCGAACCAATCTAGGGGGCGGGACGGGCAAAATTCCACCGACCCCCAATTAAGGACCACCCTAATATACATAGACTGTCTCAATTATAGTTGAAGAAAAACAATGGAAAGTATTTATCTTGATTATTTTTCCCATTCAAATTTCAGCCAATTTGCACCATTCGACGTTATTTCGCATAGCCTACACGATATTTAAGAGGTTAGTCAACCCTTGGACTCATTAAAAAAAAGGTAATTTTCAATATTTTTTTTCGAAAAATCTTTAATTTCTACTACAATCAACATTACTGTATCTAATAGGTATACATTCGAACTACTTAAATGTTTTTTTTTGACTGAAAATATTGATAATTGAGCTATATACACTGAATCTGCCAAAAGTAAAAAAGAAAAAGACGTTTTGCTGTGCCCACGATTTCTCAGGACTGAATTATCGGAAAGGAAAAAACCAAAGTGCGTTAGTTCGATAATCAATAAATCTAGAAATTAATCGAAGTTTTTAGCGATATTCCCATTTTTGACAAAATGGCGGACGTTTTTTTAGCGAAGAAAAAAAAATTGTGTTCGAACGTCCGCCATTTTGGCAAAAATGGGAATATCGCTGAAAGTTTCGATCAATTTCTAGATTTATTGATTATCTAGCCAACGCACTTTGGTTTTTTCGTTTCCGATAATTCAGTCCTGAGAAATGGTGGGCACAGCAAAACGTCTTTTTTTTTTTTACTTTTGGCAGATTCAGTGTATATGGCTCAATTATCAATATTTTTAGTCAAAAAAAAAAATTTAAGTAGTTCGAATGTATACCTATCAGATACAGTAATGTTGATTGTAGTAGAAATAAAAGATTTTTCGAAAAAAAATATTGAAAATTAACTTTTTTTTGATGAGTCTAAAGGTTGACTAACCCCTTAAGGTAGTACCTCCACGACAGTCTGATACAAAAATACATTCTAGTGTGAACGTATAATAATATGAGAATCAGCAGTCCGATGTTCATTATTTTTGTCTGCGAGTGTTCTCTATACTCGGGCACTGCGTGTATACAGATACACACAACTACATATTTATTTCTCAAAACAAAAGGCATGGAGAGCTTGTATCCTGCCGCCTGTCAATCTACGGTCGTATATGTTGTGTGTGTCTTTTATACTAACCTAAATGCGAAAACTCCAGAAACGTGAATGAAGATTTATATAAAAATTAAAAATGCCTAATTCTCACGATCAGTAGCGGGACAAGAAAGGAAAATTTTTAAAGCAGAAAAAATTAATAAAAGTTTAATCACTTGCACAGTGTTGCCAGACGCTCATTGACATTTCCTTCCACTAACCGAGAAAAGCTTAAACCTGCAAACTTTAGGAATTTTCATCTCTGCAACTAATCGGGCAAGAACAGTGTTTTTTTTTTCAAAATATTCGTAATAAATTGATGTTTAAATAAGTTGTTTTTGGAAAAAATATATAGAAAACTTTTAAAGTTATGATGTGAAATGTGTATATTTTAATCAACTGGTACATTCAACCCATGCTAAAAGTTCAATCTTTGGTCGCGAATATCTCCGTTAATCGACGGGCGAAAATTTTGTATTTAAGGTATTAAATTCGAGAAGGCTATTCCTTCTGTATACCCAAAATTTGATCAACTTCCGTAGAAAAGTGGTTTAGTGGAGGTACTACCTTACCTGATAATTTTGATAATTTCACTAGTAATTTCACGTGTGCTTTCACCGCGGTGATTTTTCATGTAGCCATATACACCGAGAAAACAGTTTATTTATAGTTAATAATATTCATTTAATGTTAACAAATGGCATAGTTGTATTTGGCGAAATAAATATTTCTTTGTAGTTAACGAACCGTATATTTGAAAAAATCCCACGCAACTAACATATATTTACTACAAACAATTTGATATTTGTTAATAGTTAATAAACCAATTTTAAATTAGAATTCGCGATAAGTTTGATGAAAAGGTGCTATCGTAACAGTTAATTGACATTTACGAGGAGCAAATACATGGTTATTCGAGTCAAACAAAGCGTACTTGACACAAATATTTCCATATATTAGTTGAATCAACTATGTGAATAGTTGACGTTACTGATTGAAAAAAAATTTATTGAATAAACAATTTTTCATTTTTAAAACTAAATTTTAGTGGCTAAATTTTCTATTATCATTTTCTATGTAAGATTAACCATAATAGGTTTATATGTGCGAATGGTTGCGAGTAGGTACAGGTTTCGGCTTGGAGGACTGGCTTCAATGTAATGGTCCTTTTCGCTGATTTTACATGGTAAATCTACGCCTAGTCAAGGGTTTGGAATGTTACTTTTATCGCGAGAGAACTATCCCTGCTTTGCGATTGTTTTATTATATTTATATTATACTAACTCTATTGACTAACTATTTAACTCAAGTCAGCTTTGTTGAATAGAATCATAGTAGAATTTGAGGCAAACTTGATCGCACTTCATTCAAAGAAATATTTATTAATAGTTAACAAATCTTGTGTTGGAACAATACCTGATGTACTTATCGCCAGTGGTCATAAATTTGGATGGAAACGATCACATTATAGTATAAAATATAGCTTTGTTGAGATGAAAAGAATTTGGAATTTGAATTTCTTAACTGAATTTTTATTTGATTTAAGCGTATCTACAATTGTCGGGAAGAAATCCCCTCAAACAAATGAGATATCTGATTTAAAGATTGATAATTTTTTTCGTTATTCCAGTGAATAGAATATTCATTAACTATAACAAAATATAGTAACAGTAAATATACGTTTTTAGAAAATGGCCAACTAAATTCATTCATTAACTGTAAATAAACTGTTTTCTCGGTGTAGGGGAAGGTGCACCGAGAAAACAGTTTATTTATAGTTAATAATATTCATTTAATGTTAACAAATGGCATAGTTGTATTTGGCGAAATAAATATTTCTTTGTAGTTAACAAACCGTATATTTGAAAAAATCCCACGCAACTAACATATATTTACTACAAACAATTTGATATTTGTTAATAGTTAATAAACCAATTTTAAATTAGAATTCGCGATAAGTTTGATGAAAAGGTGCTATCGTAACAGTTAATTGACATTTACGAGGAGCAAATACATGGTTATTCGAGTCAAACAAAGCGTACTTGACACAAATATTTCCATATATTAGTTAAATCAACTATGTGAATAGTTGACGTTACTGATTGAAAAAAAATTTATTGAATAAACAATTTTTCATTTTTAAAACTAAATTTTAGTGGCTAAATTTTCTATTATCATTTTCTATGTAAGATTAACCATAATAGGTTTATATGTGCGAATGGTTGCGAGTAGGTACAGGTTTCGGCTTGGAGGACTGGCTTCAATGTAATGGTCCTTTTCGCTGATTTTACATGGTAAATCTACGCCTAGTCAAGGGTTTGGAATGTTACTTTTATCGCGAGAGAACTATCCCTGCTTTGCGATTGTTTTATTATATTTATATTATACTAACTCTATTTACTAACTATTCAACTCAAGTCAGCTTTGTTGAATAGAATCATAGTAGAATTTGAGGCAAACTTGATCGCACTTCATTCAAAGAAACATTTATTAATAGTTAACAAATCTTGTGTTGGAACAATACCTGATGTACTTATCGCCAGTGGTCATAAATTTGGATGGAAACGATCACATTATAGTATAAAATATAGCTTTGTTGAGATGAAAAGAATTTGGAATTTGAATTTCTTAACTGAATTTTTATTTGATTTAAGCGTATCTACAATTGTCGGGAAGAAATCCCCTCAAACAAATGAGATATTTGATTTAAAGATTGATAATTTTTTTCGTTATTCCAGTGAATAGAATATTCATTAACTATAACAAAATATAGTAACAGTAAATATACGTTTTTAGAAAACGGCCAACTAAATTCATTCATTAACTGTAAATAAACTGTTTTCTCGGTGTGGGGCACAACGGACAGTGGGGCACAACGGTCACTAAATCCAAAAAAAATAATTCCGTCGGAAATGATTTTTTATGACACGGCAACGTATTTTGGATCAATAATGACACAAGAAAAAAAAAAAATAGTACATTACAATACGAGTCCGGTAAAACTTTTTCTGACGAGTGTGAGGTTGCAGAACGAGCCAAAGGCGAGTTTTGCAATCACACGAGATCAGAAGTTTTTCCGTCGAGTATTGTACAGAATTTTACTTCAGGAGGTGTGAAAATGGGGGTTTTACCCACGCGAAGCGTGGGTAAAACGTCCAAAATCACACGCAGTGAAGTAAAAATTTTAATTTATTTTCATTTTTTTTTTAAATTTAAAATTTTTTTTTTTTTTTTTTTCTTGTGTCATTATTGATCCAAAATACGTTGCCGTGTCATAAAAAATCATTTCCGACGAAATTATTTTTTTTAGATTTAGTGACCGTTGTGCCCCACTGTCCGTTGTGCCCCACCTGCCCCTATGAAAAACAAAAGATTTTCCAATACAGTTAACCCTCCATCGAATCTGACAGATTGAATTATAATTATAATTCTGTGACTTTTAAATTTTGATTTTTAACTGTGGATTTTGTTTCATGGTGCAATTCTATGGGCCGAAATTCGGATGAAAAAGTAATCCCCCGAATACCACTCGAGCTTCAAAATTAATCGGGTATTTCCCTCAAGGTTCCCTGCAATCAAACGAACTCGTCAAGTTTTTCATAAAAATCACTCGGGCTTTCGTGCTCGTGATTTTGTAACCTGAAAAACTTGACTCCTTCATTTGTTTGCAACGAACCTATCGGGAAATACCCGATAATTTTGAAGTCCTTGTGGTATTATAATATGTGAGAATTTTTCTATACATTTCGATCTTGAAATAAGCGAAGTGTGAATACACAGTTGGAGTATTAAACGATGAAGACTTCGTAGCTATAAAACCTGTCTTCGAGTGTAATTGACGAGCGCTGCAGAATCAACACCGCGTCTTTTACACGACAAGATCTTTTGACCCGGACTATAAACGACTGTACGAGATTCATAGATGAATATATATCCGACAATGAGTCGATATAGTCTAGCCAATTTAGAGTTTAATCGGCCATACATGATACTTTATGAAATTCTTAATTGTTCATATATGCGATGAAAAAGAAAAAAAAAGGAAAATAGTATATTGTGTATCAAGGAGGCTAAGTTGGTCTTTATACGCCGAGTGTGATGTTTGCAGTATGAGTCGTAGACGTTCGCGCGCCTTTGGCGCGCCTTTGCCAAAGGCGCGCGAACGTCGAAGACGAATACTGCAAACACGCGAGGTGTATGATGACCATAGCCTCAGTGGTACACATCATATTTTATGTAACGCGGTGCGATTTACAAGCGAAGGTGTTCGCCTCGTTCTGAAAACATCGCGTCCATTGAACTAAGGCCAACCACCTTCAAGTTAGTATGCTAAGAAGATAATGCAGAATAAGTTCATTATTTATCTGCAGAGAGGCATCTAATGACTCTTTTATGTTCCTAGAACAATAAAATAAGCGAAAACGACTCACACCACTATCTTTTTTTCACTGATCAATAAGCGCCTACTTTATGTTCTCCAAACAAACCTCATAAAGCGCGTAAATCGCGCCTGTGTTACATAAAAAATATTCTGACTTTGCCACGAATTAATTGAACATTTTACCGAGAATCGGACTACTGATTTTTGTCCTATTAATAAACACACGCCAGGATTGCGCAATTATTATAAATAATTGGTAGTTTAATAATTATTTCGTCCCACTTTGAATAACGCGTAAATATCCAACAATCAATTAGGTTTGTCGAATTGTTGATTATAATTCATTTTTTTCTTCTGCAACTTATACATACCTATCTATTTCATACGCCGTTAAATTCGAATTCAAATTATTAAAGGTCGCGGTTTTTTCAAAAATCTTTTACTTTTCTTCAAAGTCACACAAGTATGAGTTCATGCAATTTACCTACTAGTTGCAGAAAATATTTCCGGCTCGAGATAAGCTTCACTGAACTTCTAAGAACCGTCAGAACGGTGGTTAATTATTCGCAACTTTTCTTGATACAACTTATTAAATGAAGCTTGATTAAATCCCCGATGTCTGGAGCCTAGAGACCGTGGAGATCGCTATTTTAATTAGTATATGGAGATGCTGGTGCAGTTGTGATCAATACAAACTGTTATAATCTTGTTCCTTCCTTACGCGTTATGCCCTAGCGACCCCCAAGGATACCTATATTTCATCACGAGCTTTAGCTCACGTTGGATATTCTCAATTAAACTCTTGTCATTTTATCATTCTTCTTCTTCTTCTTCTTTTCATTCCATGCTAAATGAAATTCCCTGATTTGGTCATTTACGATAGCTTCATCATTAAATGAATGAATGAATGAATGAATGACTCTTTATTATGTAATAGCAAAGCCCTGGACATAAAAGAACAAAATACAGTAAACATCACACGAACTACAGTACCGTCCATAAGTTCGGGATCACTTTCCGAATTTTCGATCGAGACAAAAAGTTGAATATCTCGGTCAAAATAAATTGTAGCCAAATGGCCCGGGTGGCATTCAAAAGTGGAAAGAACCGGCTTCATTTTTCTTCTTTGTTCAATTTTCCAAAAAATTTTCCGCACTCACTAGATAATGTTGAACACGACCGTTTTTTTGCGATTTTCATACTTTCATAAATTCGCGTGTAATTCTCTGGGGAATAGATATAGAAACTTTTTTCCAATAGGACTTCGCAAGAGGAGACATTAAGCTGTAAGTTGTTTTTTTTTTTTTTTCAATTGCGATTTTTTATCGTCAAGTTATTCAAGTTTTCATACGGAAAATCGGTTTTCAGAAAATGCGTCGTAACTCGAGCTAGGGCTTCGCACAATACCAAGACTTGTCTTGGTCTCGTCTCGTCTCGTCTTGGTTTTTCGAGACAAGACCAAGACAAGACTTACGTAAATAAATCAAGACCAAGACCAAGACTCAGACATTAGTCTCGACAAGAGTCTTGGGACTCTTGGGTGTGGTGAAAATAAGTGTGTTGTTCGCTGCATTTTCATACCGACCGAAAGTGATCATTTTCAATTTTCAAATTTGACATAACAGAGAGCGCTGGCAAGAGGGCCATGGTGAGCTACAAACAGTTACAGACTACTGTTGTAACTTTACTACTTAATATTAAAAAAAAAAAATTGTTGATTTTTTGAACCAGTCTCATAAATATGTTAAATGTTCATTTAACAATACGGTTCTCAACACCATAGTTTGATATAAAGTTGTTAACTTGTTACTGTAGTACTAAGTACTGCATTTGTGTTAATTTTATTTTCGCTTTATTATTCAATATGTTCATTTCACAATAATAGTCACATATAAAATAAATAAATGAATAAAGTTGGTCAAACAGTAATTTTGATTTTTTATATAAAAACTTCACCAAGACCAAGACCAAGACCAAGACTGGTTCACCAAAACTCCTTCAAGACCAAGACAAGACTATGATTTCGAAAAAATTACGAGACCAAGACAAGACTTGTCAAAGTCTCGTCTTGTCTCGTCTTGTGCGAAGCCCTAACTCGAGCACTATGGGGTTTTAGATAAAATGTCATAATATGAAAAATGTGTATTTTTTAATTTTTCACTCGATAAAATTTTTTTCGAATTTTTTTTTTGATTTTTTTTTTTTTTTTAATTTTATTTTCGAATTTTTGGTACATTAAAAAATCCGAAATAAAATAAACAATGAATTTCCTCATCATATAATAACAAAAGAATCGCAGAAATTATTGTTGACTTTATTTCGGATTTATTCATATAATATCGAAAAGTAAAAACAACTTCAGAAAAAATGCAAAAAATTTCAAAATTCCTGAAGAAATTCATTGTTTATTTTATTTCGGATTTTTTCATGTACCAAAAATTCGAAAATAAAATTCAAAATAAAAAAAAAAAATCGATAAAAATTTAATCGAGTGAAAAATTGAAAAATACACATCTTTCATATCATGACATTTTATCTAAAACCCCATAGTACTCGAGTTACGACGCATTTTCTGAAGACCGATTTTCTGCACGAAAAGTTGAATAACTTGACCAAAAAAAATCGCAATTAAAAAAAAAAAAACCGACTTACAGCCTAATCTCTCCTCTTCCGAAGTCCTATTGGAAAAAAGTCTCTATATCTATTTCCCAGAAAATGACCCGCGAATTTATGAAAGTATGAAAATCGCAAAAAAACGGTCATGTTCAACATTATCTAGTGAGTGCGGAAATTTTTTTGAAAAATTGAACAAAGAAGAATAATGAAGCCGGTTCTTTCCACTTTTGAATGCCACCCGGGCCATTTGGCTACAATTTTTTTTGACAGAGATATTCAACTTTTTGTCTCGATCGAAAATTCGGAAAGTGATCCCGAACTTATGGACGGTACTGTATACTACATAGATAATGAGATAGATAAAAGGAGAGAGGGAAGGGACAGTTCTGGTTAGAACGAGATCCAATGAATCCAAGATCCGTTCATAATTCATAAAGAACACGGAAAAATCTGTATCGGCCGTACAGCAATACGGTTCTTGCTAGTCAATTATAGGCGCTATAGTGAAAGACTTTTGCTGATATAGAAAATTGAATAGCTGAGTCAGAAAACACTGATTGCTCTAAATTTGATACAAATATGGCTACTGTCGTCTTTCCAATACAGCTATATATTATAGCTGTTGGAAGCATATCAGTTTTGTAAATGAAAGCAGCTGTGGTCTGTATGCATATGTTTGAGGTATGGCGTGTATTTATGAGCGATCTTCACGAAACAAAATAGCTGTCGCAGCTTGCGCCAATCACACGACTCAGCCATATTTGTATGCATTCTTCAACTAGACTGTATTGCTGTCGCCTATTTACTAATACAATATGGCTGGACGAACACGAATTCTGGCTGTAACCGCTGAACGGTTTTTTCAGTGAAAGCAAGAAAATCGTTTGTAAAATTGCATAAAATTACAATAATCATGTGTCCTATAATACTCCGAGCTCTATAATAGCTGATTTTTACAAACTCACGGGGAACTACGTATTGTCGAATCCAGGTGGCCTGCAACATTGCGGCTGTAAAGAAATGCGAACAACTATAATGTCAGATACTGATGTATAACTAGATCATGCTAAATCATGAGACGCGTCAGACTAGAGTCCCTAGAATAAACAGAGTCTAGCAAACGCATGACTCTTTTTGATTGGTCAGTTTGAACTCGCTCAAACATGGCTGCCGATCTAGTGACTTTTGTCTAGTAACAAGCTTGAACCTGGCATTCTGCCCTCGACTTCCACAGTCCTCAACCTCATGTCGTGGAGTATTAGCCCAATCGAATTAGTATTTTAGATTTACAAAAATTTTTAGCAGCAATTTTCCTTCGGAATTCGTTGGGGGGGGGGGGGGTCACTGGTAGTCTAAATTCAAAAAGTTGGGGTACCAGACTTGTAGCTTCATCCGCCATCTTGATTTAAAGGGTTATTTTTTGTCTCTTGAATAACTCGTTTATTTTCAATTTCACACGGAAAATAGTTATTACAAAAGTTGTTTAAAATTAAATTTCCTACAATTTTGGTTCCCGTCAATTTTTTCATAGGATCGATTTTTTGCGATTTTTATCCGAAAAAAGGGGGTGAATTTTTGGTTATCGAATAACTCGTTTATTTTCAATTTTAGGAGAAAAATTGTTATCAACAAAGTTGTTTAAAATTGAATTTCCTACAATTTTGATTCCCATCAATTTTTCGTAGGATCTATATTTTTCGATTTATACCTGAGAAGAGTGGGGGTAAAATCTTATCATTGTATTATCACGTTTACTGTCAATTTTACACGGAAAATAGTTATTACAAAAGTTGTTTAAAATTAAATTTCCTACAATTTTGACTCTCATCAATTTTTCGTAGGATCTATATTTTTCGATTTATACCTGAGAAGATTCGGGGGTGAACCTAAGTATTCTATTATTGCGTTTATTATTGATGTTGTACCATTATTTTTTGTTTGTTTTTTCGTTGCTGATTGTCGTTGTAAATTTGATGTGTTGAAAATGTTATTTGGTACAATTATGATTCCGATTTTTTATAAAGTTTATATTATTGGGACGCACGTTCACGGTAAAGGAAAAGAGGGGTGTAAATAATAAACGCGATAATAGAATACTTAGGTTCACCCCCGAATCTTCTCAGGTATAAATCGAAAAATATAGATCCTACGAAAAATTGATGGAAGTCAAAATCGTAGGAAATTTAATTTTAAACAACTTTTGTGATAACTATTTTCCGTCTAAAATTGAAAATAAACGTGATAATACAATGATAAGATTTTACCCCCACTCTTCTCAGGTATAAATCGAAAAATATAGATCCTACGAAAAATTGATGAAAATCAAAATTGTAGGAAATTTAATTTTAAACAACTTTGTTTATAACAATTTTTCTCCTAAAACTGAAAATAAACGAGTTATTCGATAACAAAAAATTCACCCCCTTCTTCGGGTAAAAATCGCAAAAAATCGATCCTATGAAAAAATTGACGGGAAACAAAATTGTAGGAAATTTAATTTTAAACAACTTTTGTGATGATTATTTTCCGTGTGAAATTGAAAATAAACGAGTTATTCAAGAGACAAAAAATAACCCTTTAAATCAAGATGGCAGATGAAGCAACAAGTCTGGTACCCCAACTTTTTGAATTTAGACTACCAGTGACCCCCCCCCCCCCCCAACGAATTCCGAAGGAAAATTGCTGCTAAAAATTTTTGTAAATCTTTGCCGTTTTTCGAGCTTATTCGATTGGGCTATATGGACTTGCTGTTAATGTAAGTTTACATTCAATATACCATGCTGATTAGCACAATAAAGCACAATAATTCGGAATAAGTAGTTTCGTGTTCAATATTTATTTCTACAATACCCCACCCGCAATGCGCGCGACAATTCAAACATCGCGCGTACAACTCGCTCAGACATGGCGTCGCGTTTGCTAGACTCTGTTTATTCTAGGGACTCTACGTCAGACTAGTCATTTCCGAAAACCATATTTGCAGATGTCGACGTAGGTAATACCTACGTATACATCAGCGTCGATGTATCTACTTGACTTTACCAATTACGCAGAATTCATATTAACGCTTCGAAGAAATAGAAACACTTCACTCCTGCCTGAGATATAGGTAGTATATTATATCGCATTGTTAGCGGAACTGGTATTATGATCCAATAGGTATTATCTCTAATCCGAGATTACCACACCCGAGCATATAGCGCATCTCTATATATACGTGAAGAAAAGTAATAAGTAATGGTAGCGCGCAATGATGTTACATTTTTTAACCCAATTTCTTAGAAGCCCTCGGGTTTTTCTCATCTCGTTTCTTCGAATGAATAAACTGATACCAAGAGGACGGTCAAGTGCGAAAAATATTAGCGAAGTATTTCTCGTATCTGATCTATGCGTGGGCAGAGCACGATGAGAGTTTGATGGGTTTACTAAAGCAGATTTCTTGGACTCTTTGAGATTAGTCTCTTTGTTCAGCATCGTACTCTTTACATCTCTTCAACAAGTGTTCAGAGGTTCTTAGAAGTCATCGTCGCCATACGTCTCGTGAATTAGAGAAGGCCAAATGATCTCACGTGGTCATAGGTGATCGTGGGGTAATGGAATTACCTTAATTTTTTCTGGGTTTGATCTTACAGGAAAATTGATCGTTCACAATGTTCGGCAACATACTTGTGCATTCATAGAATTTAACACTAGTTGTCATTCGATTTTCTGTCATTCATTGAAATTGTTCGAATGGTCAAGGCATGACCTACAGCAATGTAAAATAACATTTTTAGATGCTTATCTGACCCATTTCCTCCAAAATGAGCTTTCGATAATTTCGATATGTTTCACGGGTCTGATACGATATGGAAAGATTGATATCTCGAGTGATGTAGGTAAAATTCCTAATGAAAAATTCCCCAGTTTCTCTGAAGCCGTTTTTGGCATGAATCTAAATTGATGTCATCATCTATAGAGGGGTTGTGTCGAATTGACTTGGAGTTACCCAATGTATTGTACGACTAACTGTTTTGGACAAAATAAAGTCAAGCTGTTTCGCCTCTGACTTTAATGACGAGTGTTTAATTATGCTGTAAGATTGGTGGTACTGCCCGAGAACATGACCGTGAAATTCCTTCGGGTTATTTTTACTTGGACCGATTAGATAAGACTTGGCAGCAACTTCATTCGAATATGATCTCAAGAGAGGCGAGACGTTTATTTTGATACCGACTGGCGATCAAATGTTTAAGAGTGAATACATATGGGGCATTCTATACCGAATCTCCGATTACCGATCTCAATTTTTTTGTTTTAATCGTCTGATTTACTTATGATTTTTGAAAATGAACACATCGTTGGCCATAATTCTAAAATATGGAATAATTCTGAAAAATCCTGTTTTGAATATCAACATTTTTTACCCTACACGGGGAGAACTCCTGGCAGTGTATGTTCCCGCCGGTATAACAGACTCCCCGCAAGAAAAAGGAAATGCGGGCGCAAAATCTGCCCGCGCGAGAAGGCAAACGTCCCGTCTTATATCTTTCCACACGGCGTGCGCAAAGTTCGATTTTGCGCACGCTTCGCGTGTATGAAATTCATCTTGACGCGCGCTGTGTTGAAAAATGAAGTTCGATACACGTGCGAAAGATGATTCTCGCCTCGTGTGATTGTCACCCTCGCTTCGCTCGGGCGAAAAACTTCACACTCGTCCGAGAATCAACACTGTCGCACTAGTATCGAAAAGTACTATTCGGTGACGCCGCCTTCCTCATATACGGTGAACTATTGGTCCTGCCAAGACTTCCCGCAAATGTGGGAAGTAAGCGCGCCCGGAGCGGATCTGAAAACGCCCCGAAAACATGGGGAGAAGAGATTCCCGCGCGGAGGCGCCACAGTGCCCGGAGTTCTCCCCGTGTAGACCGAAAGTAGGCCAGTGTTCGCTCCATTTTTTTCTTTTTAGTGTTGCGATAATAGTATTTTTTTCGGCATAGGCATTCAAAAGTCACTTTTTGACACCTGTTTTCGATCCCTAGAGTAGCACTTTATACGGCTGATTTCAGAACTGCCCTATAAAGTCTTCATACGGCAGTCTGGATGCGCAGCTCGAAGTGCGCAACAGATCGCGCCCTCACCTCACTCTTCGTCGTATCAAGTGCGAATCTCATGCAACAGGCGTCAAAGTGACTTTTCATGCCTATTCCGAAAAAAATATGGTATTATCGCCCGTCAATGGTGATAAGTCGTTAAAGGATTAACTAACTAATGGGGCGCACCCGTAAACCGTTTTTGACTCGAATAATGATTTCAGAACTCGCTTCCGGCTCGCCTTTAGCTCGTGATAAAATCATTATCCTCGCCGAAAAAACACTTGGTTTACGGGCATACCACATAATATACTAGTATAGGGTAAGGCGGGGTATAATAGGCTTCTGGGACGCAGTGGGACCCATAAAGAGTTTTTTCGTTTTTTCACTTTTTTCCAATTTTTTCAATTTTTTTTCATCGAAACAGTAAAAAAAAACTTTAAAAATTCGCAAATCTAGCTCGTCTGCTTTAAGTTTTACCAAAATATATCGAAACCTGCATTCTGCATAGAACGAATACCCTACTTATACTCAACGAGTAATATATTTTTGATAAAATCTTGACTTATTCATAAGATCATTCAACGGATCTCATCACAGTTAGTTTTTGTGTCTTACATCGTCAGCCCTGTAGAGTATATGCCGTCTATGGATTTGACGGAATGAAGACGTGATAGTTTGAATAGATTTAGTTATATTAGTCAAATGAACGTTATATGTATACTTCGAAAAGAATGAAGTTTATATTTAGGTATGTAACCTTTACAGCTGTGCAACTTGTACCTATATATCTAGATGCCTGGCTAGATCAGCTCGTATGAGATTTATTATATCGCCCTTGAACTGAATAATTATAATATACTTAGTAGAGATGCGTGTTATAGAATGATCCCATTCGCTAGAGTCAATCGTGGAACAATAAAGCTGACGATATACACGTAGACGTAGTAGGGGATAATCAATCCTCCAGCAATTAGTATCGCTTTTAACTACACTGAAAGAAAAGTATGAGTCCTACAGCGATACAATTCGGTGCTATAGCAATACTCGTATATATGCTATCCCCACAAAAGCACCTCTGGTGCAAAAACCTTCCGCCAAGTACATTAATGTGCCACAAAACAATCAGTAAATTATCTCCCTACAAAAATTAGTTTTTGATATCCACCTATGACAATTCCTTTATTAATCACCTACAAAAGTATGGAAATGAGATACTACTGTTGCCCGCACATATCGCCAAGCATACTTGCCCCTTAATTTATGTCGATCGCGTTATTGAGACTCAACGTAGTTTTTCTAGTCAAGGAAAAACCACATTTAAAAAAATTGATATTCCAAAATTATAGAAAGAAAAAAATGAATTTGGAGTACGTGGTACTTGGCGGGCCTATATTTTATAACACTATAGGATTCTACAAAAGGCCCGCCAAGTCCCACTACCTCCAAATTAATTTTTTTCTTTCTATAATTTTGGAATATCAATTTTTTTAAATGTGGTTTTTCCTTGACTAGAAAAACTACGTTGAGTCTCAATAACGCGATCAAGCGGGTTTTTCTTGTAAATTGCGACCACTATGCAAGGAATTGTTCAGATATATCTACATGATTTTTCGCAGCATCATTCATTTTTTTTTATAACGCATGCATGAAAAAGTTGCTTGTTTGGGGCTCTGAAGCGGTTATATTGTGGCACTTTTCTAACGTTTGAGTAGGCGATGCCAACATGAAACTAATTGCATGCCAAACGTGCGCACTGCGTTTTGCGCACATCGAGCGTGCACAATATGATTTTTGTTACGCACGGCGTGCGAACAAGAGCATTTTATAATCATTCATCCCAGTCAACGCGCTATCTCCGTGAATCGACTCAATGTTTTTGGTATGGTTGTTTACATTGACAACAGAGCCCCACAAGCAACTTTTTCATGCATTTGTTATAAAAAATAGCATAAAATCGCATAAAAATAGCCGAAAACATCGGACAAACCTATAAACGCCTCTCATTTCGCTCTCGTATCGAAATCTACCATTTCTCTTCACCTATGCTCTGTAATAAATGACTAGAAAATGAATAGAAACAAACAAAAATTCAAAAAAATAAATTAATTGATAAATAAATGATGGTGCGAAAAATTGTGTAGATATATCTGAACAATTCCCGGCATAGTGGTCGCAATTTACAAGAAAAACTCAAAAGATATATGGCATTATGTCAAGGGTCGCCAAATTTCCTATGTTAAATGAATGGAAAACAGAAAAACTCGATGAGGAACCTCTGAAAAAAATCCGACATAGCCCAAATTTATACCACATCATTATGGCATATAGTATAAGATACTGAGAGGGTGAGAGCCCAAAACAAAAAAAAATAAACAAAAATGACACACCCTATTGTATAGGTATGTAGGGAAGGAGCGGGCAAAATAGGCACCCTAAGAAATTTACGCTTCAAATAGAGGTTTGAATGAATGGATGTCCAAATTTTCACCGAAGAACCATGGTCTGACTGATATCGAGTGTTGAACGCCCTCATCTGAAGAGTTCGCAACTGCGGGCAAAATGGGCACTTGAAGAAAGCGACCTCTAAATATTGTCCAATGTTGTCAAGTTTCTACACAGATTTTTTCTTTTTGATTCCTCATAACTTTATTCGTGTGCCCATGAAAAACAAGAACAAAAAAAAAAAATATCCACCCTAATGGGCACCCTATAATGTTATCGAAATTTTTCAAAATTGAAAAATCTTCTGAATTTATTCTCGTATTTACTTTGGAATACCTTTTACTGTTCTACTGTGTTACTTTTCCTTACCCATTTTTGCCACCTTTCCCAAAGTTGTCAAGATGTGTAGTTGATTTGGTGTTCGAAGTTTACTAGAGCAAGTAAATAATGAAATTTAAAACGTTTTTCAATTTTGAAGTACGAAAATTTTTTAGGGATGCCCATCTGGTTCGCCCCTCTTTCCTATATCTCTTGCAATTTTTTTATGGTCTTTTTACTTTTTATTCACTATACAGATTTCGTGACTTTCTCCTATCATTCTCTACATTAAAAATTTTTTTCAATACACATACTGCCATCCGCAAGGAATTTCTGGCAGCGGGGCACAGAAAAGTATCTGAGAAAGGTTTCTTGGGCATGCACTCTCAACTCACAAGATTAAAATTCTTTCCAATACATCTGCAAGTAGTTTTGGGCAGCGGTGCACAGAAAAGTCTTTGCGAAATGTTTCTTGCGCATGCACTCTCAACTCAAAGGATTATAATTTTTTCTCGATACACATACTACCATCTGCAAGTAGTTTTTGGCAGCGGTGCACAGAAAAGTCTCTGTGAAAGGTTTCTTGGGCATGCACTTTCAACTCAGAGGATTGAATTTTTTTTTCAATACACATACTACCATAATCTAAAATTTAATGCAGGGAATTTTTGATTACAATTTTTTTAGTATTTTGAAAAACGTTAAAATCGTTTTTAATAAAATTTCACCGAAGTCTCCCCTTAAAAGCTAGTCTGTGCGCGAAAATAGTCTATGACGTAGCCGGTCCTGGAGAATTTACAAAACGTCAACAGCTTTGTCAATGATCATCGATAGAATATTACGATTAATGTAACAGATTTCACATAACCTCCCAGCAAACCAAAATATGTATCAAATACGTACATATTATGTAACGAATGTTACACGTTATGTATCAAACTCATAAGAAAGTATGTTACTGGTACAGCACGATGTCAGCAACATTGGATGTATCATCAATGTATTAGATATGTGCTGGTGATACATATCAGCGACGGCTCACCGATATATCATAGACATATCAAAGATATGTCAAAGACATGTTGAAAGATGTATCAGATACATATTGGAGATGCATCTGATACAATTAACTATCACACTGGAAAAGCTGAATAAAAAGCCGTTATTATTACTAATTTCCATCATCTATGGTGTATATATGACATAGTAATAATTTATAATCAACCACAGATAGATTAAAACGCATTTTTAGTTCATTCAAGACGACATCATTATTTTGACCTAACCCGGGCTCGAACCATGATCGCTCGGACTCGCTTCGATTAGTAGTCGCACGCTCTCGCCACTACACCACAGTATCGTGTAGTGAATACTGCCAGATTTCTCTATATTTTCGATCTCGCTATCTAACAGCTCTGAAGTGTTTATGCCTCGATTGATGCGTACTATCATGTTAGTCACTCACATACGTTTCAGAAATTATCGCCAGCAGATACGGATATCCTATTTTGCGATGTTTTAATTGCAGAACTAAAGATATTGCACGTATCATAGATGTTATTATGTTATGTGACTCTGTTCCCTGGTGTTGCCATCTCTGTTACGTATCATCCATGGGTCTGATGTTATATATACGACACATGTCATATTTGCAGAAATATTATGTCCCATGTATGTAACTATGTTATATTTTCGGATCCCTGAAGATGCTTTCAATTTTATGTATCACTTGTGGGTCTCATGTAATGTACACGATACATCACGGAATTGAAGTTATGTTACTTCTCCTCTACGTAACTTTGTTATATTACATTGTTATTTCGTGATGCCCTCAATATTACGTATCATTCATGCATCTTATGTTATGTAAACAATATGTTACATTCTAAAGATATGTCGCATATCAGAGACATAACTATGTTACATTACTCCGATCTCTAGATGTGCTCTTACAGTTATGTATCAGTTATGTATTGGTTTGCTGGGCTCGAGGTCTTGTCAGGTAAGCGAATAATAATTGAGTGGATATTATGTATTGTTCATCTATAGGACACCGGGAATAATTTCAACAATTTTCTACTTCTTCTAATTAATTCCAAACTTTGTTTCGGAAATGAAGCTACCCGTATACACGTAATCTTTGAACCATATTTCTCATCTGTCACGAAATTTCCCATAACGGCCATATATGCCCGGGCATGCGCCATGGACGGCAGAACGACTCACAGCACTCTCTATGTAGTTTTATCTGACAGAGAGCACACTCTAGTATAGCGGCAAGGCGTGGAACTTTTGACTAAAGCTACTTATAGAACGGCATGCTGGATGACCATTGTGAATTCGGACTCAAACGTTATAGTGTAAAATCGTCGACCAAATAAATAAAGGATCATAACTCAGCTCTCCGTGGACCGATCGGGTCGATTTTGGGCTTAAATGAAAGCTGAGTGAATCCTCATTCCGAATATCAAGCGCAAATCATTCAATATGATTGATAAATACGATTACTGAGATCGTCATTTTATCCCTACTCCGCCGGAAAGCAGCCGTCGCGGTAAAGATACTCTGTCGTCGACGCGCTCCGTTTTAATGTACTTGGCGCGAGACTCTACCGAGTCTCTTGATACACTAAAACGACGTTTTAGTCCAATGACTATATGTTTCGCTACCACAACGATACTGGTATACGCTATACACTAAAACTGAGTTTTAAGAAGTAAAAGGTTATGACAGAAGACATTATAAATGTCATTAAAAAGAAAATAATAATATAACCCCTTTCGTGTTATTACTATTTGTTGTTAAAAATATTAGAATATACTCCTTACGATTAAATTAAATGCAATCCATTTTTATAAAAGAAATTTCTTTGTATATTTTTATAAATTAGAAATTTAATTTTGAATTTTTTAACTGTTTTTTTAACTCATCAAAGGTTATGAGTGCTATTTTCACCTGTCACCAAACAACGTGAACATATGAGTAGAAGGTGGCTTGCTATAGTATCGTACGGAAAATATAAGTCCTACAGCGATACTAAATATGCGTATAGGACTTATACTTTTTTTTCAGTGTAGGACACAAGTGTCAATTAATCTCCTCGTTCAAACTACCATGACGATTAGTTATACTCAATTGGCTATATTTTCACTAACAATATCGAAGGAATACTCCAACTTTTGATCCTTCCGATTTCTGAGATTCGGCACAGAAAGATATTCGAGATGAATGATTGAAAAAACGCAACATTCGTTCAGTTAAGGCCCGGGCACGCTCAAATCGGATCGCAGTCGCAACGTCAAACGCAGTGATCTGACGCTCCTGATTGGTCGTTGAAAAAATTTGGCCGAGGCTAAGCCAATCAGGAGCGTCAGATCACTGCGTTTGACGTTGCGACTGCGATCCGATTTGAGCGTGCTCGGGCCTTTATGGATATTTCGAAACGATCTTCTCGAGATAGTATGCGTAAAACTGCATTTTGCGCATACTGTGCCGAAAAATATCGTATATAAAAACTCGTCCGTAAAACTTTTATGCACTTGTGGCACGCTGTACTATTTTTCATCCGATACCGACTGACGTCATATTGACTGCAAATTCAATTTGTTTGAATATGAGCTATGTGACCTTACTGTGAAAAATTATTTAGCAATAAGCCATCTCAGAGTTCCTCCCAGATTAGCAATAGAGACATATGCAGATGCTCAATGTGCCCTTACTGCATCCCATTCCTCAATCCACGAAGTGCAGAAACTCAACTACGTCCAGTTTTCTTATTGAACAAAAACAGCACAGTTCATAAAGTATATGGGTGTTTCCACGATATTGCGTTTTTGGGTGGCAACCCGAAAAAATCGTTATTCATTAAATAAATAAATTCAGGACGGTACCTGAAGTTGTAATTCAAACTATTTTCCGTATGGCACATTAAGTTTTGAAAAGCAATTACTCATAGATTTTCGGAAAATTGAATTTAAACACCGAAATCGTATCTATACCCTGGCCTGTCCCTTTGACGTATTTATTCACCTAACGAGCAATAGTTTCTAAGTTATTTGATGAATTGATTCAAGAAATGGAATTTTGTACACGTATATGAGTCAGTCCACGTCAAGCGGGACGGATTTGGCCAAAAATATTGGTCGATGTTTCTGATTCTTTTGTAATTTTCTTTATATATTTTCTGAATAAGATGAATGAATGGAACGTTTTTTTTTTCTTACCCGAAGGGCTTAGAAGCTACGAGGGGTCGAATTTTCGAAAAAAGCACCAAAAATCGGAATCGCGCTCTCCTTCAAACGTCAATATCTCCGGTTCTCTTAGTCGTAGATACGTCAGCAAAAACTCATTTCAAAGCTCTTGAATTGGAATTTCGTGCTATTCATTTTAAATCCATGAAATAGCCCGAGCAGAAATTTGAACAGGTTTGCCGTGCGACTGGGTAGATCCTAGTATGGCATGCCACGGTTTTACTGGCCAGTGCCGCCTATCGAGGCCCTGACTCTGTACTGGCCAAACTTCCCTCTTTCTAGACTGTAAATGGAGTTATACCCATAACGGTGGGTTGAAATTTTTTTTTTTTTTCTTAGCATGGCGGTAGAATTTGAAACTCATAAAAAAAGAAAATTTAAAAAAAAAAAAAAATTTTTTTACACAACATTTTGAGGTAGCCCACTCGTTTTTTAAATAAATATTTAATCAAATGGGGTAGTTCCAACGCGAAATTCTTTTTTTGGTCCGAAATCATGGAAAACATGTAAAAATTGTAGAATGTGATTTTTTTTTTACTCAACTTTCATTCTAATACAAAAGAACGTGCATTTCATTTTTTGAAATGAAGTTAAATGCACTTTCTTTTTTGTTAGAATGAAAGTTGAGTAAAAAAATCACATTCTACAATTTTCACATGTTTTCTACGATTTTGGACCAAAAAAGAATTTCCCGTTGGAACTACCCCATTTGATTGAATATTTATTTAAAAAACGAGTGGGCGACCTCAAAACGTTGATCAAAAAAATTTTTGTTTCTTTGAAAAATTTTCTTTTTTTATAAGGTACAAATTCTACCCCCAGGCTAAGAAAAAAAAATAATTTTTTTTTCACCCCACCCTAATATATATGGGGCATTCCATGCCAAATCGACCTGGTCCTGACCCTCGACCTCTCAGATCTGGTCCGCGATTGTTTGTATCATACTTCTGACTCTAAATAGCAATCAGAATTTTTTTCAGATTTTTAAAAACAAATTTGAGCGCATCATGAATTTTCGAAGTCTTTTTTTTCAACACCTCGATGGCCGTGATCGAAAAATCTAAAAAAATTCTCAAAAATGTTGTGTCAGAAATGAAAATTTTTGAACCAAAATTCGTAATGTCTGGGCTTTTGCTTCAACCTGTTTTTCCAGCTTTCTAATCTGATTTCACGTTGATATTCTAAAAAAAAAAAATAAAGCGTTCAAAAAAATCTGAAAAAATGTCCAGAAATCCTTGGCTGTCATTAGAAATATTTAATCAGCATTCCATGGTGTAATGATCTCCGCTTCTATTTTTTCAAACTTTTTCTTCGAAAAAAAATTTAAAAAAATAGGTTCCAGCGAAAGTCCAGACATTATGAATTGTGGTTCAAGAATTTTCATTTCTGAAACCAAATTTTTCAGAATTTTTTCAGATTTTTCGATCACGGCCATCAAGGTGTTGAAAAAAAATACTTCGAAAATTCATGATGCGCTCAAATTTCTTTTGAAAAATCTGGGAAAAATTCTGATTGCTATGTAGAGTCAGAAGAATGAAAAATAAAATCGCGGACCAGATCTGAGAGGTCGAGGGTCAGGACCAGGTCGATTTGGCATGGAATGCCCCATATATAAAGTTCCTGTGAAAAGTTCAAACGTAATGTTAGTAATGAGCTATTAGTAAAATATAATATAGATATAAGTAAATAATAAGTACATGTGAAAAGACCTTAATAAAGTGGTTATATTCTTATGTGACATTTTATGCGTATACATAACGATCTTATCCTTTACTGGATTATCCCATAAAAAACATTGAATAAATAATAGGCACTGAACAGAAGACTGATCAGAACCAGATTAGTTTTTTTGCCTAGGCGTTTGTCAAAAATGCGTTACGCGCGTTACGTCAAAGATTCAATTTCTGCTCGGGAGACAATTTCCTATTTATTATGAACAATTGTATTATTTAAACGCGATTTTCGAGATGAATCCTCCCTTCGAATATTCTGAAAAAAAAACAAGCGTGTTCCTTGATTCATTCTCTACAAAATCTGTGAATTTTAAAATGCAACTCCGATGGAAACTATTCGTTCGAAATAAATTCAAAAAAACGTGGGCAAAATTTGAGATTTCTAGCTCAACGGGAAACCGTACTGGTAAGCCCGTACTTTTCCCCGTTCGAATAACATGGGATTTTTTATCAACTGAATGCATTTTTTTTTTACAAGCCTATCGTTCACCGGGAAAATCTGTAATTCCGTCACTTTATAGTATTATAGTGAGTAATTTAGTGCAAATTTTTTAGGTCACCTTAAATCATATTCCACAGAGTAACTGCATCCACAAGACGACGATTTCAAAAAGTTACAACTGTATGCATCCGAAAAGGCACGTATCATTTTTTGATGATGATTTCACGGACAAAAGTTAAATTTAAATTCAAATTCAATTTTCAATGATTTTCGGCGACTGTTTGCAATTTTTTGGTCATTTGTAGTTAGTTATTGTTTGGGAACGATAAAAACTCATCTATTTCATATTTATGCTATTTATTTATCAATATATCCAAAATATAAATATTTTATTTAAAATATATATATTTACCTTATCTTGCGGTCGATGAAATTTTGTTCGTGACGCCCCCTAGCTCGGTTCGGAATGAATTCAACAAAATCTGGGCGAAACCCTGGCTTCCTAGCTCAACGAAGAAGCGTGCGTAAGCCCGTATTTTTGCCCGCTTGAATAACAAGTGATTTTTCATCAACTGAATACATTTTTCTACGAGCCCATCGTTAGTTGGGAAAATCTGTCATTCCGTCAAGTCATAGTATCATAGTGTGTAAGTTGGTGCAAATTTTTCACCGACTATAGGAAATCATTAAAACTCGTAGCGAGGTCACGCACATATTGATAAAAAGTAAAAATATCAAGGCGCTGTTCCCTCGACATCATTTTTTACAATACGTGAAAAAAGCCTTCGACTGACCCCACCCGCAGCTATCGAAATAGATTGCACTCGCTTAGACGACGGTAAATGTTGTTATCCCAACTGATAAATTCTGCCGGTTTGATACCAATGTCTAACTTGTTTGAATAAATTTTGTTAATAACTGTTGAATAAATATTTTAAAACGAATAAAAAGTCTTATCGTAATCATTGCCAGCGAATAATTGTCTGTCATTATAATATCGATTCGTTTAAATGCTAATTACTTTTGATCTCTTGGCATAGCTATATTATCTAATGACGTGCGTTATGACCGAAAACTCGGTGCTGCCCTCTGCGCTCAACCTTACGTGTCGCCTTCCCAGCGTGCACTAGCTATAAAAATAGTACATTATGCTGTCAGGGAGACAGCTTCATGTAATACGTTCATATCATGCCTATGACGCGCACTTTTGCTCCCTAGGTTTGATAAGTAACCAAATCGCGTGACTGCGCATGCGTCGACTACATATCACGGCCGAAGGAGATATGTGAGTCTTCTGTCCCGTAAGACATGCTTGTTATGGGGTTATTTTGACGCATGTAGGATAACAGCATTTGAAAAATTCCAGTTTTTAATTTTTTATAACAAAACCAATGGTGCAAAAATAGAAAAAAAAACGCGTGAATATGCGGTTTTGTCACCTTTACATGTGACTATTTTTTAATTGACCTTTTTTTAATTTTTTTTTTCATCGGCATATTTTCAGAAGTGACAACACTTCTATGTGATTTCTTCCGCGCGATCCCTTTTATGATCCGGGGGCTCATTTTCCAAAATATTCCGTATTCCGTTTTGTCCCGCACGTTCAATGTCTCCTCCCATTGTACTTTTGTATCGGCTTTTTTCGACCTCATAGAATAAGCATGGATAAAACCATGGAGCTGCATTGAGCGTTCGGTACGAAGTTTGCAACACGTGACACGCCGAGATCTTAACGCGTTCGTTTGGGTAGGTAAGTGCATCGCGAGCACCGCGTCCGGACATATGTAAGAGTGATCCAGATCTCTACGCTGGTGAGTTGTACTTCACAATTAGGCAGCGTGGGATCTAGGATATTTTGATGCGGCCCGAGGGGGGGGGGGGGGGGGGGGGGCAAGACCTACGGCTGCCGTCCTTTGCCACCCTTTACCACTAACTTAATCTAATTGTCAACTCAATTTTCTTCCTTTTTGCCGCCCGATGAAGTTGCCGCCCGGGGCGAGTGCACCGGTTTGTCCCCCCCCCCCCCTGAATCCGGCACTGCAATTAGGTAGCTATTTATCTCAATTTTGCATAATATTTATCGTACTATGTGCCATAGTCAGCATGTTAAAATTCAAAATCCAAAACTTACCTTATCTGTATTGAATTAGGGTTTTTCTGCGAAAACATCTCCTTGCCTGGCATGTATATTATGTCAGGGGAAATACGAAATGACCGGAAAAAAAAAAAAATTATCAAAGTCACTCACCTTTTCCTAAGTTTTAAGAAGAGACTGTTATTATCATTACAGCAAATATGAAATCATCTGTAATTATTACTTTTTTTGTTTTGCCAAAATGTTTATCTACAGATGAAACGCAATATCGTGGAAACACCCATATGTATACGGTAAATGTTTCGAATAATATCCTGCGAATGATAATTATGGTATCAACGCCCCCGAAACCTGTTGGCCAAGTCAGTCGTTGCTGCAGCAATTTTGGGTTTGTTATTCTTATATTCTCCAAAGGTTATCCAAAAAATATGTAAGCAATTTGGCCTTTTCAACAGCATACAAATTCAAAACAATCTGAACCATCGTGAACCGCGACGGTAATGGCAATTGAGTCGAAATTACAGTTGGATTTTCCCATCTATACTTAGACTGACATCTCCGTATCGTTATGTAGTTATAATATCGGATGAAAAGTCGTCGACAATGTTGATCTCAACACATGTGTGATTAATATTTCGTATTCAACTGAAATATATTATATCGATGAAAACAAGCCTTTGCACTGAAGATTTAATGTCCGTATTTTCCCTATACCAATAACCGTTACTCGACATCTTGATGTGGTGCGATCATACCAACCATCAATTTATTGGAGACATTATCAACACATAGTTGTAAGTATCCAGAAATATGATGACCGAATAAGCTACAGCAATTTTTTTTATACTTTCTGAATGATCAAACACTCTCATCCTCATGATTTTATATAATTCGAAAATGGGTTGTAAGATGACGATGATCGGAATACATTTTGCATGGACTTTTCATATATTACATTGACTGGTTCAAACTCCAAGAACACGCTCATCAGTCGAAAATCCGTAAATTTGGTTCCCGAAAAATAAAAGAAAAAAAAAAGAAATATAAAGCACCCTTATTAAAATGGAACCGCTTTCGGAATCTGGGGAAATTATCTTGTTTATGGTTATTCAGATTTTCATATATATGCGATGAGTTTTATTTTTCAAGGACAAACATGTAACCTGCACTCAGAGAAAAGTAGTGTTGAATCAATTGCGAATGCATAGAGAGAATATAACACGTGCTGATATACCTATGCCAGAGTCCAGAACTGGGAAAAACCCTTGGTCTTAGGCAACAATATTACCTCGAAAAGTTCTACCAGGAATAAGGTAAAGGACCCAGTACCGGAACGAGACCCAATATCGGAACGATTTGACACGCAATAATTTATATTTAATCTCGTACGCGATGGAATTTTTCGAATCTCGATTCATTTGATACCTTAATCTTTTATTTATATAACATATATAAATGTGAATTGAAAGTATATTCAAAGTATGAAATAAAAATTGTCAAATATAGCAGTAGTCTCAGATGTACGACTTTTCCAAGTTCCTTAATGGTTTTGTTAAGAAATCAGTCGATGATCTTAAGCTTGTAGAAAGTGCATAAAAAAACTTTTCGGATATTTTTTTTTTTAATGTGTTTATAGAAGTATTTTGAAATCGGAATAATTCATTTATAATATGAACAAAATTCCCTTTTCATTTAAATTATACCGTTCCTTTATTGGTCCCCTCAAAATGAGCTGTACCCAGTGTCGGAACAGCCATCCATGTTGCTTTTATCGCATGACACATGCGGGGCATTTTATTTAGTGTACAGATCGAGTGGGGCCAAAAAATTAATTTGTGATTGAATATTTAATGCAGTAAGTACGTTTGTTATAAAAAATACATGAAATATACATTAAATTTAATTTAGATGGTAAAAATTAATCTCTGTGTCAAATGTTTTATTCGGAAACTATTTAATTCTAGTATAACCTCAAAATCATTCGTTTCTATTTTATTATTATTTACTTGATGAAATGTTTATTTATTATTTTTCTTATAAAATATTAAATCATTCAAAAATATAAAATGCATTTTATATTTGTACATAATAAATAATTATTGAAACTCACTATAATGGAGTACATGGCATTTATTTTATATATCAATTATTTACTTATTCACAGGTTGTAAATAGAAAGAAAAAAAAAAAAAAATTAATTTATTATAAAAGAATAATAAAACCCTTTTATAATAGAATTTTTCGATGTTAAATGCTTCTATCACTAATTATTATTGCCTTAACTCATTTATCATTAATTATTTCTTCTAATTAACTGCTATATTATTCAATCACTTTAAGGTAAGCATAATCCTTTCATTGAAATAAACTCATTTTATTGACCGTTCCGGTACTGGGTTAACTATGTTCCGATACTGGGTTTGGGCTTTTTAGGTGTTCCGATACTGGGTCTTTTAGACTCATTCGTAAAACAAAATTTTAATATATTAAATTTTAGTAAAACTAATCAATGTAATTACGCCTGAATAGCTAAATGTCTATTCCATCCGGTGAATTAATTCATTTTTGTCCATCAGCTACTTAAGTATTTTGCAAATAAGAAAAATCAGTCATATACCCTTCGTCGTTCCGGTACTGGGTCCTTTACCCTATTTCTATTATAATTTCGGTGAGTGTTCTATTTTTTTTTTTTTTATATCCTTTTAGCTTATCGCGTAATCGCGAGTAGCTAGCAAATGTTATAGGTTTGTTCTTTTCTTCTTTTAGAAGATTTTTTATTTTTTTATTTTTATATATATATATATTTTTTTTTTTTTTTAAGAAATTCTGATTTCATGGGCTGAGTTCGTTCTCTAAGTTTCCCCGTTCTCGGACTCCTCTGCCGATGTGAGTGTTCTATCTACGTGGATTCCGAATGGCCAACCCAAAAATTGATCGCAGCAACTAGATTGAAACCTGAGTGTTATTACAGGCCCGTGCTGGTTTAGTAGTGAGCAGACTCTGCCACCTAGCGGTAACACGCATTTCGTGACAGATCTGCCGGCGGGCTGAGAAGCGACATCGTTTTGAATTTGAAATGACAAGGACCAATTTGTTGTATTATAAAGTACAATTTTACCAATTTGTTAAACCATTGTGTTTATTAAAAGAAACATGCGTCTGTAAAACGATTTTCTTCGACGAAAAAGATCTTATAATCAAAGATGTCGATATTCAAAGGTATCATAGATCCCTGGGTTTTCGAAACATGAATTTACCAATGACCTCGCCATTGCAGTATAACCGTGCCCATCTGCGAGCGATAGAACGACAGATGATCATCCGAGGTCGTAATTAGTCGTCGTGAGGATTCGCCAGTGATTCGTCGTGGTTCGCCTGATGGTGCAGCGGTGGCTTGTATACAATACGTCACGGCATTTGCCCCTGCTGTATATTTGTTTTCAGTTGTGCATCGGTGTAGGTATACATACGGCGTGATTGGAAAGATGCAAGATTTCAGTTAGGTTAAGGTTAGATCAAGATTATCGCGACGTGGCTCATTGGCTTATGGCTTTTTCAGGTGCACCGAAATGTTGTTTTTATTTATTCTTTCCAATTTTGAGATAAGCAATGAACGCGCGTGCACGTTTTACGCTAATGTTTGTTATGTAGTATGAGCGCGACTGACATGACGGAGGAGTAGGGATTGAAGCAGTTTAGGTATATATCTCGACGATATTCACGCTCAACGCAGTAGGGCTTCACTCCGGAGGCAAGCTAGTCAATCGGTCACTCGGTCATTCGGTCAATATTACGTTGATCGTCAAGTTAGTTAATTTTTTATTTTGAGTTTTTTGAATGTTTATTAGTTCAATGGTTCTTCGGATCACATCATAAATAGTCGTTACATCAAAGAACTGAAACCAATATCTCTCCCTAGAATATACTTTCAGTTTTAATTTTTTAACATCCTCTTCAGTCCCAATCACTGCGCCGAAGAAGTTCGTTGATTGGAGAATTAAGGGGTTACATCGCGTTGATAAAAGTAATTATCTTTCAAGTATCCTAAGACTTAATTAAACGCCATCTGCATCTATCACATGCCCCGAGAAACCGTCGTACCAATTATTTAAATCCCCTCAATACTTATACGAATCCTTCGCTATTGGTGTTCTGAAAAATGCGTGATTAGCACTTCGCAGACATTTCCTGATTATAAATCGGATTAAATTCTGCGCACTAATTTCTCTGCAGATCTATGTAGCCAGATGTAGCCTAGACACCCTGAATGCGAAGATATATACAGCCTCAAATCATCGCATAGTCTCAAGAATTATGAGAGATGAAAAATAGGACTTTGAATATCGCCGTAGTGTCGATGAATCCGGAATGATGTTGATTGGTCAATTACCTCTGTTCTCTCGCGTGCAAATACTCCAGAGACTACAGAATTATTGCTTTGTCATCTCTTGATTACAAACTCTCGTGCCAATTGCCGATGTTTTCGAGCCAGCGATTATTATCATCATCATATTGGTGATTTTTCTTCTTTTTTTTTCCTTATTTTGTGTCTCTTTTTCAGAGAGAAATAGAGAGACAGAGAGAGATTGGCAGTCTGTTACTGATAACAAGCTATAAAGACTATAAATCATATATGGTGATATTGACTTGAACTTTTTAAGCATATCCTTTCTGCTATAGATAATGCTAGAGATGTAAGTAAAGTGCAAGAGGATTATATAGTATGTACCCCATACACGCGGGCTGGTCGAGTTGTTAGATTCTTATCCCCCGAAACGAATATACTTTCCATGTCGCATCTTTTCCGCGGAAAAGTTACATATTGCCATTAAGAGGGTAGTAAGATAAGGGCAAAAAAAAAGATAAAGCTTTTTTTTATTTATACCAACCATCTGCGGGCGTTGTTTTCTGAATTCTAGCAGTATATCCCCGCTGTGGCCATGCGACCAAACGACGAGCATTTCGTTTCTAGAAATAGAAAAATAAGACCATCGATTTGACTCGAAGTCAGGAGTATGTCACCTGGGCTGTGAATTCACTCTTACACTTTCCAAACCCGATTATTTATCGTTGGACAGTTCAAAGGACATTTTATTTTAGTTGAATCCAGCTCGAACGATCACCTGTAACTCTTATCTATACTGATAGAAAGATTAATGAAACTGTACAAAAGGGATTCCTACAAACAAATTTATTCAACAGCTGAGTCTCGTTATTATAATTGAGAGAGAGAGAGAGAGAGAGAGAGAGAGAGAGAGAGAGAGAATGAGGAGAAAACAGAATTTCGTAATAATAAATATTACCGGAAGGAAGCAGCGCACGTTTAATGCGGTACAATTACAAACAGATGTATACGATGTATACGTGTATATTAGGTATATTTAAATGTAATTTCAATTTGTAGCTAGCTAAATAAATCACTGTCAAAGTGTCAAGGTTACTTATCTCGGAGGTCCTATAATTAGTATTAGGTCGTTAACCCCATCCATGCATAGTAAGCGTTCCTCTGAGCAACTAAGAAAATGAAAATTATTTGACTGTTGTTACGCAACGGTGGCCTAAGTATTAAAAAATATAGAAAAAAATCAAATAAATAAATAAATAAAAAATAAACGTGCTGTTTCAATTACATTTTTTTCATATTCAAATATATCCGATCAAAAGTCCCATATGAATATCTCTCTCTGCGGTTTGAAAAAGAGTGGAAAAAGAAGGTGAAAAAAGACATCGAATATCCTGCATGGTTAAATTGTAACGCTGCAGTTATAGAATCCGCGATATCGCAGCAGTATTTTCTACATGGAACTGCACTAAACAAGAAAGTTCAAATCAACGGAAGCGTAACGAACTGTCGCACATCGATCAATCAGCTCGAAATTTTTAACCGGTGTAAAAAATATATGAAAATAATTCACAATATAATCTGTATACAATCTATAACGTATGTGTTTATTTTTAGATAAACATGATAAAAAAACCAGAAAGAACATTTTGTTTCTTAAATTGAAATAATCTTCCCAAAATCTTTTCGTCGTTCATATCAAGAACGTAGATATATATCCTATAACTTATTATTTTTTATCACTGCGAAGCTGCCAATATCTCTTAGCATTATTGGAGAACATCTATGTATGCCTTGTATACTCGCTTACGTCTCTCTTTGGTCCCCGAGGCGCGTAAAATAACGCCATTCACTATTTAGGCGTTGAGCCTCACAGAGTAAAGTCTTTAATAAGTCAGACTGTAGATATCGCATATTCATTCACAAATCATCATCATATAGACATAAAAGTTTATTGATAAACCAATTTAGTTTTTTCAACAGTGCGTGAATGAGCCGCACGTACACGTATGATTATTGGAACTCCGCCAGCGCACACTAACTCCCGTTATGGTGAAAAGGTGAGTTTACTTGAAAATCATCATCATTATTTTGTTCGGTATTTTATCCATTGGCTTATCTCAATGCGCGCAGAAAAAAAAAATTATTCGCAACAGCGATCGCGGGGTATGAAATCCATATTGGTTATGACTTATGAGGGAAAATACGTCGATCTAAAAAACAACATCATTTTTCCTTCAAATTCATCGATATGTATACGTTGAAGGCAATTCCGGCTGTGTGTTAGTTAACCAACGAAATATTCCAGAAGAGCGACTCATTTGATTTAACGTAATAGAATGATGGTCTCTTAAGAATATTATATACGTTATGCACATAAATATATATTGTGATATGTCGATTGTTTTTTTTGCTATCTGACAACAATATACTGCAATGAAGGCTAAAAAGGCGAAACTGAGATTCGAATATTTTGAAAAATCGCTCTTCGAGCAATAATTCCGTCACCTCTTTAGCTTTCATGTAGAAGTATCGAGGGTGATTCTGATTTACGTACATATACATATACAAGTTGGAAAACATAGTCACTTCAACGTGGCACTGAATGTGATATGTTTTTTTTTCCTTCCGTATCATCGTCGTATTATTTATATCCATTGGTTGTAAATATAGTTACAGGCGGTTGCTCCAACAGCAGCAGTTATTTACGATAGTAATATGGGAAAATAGAATAAGACACGAGTTCAATACAAGCATCAGACTATTATATTGTATCGAATACTAATTTTCTCGTGTACTATTCATATTTTCATATTAATCAGTACGCTAATTGCTTTCAATGTTTTCGAACCATGACCCGCAACTATCAGCTTTGAAAATATTCAGTTTATGCATTGCGGACGGTAATTTAATCAAACGTGTCAAACCAAACTGAATGATTTAGTAAAAAAAGCTGAAGGTATAAAATAAGTAACTCTGATACGTCAGCGTCATTCACACGGACAATGATATCATTCCCTATCAGCTATACCGTTGCATGGTCTGAGTTCTCGTTCTCCGAAGGCGTGAAATGCAACTCATATAAATCTAGATGGAACCTAGAAGGTGTATACCACCTCTAGAAGTGTTTGAGAAAAATGAAAAAAAAAAGACAACAGATCGATGAGTAGAACCTATAGGTATAGAACTTTCACTAGTCAACTAAACCCAACCATACATATCTTTTTATGAAAGATGAAAGATTTATGAAATGTTATAGACTCCTCTAGTCTGAGATATAATAAGACGACTTGAAGTATTTACGAGCTTCTATTTACTCTCATAACAATTTCTGGTCTCAATCAATCCGTTATTGACTTATAGCCTTGCTAGGAAAGTAGTCGATTCTGGTCTCAACTTATGTATTTACATTCTCATCGAGCCAAGGCTAGCAGGTATACCTTATAATGTTCATCGATGGGTTTTGGCTACTTTCCGAAAGGGTATAAGCCTAAGGAGACGAAGAAGACGAAGTTCATCGATGGGCCCGTGGCTCACTATTTTTCCTAGCCTTTTTTGAAGTCGAGTTTCTCTTCTACGAATATTCTATTTGCCTCTCAGCTGTAATATATTCCTTCTTCTTCTTCTTCTTCCTTTTTTCGACTTATCGCTCTTTCGAGCATATAGTCTTTGTCATATATTCCCAATAACCTAAAAGTTCCATTGGTCATGGACAAATAAAATATTTGTAGAAGGGAAACTCGATTTAAAGAAGGGCTAGGAAAAATAATGAGCCACGGGGACCCCATCGACGAACATTATATCTACGTCCCAAAATCTAGGGAATAACTCCTATGCGCGAATAGCATCATCAAACACCGAGAAAGAAAGAATCGTTAACGAGTTTTTTGGACTGACTTTGAAGAGCAATAACGATATTTCGTTCTATGCCCAAGAACCCGATATCATTATTTCAGAAAGAGATTGATTTCCGATGCATATACTCACTCCCGGATATTAATTTGAAGATTTAAATACGTTTAATCGTTCTTCCAGAGATAAGTCTGTGCCATAATAGACACAGGTGTGTATCGATTACACCGAGAATTGGCTCCTATACGAAGATATAGGGATACCCTCGAAAATCCGTGTCATTGACAATCAGCTGCATGCATAAACGAGTTAAGTAATTGTTGATTGAATGCAGCTGATTGTTGGCCAAGGTCGAATCATGATACTTCAGGTATAGCCTATAAGAGATTCGAGGGGCTTGCCTTTCACCGTTTTGCCAGAGGTAGAAGTCCCCTGGATTTCTTCCATGATATCATCGTATTATGAGTTTCTCATTTAAAACTCATTACAGTTTAACTATGAACTTCTGGTTAAGGCTAGAGCGACTTTAGATAATATCGTCCCAAAAGAAGTCTGTTGATTCTAAAAATCGTTTGAATTTCTATTTGCGTTTTCTAATCTTTGTGTCAAAACACCAGCGACCTTACCAAAGTCGAATATCGACTATGGTAAATAAATTTAGGTTACAGCTGGACCGCCTCGTGGCGCAACGTATTTCGGTACATAACTTGTATTAGTGTAGTATATAGCTATGTTACGTATATAACTTGTCTGAATCGTCTGAGGGAATTTCTAATACGTTTTATTTTTTTTAGGAATCAAAGAATCGATGAAAAATTATTATGAAGTAAAAATGAGGAAAAATTAAACCATGCGAGAAAGTTGAAGTACAAATGGCTTGATTTATCGCTTGAAAGATATTATCGAGTAATAGGGGAAGGTAGGGCAAAACGGACCGGGAGGGCAAAACGGACCGTAGGGCAAAACGGACCGAGAGGGCAAAACGGACCGCCTGAAAAATTTCTTTTGAATTATTATAAAAAAATCAATGATGCATCGTAAAGTTAACCCTCGAACTTAGTAATATTTTGAGGTAGGTCAATCACGTCGAGTCAGACTTAGTCAAGTCCTCGCAAACGACTAAAAAAGAATAATTGACTCGACTTGATTGACTAAGACCTACCTCAAAATGTTACTAAGTTCGAGGGTTACCTTCACGATGCATCATTGAATTTTTTATAATAATTCCAAAGAAATTTTTCAGGCGGTCCGTTTTGCCCTCTCGGTCCGTTTTGCCCTCCCGGTCCGTTTTGCCCTACCTTCTCCTATAGATACGCGGATTAGATTAAATATTGAAAAGATTATATCTACTGTCAATCCCCAGTTGAATTGAATACGGCTGCATTTTATAGAATGCGATTTTTGGTAAATGAGGCATGAAATGAACAATAATGAAAAACCCAATTTGTTTCGCTTGTCCGACGAACCTACCCACCGTGTTAGCTCGAACAGGGAAATGTGAAGCAAAAAATGTGGATGAAAGAACGAAGAGGAAAAAAAATTAACAAAATAAACAAAAAAGATAAAAAAAAACAAGACAAATTGAACCAGCAACTGACTGAATGGCAATTTTTTACCACCTCTGCCTTCCTTGATACTGGTCACTACACGCCACTACTAGATTAATGTTTAGGAAGCGGCTTATCGACAACCCTTCTCCAGCTAAATAAATGTCCGAATTTTACTTGAATTAGACGATAGTAACGCTATGTCAAACTGACAATAAATTTACCTGCACCCTCGTGTGCGTGGAATTGTATAAATTTGTGTATATAGGACCAGGTAATGTACGTATGTATAGCAATAGGTAGCTGATGCACCGAATCTATGTATACATATACCCATACCTATTTAACCTATGTGTATGTACGTAGTACATATACATAATAAATATATCTATGTATATTCATATGGAGTATACGGCTCTAGCTTAATCCCGTGGGAGTCTCATAGAGCAGGGTTGCGCCCGGGTTATCTTTCGATAACTTTCGCCCCAGCAAATTTAGCCATGTAATTATTCATGTAAAATACGCGAAAGATATAAAAGATGAATAGTCTGGTCTGCAGATTACACGTTATAGTCAACTATACATACAGTTTGGTATATACCAAAGACAGCAGTTATGATGGTCGTCTGAATTAGTAACGAATAACCTAAGGGGCTTTGACACATGCTCTGTTTACCTCGAAAACGCGATTCGTAGTTTCTCCTATACCACACTACTGATTTTAATGAGACTTTGGGGATTACCGATTCATCTCAGCAGAAAGTTGCTGAGTATTGAGTTTTTTCGAAATTTTCAATTTTCTTTACAAATTTAGTTATCATCAGAGAAATCATGGAATTATTCACAGATGTGCAATCGATTCATTGCACTTTTCAAATAACTTTGAAATACGATGATTTACATATCACTGAGAAAAGAACGTGGTTGATTTGAACAAAAACTGATTGACTCAACTGAACTCGGCAGTCACAGGCGGGAATAAACTCCGTTTTGGTTGAAGCAATCAAAAATATGATCATTTCGGATAGTACAGCTAGAATTGAATGAAACAGATGTCCATTCAGACTAACACTGAGATAGGTGAACCAACTGAATTTTTAATTAAAAACACTAACTTGGAATATTCACCATCTATATAACATGTTGATTTGATTTAATATGTAATTGAGACGAACAGTCACACGACCGCTCCAGACACGATATACTCGAAGTAATCGAGTCAATTTTCGAATTTACAAGTCATTTGAGGAAGAATTTAACAGCAAAAATTGCAAAAAGTTTGATACTTTGATCATCTTGATTTCCATGTTTCAGTAGACCCACATCAAATTACTCGAGTCAATTACATATGCGGTTAAGTATTTCGTGCAATATATTGTATAATAATGATGACGCTGATTCGTAGGTTAACACGTATATATCTCTCTCTCTCTCGGCTGACTTAATCTATGTTAACCTTGAAAATCTTACTACTTATAATCATTATTCTCTCGCAAGTCCGGACGCATCGCAGTAATATCAGTCGGTTCAACTGAGTATCTGCCAACCAAGTGAGTCGTGCATATTCAACAAACAAAAACAAAAAGCGTACCGAGTGGATATTTGTTTCGTGTTAACCTATGACGAAAATTCTGAAGATTGTTCTAAATGATTGAGGTGTTTGATGCAATACCGTGAAGTGATGATACGAAGCATATATTAATTCCTCAGAAATGATATAATAGGTGCACCTGAACATTCAGATATTTTAACGCTCTGCCCACTTCAATCAATAATTATTTGGAGTGAACAATTATTGTTTACAATAAATTGATCCTCATTCGACAGAATGCATTATTTGTTTAAATGTTCATTATTAAAAAAAATTCCAATATATTTCAAGCACACGTCTTTCTATAATTTAACTACATATTCGATTCAATTAATGACTGAGAATGGTTGAAAAAATTATACGTACGGAACAACGATTGCAGTCGTCTTAAAAAAGTACACAGACTTCTATCAACTGACCAGCTCTTGTATCAATTGCATTCGCAGTTATCACAACTAATTGTTAAAAATTGCATGTTACCACTCATCTTTCCTGTTGCAAATAAATTTTCAGTTGAATCGATTAAAACTCATTCAATTCAACTGAATATCTATCAACCAAATGGGTTAGGCATATTCAATTACTTTTTTTTTCAGTATAGATTGTGTCTACCGATGAATAAATTTATGTAATTAGGGAAGTCCACAAAATATCAAATAATTTCAAATTATCTTTGAAAATACTATTGAACAGCTGTGAAAAAAAAACTGACTCAATATAGAAATATATCTCCGCAGCGTATCTGTGGTTTGCAAAATATTTTCAACCATTAGTTAGATTTTTGATTTTTCGATCTCGAAAATCGACCAGCCAACAAACCGTTTCTATATACCATGTGTGTCAAGTTTTTTTTCCTAAAAATTGAAGAGTAGATTAGAAAAGTTTTCGAATTTTCAAATTTGGAGGAAACAAGAAATTGATCCTTGGAGGTATTCTTGCAGTATTCCAATTTATGTTAACTCTGTTCGTTTCATATGGAGATCTAGTTCCTGAAAAATTACCTGTATAGTAAAGACCGGTGAATACTAAATCCAAACAACGGTCGATCTGGATCCTGTTACGACAACTGATTTTGCTCGGACTGTGTCCATAACCAGGAGAGGTGATGGCTTACAAATCATAATTGAACCGCCGGATCATAGAAGGGCATATAAAATTATTTTGCGATTTTTAGATGGCCCCTGACCACTTGAACTTTCAACTTTTTTCAAGAGGACATAAAAGATACGAAATCTAATTTCCGATAAGGATACGGGTTTTAAAAATCAAAAATTGACATTTTCTGTAGAAGTGGTCAGGGGCCACCTAAAAACAGCAAAATAATTTTATATGCCCTTCTATGATCCGGCGGTTCAATTTTCACCTGTGACGTGACAATGTTTATGTGAATGCACATATTTTGTAACCATCATAATAATCAACGTACTTCAATTGTAGTGTACTTGAATATGTACATTGCATGCATTCGGCTCATCAAAAGTTGAAGTTGAGTGATTTAATCATTTCACGTGACACTTGTCAATTGAGGTGTAGAATGTAATAAGGGTATACAGTGAATTATCACGTTTCGAAATAATTAATAAAAAACGCACCGCATTCATTTTGTTGTGGATATTTCGAAGCCATTTTTATTCTCAGGCATGCTCCGCCACCATACCAACTAGACCTTATATGATGAATTCCACGCGAACCGGACAAAAAAAAAAAACTTTTTCTCTCATTTTTGCATGAGCTTTAGTACCCTCAAAATTAGAATTTTTCATGTGTATAAGACATATGTAGCTATATCTACCTATGGTGTACGAGCTCTTCTAATTTCCGGTTGATTACGCTCTTTGATGTCTTTGGAGGCAAATATCTCAGAAACGGTATGTCGAATGAAGAAAGTAATAGAGTGGTGATTTGTAGTATTCTTCACCCTCTTTCAGCTGAGTCCATGATCTTCCCCGTGACTATCGGAAAACATGTCGAAAAATCACTTTCCAATCCAAAACTCTATTTTTATCCACTTATGTCATTTTTAGGATTTTTTTCGTATTTTTTTTCGAAAAGCTCGGGAAATTTCCCATCGAATCACGTTTGTTTCGGAATGGACCACGGCTTCGTTTGGGAGCTACAATACAATACGTACGAGTCGTTCGTTTCGCCTTCGGAAAAAAATTGTAGCTCCCAAACGAAGCCGTGGTCCATTCCGAAACAAACGTGATTCGATGGAAAATTTCCCGAGCTTTTCGAAAAAAAATACGAAAAAAATCCTAAAAATGACATAAGTGGATAAAAATAAAGTTTTGGATTGGAAAATGATTTTTCGACATGTTTTCCGATAGTCACGGGCAAGATCATGGACTCAGGTGAAAGAGGGTGAAGAATACTACAAATCACCACTCCATTACTTTTTCATTCGACATACCGTTTCTGAGATATTTGCCTCCAAAGACATCAAAGAGCGCAATCAACCGGAAACTAGAAGAGCTCGTACACCATAGGTAAAAATAGCTACATATGTCTTATATACATCAAAAATTCTAATTTTGAGGGTACTAAAGCTCATGCAAAAATGAGAGAAAAAGTTTTTTTTTTTTGTCCGGTTCGCGTGGAATTCATCATATATTTACTGCAAACCAAATTCTGGCAATATGAGCTATATGCCCTTATTGCGAAGAATTGCATAGAATTCAATAAATTTGCCATTCAATATGTTAGAAAATTAAGAACTGCTAACGATTCACGAAGACTAGTGCATCACAAATCTACAAACTGGCATAATTTTGGAATTCACGAGTTAGACCGTATAGTAATACAGCTCAGAAAGTAGGTGTGAAATGAATATTGTGTTATCGTTTCATTAGACATTGGACATGTTTTTGAATCAATCCATCAAAATACGCACTAATTATATATTTTTACTATGAGTGTCAGTCTAACGTAAAGTTAATCACATATGCCAGCTTATTGCAAAGATCGCAGTAAAGGCTCATTCATAGCGTTTTTTGGACTCGAGTGCGAATCATCCTTCAGATTATTGCAAAAGCAGCATATCTGTTCAAAGTGCCCTTATAGCATCCAACTCCTCAGGCCTCAATCGTCTTCTTCGTTCAATTATTGATGGGTTCATTATACAGTATTCTCAGATCTCATAAGTATCCTTAACAACCAATTATATTCATAAAATCATGAAATACCTCATATATATATAATCATTTTGGTTAAGGGGGGCAATACATGTGGAAAAAAAAATCGATTTTTTTTTGCATAAATAGTTAAAATAACACCTCAAAAATATGCCTGTAATTTTTTTTTTTTTCTTGGCGGGCAAGATAACTCAAAAAGCAGGGTTGCCACTCCGTGAAAACTTATTTCTTGGGATGAGGCCTCGAAATTTCTTAAGAATTTCTTAGGGCCTAAAACATTATTGAATTTAATGTTGCGTACAATAATTGTAGAAAGAAAACAGGGACAGACTGTACGAACAAACGTATAGAACGTATCGTTATCTTGATAGAAACCTCGATCATGAATCATTAAAAAATTTGAAACCCCGAAATGAAATGACGCGCGTCGTGGTAAACAAACAACTCGAGAAAAAAAAATAAAAAAAGTAAAACAATAGCGTTTGTTATGAACAAACAAAAAATCAGTGACAAAAATACAGGAAGTATTGTTATCGTTGAAAAAAAACTTCCACCATGGATGGAACTTGAGAAACTTGAACCTGGAACTTCCCTCACAGAAAAAACCCCTCAAAATATCGCCGTCAACTGAGCCCTCAACTTTCAGGGTGATTTCGTACCCTCAACTTGAGGGTTAAACCTGAATTGAGGGGTACCTTCAACTTGAGGAGCAACCGTCAAATGGGGGTCCCTTCAACTTCAGGGTCAACCATTGAATGAGGGTAACCCCCAAATTGAGGATTGCCCTCGATTTGAGGGTTTGAATTTCAGAACCCGTAGACTTGAGGAATTATTATATCTCTAAATCTTTGGACTCAACTCTCAATATACGCTTCCAGGTATTAACCGTTAACATTGAAAGTAATTACTCTTAATTGTGAGGCGACCCACTAAGACTTTTTGAAGTGACCTGCCACTTTTGAGGGTTGACCTCTAACTATTCAGGGTCATCCCTCAATTTTCAGAGTTGTCCCAGAACGTCTCAGGGTTATCCCTCAATTGTTGGAGGTTGTCCCGCACTTCTTGGGGGTTTACCCTCAATTTTCAGTATTGACCTCCAACTATTCAGGGTTATCCCTCAATTGTTGGAGGTTGTCCCTCGATGTTCGAGGGATATTCCTCAATTCTTAGGGGTTTTTCCTCAAATTTCAGGGTTAATCCACCAACTTTTCAGGGATGATCCTTCAATTGATGGTTTAACCATAGAAATTGAAGGTATAACCCTGAAGATTGGAGGTAAATCCGTGAAATTTCAGGATTTCACCTTCATAATGGAGGGTTTAACCCTGAAAGTTGAAGTTTCACCCTCAAACTTGAAGGGTTTTTTCCGTAAGGGTTGAACCCCGAAATAAAACGTCGCGCATCGTAACAGACGAAAAACTCGTCAATAAGAATGAAAAAAAAAACAAGGATGTTTGTTCTGAACGAGCAAACATACGGAAAGTATCATTATCGCTGAAAAAAGCGATCTATAAATCGAACATAAAATTCGATTCTACTTTTTTCTCTCGTACATCGAGTGGTTGCGCGCAAGCGGGAGAAAAAAAATTCTTTAGACATGTAACATTTTCTTTGACCTTTTAAAAATTTCTTCAAGATTATTTTATTTTTCTTATTTCTTAACAATTAATAGAAATTCTTAAAATCTTAAGAAATTTCTTTAACAGTGGCAACACTGAAAAAGTTCTGAATCGATTCTTATGAAATTTGGCACATGTCTTCTCTATAGTATTAGCTTCTAGTTGAACCTCAAAAATGCCAAAATTTTTTTCAAAAATTACCATTTTTGACCCAAAAACCATCGGAAAAAAGGGTGAAAAATCGGAATTTTTTTCTGGTGCGTGCCAATTTACGATTTTTTGACTTTTTTGTTTTTTTTATTGGTTCAACTAGAAGATACATGTTTTATGAACACGCTCAAACCAAAATTTTTGATTTCCGATCGCTGTAACAGAAGCTAAAAATCCCGCCGATTGATGCCTTTCGCCGCGAGAACTGAGAGAAATTCAATGTGTAAATTCAACATTTTTGATACAGTTAAAATTTTATAGTAACCGTAACTTTTTTTTTCGTTGATGTAACTATAATTAAGGTACAGCGAGCATATGTGATGTAGTAGCAGTAACCGCGCCAGAAATTTAGTAATATTAACAGTCTTTTCCGGCCGTATATTCAACTTTTCTCGAATATTTACAGTAACTATTTAGTCTGCTGTGCAAGGCACAATTTTTAGCGAATTGCATGTACTATTTTTGGGGTGTTGAACTTTTTCGAGTAATCGTAACTATATCTTCAGTTGACGGAACTCTATTTTCTATTAAAGATTAACCAATAATTCAACCTTACTCATTTGTTTAAATGGACTAGGTTCTATGATTCCAAGTGTACTCAAACAATATGTTTAGATCTAATACTTTTGGACGTCAACTTACTAAGGTATCAACAACTATAATTTTCAGTCCAAACAACATAATTTGTCACTTTCACTGAACTAAAGTTACTCGCGAGTAACAGACACTATCACTGAGTGAAATATTTAGTTCCCCCAACCCAAATCGGCGAGTGAAATAAGGCCTCAACATTTTTTTTTTGTGTTCAACGTACGTTTCAAAATTCACTACCAGTTGCTGGAAATTTCCGTGAACGTATACGAATCTATAGATTTTCATAGATATTATTACATACACTGAGAGAAAATTATAGTTGTAGTAACTATTTTTCAACTATAAACAATAGTGGTTTTAGGGACTTAAAATATTTTATAGTTAAGGTTACCCGATGAAACAAAAGTTGACTTGACTAAAAATTTTTGTTCCAATTACTATTTGCTCAACTATTTGGACATAGTGAAGCGCACAATATACCCCTGCAACTAAAAACAAGGTTAGCCTTACCATATGACGTAAGTTGTACTGACTAATCAAAACGGTATGATGTACTATAGTGGAACTATGTAAAAAACCAAACCAAATAGTTAAATAAGGCTCTTTTTTTGTGCTCAAAAAATAAATTCAGCTCGTTACAATGAATTTATAACATTGTATGATGCGTCGAGTAACACCTACCAACTGCATTCAACCGCATATCAATACAAAGTAAGGATTTTTAGATTAGAAAAACATCGCATTATTTTGGCCGGGATTCGATCCGGGACGCACGCATTCGCTCGCATTACTAGTCGCACGCTCTACCGACTACGCTAAACTATTTATTGAAATCATTAATCACTTTTTCCTATTTATTTTGCACTCGGCATCTGTCTCAATGATATCAATGTTTTAATGCAGCTAAGATATCTGATTAACTGAATATCTGTATTCCAAATATCTTTTTAATTCAATTTCTTTCCTAGAGTTCTAAAAGTTCTCAACTGTAACGCTTACAATAAATATGTAGTAATATCTATAACAATATAGTCTCCGTTACTATTTTGATAGTTTACATCACTATAAAAAAGAGTCCTCCACTCTGAAATGTTAACTATTTTATTATAGTATCCTCAACCGAATCTTTTTTCTCAGTGTACCCAAAGATGCAGTAGGTTGAACTATGAGTACTATTGTGGTAACTAATGAAGATGTGTTTCATAACTATGACGGTTTAGTTACCAGTTGACTAAAAATTATAGTTGATTGTACTATAGATATAGTCATTCTTGCGAACTTATCCATTTTGTTGATTTAACCAACTTGAAATAGTTCGCTGAACTATTTTTCAGTAAGCTGCACTATAAAATTGGGTTGTCTTGACTAAAACACGTAAACTAAAATAATATAGTACCCCCAACCAAATTATATCTCTCAGTGTACTTACTGTGAGCGTCACAGTAAATGAGAACTTTTAGAACTCTAGGAAACAGATGTTCAGTTCAGATATCTTAACTGCATTAAAACGTTGATATCATTGAGACAGATGCCAAATAAATAGACAAAAGTGATTTCATATTTCAATAAATAGTTTAGCGTAGTCGGTAGAGCGTGCGACTAGTAATGCGAGCGAATGCGTGCGTCCCCGAATCGAATCCCGGCCAAAATGATGCGGTGTTTTTCTAATCTGTAAATCCTCACTTTGTATCAATATGCGATTGATTACAAATAGTAGGTGTTGCTCAACGCATCATACATTGTAATAAATTCATTGTAACAATCTAAATTAATTTTTTTCGCGCAGCGAAATTCCATTACGATAAAATCGAGTTGAGTTAACACTAACTTATCAGTCAGCGCTACTTTATAATCTCGTTTATAATACACGATTTCTCGAAAAACAAAGGGTTACTTCAACTATAACTCAATGTCACTCAAACCAATCTAAGTTAGTAAAGATGGTTTAGTTAGAGCAACTCCGTTGGAATAGTTTGCTGGTATGTTACGTTCACCGAAATTTCCAGTAACTGCTACTGAATTTTAAAACGTTTGTCGAACACAAAAAAAAATGTTGGTGCCTTATTTCACTCGCCGATTTGGGTTGGGGGAACTAGATATTTCTCTCAGTGAGGGTCTCAGGAGATTAGTTGCTACGGCGGCCACTTTGAGAAGAAAAAAAAAATCCGATTCTTGTATTTTAATATTTAAGGGGGGGGGGGTATACCCGATTTGTTACCGACACCGCCTATATCTCCGAAACGGGGCTATCAATCGACTTGTCCTTTCGGCAGCCGATGTTTGACGAGTAATGAGTTCGAACTGGTACATTTGATCGAATGAAATCGGGATTTTTTTTTTTTTTAATCGAATAGGGTTGGCGTGCTATTTATGTCGACTTATATCAAAGCCTACGCATAAAAAATGCAAAATCGACCAAAAGAGCCCGATTCTATATGGAATTCCGAACACAACCATCCCAAAACATCTTTGTTTTCGACATGATGAAGGGGCCAGTTGTATTCCACGTTTTTGTGGTAATTTTCGCGATTGTCAACGGCTGAGAGCAGCTGAGAGCGGCCATTGCCGCTAATATTAATATATTAGTTCCCAGACCGCCCGTGAGATGTAGCCACGCGCAAATTTTTAGCTTATTAGTGAGAGGCGATTGGACTGCAGGTCGAGTCACGTGGTTACAGGTGTATCAACGTAACAGCGTGGCGACATCTCACGGGCGGTGTGGGAACTAATATAATGACATTAGCGGCAATGGCCGCTCTCAGCTGCTCTCAGCCGTTGACAATCGCGAAAATTACCACAAAAACGTGGAATACAACTGGCCCCTTCATCGTTGTCGAAAACAAAGATGTTTTGGGATGGTTGTGTTCGGAATTCCTCACAGAATCGGGCTCTCTCGTTCGATTTTGCATTTTTTATGCGTAGGCTTTGATATAAGTCGACATAAATAGCACGCCAACCCTTTTCGATTAAAAAAAAAAAAAAAATCCCGATTCCATTCGATCAAATGTACCAGTTCGAACTCATTACTCGTCAAACATCGGCTGCCGAAAGGACAAGTCGATTGATAGCCCCGTTTCGGAGATATAGGCGGTGTCGGTAACACATCCGGTATACCCCCCCCCCCTTAAGGGGAAATGAAAGCTGATGTGGTGCCATCTATTGGATCGGGATTTTTGAACGCTATTTTCTCAGCTCAAACACATCCGATCAATGTGAAATTCATATCAGTGACGCAGAAGACGTGCATGGAGGGCATGACACTCTTGGATTTTCGAAAATCGAAAAAAAAATTCACACATGATAAATCTATAAAAAAAATTTTCGATTTTCGAAAATCCAAGAGTGTCATGCCCTTCGTGCACGTCTTCTGCGCCACTGATATCAATTTCACATTGATCGGATGTGTTTTAGCTGGGAAAATAGCGGCCGAAAATCACAATCCGATAGATGGCCATATCAGTTTTCATTTCCCCTTGATGAATAAACATACTGAATTTAAAAACGATTCATCTATTCCTTCGCTTTCAAATAAGCCTCTGAAAAACGGTCAAAATTCAGGCAGTTACATGTATCGCCCCCCTTAAGTAATGAGTGCCTGTATCGAAGAGGGTACTTATCGTTTGTCGATTATTATTATACAGAACAAATTTTATTTGTTGCAACGACATAAAAATAGGTGGTTCGTTTTGTTCCTAAACTGTACGATATTCTGGTCACGTAATCGTCGTAACTGCCCGCGCCGTGTTAGGTATACATTTTTTTTATCCCTTTCTGCAACAGCTGGGATTATAATTTCAGGTCCACCGTGGAAACGGGGCATTAAATTATGAGTTGTAAAAAACATTGGGGAAATCCGAATACCCAATTTTCGTAACTTCCCATTTCTCTGTTTTCAAAAAAAAAAAAAAAACGAAGTCATTGTAACCACATCGAAAATAAAAAGTTAAGTTTTCACTAGATCTTCACGTTGCGGAATTCTAGAGAATTACCTCCAATCATTTCCAGATGAACGTCTGTGTGTGTGGATATGTACGTATAAGTGATCAATTTAATAGTATATTGTCTATCAAGGAGGCTAAGTTGGTCTTTATACGCCGAGCGTGATGTTTGCAGTATGAGTCGTAGACGAATACTGCAAACACGCGAGGTGTATGAAGACCATAGCCTCCGTGGTACACACCATATTTTATGTAACGCGGCGCGATTTACAAGCGAAGGTGTTTGCCTCGTTCTGAAAACATCGCGTCCATTGAACTAATGCCAACCACCTTCAAGCTAGTATGCTAAGAAGATAATGCAGAATAAGTTTCGACAGTCGTGTTCATTATTTACCTGCAGAGAGGCATCTAATGACTCTTTTATGTTCCTAGGACAATAAAATAAGCAAAACGACTCGCACCACTATCTTTTTTTTCACTGATCAATAAGCGCCTACTTTATGTTCTCCGAACAAACCTCATAAAGCGCGTAAATCGCGCCTGTGTTACATAAATATCATTGTCACCAATTGATCGAGCACACATAACGATCGTCAATTAACAAACATATTACATACTACGCAGAAGTAGTCTTGGGATGCGAATATAAATGAAGAGCAATCAAGAATAGTGGAATTATCATCCTGTCTCGCGATAAAGGTGTTGTTGTCCCGTTCATGAATACGACTATATTCGATAATGCCAATAGAAACGCGAAAATAAATACTTTAGCACCCACGTAATTACGCAGTATTGACTGTCTCACCCCGATCAAGCTCATATATGGAAATATGGTTGCCAATTTTCATTACATTTTTTTTTAACTTCAATCAAAATTTCTCCCGATTGTGAATCGCGTCTGCCGATAATTAATTCCTGTTATTATCCCTCGCAATGACATGCCACGACAATTATAAACTAGGTTTGTCCATTATTACCCAACCAGACGGGATTTTCACCAATTTATACGTAAACGTATATATTAGGGTGGTCCCTAATTTGGTCATATTCGAATTTTGTCGTTCCAATGGGCTAGAATGTCTCCAAATGAATGAAAAATAATCCAACCAAAAGCTCAGCTTTCTAGCTCAATCCTAAGTACTGTCGCCAAGCCTTGGAATTTTTTCATTTTAATACAACACGATTTTTAGTATATCGTGGTTAATTCTTTTTTCTTCTTATTGCAAACAGTTATAACTATTATAGCTTCGAAAAACTACTTGCTATGTAAAAAGTTTGCAGTTCCAAAGTTTTTGAAGCGATATTGGGGCTGGAAGTATGAGAAAAAAAGAAACAGAATCAGTACTTCTGACGTTCAATTTTAGCTCGTTAAAAAAAAATGATTGACTGGAGCCTTTCGGGGGTATAATTCAATGTTACGTGTTGAATATGCGAGCTGCGGAATTTTTAATGTTTGTGCAGGTTACCGGTCATTATACAGCGTGAAGAAAATGGTACGGGTTAGCGTTCTGGAATTACGATTAAATCGGTTGATGTATATAATATGTACCCGAACGTAAGAAAGGAAGCGGTAAATTAGAACTACAGAGATATATATATAGTAGGTAATTAAGAACTGACAATTATCGCACTAAGTTGCATGTGTAACACTTGACATTATAATTTGTGCAAAAAAAGTTGGAACTAACGCTGTTACTAAATTCACGTTTCGTAAGAGGATTCAGTAAATTACCTCAGCTACTATCCACGGACTTACACCTGAACCTACCTACACACACCTAAATTGTTGCTTCAAGTCAGAACAACAAAGAAAAAAAGTGAGTTAATTTAACTCAACGCGACCAAACCGCTCTACTTTATTCACCATCATTGCAAATATCCTATATCGAATCAATTTTATAGATAATTGTATAAGCTGCAAAAATGCTTCTTGAAAAATTCTTGTCAGCCTCACGGTTACGGAAATGAATGAAAAAAACTATTTACACCCTTAATTGCAAGATGGTGGCCGAATGACCACACTTCTAGTTCCAAAAACTGAGTTTTACACTGACGGCCGCTTTTACCCCTCTACGAAACCCAAAAAAAATAATCGCTGCCTACCCAAAATGCACGGTCGCCCCCTTTTTATGCGCGGATTGACCGTACTAAAATAGATTCACGTAAAATGTTACAAATCCGCCGAAATTTTATGCTATTTTTCATTGTGTGCATCAAGTAAACTTGACTTGTGATTGGAGCCGTTCACATCAGGAAGCTGACAGGTTTTATTATTCTGCATAAACCCGCATGTTTCACTTGTGTAACATCTTAGGCAGAATTTGAATTGTATTATACAAGATTATTAGCGATCAACTAAAGCCGATTAATTAATCAATACTGATTTCTGTTTGGTACTGCCATTGATCATTATCAATTGCCAAGAGGTCGCGCACGTTTTAATGGCATTAAAAATTGAACAAGCTCTTTCGAACAAGTAATTTTCAATTACAAGGCAAACGGTGAGTCGTGGATATAATTGTGTTTCTTACATCACAAGATGATATAATTCACCTTGCGAATATTCGTCATCTGGAAACGTGCGAATAAGTTAAATTTACCAATAACTGATCAAACGATGTTTGTCTTACAAATCGATTCGCATAGTTCTGTGTTTTTTTTTTTTAATTTTGCCATAGTATAAATCTAATAGCTTAATTTTTACTGTTGGTATTGCTTTCTTCGCATTTATTATACCTAAACCACGTATAGAGCGCGTATATGCCAGGGAGCCAATTTTGCATTATAAGGGAGGGGTTTGCTAGGTGCAATCGTTTACGACCCCTCATAAAAATTACAAATCGATCCGTACCGTAGCAAACAAGCTGAAACGTTTGGGTTCGAAATTAGAATTAAATGGCCAATTCTCGTACGTCGAAAAAGCGGGTCTGGTGTAAAATTAATTACGTTAGGCCTGCGATTAATTATTATACACGTTAACGTTTGTTACGTAGATGCGTACATACATTTTGCAGATATAAATCCCCGGCAGTGGAAAACGCTCTTAATGCTTCTGTTCGTTTAGTCAGATGTGAAGGGAAAACTCAAGGTCGTCCCTGTAATTAAGGCAGAAAATGTTATTTCACGTTAACAGCGAGAAACTCCATGCCATGTAACATTCTGATTGCCAATTATATTTATCGCTAGTCCCAACAACGAACAGAGGCCGCATCTGTTCATAACCGGTAGATACAACTAAAATTTCTCTGATGTATAACTATGATCATGCTACAACAAAATGATTATTATACGAAAAATTGGCATACGAATATCCGAGGCGAAAGATAATTCCTACGAAAATAGAACCGCGGAAACGAAGGTTAAACTGTTTTGAATTTTGAGAAACACGAGAAGTCAATTTTGAGACGTCATGAAGAAAAATAGAATAAAATAAAATAGTGTCTACATACGAAAATGATGAAGAAAAGGAAATCATCGTGGGAAAGCGGAAACTGTCGAACAAAGACGCCTGCGCTAGCCTGCAGCTTTCATTATTCTTATTCGTGCAGCACTTCGTACCGCGGTGCATCACAACACAGCTCCCCAACTCCCACGATTTTTTTTATCGCTTGCACCGGTATGCAGATGCTATATGGCATATATATACTTATACTCTCATCGTCAGAACAAAGTAATCAACTTCGGTCATAAAAAAGAAATAAAAAAAATCAGATGAGAAGTGCAATTGGATATTAGCAATCCTGCGTGCGGAACTTTATAGTGCAGATGTTCGCAGCGAGAATCCAGTAGATTACACCATCACCATCACCATCACGATCATAGTATGCAAGGTGCAAGTACGCGGGTTGTCCGTGTATACCTACCCTCGGGACAAAGCAATCAACTTCTACCCTATGTAATCAGATGATCCGAGTGACGTCTCGTGGGAACTGGTAATACTCGGTTTTTCAGTACCCAAAATCTAGGTTTTTTTTTCAATTTGCAGCGAGATTTTCAAAGGTGTGCAATTGTAGATTTCACTGTAATGTATTTGGACAAATATGCATACGTAGTACATTGGCGTTTTCTAGATGGAAAATTTTATGTCAAGTCCAGAACTAGTACCAGAATCAACAGGTCACTCAATCGATGTCTAGTTTTATCGGTAAATATCGATTAGCACCTCGTGAGAATTTTTCTCACCGGACTGTGTTCGCAAGGTAAATTTCGAGATTAGGGATACACACATTCAGCGATCAAAAAACAAAATTCGAATTTCGTTTTTATATTTGACATACCCTAATATATTATTAAAAAAAAAAAATAATAATATTGCAAAATATCAAAGTTATTACAAATCTAATGAATGAAGAAAATTCAATTTGAAAACCTATATCTGACCGCTACTGCTTTACCGTATTATAAAGCCGATGATGAAGCCTCGTTTTATCTAGACATTTGAAAAAACGAAATAACTCGAGTTATACCGTTTTTTCATGAAAGCTGTTTAGTCCTTTGAATATTCCACTCGTTTTTATCAAATAAATATATAAATCTACCGCGAAGAACAGGTGACACCGAATGTAAAAATATGTCCATCCAAAGAGGTCAGAACAGTAGTGAAATCAACAATATTTGATGAGATAATGAAAGTAGTAAGCGAAAAAAAAAAATTAAAATCTAAAAAGGGCAAAAGTCCCATGTTAATCAAATGGGACAAGTATCGTCCTACAGGCAGGGTTAATAGCCCAGTCACTTTAATGAAAAAAACATCAAATAACGGACAACGGACCCAAAGTTTTGAAATTTGGTGAAACTGTTCCTTTGGGCATCCTATCGAAGCACAAAAAGTCCTGATGTGTATCTATAGGGCTTCCGCCGCCATCTTGAAAAAAAGGGACAATTTTTCAGTTTCTCACGTATATCTCGTGAACCGTTGAGTTTATCGGAACAAAGGTGGTAAACGAAAAGATAGGTAACAAGATTTCGAACAAATTGTGTTTAACATGTTCAACTTCCAGTAGAAGGTTGCCGCAATAATCAACAAACAGTAAGTGATATCGCCGAGAAATTTCCAGCACGCCTCTTATAACATACTTTATAGCAGGTGTTACTTCGAAATGCGGTTCCTCTATATTGTGGGCCCTCTGTACATTGTCGCTCGTCTAGGAAAATTCCACGCGTACACACAGGTACGCGCGTACACACGTACGCGTGGACACAGGCGTACGTGCTGACTGCTGGCCTTGTGCGAGTTCAAGTGTATACGCGCATACATACACACACAAATGGGTTTTTTTTTTTCTTTTTTTCATTGCAATATATTTCACTAACTTTGCATACTAACAATAATTTTTAATACATGATTTTATTGGAAATTTTATTACCTATCTTTTCGTTCACCACCTTTATTCCGATAAACTCAACGGTTCACGAGATATACGTGAGAAACTGAAAAATTGTCCTTTTTTTTCAAGATGGTGGCGGAAGCCCTATAGATACACATCAGGACTTTTTTGTGCTTCGATAGGATGCCCAAAGGAACAGTTTCACCAAATTTCAGAACTTTGGGTCCGTTGTCCGTTATTTTTATTAAAGTGACTGGGCTATAAGGCCAACGCCCACTACACCGTACCGAACCGAACCGATCAGCAGCGAACCGATCGGCACCGCACCGATCGGCACCGAACCGATCGGCAGCGAATTTCATTGTTTAAACAATAAAATTCACTGCGGATCGCTTCGGTGACGATCGGTTCACTGCGGATCGCTTCGGTGACGATCGGTTCGGTTCGATGCGGTGTAGTGGGCGTTGGCCTTTAATGGCACTTGAACAAAAAAAAAAAATAGCATAATTGTTTTTAGGCTATAAACGAATAATTTGGCCCATACCCAAGTAGCCCTTACCAAAAAAAAAGTACTGGATTTCAGTACTTAGTACACAGAATCCAAGTACTCAGTATACAATTTGCAATACTTAGTACACAGGATTCGAGTACTTAGTACACAATCTGCAGTACTGCGTGTACTCATTACTAGTACTGCGTATACTCAGTATTAGTACTGCGTGTACTCAGTACCAGTACTGCGTGTACTTGGTACTAGCACTGCGTGTACTTAGTACTAGTACTGCGTGTACTCAGTTCTGATACTGCGTACATATATATATATATATATTAGGGTATCCATTATTTCCCAAATTGACTTTTGTCACATGTGTATGGTCCGAATCATTAGTTTATAGCCTGAAAACAATGAAGGAATTTTTTCCTCCTTTTTGAAGTGCCATTAACCCCTGCCTGGCAAACGTGAATGAATTTTGTAGCTCAGTAACGAGGCAACGTACATAAAAGTCCGATACATATTACTGGTAGCAGTGCTAGTACTAGTAGTAATAGTAAGTAACACTAGAAGTGCAAGTACTGCACCGTACTTATAGTACTGTCCTGTACTCGCGAAATAAGTACAGCAGTACTTTGAGTGCCGAAGTACTAGCAGTACTTTACAGTACTTTTTTTCGGTAAGGGAGAAAAAGTCAATTCGGGAAATAACGGACACCCTGATATACAGGGTGGACTTTTTAACTCTGCCACCTCGAATAATTTGGTTATTATCGATCCCCCCAAAAGCACCTCTGGTGCAAAAACCTTCCGCCAAGTACATTAATGTGCCACCAAACAATCAGTAAATTATCTCCGTACAAAAATTAGTTTTTGATATCCACCTATGACAATTCCTTTATTATTCACCTACAAAAGTATGGAAATGAGATACTACTATTGCCTGCACATATCGCCAAGCATACTTGCCCCTTAATTTATGTCGATCGCGTTATTGAGACTCAACGTAGTTTTTCTAGCCACATTTAAAAAAATTGATATTCGATAATTATAGAAAGAAAAAAATTAATTTGGAGGTAGTGGGACTTGGCGGGCCTTTTGTGGAATCCTATAGTGTTATAAAATATAGGCCCGCCAAGTCCCACTACCTCCAAATTAATTTTTTTCTTTCTATAATTATCGAATATCAATTTTTTTAAATGTGGCTAGAAAAACTACGTTGAGTCTCAATAACGCGATCGACATAAATTAAGGGGCAAGTATGCTTGGCGATATGTGCAGGCAATAGTAGTATCTCATTTCCATACTTTTGTAGGTGAATAATAAAGGAATTGTCATAGGTGGATATCAAAAACTAATTTTTGTACGGAGATAATTTACTGATTGTTTGGTGGCACATTAATGTACTTGGCGGAAGGTTTTTGCACCAGAGGTGCTTTTGGGGGGATCTCATTACTTTTTGTAGAATTTTGTTTGGTACAAATTCGTATCACCAATCTTTGACTCCACATCCATATATGGTTGTATAGGTATGTAGGGAAGGAGCGGGCAAACTAGGCACCCTAAGAAATTTACGCTTCAAATAGAGATTTGAAGGAATGGATGTCCAAATTTTCACCGAAGAACCATGGTCTGACTGATATCGAGTGTTGAATGCCCTCATCTGAAGAGTTCGCAACTGCGGGCAAAATGGACACTTAAAGAAAGCGACCTCTAAATATTGTCCAATGTTGTCAAGTTTCTGCACAGATTTTTTCTTTTTGATTCCTCATAACTTTATTCGTGTGCCCATGAAAAACAAGAACGAAAAAAAAACAATCCACCCTAATGGGCACCCTATAATATTGTCGAAATTTTTCAAAATCGAAAAATCTTCTGAATTTATTCTCGTATTTACTTTGGAATACTTTTTACTGTTCTACTGTGTTACTTTTCCTTACCCATTTTTGCCACCTTTCCGAAAGTTGTCAAGATGTGTAGTTGATTTGGTGTTCTAAGTTTACTAGAGCAAGTAAATAATGAAATTCGAAACGTTTTTCAATTTTGAAGTACGAAATTTTTTTAAGGATGCCCATCTGGCCCGCCCCTCTTTCCTATATCTCTTCCAATTTTTTTATGTTCTTTTTACTTTTTATTCACTATACAGATTTCGTGACTTTCTCCTATCATTCTTCTACATTAAAATTTTTTTTCAATACACATACTGCCATCCGCAAGGAGTTTTTGGCATTGGTGCAGAGAAAAGTCTCTGCGAAAGGTTTCTTGCGCATGCACTCTCAACTCAGAGGATTAAAATTTTTTCTCAATGCACATACTACCATCTGCAAGTAGTTTTTGGTAGCGGTGCCCAGAAAAGTCTCTGCGAAAGGTTCCTTGCGCATACACTCTCAACTCAGAGGATTAAAATTTTTTCCTAATACACATACTACCATCTGCAAGTAGTTTTGGGCAGCGGTGCACAGAAAAGTCTCTGCGAAAGGTTTCTTGCGCATGCACTCTCAACTCAGAGGATTGAAATTTTCTTTCAGTACATATACTGCCATCCGCAGGGAGTTTTTGGCAGCGGTGCACAGAAAAGTCTCTGCGAAAGGTTTCTTGGGCATGCACTTTCAACTCAGAGGATTGAATTTTTTTTTCAATACACATACTACCATAATCTGAAATTTGATGCAGGGAATTTTTGATTACAATTTTTTTAGTATTTTGAAAACCGTTAAAATCGTTTTTATTAAAATTTCATCGAAGTCTCCCCTTAAAAGCTAGTCTGTGCGCGAAAATAGTTTATCATAGACTATGACGTAGCCGGTCCTGGAGAATTTACAAAACGTCAACAGCTTTGTCAATAATCATCGATAAAATATTACGATTAATGTAACAGATTTCACATAACCTCAAAGTCTTGTCAGGTAAGCGAATCATAATTGAGTAGATATTATGTATTGTTCATGTATAGGACACCGGGAATAATTTCAACAATTTTCTACTTCTTCTGAATAATTCCAAACTTTGTTTCGCAAATGAAGCTACCCGTATACACGTAATCTTTGAACCATATTTCTCATCTGTCACGACATTTCCCATAACGGCCATATGCCCGGGCATGCGCCATGGACGGCAGAACCACTCACAGCACTCTCTATGTAGTTTTATCTGACAGAGAGGACACTCTAGTATAGCGGCACGGCGTGGAACTTTTGACTAAAGCTATTTATAGAACGGCATGCTGGATGACCATTGTGAATTCGGACTCAAACGTTATAGTGTAAAATCGTCGACCAAATGAAAAAACGATCATAACTCAGCTCTCCGTGGACCGATCGGGTCGATTTTGGGCTCAAATTAAAGCTGAGTGAATCCTCATTCCGAATATTAAGCGCAAATCATTCAATATGATTGATAAATACGATTACTGAGATCGTCATTTTATCCCCACTCCGCCGGAAAGCAGCCGTCGCGGTAAAGATACTCTGTCGTCGACGCGCTCCTTTTTAATGTACTTGGCGCGAGACTCTACCGAGTCTCTTGATAATACAGAAGAATTTCATATGGAAAAGTTGTTGCATATGAAGGAGAAAAATAAGTTCTTGAAGTTGCAATAAAATTAGAAAAATTATTTTCAAACTTCGATATCAATGCGGCAGTACTAAATATCACTCGCTGGATACCTGCTTCCACAGAATTTCTTCACATGTTGAGACGAACGAGAACTTTGAACGGCGCCTCGATATCTGAACTTCGCAATCCTCAAAAAGCTGCATTTCTCCAGATTCAAACATGGGTGCGGCAGTAGTGAAACAAATCCTGCGGGCCTCAGCTTGTGCGAGAGCTATATTTCTATGAACGGGAACAAAAATATCGGTCAGCAATACTGGGAAAAAATTAAGCGTTTTTTTGAACCTCCCTAATGCGACATATATGTTGCATACAATATTTTTCGCATATGTATATTTCCGTGTGAGAGACCTCTCACTCACAGAAACATTGTCTTTTTACTTGAAACTTTACTATACTAGGGGAATTCTCCGTCAGAACGTACGGAAATAATAATTCGAAATTTTGATTTCATCAACGTTTTTATGGGTGATGACACCTAATGAGAGGAGCTTTCAGGATTTTTTTCGATTTTTTTCGTTCACGTGTTCTTGAGATATGAATTTTTGAATTTTTTTTTGAAAATTCACAACTTCTTCAAAGATTAACCAAATGAGGTGTTTTTTTTTGTTCAAAAGTTTGGTTTTTAACTATACTTCAAGAAAAAAATTACAAGAAACGTGAATATTATCAATTGCGGTATGATTTTTTCATTTAACTCGTTAAGGCCCAGCGGTTTCGATCGAAACCACTTTTGCATTCAAACGTTCATAACTCTGTCAAAAATCAATATATTTTTGATTTTTAAACGCCGACGACCCACAAATTTATACTACTTTGTCAAAAAAAATTATAGTGCACTAAATTAATAACAATTTTGTAATTATAACAATATAAACAAATGAATGTCTCTGGTAAGAATTGCAAAAAAATTGCAAATCATCAAATTACGTGGAGCTAGGCTCATAAAAATGATCACTCGCAGATTTTCAAGGTCGCTGATTACGAATCCAATGTCAGATTTCCGAAATTCAAAATGGCGGGTTCAATATGGTGGACGACTTTTTCAAAAATCGATCCAAGTGGCCTGAAAGTTGTTACTCGGGGGTTTGCGGGGTCGCTGATTACGAATCCGATGAGTATTTCAAAATTCAAAATGACAGATCCAATATGGCGGATGAAAATTTAATAAGTTCACTTGGGCTCCAGAAAATGACCACTCAAACTTTTACGGGGTCACTGTTCACAAATCCGGTGTTAACTTTTCGAAATACAAAATGGCTTATTCAGTATGGCGGGCGAAAAATTCAAAAGTTGACTTTCTGTACCTGTTTTTCAATTGAGCATTTATAATGTTTCGATAATTAATAATAGCGCTAGTCATTCGCTCCTGAGCCTGATATTGCGTTAGGCATTTGTTTTTTTTTCAATTATCAGTAATAACGTAAGTTTTTTTTCGAACTACATTTTGTATTGGGCATTTTTTTTCGATTTTCAAGACACGTAAGTCATTTGTTTCTGAACCCGTGTTTCAGTTACACATGTGTTCTTGGATTCGACTGTCCAAAATAGCGTAAGTCGTTCACTCGTGAGCCTGATATTACGTAAGGCATTTGTTTTTATTCAATTATCAGTAATAATGTGAGTTATCACTGATCTTGGATCCGCCATTTCGTATTTTGGAAAATAAACACCAGATCCGTAATCTGCGACCCCCAAAAACCCCCGAATAACAAGTTTCAGGCCGATTGGATCGATTTTTAAAAAAGTCGTCCGCCATATTGGATCCGCTATTTTGAATTTTGTAAATCTGATATCGAATTCGTAATCAGCGACCCCGAAAACCCATAAATACAGAATGTGACGAAAATTGCGTTACTATAAAAAAAGTCGGGTCTTAAAGGGTTGTTTTTTTCACAAATTATGAACTTTAATCACAAATTATGAACAAATTATGAACAAATAGTGAACTTAAGTGAACGAGTTCCAGAGGGAGTCAAAATTGAACGAAATCTTTCTGTCCGATTTGATACAGAAGCCTTACTCTCCAGAACGAAATTTCAAATTGAAAAAAAACAATAGAATGGGATGTGACCCCAGGATAAATCAGACGGCATAATATGTGAAAAAAAACAAGCGTTTTTATGAGAATTAAAAAAAAAAACAAAAACAAAAGTGTCCAACCTCTCGAAATCGTAAAGTTTGAGCTTTAAATAAAAAATCATAGCGCAATTGATAATATTTACGTTTCTTGTAATTTTTTCTTGAAGTATAGTTAAAAACCAAACTTTTCAAACAAAAAAAAAAACACCTCATTTGGTCAATCTTTGAAGAAGTTGTGAATTTTCAAAATCAAAATTCAAAAATTCATATCTCAAGAACACGTGAACGAAAAAAATCGAAAAAAATCATGAAAGCTCCTCTCATTAGGTGTAATCACCCATAAAAATGTTGATGAAATCGAAATTTCGAATTATTATTTCCGTACGGTCTGACGGAGAATTCCCCTATATATGTTTTTTCTTCGAAGAAACGAAGACATGAGTGTCGATGGTTGGTTGAGTTGAGCTGGAATGCACCATATATATAAACCGATACCCTTAGCATGGAATTCCACCGAGCACCTTTGAATAGCGATCAATCGAGACAACTATTAAAGTGGTAATTCTCAACTCTATGTGTACTGTCGTCGCTTAGTTATTTTAAATTCTACACTTGTATTAGCCAATTTCGTATTCAATGTTCATCAATTGTATTGGACTGCCCTTGACTAGGGCAAGTCGCTCCACACTATAAATTTGACAGCAATAAATTTGGCCGTCTATCAATATTCATTGTCGGAATTACAATCACATATGAATTTTGGCCCATCCCTAGTCGCCCACCTCCCTTAGTCACATTTCGATTATCATCCGAGCCCAGACGCCAAAAACGCAAAAAAGGCCAACGCTGCGCGAATTCAAACTGAATTTAGAACACATACGTCTAAAAAAATGTTCGTTTCGTGCGAAAATAGAGCCTACAGATGGTTTTTACATTGTTCGCCGAGGAAATCGAATTCGAATAATTTCGCAACAATGTAAAAACTATCTGTAGACTCTATGTTTGCACGAAACGAACATTTTTTTTGGTCGTATGTGTTCGGAATTGAATTTGAATTCGCGCAACGTTGGCCTTTTTCGCGTTTTTGATGCCTGGGCTCGGATAATAATCGAAACGTGACACATTTCGACCAAAAGGAGGAGGGTGACAAGGGATGGGCCTTAACCCTTCGTAGTCACACTGGGTGGATTCCACCCAGGCCTTACTTTGAGCCTGAATATCTTTAGGTCATGGTATAAATTGGGAATTCTCCTTCCAGGGGGCGAGGGTTTGAAGTGTCCCCTACAGGTACAGATCGTTGGCAACTCGAAAGAACGATCAGTGTTGGATTGGCAGCTGTCAAGACAACATCGTGCGCCGCGGTGGGTGAATTTCACCCAAGTGTGACTATCACGCAATCTTTAGTGAAAAAAAAATGAATTTTTTTTGTTCCTTTCGAAAATAAGTGTACAAGCCGTAAGTATGAGTGTGGCGAACGTTTTTTTTTTTTTCGACAATGTATGTCATAATAACGCTGTTATTTGCTATTAGATGACATACAATCTACGAAGCCGAGCGTTCCAAGCGGAACTATTAAAAGAAGCTGATGTAGAAGATTATGGCGGTGAGTTATCACAAGATAGAGGGGATCATGTTTCCGAGATAGGTGTCCCTTTGAACACGATGTATTATGAATAAAGTACATATTTTTGTATAATTCCGCATTTATTTCTACTCCAAAATCGATCCTCTTCACATGTCGAAATAAATACCTTTATTCAAACGCGCACTATGGCACTATTTTTCTCCTACAAGTACCATATCCGACGAGTAGCCCCGTTGAAATTTTACTTCAAAATATTGAAAATTCAAAAAGTTATGATTTTTTGAGTGAAAAGGTGTATTTTTTGACAAATTCAACTATTTACGACTTTCTTTCAACACGTTGCAATCTGAATTTCGACATACCGACTTTTGATACATATTCTAGAATGTTCAAAGTATTTTCTAGTATTTTTTTGATCCCGATCGGACTGATAGTTCTCACACAGCTCCCATTTGAAACTCGACTGGATGGATTCCACCCAGTGTGACTACCATGTGATTCTACAGAAGTGTGACTACGAAGGGTTAAGGGAGGGGGGTATACCCGATTTGTTACCGACACCGCCTATATCTCCGAAACGGGGCTATCAATCGACTTGTCCTTGCGGCAGTCGATGTTTGACGAGTAATGGGTTCGAACTGGTACATTTGATCGAATGAAATCGGGATTTTTTTTTTTTTTTATCGAAAAGCGTGGGCGTGCCATTTATTTTGACTTATATCAAAGCCTACGGATCGTAAATGCAAAATCGGCTTCCTGAGCCCGATTCTGTATGGCATTCCGAACACAACCATCCAAAAACATCTTTGGTTTCGACAACGATGAAGAAACCACATCTAATCTACGTTTTTGTGGTAATTTTCGCGATTGTCAAGGGCCGTGAGCGAAAATGGCCGCTCACGGCTGTTGATATGATGTGGTGGTTCGCAGAACGCCCGTGAGATGTCGCCGTACGCCCATTTAAGCTTCTCCTTTTGCCACCGCTGTTACGTTGGTACACCTGGTACCACGTGACTTGACCCGCAGTCAGAGGTGATTTGAAGACTAAAGATACGTATATTTACAATATAATACTTTTCAACGATTTCTCCAACATCTCGGTAAGTGAAAATATACCATATATTTTATGTATTTTTATATAATTGTATATAATGGATAGCTGTACAATGCGAGGAACGTATAATATAAAATTATATATGATATGCAGTACAACTACTCACATGATATTATATATATATATATATGTATTGTAAAACCATGGAAAATGATGGAATAACGGAAATAAATGAACAAAATGCTCAATTTCGGATTGATTATATATTTTCACTTACCGAGATGTTGGAGAAATCGTTGAAAAGTATTATATTGGAAATATACGTATCTTTAGTCTTCAAATCACCTCTGACTGCGGGTCAAGTCACGTGGTACCAGGTGTACCAATGTAACAGTGGTGGCAAAAGGAGAAGCTTAAATGGGCGTGCGGCGACATCTCACGGGCGTTCTGCGAACCACCACATGATGTCAACAGCCGTGAGCGGCCATTTTCGCTCACGGCCCTTGACAATCGCGAAAATTACCACAAAAACGTGGATTAGATGTGGTTTCTTCATCGTTGTCGAAACCAAAGATGTTTTTGGATGGTTGTGTTCGGAATGCCATACAGAATCGGGCTCAGGAAGCCGATTTTGCATTTTCGATCCGTAGGCTTTGATATAAGTCGAAATAAATGGCACGCCCACGCTTTTCGATAGAAAAAAAAAAAAAAATCCGATTTCATCCGATCAAACGTACCAGTTCGACCCCATTACTCGTCAAACATCGACTGCCGCAAGGACAAGTCGATTGAGAGCCCCGTTTCGGAGATATAGGCGGTGTCGGTAACAAATCGGGTGTACCCCCCCCCCCCCCCCCCCCCCTAACACACTCGCAATCTCTCTTGGACTGTGAAAACGACCACGTTGAAACTAAACGAAAGACCAACTTTCATATTTCTTGTTCAAGCGGATGGCAGATTTATTTTTGATTTTGATCCGACAGTTCATTCGATAAGATGAAAAGGAAGTGTATCAACGTGCTTCAAGCACAGTCAAACTACTCAATTAGGTATTAAAATGGAAGGTAAGGATTTCTATTGGTTTTGTGACCTCAACTCATTATGCGTAGATGTAATATGCGAATTACGTAGTTTATTGGAACAGGTCAGTTTACTGAAACTCAAGTCGTATTGAAAAACGTGATGAAATGGTATAAAAATGGAAGCAAATTTATGATTATACCGATAATATTGTAGTGCTGAGTGACATTTTTCCACATAATACAGGTATGTTGATTACTTGCTGTACGAAATGAGTGATTTAAAAATTGAGATGCATCCTAAGACCTGTGTCAAATTCTTCTTTTTTCAATTCACCTCACAGATATAGCATACGGAGCGATTCTATGGATAGTAACGCGCCTAAAGGGTTGGCAAATGAGAAACGCCTGCATTGCAGAGCGGCTCAAGCATCGACGATTGGTTTTTATTTCCCATACGTAATAAATAGTACCCAATCGTCGATGTTTGACCTGCTCAATGCAGACGTTTCCCGTTTGCCTACCCTTTAGGCGCGTTACTTTCCGCAGAATCGCTCTGTATGTCTATGTGCTTCTGATCTAAAAAAGTAAATTATCTACGTACACAAAGCGTATTTGATACTGTCACCTCTGTCTCGTTTCTTCTCTATGTAATCATGAAGGATAGAAGGAGACAGAAGACTGTGTTGCCGACAGAATCAAATACGATGAGCGTACCTATTGGTTGCGGAACGATGCGAAAATTATACTATATTATGATACATACGAATTCTTAATCTCGAGATCAGCCTTCACGAATGGTAATTACGAAAAATCCTGTTCTACCGTAGCCAGAAGTATAATATAGTGAGTGGAGTTGCTCATATTGCTGTAAACGAGGTTTCACAACTTTCGAATGGTTTCGAATACCGTCATTTTCTATTGGGGGTAAAAAGTACGTGCCTGTGTGTAAAACTAGGATATTTTTTCATGCTGACGAATTCCCGAGGTGAAATAAATAGCAAAATAAGGAAAAACATCACTTGACAAATCATTTTCTTTTCGCAAAAATTCTCGATGATATGAAGTAGCATGCGTACTAAAACGCAAAATAAAGTCCTGGAGACACCCAATCTCGCCATAATCTGTCTCGCTTGAAATGCAAGTGATTGCCCCATATAGGGTTGGCCGACATTAACAATACGGCCAATCATCGGTCCAATATATGCATGCCCAACTTTGGGCCCCCGTTCGATGGCCATCTTTCAGCCGATCATAGGTCTGCCGATCTTCGGCTTATCATACGGAGGCCATTGATCGGCTGATTATGAACTCGCCGAATTCGGCACATTGATCAAGGGCCACTGTTTGGCCAAACGTATACCTACCGAAATTGGTTTAACATTCGTAGGCTAACAGTCGGCCGCACTTGGGCACGCCAAATGGTCAAGTGATGATCAGATGTTTAGATTTGGGGGGGGGATAATTTGTTTGAACAATTCGAAAAATAAATAGTCGTTATTGGATAAACAATTTATCATAGATTAATTCGCTCGCTGAAAAATCATAAAGAACGAATATTAGAAGAATTAGTGTGACAAGAATAGGATATTTTGAAATTATTATTGTTATCGTCTTCATTGTTGATATCATCATTAGTTTTTTCATTAATAACGTGACTATTAAATTGTTGAGTGTTAGAATACTTGACTTGGCTTTGGACTTTACATAGACACATAGACTTCACGAACACCCAATTCATATAGAACTTTCGATGTTACCAGTCTAAGAATTCCGCGGTAGTCTAGTGGTTAGGGCGTAGGATCAGTAATCGTAGGGTTGTGAGTTCAAGTCCGGTCGTGAGCGCAATAATAAATTTAGTTTCATAGAATTGACTTTCACAGGGTTAAATGGGTTGAGGTTTCAGCACGTTTGAAAAATTGGGTATAAAAGTTAACATTAATAATTATTTTTATTAATTTTGAGCCTAATAATGAATGCATCGACAGCTGATGGTAGGCCCATCTTCTCCCTTGATCCCACGTCCCTTTTTTTTTGACGGGAGAAGGGGTCATTGCCGAGATGCATGGTGGTGTTCAGGTGAGGGTTGGGGGGAGGGGGAGTGGGAGTGAGGTTGTTTCCCACATACATTGGTGGAATTGAATGACCAATATTCGGCCATTGATCGGTGCCGATATTGGGTCTACATCGGCACCGATCAATGGCATGGGGTGTCACGCCAACCTTCGGCGGAAGATCGGCCAAAGATCGCTGCCGATGATCGCCAGTTCGGCTCCGATGTTGGCCCGATGTTTGGCCGTTTAGTCTAACCCTACATGGGTGAACGTTATTATCAGATATCGATTCTACCGGATGCGCTTCATGCATGTAGGTATATAAAATACATTATGTACATATAGGTATGGCTATATATATACGTGTTACGTGCCTCAGCCCATGGGCATCCACCTATCTCTCTGTGAAATAGATATCCCTATAGGTACGCCGATATCCCTAGGGTTAGTTGAGAATAGATGGTGGTGGTGAAGACTGGATGTAGCCCCCTCATGCTGCCGGGATAATTGTAGCACATAATGACAAACGTTTGATTATAGATTAGTAATTGCTCAATTGAAGTATGTCAATTAACACAGCCACACTATACCTATAATACGCAATCCAGAAGTTAGGTAGGTATAGTATACCAATTAATAAATTCATTTCAACCCGAAATCCTTCTAAACGCGAGCAAATCCACGTTACACTAGTCTTTTGATGGGTAAGCCTGAGAAGTTTACTTTCGGATTTTCCAGAATTCCGAGCTCAAACAAATAGTACATATTCTATAAGTAAAAAGTTTAATAAAAAAACAGAGTATGACGACTATGAAAAGTTTCTTGTTTTCCCATACAAAAACTAGTGCATCGATTAATTGTAATATTCGACCAGATTCAAGGCATAACTGAATGGACAGTCAGGTAAAAAAGTTAGTCCGAAATAGGCAAATCTTGTATTTACAGATCTCGATCGTATAGTGGATGTTTGACCTCACCAATAGCCAAATTAGTTATAAATGAACACTTATAATTGTTCATTTGCAATTATTTAGTATCAATTGAAGCGAAATCTTACCAAATTAAGGTTAAATTCGTAGATTTCAAAAATCTATAACTACTAAATTATTTAGTGTAAAATTCTGAAATAATTAATGTATCATTATTCTATCAAAAACTTTCATTCATAAAATTTTAAAGAATTTTGGCGATTTTTGATTATCCATCCAGTTATTAGGGGTAAATTCGTAGATTTAAAAAATCCATAACTACTAAATTATGTAGTGTAAAATTCTGAAATAATTAATGTATCATTATTCTATTAAGCACTATCATTCACGGAATTTTAAAGAATTTCGGCGACTTCTGATTATCCATCCAGTTGTACCTTAACCCGTTTTTGCCCAAAATGGCATAAATTTTTTGCTTTGTTCACCTCGATATTTCACATAGTAAAACTGATCCAACAAAAATGAAACGTGGTATCCCGTAGTTTTCAAGGGTGCTCTTTCAGAATCCGTTGGTATTTTTTTTGTAGGAGTTCACAATTTTCCAATATGGCGGCTTTATTAAAAAAAGGGTAAATTTTTTTCCTCTATTTCGAAATAATTCCCCTTTTTTCCCTATGAAATCATCATTAGAACGGAGACTAAACTATGAATTTTGTGGCATACAGGTATCTAGTTTAAGATGTAAAAGGTTGAATATGAAAATTCAACATGGCGGCCATCAAAATGGTAGCTTTAAGATTCAAAGTCGGTGCAAAACTTCAGGAATTTTTAACTCGAATATGACGAACTTTCAGAAAAAATGTTATAGAACAAAAAGTGCTTAGAATTTCTCAAAGAATTCGCTCGAATTTTCTCAGAATTTTTGGAGAGATTTTTGTGTTTAACTCTTTAAGGCCCAGCGGTTTCGATCGAAACCACTTTTGCATTCAAACGTTCATAACTCTGTCAAAAATCAATATATTTTTGATTTTTAAACGCCGACGACCCACAAATTTATACTACTTTGTCAAAAAAAATTATAGTGCACTAAATTAATAACAATTTTGTAATTATAACAATATAAACAAATGAATGTCTCTGGTAAGAATTGCAAAAAAATTGCAAATCATCAAATTACGTGGAGCTAGGCTCATAAAAATGATCACTCGCAGATTTTCAAGGTCGCTGATTACGAATCCAATGTCAGATTTCCGAAATTCAAAATGGCGGGTTCAATATGGTGGACGACTTTTTCAAAAATCGATCCAAGTGGCCTGAAAGTTGTTACTCGGGGGTTTGCGGGGTCGCTGATTACGAATCCGATGAGTATTTCAAAATTCAAAATGACAGATCCAATATGGCGGATGAAAATTTAATAAGTTCACTTGGGCTCCAGAAAATGACCACTCAAACTTTTACGGGGTCACTGTTCACAAATCCGGTGTTAACTTTTCGAAATACAAAATGGCTTATTCAGTATGGCGGGCGAAAAATTCAAAAGTTGACTTTCTGTACCTGTTTTTCAATTGAGCATTTATAATGTTTCGATAATTAATAATAGCGCTAGTCATTCGCTCCTGAGCCTGATATTGCGTTAGGCATTTGTTTTTTTTTCAATTATCAGTAATAACGTAAGTTTTTTTTCGAACTACATTTTGTATTGGGCATTTTTTTTCGATTTTCAAGACACGTAAGTCATTTGTTTCTGAACCCGTGTTTCAGTTACACATGTGTTCTTGGATTCGACTGTCCAAAATAGCGTAAGTCGTTCACTCGTGAGCCTGATATTACGTAAGGCATTTGTTTTTATTCAATTATCAGTAATAATGTGAGTTATCACTGATCTTGGATCCGCCATTTCGTATTTTGGAAAATAAACACCAGATCCGTAATCTGCGACCCCAAAAACCCCCGAATAACAAGTTTCAGGCCGATTGGATCGATTTTTAAAAAAGTCGTCCGCCATATTGGATCCGCTATTTTGAATTTTGTAAATCTGATATCGAATTCGTAATCAGCGACCCCGAAAACCCATAAATACAGAATGTGACGAAAATTGCGTTACTATAAAAAAAGTCGGGTCTTAAAGGGTTGTTTTTTTCACAAATTATGAACTTTAATCACAAATTATGAACAAATTATGAACAAATAGTGAACTTAAGTGAACGAGTTCCAGAGGGAGTCAAAATTGAACGAAATCTTTCTGTCCGATTTGATACAGAAGCCTTACTCTCCAGAACGAAATTTCAAATTGAAAAAAAACAATAGAATGGGATGTGACCCCAGGATAAATCAGACGGCATAATATGTGAAAAAAAACAAGCGTTTTTATGAGAATTAAAAAAAAAAACAAAAACAAAAGTGTCCAACCTCTCGAAATCGTAAAGTTTGAGCTTTAAATAAAAAATCATAGCGCAATTGATAATATTTACGTTTCTTGTAATTTTTTCTTGAAGTATAGTTAAAAACCAAACTTTTCAAACAAAAAAAAAAACACCTCATTTGGTCAATCTTTGAAGAAGTTGTGAATTTTCAAAATCAAAATTCAAAAATTCATATCTCAAGAACACGTGAACGAAAAAAATCGAAAAAAATCATGAAAGCTCCTCTCATTAGGTGTAATCACCCATAAAAATGTTGATGAAATCGAAATTTCGAATTATTATTTCCGTACGGTCTGACGGAGAATTCCCCTATATATGTTTTTTCTTCGAAGAAACGAAGACATGAGTGTCGATGGTTGGTTGAGTTGAGCTGGAATGCACCATATATATAAACCGATACCCTTAGCATGGAATTCCACCGAGCACCTTTGAATAGCGATCAATCGAGACAACTATTAAAGTGGTAATTCTCAACTCTATGTGTACTGTCGTCGCTTAGTTATTTTAAATTCTACACTTGTATTAGCCAATTTCGTATTCAATGTTCATCAATTGTATTGGACTGCCCTTGACTAGGGCAAGTCGCTCCACACTATAAATTTGACAGCAATAAATTTGGCCGTCTATCAATATTCATTGTCGGAATTACAATCACATATGAATTTTGGCCCATCCCTAGTCGCCCACCTCCCTTAGTCACATTTCGATTATCATCCGAGCCCAGACGCCAAAAACGCAAAAAAGGCCAACGCTGCGCGAATTCAAACTGAATTTAGAACACATACGTCTAAAAAAATGTTCGTTTCGTGCGAAAATAGAGCCTACAGATGGTTTTTACATTGTTCGCCGAGGAAATCGAATTCGAATAATTTCGCAACAATGTAAAAACTATCTGTAGACTCTATTTTTGCACGAAACGAACATTTTTTTTGGTCGTATGTGTTCGGAATTGAATTTGAATTCGCGCAACGTTGGCCTTTTTCGCGTTTTTGATGCCTGGGCTCGGATAATAATCGAAACGTGACACATTTCGACCAAAAGGAGGAGGGTGACAAGGGATGGGCCTTAACCCTTCGTAGTCACACTGGGTGGATTCCACCCAGGCCTTACTTTGAGCCTGAATATCTTTAGGTCATGGTATAAATTGGGAATTCTCCTTCCAGGGGGCGAGGGTTTGAAGTGTCCCCTACAGGTACAGATCGTTGGCAACTCGAAAGAACGATCAGTGTTGGATTGGCAGCTGTCAAGACAACATCGTGCGCCGCGGTGGGTGAATTTCACCCAAGTGTGACTATCACGCAATCTTTAGTGAAAAAAAAATGAATTTTTTTTGTTCCTTTCGAAAATAAGTGTACAAGCCGTAAGTATGAGTGTGGCGAACGTTTTTTTTTTTTTTCGACAATGTATGTCATAATAACGCTGTTATTTGCTATTAGATGACATACAATCTACGAAGCCGAGCGTTCCAAGCGGAACTATTAAAAGAAGCTGATGTAGAAGATTATGGCGGTGAGTTATCACAAGATAGAGGGGATCATGTTTCCGAGATAGGTGTCCCTTTGAACACGATGTATTATGAATAAAGTACATATTTTTGTATAATTCCGCATTTATTTCTACTCCAAAATCGATCCTCTTCACATGTCGAAATAAATACCTTTATTCAAACGCGCACTATGGCACTATTTTTCTCCTACAAGTACCATATCCGACGAGTAGCCCCGTTGAAATTTTACTTCAAAATATTGAAAATTCAAAAAGTTATGATTTTTTGAGTGAAAAGGTGTATTTTTTGACAAATTCAACTATTTACGACTTTCTTTCAACACGTTGCAATCTGAATTTCGACATACCGACTTTTGATACATATTCTAGAATGTTCAAAGTATTTTCTAGTATTTTTTTGATCCCGATCGGACTGATAGTTCTCACACAGCTCCCATTTGAAACTCGACTGGATGGATTCCACCCAGTGTGACTACCATGTGATTCTACAGAAGTGTGACTACGAAGGGTTAAGGGAGGGGGGTATACCCGATTTGTTACCGACACCGCCTATATCTCCGAAACGGGGCTATCAATCGACTTGTCCTTGCGGCAGTCGATGTTTGACGAGTAATGGGTTCGAACTGGTACATTTGATCGAATGAAATCGGGATTTTTTTTTTTTTTTATCGAAAAGCGTGGGCGTGCCATTTATTTTGACTTATATCAAAGCCTACGGATCGTAAATGCAAAATCGGCTTCCTGAGCCCGATTCTGTATGGCATTCCGAACACAACCATCCAAAAACATCTTTGGTTTCGACAACGATGAAGAAACCACATCTAATCTACGTTTTTGTGGTAATTTTCGCGATTGTCAAGGGCCGTGAGCGAAAATGGCCGCTCACGGCTGTTGATATGATGTGGTGGTTCGCAGAACGCCCGTGAGATGTCGCCGTACGCCCATTTAAGCTTCTCCTTTTGCCACCGCTGTTACGTTGGTACACCTGGTACCACGTGACTTGACCCGCAGTCAGAGGTGATTTGAAGACTAAAGATACGTATATTTACAATATAATACTTTTCAACGATTTCTCCAACATCTCGGTAAGTGAAAATATACCATATATTTTATGTATTTTTATATAATTGTATATAATGGATAGCTGTACAATGCGAGGAACGTATAATATAAAATTATATATGATATGCAGTACAACTACTCACATGATATTATATATATATATATATGTATTGTAAAACCATGGAAAATGATGGAATAACGGAAATAAATGAACAAAATGCTCAATTTCGGATTGATTATATATTTTCACTTACCGAGATGTTGGAGAAATCGTTGAAAAGTATTATATTGGAAATATACGTATCTTTAGTCTTCAAATCACCTCTGACTGCGGGTCAAGTCACGTGGTACCAGGTGTACCAATGTAACAGTGGTGGCAAAAGGAGAAGCTTAAATGGGCGTGCGGCGACATCTCACGGGCGTTCTGCGAACCACCACATGATGTCAACAGCCGTGAGCGGCCATTTTCGCTCACGGCCCTTGACAATCGCGAAAATTACCACAAAAACGTGGATTAGATGTGGTTTCTTCATCGTTGTCGAAACCAAAGATGTTTTTGGATGGTTGTGTTCGGAATGCCATACAGAATCGGGCTCAGGAAGCCGATTTTGCATTTTCGATCCGTAGGCTTTGATATAAGTCGAAATAAATGGCACGCCCACGCTTTTCGATAGAAAAAAAAAAAAAAATCCGATTTCATCCGATCAAACGTACCAGTTCGACCCCATTACTCGTCAAACATCGACTGCCGCAAGGACAAGTCGATTGAGAGCCCCGTTTCGGAGATATAGGCGGTGTCGGTAACAAATCGGGTGTACCCCCCCCCCCCCCCCCCCCCCCTAACACACTCGCAATCTCTCTTGGACTGTGAAAACGACCACGTTGAAACTAAACGAAAGACCAACTTTCATATTTCTTGTTCAAGCGGATGGCAGATTTATTTTTGATTTTGATCCGACAGTTCATTCGATAAGATGAAAAGGAAGTGTATCAACGTGCTTCAAGCACAGTCAAACTACTCAATTAGGTATTAAAATGGAAGGTAAGGATTTCTATTGGTTTTGTGACCTCAACTCATTATGCGTAGATGTAATATGCGAATTACGTAGTTTATTGGAACAGGTCAGTTTACTGAAACTCAAGTCGTATTGAAAAACGTGATGAAATGGTATAAAAATGGAAGCAAATTTATGATTATACCGATAATATTGTAGTGCTGAGTGACATTTTTCCACATAATACAGGTATGTTGATTACTTGCTGTACGAAATGAGTGATTTAAAAATTGAGATGCATCCTAAGACCTGTGTCAAATTCTTCTTTTTTCAATTCACCTCACAGATATAGCATACGGAGCGATTCTATGGATAGTAACGCGCCTAAAGGGTTGGCAAATGAGAAACGCCTGCATTGCAGAGCGGCTCAAGCATCGACGATTGGTTTTTATTTCCCATACGTAATAAATAGTACCCAATCGTCGATGTTTGACCTGCTCAATGCAGACGTTTCCCGTTTGCCTACCCTTTAGGCGCGTTACTTTCCGCAGAATCGCTCTGTATGTCTATGTGCTTCTGATCTAAAAAAGTAAATTATCTACGTACACAAAGCGTATTTGATACTGTCACCTCTGTCTCGTTTCTTCTCTATGTAATCATGAAGGATAGAAGGAGACAGAAGACTGTGTTGCCGACAGAATCAAATACGATGAGCGTACCTATTGGTTGCGGAACGATGCGAAAATTATACTATATTATGATACATACGAATTCTTAATCTCGAGATCAGCCTTCACGAATGGTAATTACGAAAAATCCTGTTCTACCGTAGCCAGAAGTATAATATAGTGAGTGGAGTTGCTCATATTGCTGTAAACGAGGTTTCACAACTTTCGAATGGTTTCGAATACCGTCATTTTCTATTGGGGGTAAAAAGTACGTGCCTGTGTGTAAAACTAGGATATTTTTTCATGCTGACGAATTCCCGAGGTGAAATAAATAGCAAAATAAGGAAAAACATCACTTGACAAATCATTTTCTTTTCGCAAAAATTCTCGATGATATGAAGTAGCATGCGTACTAAAACGCAAAATAAAGTCCTGGAGACACCCAATCTCGCCATAATCTGTCTCGCTTGAAATGCAAGTGATTGCCCCATATAGGGTTGGCCGACATTAACAATACGGCCAATCATCGGTCCAATATATGCATGCCCAACTTTGGGCCCCCGTTCGATGGCCATCTTTCAGCCGATCATAGGTCTGCCGATCTTCGGCTTATCATACGGAGGCCATTGATCGGCTGATTATGAACTCGCCGAATTCGGCACATTGATCAAGGGCCACTGTTTGGCCAAACGTATACCTACCGAAATTGGTTTAACATTCGTAGGCTAACAGTCGGCCGCACTTGGGCACGCCAAATGGTCAAGTGATGATCAGATGTTTAGATTTGGGGGGGGGATAATTTGTTTGAACAATTCGAAAAATAAATAGTCGTTATTGGATAAACAATTTATCATAGATTAATTCGCTCGCTGAAAAATCATAAAGAACGAATATTAGAAGAATTAGTGTGACAAGAATAGGATATTTTGAAATTATTATTGTTATCGTCTTCATTGTTGATATCATCATTAGTTTTTTCATTAATAACGTGACTATTAAATTGTTGAGTGTTAGAATACTTGACTTGGCTTTGGACTTTACATAGACACATAGACTTCACGAACACCCAATTCATATAGAACTTTCGATGTTACCAGTCTAAGAATTCCGCGGTAGTCTAGTGGTTAGGGCGTAGGATCAGTAATCGTAGGGTTGTGAGTTCAAGTCCGGTCGTGAGCGCAATAATAAATTTAGTTTCATAGAATTGACTTTCACAGGGTTAAATGGGTTGAGGTTTCAGCACGTTTGAAAAATTGGGTATAAAAGTTAACATTAATAATTATTTTTATTAATTTTGAGCCTAATAATGAATGCATCGACAGCTGATGGTAGGCCCATCTTCTCCCTTGATCCCACGTCCCTTTTTTTTTGACGGGAGAAGGGGTCATTGCCGAGATGCATGGTGGTGTTCAGGTGAGGGTTGGGGGGAGGGGGAGTGGGAGTGAGGTTGTTTCCCACATACATTGGTGGAATTGAATGACCAATATTCGGCCATTGATCGGTGCCGATATTGGGTCTACATCGGCACCGATCAATGGCATGGGGTGTCACGCCAACCTTCGGCGGAAGATCGGCCAAAGATCGCTGCCGATGATCGCCAGTTCGGCTCCGATGTTGGCCCGATGTTTGGCCGTTTAGTCTAACCCTACATGGGTGAACGTTATTATCAGATATCGATTCTACCGGATGCGCTTCATGCATGTAGGTATATAAAATACATTATGTACATATAGGTATGGCTATATATATACGTGTTACGTGCCTCAGCCCATGGGCATCCACCTATCTCTCTGTGAAATAGATATCCCTATAGGTACGCCGATATCCCTAGGGTTAGTTGAGAATAGATGGTGGTGGTGAAGACTGGATGTAGCCCCCTCATGCTGCCGGGATAATTGTAGCACATAATGACAAACGTTTGATTATAGATTAGTAATTGCTCAATTGAAGTATGTCAATTAACACAGCCACACTATACCTATAATACGCAATCCAGAAGTTAGGTAGGTATAGTATACCAATTAATAAATTCATTTCAACCCGAAATCCTTCTAAACGCGAGCAAATCCACGTTACACTAGTCTTTTGATGGGTAAGCCTGAGAAGTTTACTTTCGGATTTTCCAGAATTCCGAGCTCAAACAAATAGTACATATTCTATAAGTAAAAAGTTTAATAAAAAAACAGAGTATGACGACTATGAAAAGTTTCTTGTTTTCCCATACAAAAACTAGTGCATCGATTAATTGTAATATTCGACCAGATTCAAGGCATAACTGAATGGACAGTCAGGTAAAAAAGTTAGTCCGAAATAGGCAAATCTTGTATTTACAGATCTCGATCGTATAGTGGATGTTTGACCTCACCAATAGCCAAATTAGTTATAAATGAACACTTATAATTGTTCATTTGCAATTATTTAGTATCAATTGAAGCGAAATCTTACCAAATTAAGGTTAAATTCGTAGATTTCAAAAATCTATAACTACTAAATTATTTAGTGTAAAATTCTGAAATAATTAATGTATCATTATTCTATCAAAAACTTTCATTCATAAAATTTTAAAGAATTTTGGCGATTTTTGATTATCCATCCAGTTATTAGGGGTAAATTCGTAGATTTAAAAAATCCATAACTACTAAATTATGTAGTGTAAAATTCTGAAATAATTAATGTATCATTATTCTATTAAGCACTATCATTCACGGAATTTTAAAGAATTTCGGCGACTTCTGATTATCCATCCAGTTGTACCTTAACCCGTTTTTGCCCAAAATGGCATAAATTTTTTGCTTTGTTCACCTCGATATTTCACATAGTAAAACTGATCCAACAAAAATGAAACGTGGTATCCCGTAGTTTTCAAGGGTGCTCTTTCAGAATCCGTTGGTATTTTTTTTGTAGGAGTTCACAATTTTCCAATATGGCGGCTTTATTAAAAAAAGGGTAAATTTTTTTCCTCTATTTCGAAATAATTCCCCTTTTTTCCCTATGAAATCATCATTAGAACGGAGACTAAACTATGAATTTTGTGGCATACAGGTATCTAGTTTAAGATGTAAAAGGTTGAATATGAAAATTCAACATGGCGGCCATCAAAATGGTAGCTTTAAGATTCAAAGTCGGTGCAAAACTTCAGGAATTTTTAACTCGAATATGACGAACTTTCAGAAAAAATGTTATAGAACAAAAAGTGCTTAGAATTTCTCAAAGAATTCGCTCGAATTTTCTCAGAATTTTTGGAGAGATTTTTGTGTTTAACTCTTTAAGGCCCAGCGGTTTCGATCGAAACCACTTTTGCATTCAAACGTTCATAACTCTGTCAAAAATCAATATATTTTTGATTTTTAAACGCCGACGACCCACAAATTTATACTACTTTGTCAAAAAAAATTATAGTGCACTAAATTAATAACAATTTTGTAATTATAACAATATAAACAAATGAATGTCTCTGGTAAGAATTGCAAAAAAATTGCAAATCATCAAATTACGTGGAGCTAGGCTCATAAAAATGATCACTCGCAGATTTTCAAGGTCGCTGATTACGAATCCAATGTCAGATTTCCGAAATTCAAAATGGCGGGTTCAATATGGTGGACGACTTTTTCAAAAATCGATCCAAGTGGCCTGAAAGTTGTTACTCGGGGGTTTGCGGGGTCGCTGATTACGAATCCGATGAGTATTTCAAAATTCAAAATGACAGATCCAATATGGCGGATGAAAATTTAATAAGTTCACTTGGGCTCCAGAAAATGACCACTCAAACTTTTACGGGGTCACTGTTCACAAATCCGGTGTTAACTTTTCGAAATACAAAATGGCTTATTCAGGATGGCGGGCGAAAAATCCAAAAGTTGACGTTCTGTACCTATTTTTTAATTCTGCATTTGTATTATTTCGATAATTGATAATGGCGTGAGTCATTCACTCCTGAACCTGATATTGCGTTAGGCATTTGATTTTTTTCAATCATCGGTAGTAACGTACGTTATTACTGATCTTGGATCTGCCATTTCGTATTATGAAAAACCGACATCAGATCCGTAATCTGCCACCCCAAAAAACCCCGAGTAACAAATTTCAGTCCAATTGGATCGATTTTTAAAAAAGTCGTCTGCCATATTGGATCCGCCATTTTGAATTTTGAAAATTCGACATTGGATTCGTAATCAGCGACCCCGAAAACCCCCAAATACAGAATGTGACGGAAATTGTGTTACTTCAAAAAAGTCGGGCCTTAAAGGGTTAAAAAAAACTGACTATTTTTAAAAACCCAAAATTAATTCCAAAAATTCTGAAAAAATTCAAGCGAATTCTTTGAGAAATTCTAAGCACTTTTTGTTCCGTAACATTCTTTCTGGAAGTTCATCATATTCGAGTTAAAAATTTCTGAAGTTTTGTACCGACTTTGAATCGTAAAGCTGCCATCTTGATGGCCGCCATGTTGAATTTTCAAATTCAACCTTTTACATCTTAAACTAGACACCTGTATGCCACAAAATTCATAGTTTAGTCCCCGATCTAATCATGATTTCATAGGAAAAAGTGGGAATTTTTTCGACAAAATGGAAAAAAAAATTGCCCTTTTTTAATAAAGTTGCCATATTGGGAAATAGTGAACTCCTACAAAAAAAATAACAACGGATTCTGAAAGAGCATCCTTGAGAACTACGGGATACCACGTTTCAATTTCGTTGGATCAGTTTTACTATGTAAAATATCGAGGTGAATAAAGCAAATAATTTATGCCATTTTGGGCAAAAACGGGTCAAGATGGAGAAAATCTTATCGATTAAGACCAAAATCATCGAAATCCGTCGATTGGATCTCGAGATATCATCAATCTTAAAAAAAATCCAAAATGTTGTCTCGTAAATAACTCGAAAACTACCAGACCGATCTTATCCAAAATCCAAACAGTTCTAATTCAAGAAGAACCACATTGAATGGTATGAGGGTGGACGAAATCTATTGATTCGATCTCGAGATATCGTCGGACAAAAAAATTAATCACCCACACACGCCCTAAGGTTAATTTGCAAATGGACGGAGGCGATTCTCTGGATCTGAAAACGTGGGGATTTGGTGAAAAATCACAAATGTAAATTTTCGAGGTGATTGTGATAACTTTCTTTTTTTTTCAAACGCGAGTTATAAGAAGCAGAGAAATTAGTTTATTTCACCAAATCTTAAACGATACTCTATTTTGTTAGGACACGTTACCAGTTTCTGACGGCTTTCAATGTTGTCGAAAAGAGCCGCTATTAATAAATTGTCGTAATTTTATAATCGAATCGGCATAAGTGTGACCGAGGAAACGCTAAACGTTCTGCAATCAAACCTGGCGAGTATACAATCTCCGAAAGCAACAGATATAACTACCTACAGTATTGTCTGCAGTTGTTGAAAGAGGAAGACAATACCAAGGGAGCAGTGCTCTGGTTGAAGCGTTTAAAATGATCAACGATTTGATAAAGTTGAGAGAAAAAGTTTAATACCATGTCCAAGTATATTCGAGTGAGACAAATTGCAACGTGCTGTACCTATGGATGTATATTAGTGTGGTTTATTTGTTTTTTTTCCTTTTCATGGGCACTTGAATGAAGTTATGAGGAATCAAAAACAAAAAAATTGTCTGAAAACTTGGAAAAAATTGGACAATATTTAGAGGTCGCTACCGAGGCATGAAGGAAACAACGATCATTTTCGGTTCATCATTCATAATTGATTGAAAAGAGCGAAAAAAAGCAAAAGATAAAAAATAAAAATACTAGGACTCACTTGAAAGTATACTCGTTCAATCGTCCGCGTGTGAGTAGAAGACATAGTGAATAATTTTAGGTCATATATTTGTCATGAAGAGTAGATGTTGGATATATTTGTCAAATAATCAAACTGTTTCGAAGATTCCATAATGACTTGTATTCCTTTTTTCCTATTAAATTATTTTGAATGCCTGTAGCGACCACTAAATATTTTCTTCAACAGCGGAGCGAAAACGCTCGGTTTCGCTCCGCTCGAGAGGAGCGAAAACGGGCGATTGCCATCGCCCTCTCGAGCGGAGCGAAACCGAGCGTTTTCGCTCCGCTGTTGAAGAATAGTATATTGCTTACCGAGCGAGAAAACAGTCGATTGCGCGCCGAGTATGAAGGTGAGCACCGAGGCGAAGCCGAGGTGTTCTCAACTTTATATGAGGCGCGGATGACTATTTTCTCCGAGGTGAACATACTATTTTCTTCAACAGCGGAGCGGAATCAGCGAATTTCCATCCGCAAACGAGGACCGGCAATCGACTGGGTATCCATCCTCATTTGCGGATGGAAACTCGCTGGTTTCTCTCCGCTGTTGAAGAAAATAGTATGTGGACCTCGATAAAAACGGGCGCTCGCGCCTTGTACAAAGTTGAGAACCCCTCGGCTTTGCCTCGGCTTCGTCTCGGCTCCACCTCGGGGCCTCAACTTTGTAAGCGCGCAATCGCCCGTTTTCGCTCTCGGTGCACAATATACTATTCCAATGTTGTCAAGTTTTTACACAGATTTTTTTTAGGATTCCTCATAACTTTCTTCAAATGCCCATGAGAAAAAAAAGAAAAAAAAATGCACCACCCTAATGGATATATTATGAACAAAAATACAAGATGTCAATGAACCCCGCGATTCATGAATAAAATATTGCTATGTCACTCGCACATTTGCATGGTGTACACGTACTATGTAGACATGTGTGTTCGCATGATCTGCAATCTATCACATACCTGAATTTCGAAGGTTAACAGTAAGGCGTTTATAGGACTAGGAAGTGATTTTGAGTGATTTTTTAGTGATTTTTTCATTTTTTTAAATTATAGTACGAGTCTTGCCTTGTCACTTCTCACTATTCCGATGACTACATAGGTACCATATGAGATAATATTGCCGAAATAAACCGTTGACGTATATGAGTCGACTTATCGATCAGAACCACGCCTCAGGGTTTTTTGGTGTTGGATCGATAGAGAAATAAACACATATTGAATGTATAACGATTGCGAAAAATAGTATAATAATTATTATTGTTTAAATCACAGTCTGATTTGAAAACAGGTAGGTATTGTACGTTCATATCTGAATTAGTTTCGTGACCTTCCAGTTGAATTTTTGAGGAGATATTCGTCGGTTGAGGTCAGGTAAAAACAAAAGAAGTTTAACAATATTAATAAATTATAGCTTGAAGATGGCTGGCTGGGCCCAGCCGAAACGTCGAAAAAAAGAACTCTTCTTCTTTTGTTTTCACCTGACCTCAACCGACGAAGATCTCTTAAAAAAAAATACGTTCATATCCACATACGTAGGTACATCACTAGTACGTCGTAGTCACTATTGGCAATTATCAAATTTCGTGATACAGTGATGTTTGATCTCAAAGCTAATTGGATTTGTCTTTATCTCGTACACAAAGCCGAAAACTCAGTAGTTCAATTCGTCTGCCAATTATTTAACGCCCTTCCACATTAGGTGTAAAAAATCCCAATTTCACGGTGACTTGTACTACATACTGTGCTACGTACCCACTGTCGAAGAGGAAAGGAATCAATGATGTAATAATAGGTCGACGGGGAAGATTTTTTTATTCATTTGAACTCAATTGACACTCATACTTAAACTATGTACATACGTGATCATAAAGTCAATTAGAGATTCTGGTTATATGGTGAATAATAAATTACAGGGTATCAGGGCAGGTATGGTATAAAAGGTATAAAAATTCATCTACCTCACGCGTGTGGGGAGAATGTTAGCTTTGGATATTCATGAATATAATGATATGACTTTTGTTCGGAACGATAAAACATCAATACCTGCAGCTATGAATAGAATGTCGTAAAAATCCTGTGCAACGCACCAATTTGCAGTTAATGTTATGGAAAATTTGTTTTCTATACAGGAAAGTGAACAATATCTTAATCTTAATAGTGATTGATCGATTAGATTACTTTTTGTACGTATGAACTCACATTGTCGAGTTCAAGATTGAAGAATGAAAATCCTAAAGAGGCTATTTATCACAAACAGAAATTCTTACAGATCACTAAATATTGGTATTACTCAGCCGGGTTGTGCGACAAAACAATTTCACAGGGTGTTGTTTTATAGGGAATTCAATTCCCTGCAAAATGTCTTTCTAGAATTATGTCTATAAAGTGAATAGTTTGGCCATTACTAGCCCAAGGCCAACGTATAACTTCTAGTCCCTATACAACTTGTATGTCGAACATGTTTTGTAGATAATTCGAGTTTCTATAAAATCACACTCCGCAAAATTATGCACCATATGTATTTTCCACATATTATTTAAACGGGAAGATTTATAATTCATTAGGATATCTTGTGAAATGAGTTTATAGCGTTATTCTTTCGCCAGAATATTTTCCTGACGTTATTCTATGGAGGGTAGAGGTAAGGAGGACTATCTCTTATGGGGCGTCAGCGGCAAAAGTGTCCGAAAAAGTGCATTAAATAATAGTTCCAGAAGTACCCGAATGGCGCGCGTAAGCAATAAGGGTAACCAATCGCGAGATCTGACCTTGGCGATCACCAATAAAATTCGGAACTTTTGCTACAGCAGCGCCGCCTAATTAACTCGATTTCACGGACACTTTCTATACACGGAGATAGTCCTCCTTACCTCTACCCTCCATACGTTATTCTAAAGAATTTTCCAGCTAGGAGCGAAATGTAAACTGATGTCGTCTGTGGCGACACAATAGTATCTCAGAGTTTCTCTCAATCTCTCCACACTCACTACGCGGCGCATTCAACTCACTTCGCTCTCGCTAGCACCAAACTAGGACTACGCTTCGCATATATACCTATAGCGACCACGAGCGACTACCAATGTTCACCACCAGACACCCCGCGTGTAGGGCACGGCGTGCTCGACTCTCAGCCCTACTGATGAGTCCGGCCGAGTACAGCCGGACGAAACGCAATTCCACATCTTCATAGAAGGTTCGATTCCTTCATCGTCCTAAAACGACATCCCCTAATATAATATAAACGTGAATAAAGTCCAAGGATTGAATTCTTCCTACATAGAAGGTATTTGGAGATTTCACCGGATTATAGTCGTTAATTATACCCGTTAATCCGTTCCCAGATGAATCAGAAAAACGCGCCATTTATTTAGCTACGGACATTTCGGAAAGATCTTTTTTTTATCAGGCATGCTTCGCCGTGATAAAAATTGCATATAAATACAACATTTGGAGTCCAATACATTCGACAACCATAAAACTGTTACTATTCATGAAGAATAGTGAATTTCATATGATGATTCTATCATCCGTCAGATTAATGCCGTTGTTTCATCAAACCCCTCAACCAGATAATTATAGCATTAATTAATTGTATGTGTTGAAAATCATTATAATATATTTCTGACCGAAACGGAAGTGAAGAGCTTGAAATTTAATCGATCTGCACACCCTTTTTTGCACGTAGATAATGAGCAATGAGACAGTGATTCTACCGTATAAATTGCGGATGGTAATTTTCGATGTACGAATTGTAGACGTAGATAATAGACTTGGTAATTACCATTTAAAAGCGGTGGCCAGCGGATGAAGCAAATAGTCGGTATACCATGGCTAACATCCCTAACTACCGTAACCATTGAGCCAGCTACAGAGATGCAACGTCGTCGAGTTAACGATAAGATTAATCTGGCTGCACGACAGTGCCAACGGCAATGTCCCCTGCGATACTTAGTTTTTAAACCTCAAAGCTTAGGGTTTATTTTTGCCATTTTCTTTCAGTTATCAACTCTATAAAGTGTACATATGATATGTATACTATACACAAAAGTGAACGATAACTAAGCTCCACTTTCTGTGCAGTAATCTAAAGAAACATATTTTGATAACTTGACGATACAGTTTTTCGGCCAAGAAGCAATTATACCGAGAGGACTTCTTGAAACTGTAAAGTCGACTGTGCATGTGCGAGTTTCGTCGTTTGCTGAACCAAGCAGGCTGGCCAGTCCGAGTTTTAGCTGTCAGGCTTTGTTTTTAGCGGTGATGTCTAATAAGTAGATACGAATTTTTCAGTTTAAAATCTCAATAATTACGGTAGTGTCACGGAAAGACTGGGAAAGCTTTTATTGTTGAGATTGAAACTTGATGTTATGAGAGAACCATAGAAATTTATTCCGAACAGCTGATTGCTTGCTTCGATTCAATGTATCGGTTTATTGATAGAGGATTCGTTTTATCCAATGACAATATAATACTAGAGGTATAATTGTAAATGATGGGTGCTCGGACGAAGCGAAGCAGCTACTATCGGGCCATAAATCGGGACACGTGGGTTCGACAGACTACATCTAAGTGAGAAAAAATCGGACAGCCTTTGGATACGAATCATTTTCAAGCTTGTTCTATGCCCCGTTAGATCAGCCAAAGATCATTGTTGTATGAAAATCAAGAGGGAAGTTATCATTCAATGTATGCAAAGAAAAAGTAGTTTTTACACATTCTCTTTCGTACCTTCACTTCAGCTCATCGCCATTCTCTCGAAATAGCCGGGAAAAATATTTGAAAAATCATGCTCGATCTTTGAAGCTTTCTGAGTGTAATGACTTTTGAATTTTGGAGAAATTCCCAAAATTATGGTCACGGCAGTGGAAAGTAGCACAAGTGGTGAACTCGAAGACGAGTAATATTGATCACCACTTGGGCTATTTTCTACTGCCGTGACCATAATTTTGGGAATTTCTCCAAAATTCAAAAGTCATTGCACTCAGGAAGCTTCAAAGATTGAGCATGATTTTTTAAATATTTTTCCCGGCTATTTTCAAGAAATGGCGATGAGTTAAAGTGCAGCTACGAAAGAGAATGTGTAAATACTACGTTTTTTTGCATACATTGAACGATAACTTCCCTCTTGATTTTCATACAACAATGGTCTTTGACTGATCTAACGGGGAATAGAACAAGCTTGAAAATGATTCGTATCCAAAGCCCATCCGATTTTTTTTTCACTTAATTTCATTCAATCGTTTTAATTTAAGGCCCATCCATAGTTGCCCACCTCCTTTTGGTCGAAATGTGTCACATATCGATTATTATCCGAGCCCAGGCGTCGAAACTGCAAAAAAGAGATGCTTAGCGCAACTCCTATTTCAATTCCGCACACATACGTCCTAAGAACTGTTCGTTTCGTGCGAAAATAGAGTCTACAGATGGTTTTTACACACTTGGGCTTTCTATTTTCCATAACTTTTTCAACCCCTGTTCATAAGCACCGGAAATTGCTTTGTTATTTTTTGATTGCCAAGTTTATCGTTTTGTTGATTTCACGCAAGAACATAAGTACTGTTGTCTACGACTGAATAAAATTTTGAGTCGAGAGTGATCACATCTGATTCATTACACTAGGAAAACGGTAGGCAAGTAATTTCTAGTGGGGTCCAGATACTTTTGAATACTTTTATCGAGGTCCAGAGATACGAAAGAAAGACGTCAAATGGACCACAGTTAATTCCGGTTAGGATGATGCTATATATAAAAGAATGAAACAATGAAAAATTGCATGACAACATGATGCAAATATGTTATAAAGCTGAAGTTCGTAGCGTAAAGCTCAACGTGCACTATGCCGAAGCGAAGCGATCGGAAATTTTCATGAACATGCATTCTTAATAGCGTGCGTACATACTTCCATAAAAAACATAAGAAAAGCATGTTAATGAAACTTCCGATCGCTTCGCTTCGGCATAGTGCGCGTTGAGCTTTAAACAATTGAAATTTAAAATTTTTAGAACAAAATCACTATTTCATGAATCAAACGTTGTTAGAATCGCAGAATAGGCGAGGTAGGTGTATTTTACTAAATTCGAGTAATTATGCAACGTATTTTGCTATTATTGAACCGTTTAAGTCATGGAATCAAGAATTTTTTCCGATTATTTTGTTCCGTTAAGGGGGGGGGGGGTATGCCCGATTTGTTACCGACATCGCCTATATCTCCGAAACGGGGCTATCAATCGACTTGTCCTTGCGGTAGTCGATGTTTGACGAGTAATTGGTTCGAACTGGTACGTTTGATCGGATGAAATCGGAATTTTTTTTTTTTTTTTATCGAAAAGCGTGGGCGTGCCATTTATTTCGACTTATATCAAAGCCTACGATCGAAAATGCAAAATCGGCTTCCTGAGCCCGATTCTGTATGGCATTCCGAACACAACCATCCAAAAACATCTTTGGTTTCGACAGCGATGAAGAAACCACATCTAATCTACGTTTTTGTGGTAATTTTCCCGATTGTCAAGGGCCGTGAGCGAAAATGGCCGCTCACGGTTGTTGATATGATGTGGTGGTTCGCAGAACGCCCGTGAGATGTCGCCGCACGCCCATTTAAGCTTCTCCTTTTACCACCGCTGTTACGTTGGTACACCTGGTACCACGTGACTCGACCCGCAGTCAGAGGTTAATTACACATTACTTTGGCAATGCGTAATTAAATCGAGTTCAATTACACATTGCCAAAGTAATGTGTAATGAAATGAGTAATTCCATTGAAAATGTAATTAGAAACTCGCAACACTGGTCTACGGCAACTGATGAAAAATGCCTGGTATCTGGAAATGAAAATTTCATGTACACCCTGATTGGTTATGCTGTATTTCAGATTTTTTAAGTGTTCAGCAAACTTGCAAACAAATGACAAGTATTTGTAGAAAAGAAAAAAAAAAAACAATTTTATTGGCGAATCGGGTATGGGTAATTCATGGTTGAAAAGGAGAGCAGACTTTTGTAACAGTTTTTTTTTTACACTTATTTCAAACGAATCTATAGATACTAATATTCTACTAACCACCGTCGTGAAATATGTATAAACCATATATTTTATGTATTTTTATATAATTGTATATAATGGATAGCTGTATAATGCGAGGAACGTATAATATAGAATTATATATGATATGCAGTACAACTACTCACATGATATTTTATATCTCTCTATATTATAAAGATATCTCGCCGCCGCCGCCGCCGCCGCCGCCGCCGTGTCAGTATTTCAGATTCTTTTGTTTTCCCCAGAATTCTTTTGTTTTTCCCAGAATTCCTGGGTTTTCCCAGAATTCTTTTGTTTTCCCCAGAATTCTTTTGTTTTTCGCAGAATTCCTGGGTTTTCCCAGAATTCTTTTGTTTGTTCCCCAGAATTTCTGGGTTTTTCCCAGAAATCATTTGTTTTCCCCAGAATTGCTGGGTTTTCCCCAGTATTACAGATTCTTTTGTTTTGCTGGACCTAGGACCTTTAACCTTTGACCTTTGACCTTTTTATATGTTCGGGAGTCATAAAACAAACACTGGATTTCATGAAAAATGTATATCTCTCTATATTATAAAGATATCTCGCCGCCGCCGCCGCTGCCGTGTCAGTTTTCCAGGGAATTCTGGGTAATATCCCACCTAACCTAACCAACCTAACCCAACCCAACCTAACCCAACCTAACCTTACCCAACCTAACCTGACCCCTGTCCTAGGCTATCCCCGGCTGTACTCGGCTATCCTCGGCTCACCTCGGCTAACCTTGGCTAACCTCGGGTATCCTCAATATCTAACCCAACTCAACCCAACCCAACCTAACCCAACCTAACCCAACCTAACCCAACCTAACCCAACCTAACCCAACCTAACCCAACCTAACCCAACCTAACCCAACCTAACCCAACCTAACCCAACCTAACCCAACCTAACCCAACCTAACCCAACCTAACTCAACCTAACCCAACCTAACCTAACCCAACCCATCTGAGGGTATCTCGGGTATCCTCGGGTAGCCTCGGATATCCTCGGGTATCCTCGGGTATCCTCGGGTATCTTCGGGTATCTTCGGGTATCTTCGGGTATCCTCGGGTATCCTCGGGTATCTTCGAGTATCCTCGGGTACATCTTCGGGTATCCTCGGGTATCTTCGGGTATCCTCGGGTACATCTTCGGGTATCCTCGGGTATCTTCGGGTATCTTCGGGTATCTTCGGGTATCTTCGGGTAACCTCGGGTATCCTCGGGTATCCTCAATATCTAACCCAACCCAACCCACCTAAGGGTATCTCGAGTATCCTCGGGTATCCTCGGGTATCCTCGGGTATCCTCGGGTATCCTCGGGTATCCTCGCATATCCTCGGGTATCCTCGGTTTTCCTCGGGTTTCCTCAGGTATCCTCGGCTATCCTCGGGTATCTTTGGTTTTCCTCGGGTATCGAAAGTGAAAAAATCAAAAATAGTAGTCACACAGATTATGTGAATCCGATTCACGTGGAAGAATTGAAATATTATAAAACTTGACTTCTACCGTTCGTATTTTTATTTTTTGTTTCGACCAAACCGAACACAGTTACTCATTGTTATTGGGTCACAGTTTGCACCTATTATTGCCCATGATTCCCTGCGATACTGACACGGCGGCGACGGCTCTTTGTAGTATAAAGTATAAAGTATAAAGTCTAAAGTTTAAAATATCAATTCTAAATTCTTAGTACCTAATAGCCAATGTGAGGAGAATATGTAATCGGGAGTCACAAAACAAACACTGGATTTCATCAAAAATTCGGTCATTTTCCGGAGAACATACAATCGGATTATTCGGGTCTTGAAACAACTGATAAAATATGGGGGGTTGGCGCGCGAAGCGCGCAGGGGGGCGGAGCCCCCCTAGTATATATATATATGTATTGTAAAACCATGGAAAATGATGGAAAAACGGAAATAAATGAACAAAATGCTCAATTTCGGATTGATTATATATTTTCACTTACCGAGATGTTGGAGAAATCGTTGAAAAGTATTATATTGTAAATATACGTATTGTTAGTCTTCAAATCACCTGTGACTGCGGGTCGAGTCACGTGGTACCAGGTGTACCAACGTAACAGCGATGATAAAAGGAGAAGCTTAAATGGGCCTGCGGCGACATCTCACGGGCGTTCTGCGAACCACCACATCATATCAACAGCCGTGAGCGGCCATTTTCGCTCACCTTGACAATCGCGAAAATTACCACAAAAACGTAGATTAGATGTGGTTTCTTCATCGTTGTCGAAACCAAAGATGTTTTTGGATGGTTGTGTTCGGAATGCCATACAGAATCGGGCTCAGGAAGCCGATTTTGCATTTTCGATCCGTAGGCTTTGATATAAGTCGAAATAAATGGCACGCCCACGCTTTTCGATGAAAAAAAAAAAAAAAATCCGATTTCATCCGATCAAACGTACCAGTTCGAACCCATTACTCGTCAAACATCAACTGCCGCTAGGACAAGTCGATTGCTAGCCCCGTTTCGGAGACATAGGCGGTGTCGGTAACAAATCGGGTATACCCCCCCCTTAACGCTACAAACTTCAACCTCACAACATGTTTACATATTATACCGCGAGGCATACGCACACGAAATTTTTTGTTTTTTTTTAAGCATTTGCAAATTGAATGAGTTATTTGTAGTTTGAGAAGATTTTGTTGGCGGTCCAGTCTTCTACCTTCCGCGGTCCGGATCTGGACCGCGGTCCGCCAGTTGCCTACCGTTGCACTAGGATCAAGCGCGCGGTACCATATCCTTCAAAGCCCTCCACAGTGGTTAGGATGAGTTTCCGACCATGGGTGTCGTACCTCCTAATGCTTGTATTGGCAGCCCCTACACACCCTATAAGTACCGGGAAGAAATCTTAATAGTATACAGTCGACTGCCGTCGATTGCGCATGCGCCAAATAATTTATTTTCATTGGTCGGTAAGATGGTCCCGCGGCCGACTACGTCATAATACTGCCTCGGGACGATCTTACATGACCTTCAAGATTTCTGCATCTGCAAAAATGAACTTTGGCAAGCTGTAGCTTCCAAACGATCCATCCGAGAGCAAAATTCTACTAGGATTTTTTCTTCTTTGTTCGATTATCTACTGGCGGTATTTTTTAGTTTTTTTTCTAAGATCCACGCAAACCTCGATTTTTCATCGATTAGTACTTTGGCATTACGTAACTCCAGAACGATCCATCTGACAGCAAAATTCTACTAGGATTTTTTCTTCCTCCCTCGATTATCTAGTGGCGGTATTTTTCAGTTTCTTTTTTTTAGAGACCCACGCAAACTCCGATTTTCCATTGATTAAAACTTTGGCACCACATAACTCCGGAACGATTGGTCTGGGAGCAAAATTCCACTTGGATTTTTCCTTCCTCGCTCGATTGTCTAGTGGCGGTATTTCATTTTTTTTTATTGTTTTCTATGTTTTTTTTTTTTTTTTTAATTTTCTCATTTATTCAATTTTTTTTTTCAATTTTCATTTTTTTTTTTCACAGATCGCTACAATTTTTATGTTATGATCCCGAATCAAGTCTCTCAAATTCGGTAATCTTTAAACACCTGCATTTATCGTTCTCGAGTTTCCCTATTTGTAGGGGAGACCGGGTACAAAAGTAACACTTTTTTTTAAACTCTGATTTCTAGCTATCAATGATATTTTCGATAAAATGAATATAGCCCTCTGAAACTTTCGTCTTTACTCTACAAATGTACATCATAGTTTTATTTAATATATCTTGGCTTCTAACAATTACAAGGCTGCAAAAAAAAGTGTCGATTGTTACTATCGTCCTGAGCGTCAGGGCGAAAGTAACACACTATGGGGACGAAAGTAGCATCGGGATTTTTTGAACAAATCAGTACGGATACTTCACTCAATCTTACAGGATTCCACAGAATTGATTACAATGAAGTAAAAAATATTATGATATCATCAGATAAACTCCATTTATAGTAAATCAACTAATTATTGAATATTTATGAAAGAATAAAACTCAAATATTCATTTTCTTCACTATTATTGAAATAACAAGTTGATAACAAAAACACAAGAATATTTTGATTGTAAGTAACTTCGAGGCATTCTAAAAATCAATGAAAAAATTACAATAGGTACCTAATGCCTGGTTAACATAACCCCGTGGTGTTGTGTTACTTTCGTCCCCAACCTCATTTTCCAGAATAAAAAAATTATAACTTCCAAAAAACAAACAGAACATAGAACTTCTACACCGCCACTAATAAAGCGACTTTTCAAGAATAATCTAGCAAAAACTCATTGTAGTATTTACATATTTACTACAGGTTTTCATAAGAATACCAAGAATCGAAAAACTTACTTGAGGCGGGAAGAAACACAAAATCTCCAATAAAACGTGTAAATTTCACGCACGGGCACAATCAATGGCTCAAACTGTATCAGTATCGAACACGCTTACTACTATATATAACACACTTTCTAGATTTGATTGTGTGCGTTGTAGGAAGCTTTGTTACTTTCGATCCGCTGTTACTTTTGTACCCGGTCTCCCCTACTTATCTATGTTGTATAGAAACACAACGATTATTCCTCATTATTATGCCTAACGAATCAGAATCATCGCAACTAGTGTAATTTCCGTATCATCATTGCAATGTTGAATTTTATACTAACCACTAATACCTAGGATCTGATTACAACGCCATGTCTTGCAAGATTACTGAATAATCAACAAAAAGAGTACCCGTCGGTCTTAAAATGAAAACTGGAAACTGAAAAATACCGCCACTAGATAATCGAGAGAGGAAGAAAGAACCCTAGTAGAATTTTGCTTTCAGATTAATCGTTCCGGAGTTATGTAGTGCCAAAGTTTTAATCAATGAAAAATCGGAGTTTGCGTGGGTCTCTAAAAAAAAAACTAAAAAATACCGCCACTAGATAATCGAGAGAGGAAGAGAAAACCCTAGTAGAATTTTGCTCTCAGACGAATCGTTCCCGAGTTATGTAGTGCCAAAGTTTTAATCAATGAAAAATCGGAGTTAGCGTGGATCTCTAAAAAAAAAAAAACTAAAAAATACCGCCACTAGATAATCGCAAGAGGAAGAAAAAATCCTAGTAGAATTTTGCTTTCAGACGGATCGTTCTGGAGTTACGTAGTGCCAAAGTACTAATCGATGAAAAATCGGGGTTTGCGTGGATCTTAAAAAAAAACTAAAAAATAACGCCAGTAGATAATCGATCAAAGAAGAAAAAATCCTAGTAGAATTTTGCTCTCGGATGGATCGTTTGGAAGCTACAGCTTGCCAAAGTTCATTTTTGCAGATGCAGAAATCTTGAAGGTCATCGATCTTACCGACCAATGAAAATAAATTATTTGGCGCATGCGCAATCGACGGCAGTCGACTGTATACTATCAAGATTTCTTCCCGGTATGTGCAGAGTTATGATTTACGCCCTGTATATTCTCATGTGGAGCAGCTTCTCCTAAAAGAAAAGGCATATATAACTCAATTCTGAGTTATACTCGACCGAGCGGGATTTCTATTTCCCATACGATGGACACAGAAAATAGATAAACGTTTTTACTACAAAAACTAAAAATTGAGATACAATCGAGTTTGTTTCAGGCTCATTTTTTATGGGAAGGAAATAAAGCTTAAAGTACTCTTGCCCTCTGAACCAATCCCTCATTCCAGGTCATCCTGTAACTTATCAAGCTTTATCTCGAAATCCAGCTATTCGTTTATGAATACTTCAATTCTTACTCTTTAAAAAGAGCCTGAAACGAACTCGATATTTCAATTCTTTGCACTATTACAGAACTCGCGTTTGAGGTATAGTTCTCAAAATTGAGGTACAGGCCTCTTCTTTTTGAAAATAAGAAAAAAAATCAAAAAAACAAGAAAACGCTTTTTTTCTATGAATCAACATCATCTAGCTTCCTTAAAATTTAAAAAATAGTGACCTTCTATAATCTCTCGTATCAGTATTACGTTATGAGATTGTAGACATATCATATAGAGAAAAGAAGCTGTTCTCTACAATAATCGTGCAATCATAAGGATAAACATTTATGGCGCGATGTATTTACTTTACAAACTTGTCCAACGATATAGAAATATTTTACAATCGATTGCGGCGATCTTTTAACTATGAAATAACTATTCTAGATCAACCTATACGTATACGTATACAGGTACTTCGATAGATCTATGCCGGATGATAAGACCACTACAGGTATTATCCGACGGTTCGAAAAACACGATTTGATAATCCAAATACAGTACCGTCCATAAGTTCGGGATCACTTTCTGAATTTACGATCGAGACAAAAAGTCGAATAGGATAAATGTACCAGTGAATGAACACGCACCAGTGAATGAACACGCACCAGTGAATGACCATTTTAGAGTATTTTAGAGTATATCTGTATACAGTGATTTTAACATGGCTGTTCATTCACTGGTGACGTTTCTTAACCGTTCATTCACTGGTACATTTACCCTATCTCGGTCAAAAAAAATTGTAGTCAAATGGCCCGGGTGGCATTCAAAAGTGGAAGGAACCGGCTTCATTTTTCTTCTCTCTTCAATTTTCCAAAAAATTTTCCGCACTCACTAGATAATGTTGAACATGACCGTTTTTTTTGTTGCGATTTTCATACTTTCATAAATTCGCGTGTAATTTTCTGGGAAATAGATATAGAAACTTTTTTCCAATAGGACTTCGGAAGAGGAGAGATTAAGCTGTAAGTCGTTTTTTTTTTTTTCTTGCGATTTTTTTTCGTCAAGTTAGTATTCAACTTTTCGTGCAGGAATCGGTTTTCAGAAAATGCGTCGTAACTCGAGCACTATGGAGTTTTAGATAAAATGTCATGATATGAAAAATATGTATTTTTTAATTTTTCACTTGATCAAATTTTTTCCGAATTTTTTTTTCGATTTTTTTTTTTTGTTCGAATTTTATTTTCAAATTTATGGTACATGAACAAATCCGAAATAAAATAAACAATGAATTTCTTCAGGAATTTTGAAATTTTTTGCATTTTTTCTAAAATTGTTTCTACTTTTCTATATTATATGAATAAATCCGAAATCAAGTTAACAATAATTTCTGCGATTCTTTTGTTATTATATGATGAGGAAATTCATTGTGTATTTTATTTCGGATTTGTTCATGTACCAAAAATTCGAAAATAAAATTGAACAAAAAAAAAATCCAAAAAAGAAGTTCGAAAAAAATTTGATCGAGTGAAAAATTGAAAAATACACATTTTTCATATCATGACATTTTATCTAAGACCCCATAGTGCTCGAGTTACGACGCATTTTCTGAAAACCGATTATCCGCACGAAAAGTTAAATAACTTGACGAAAAAAAATCGCAATTAAAAAAAAAAAAACGACTCACAGCTTAATCTCTCCTCTTTCGAAGTCCTATTGGAAAAAAGTTTCTATATCTATTTCCCAGAAAATTATACGCGAATTTATGAAAGTATGAAAATCGCAAAAAAACGATCATGTTCACCATTATCTAGTGAGTGCGGAAAATTTTTTGGAAAATTGAACAGAGAAGAAAAATGGAGCCGGTTCTTTCCACTTTTGAATGCCACCCGGGCCATTTGGCTACAATTTATTTTGACCGAGATATTCAACTTTTTGTCTCGATCGAAAATTCGGAAAGTGATCCCGAACGTATGGACGGTACGTATATACCGCGAATATTCGGTGGGTTAGAACGATCCCCTTCCTATGGCCAAACCAACACAGGCGCGCACCGCGTGCGTGAGGCTCGTTCGGCAGGGAATAAGGTGCCAGTAGCATTGCATCCCCGTCCGAACGAGCCTCACGCACGGGTGCGCGCCTGTGTTGGTTTCGCCGTAGGAAGGGGATCGTTCTAACTCACCGAATATTCTCGGTATATATATTGTCGATAAACTGTCTCAGAGTACATATGTATACTATATCGCTGTTCGAATGTACAAATTAACAACGCGTATTGCCCAGTAAAAATGCCCGAAAGTGGGGGTTTTTCAGGGGTAAATTGCTTTTTCAACTGAAGCTAGGTGAATGGATACTGAATGATACCCCAATGAAATTTGTGCCCCCAGCCCTCGGCAACCCTTAGAATCAGAAGATGAAAGGCTTAGAATCTCAATATCTCGAAAACTTAACGTCCCGATAGTAAAATGTTTCAACCAAAAGTTGGTCAGAATAAAAGAATACGAATAAAGTTGTAGCAAGTTCAACTCCGTATTTCTACAAATACGGGCGTTAAACCGATGTAAAGATTCGGAGCCAAATCTACATGTCTGCATCGCTTGCACCCACTGATACACTTTTCCTAATGTTCTGCGCGTGTGTCAATCTCGAATCTTTACATCGGTTCAATGCCCTCATTTCTAGAAATACGGGGGGATATAACTTTTCGTGTATTTTTTTTATTCAGAACAACTTTTGCTTGAAACATTTTACTATCGGGACGTTAGTTTTCGAGGTATTGATGTTGTATAAGCCTTTCATCCCCTGATTCTGAGGGTTGCCGGGGGATGGGGGCAGGAATTGCATTGGGGTATCATTCTGTATCCATTCACCTACGTTCAGTTAGAAAAGCAATTTACCCCTCAAAAAGTCTTCACTTTCGGGCATTTTGACTGGACGACACACTTGAAGAAGTAGAAACTTAAGAAAAAATGTAGCAAAACGGAAAAGGTCGATGTAGCTAGTCCCTTGAACAATAGCATCGATCAAGAATAGCGTACTCGGAGTTGCGTTGAACTTCTATAAATCAGTTTTGTAGCCTGTTGGAAAGTCGTGTGTTGAAGTGTCCACAGTCTTCTGTTTTATTTTAGGAAACAACTTTTCACCGTTTTTGTTGAGTTCTACTTGTTGTCTTGTCTTTACTCAGAACTTTTTCACATCCAAACGTTTTACGTCTCACAATGAGTATTCATCCGTTCAATGTGAGCTTCAAGTCTTTAGTGGCTCGATCACTATGGGTAGACCCAAGATCCTTGTCATCTATTCTTTCGAACTCAGATTCGTTCTCATCTTATTTTCTTCGCAGAGTCTCTTTCTATATTTTTGCCTGCAATAAAGACATTTGTGCCAAAGCTTTTGCTGAAGACGCTACCGCCTCCTGATTAAGACGGGTGGTAGGGTCGGGTGGTACGTGACGTCATCAAGGACCAAACTAGCCTTATATATACCTATATATATTCATATACATGTATATATGTGCTATAGACCGAATTGATGAAGGCCAAGGGGCGAGGGTTGAAGGACAAGGGAAAAGGGCGAGATACGAACTGCGCTATTTACATCCGAATTAGATATGGCGATGAGGATCCTGGGCTTGAACAGACATGGCCACAGCTTCTGTTGGTCCAGTCGTTCACCGTTGTAGGGACCGTAATTATCTCTTCTATGATGAATTAGAAATAGTTCAAGTAATTAACTGCTCGAGTTTAAACGGTTTCACTGCAGGATGAAAGAAGTAGTGAGGTACTCCCGATGTACCATTGATCAAAGACTTGAAGTTGAAAGACTAGGAGCGGAGAGGAGCAAAAGTGTTATAGCTGAAGACAATAATTAACTAATGGTTTTTTTTTTTTTTTCCCATCAAACGAGTACAGTGGAATGAAAAACCTGTGAAACATGGCTGCTTAGAAACGTGTGGACATTCGGAGTCTTGTATCATTTTGAAGACTTGCGAAGACTCAGAGCGTGATTCGCACTGCACGAATTTTTGAGTGTACGTTTAGCTTGAACCTGCCATTTAACCCTTGAAATATTATTCATGGAATGAACTTTCGGCTTATGTTAGAATTGGGTTCCCAATTCTACTTGCATTACTCATGAAAATAAATAAAAAATGAACGAAAAAAAACAATACGATACTTCGGGGTGAAACTCAAAAAAGTAGAAGCTTAAATGATCCTGCGATTAGAACTTCGACTTACATCATCACTTTGATAAAATTGTCATACTCCAGAAAATTGAATAAATACATTGATAAATAATTCTACCGTCCCTAATCTTATGAATACTGAGTGATTGATATCTTTTCTTGGAAATCTTCATCAATAGATCAGAACTTCGAGAGTTTTTCCGTAAACTTGTTGATTGTTTGGGAAGCGTTCCAAGTTGTGATATAAAAAAAAAAAACAATCATTGGCTATCTTCGGATTTTTTCTTCTCAGGAAGGAATGGCGGTCCCATAATAAGAATCTTACAGTAAACTCTGAGCAATGAGAGAGTCTTTCTCAAATTTTTTCATCAAAATCAAAGTGGCCCGAAGACCGGAAACCACCTTTTTTCACATTTTTTCGGGTTTTTTTTGGCGTTTTTAGCCCTAATTGTCATTTTTTTAGAATTGAAAATATTATTATTGGAAAGCTGATGAAAAAACATAACTTTCGTGTATTTTGATTTTTTTCTCATTATCTTCGTAATTTATACATACGTGAAATTAACAGATTTTCCAGATATTTCATATAGCTACGCTCCTGCCAGTGCTAAAAATCTGCAATAAATCAGCAAAACTCCCAAAAAGAAGGGTAATCATCTGAGGAAGAAATGAAATTAATCCGAGACCACGACGAAATTGCCGAAATGTGGCCCACTTGAGAAAGAATCCTTCATATGTTACATACCTTAAATGATATATCATCAAAATCAAAATGTTACTAGCTCGATTATAATGGATCAAATCTTTTAAGAATTATAATAAATTTGAAAACAACATGTCAAAACAAGCGGTTTGGGGCTGACCATGGCCAGCCTTTCAACTTCCCGTTTTCGAACTCGTTTCGAAATAAATTAATAATATTAATAATAATAATAATAATGTCTTTAACGGATTCGAATTTTTGAAGCACAATATCGCGTGTCTAATGGCAAAAGGTTGTAAGCGCCACAAAAAAAAATTCGTTTTTTTGATGGCAAAATCTTTTTCATGCAATATTACATCTTTTGGGCATATCCGCAAAAAAAAAATTTTTTGGCCGCTTACGACCTTATGGCTTTAGTCACGCGATATCAAATTCGTGATCAGTGATCCAAAAAATTTCATGGCACCAATTTTCATTCGAATCCGTTCATTCATTCTCAAGGTGTCATCATTTTCATTTCAGTTCTTAGAATTTTGTTATTTAAATAATTCGAAAAGTACTGAACCGATCAGAGCCAAAATCTAATCAGTTCTAAGTTGAGAAAAGCCGCGTCGATTGAGCCTAATTAGATCCGCTGACTCATTCCCGAGATATCGTGGGGACAAAAATTTTGTCACACACACACCTCAAAACGTGGAGATCCAGTGCGGATCACATAGTTTCCATCGTTTCTCCATCCTTTTGACTTAACGATTTTGTAGAGAATTGATCAAGGAATACACTCATATTTTTTTGAGAATTTTATCGCGTGACCCTTGCTTTGAAAATCACGTTTGAATAATATATTTGTTTATAACAAATAAAATTGTTTGTTACCGCAGGATAAAATAAATATATAAAAATAGTGTCATTCAACAGCTTTGGAATGGTTCTTAGATGAAGTCTCTAGGTTGAAGACAATCAAAGATATGACCGTTTGAAGGGAAGTATGTTTTCGATTTTTGGCTCTTTTTCCTGAATTTCACCCCCGTGTAACTTGGAAAATAGGGGCCAAAAAAAAAATATCGTTTGATGAATTTATTTATTCCATAGAACCCCTAAAAAAAATTAGAGCGAAATCGGTAACATCGAGGTCAATTTTTGATTTATTTTGACTGGTCTGATGTGAATGGCTCATATCTGTCTCGTATCATCGCGGCTCGTGCTGCAAACGACAATTGTCGGATATTGTTTACCTTCAAAATCACACTAATGGCCGGTTGCATAAACGTAAGGTTTAAATAACCCGTAGGTTAGCCCGCAGATACTACCCGTTCAACCGTTTTTTCATGTGACAGCTGTCATGAATCGCTGTTAACTTCCGAAAGTCTATGGTTGAACGGGTAGTATCTGCGGGGTAACCTACAGACATTGGGGTAACCCACGTTTATGCAACCGGGCATAATACTATTAGAATATGTTTTGAGACGATCTATGGAGGTTTGTATGTATAATGTCACATGCGATATGTGTTAATAAGTTTGGCTGTATGATAAAAGCCAGAACTCAGAAGGAAAATAAAATGGGCTGCTAGAGCTGCAGGAATAATCGCGTTGTGGCCCGCAGGTTACATACAAATGCAAATGTCACCAGCGCTGAATAAATATGTCCTTTTCTCAGAAAAATTAGCATAAAATCAATTTGCCAAGGTTCTATACCTAACGGTACGTCTCCAGCAGAAAAATATAACGAATGCCTTCTGGTTTCGTTGCTTCGCAGATCGACCTCCGCGATGTGGTGTTTTAATTATTTTATTCGTCTTGCTTCTCAGTTTCCTTGGTCTTTCATCTCTCATTCCTTATATCTCCCTCCGTTTGTATTTATACATTACCGCACTATTTTCCACGCCAATTTATTCGCGAATTTTATACCACTGAGTGGTTAAACTTCGTTATTACTACCTACACTTATGCGGTAGTTGGAAAAGAAATCGCTATAAGTCTCGGAAGAAAGAAAAAAAAGAAAGGAAAAGAAGAAGAAGAAAACGACATCCTTAGCTACTACTCATTTCTGTAGCTCACAATACAACCCAGCAATAGAAATAATTACCGCCATTACTTTCTTCAAATATCTTCAAGTGTACTTCCGGTTTGCCTTTCACACCCCCAGCTTCTGCAGACTCAGGATGCACTGTTTGAGAATACTAATGAGAATTATACCTGTATGATTTGAAAATGAATATAATGCGAAAATATATTCCCAATAAAATTTAGCGAGACTTTTGTGTCACGATATATACATGAGGCTTTCTACGTCAGATTTACCTCTTTTGTACCTCACCCCCTTTGATTTGGATAATTTTTCAGTGCGATGTCGCAACCGACCCAAAAGGGTCTCTGAATTATTTTCAGATTTGTCCAACTATCGACGAAATTGAAAAAAAATCGAAAAGCCGATTCCGGAAACGCCATTTTTTAAAATCTGAAAAAAATCACACGGATTTCATAACTTATAATATGATTTGTAAGCATGACACGATAATGGGATCTCAATATTTACCATTTTTTTCGCAGGTTTTTAGGTTTTTTATGTCAGAACTGGAGTTTTCATCTTTTTAATCGGTCAAAACTTTCTTAAATATTATTGGATTTTAATTTTTCCGAAACTTAGAGAAGTTGAAATCAATTAATATTTGAGAAAGATATGACCGATTAAAAAGATGGAAACTCCAGTTCTGACATGAGAAACCTAAAAACCTGCGAAAAAAATGGTAAATATTGAGATCCCATTATCTTGTCATGCTTACAAATCATATTTTAAATTATGAAATCCGTGTGATTTTTTTCAGATTTTTAAAAATGGCGTTGCCGAAATCGGCTTTTCGATTTTTTTTTAATTTTGCCGGTGGTTGGACAAATCTGAAAATAATTCAGAGACCCTTTTGGGTCAATTTTTCGTGTTATCCCCCCACATCTAAAAAGGACTCAGATTTTTTCTTCAAATTTCTCATGATATCTCTGATTTAGTTATGATTTTTGAAAATGAACACATCTTTGGCGATAATTCTAAAATCTAGAAAAACTCCGAAAAATCCGGTAACAGATATCAAAATTTCTGAGCTTAGACCGAAAGTGGGCCGTCGTTCGCTTAATTTTTTTTTTCTTCTTTCGACTGTCACGATGAAAAAAATTGAAAAAAAAAATGGCACAATGTGAAAAAATGAGCATACTTTTCATGGGTCCCGCTACGCCCCAGAGACCTATTATACCCCGCCTTACCCTATGCAAATATTCTAGCAACTTTACATAGTGATCTGACTTGTGCTTTAAATTTTTTTGAATTTTTTTGTATCGAAGTAATAATAGAAAAAAAAAAATGAAGCGAATACTGGCCTACTTTGGGTTTTGACTCAAAAGTTTCTATATTTGACACAGGATTTTTTTACCATTTTCCAGATTTTAGAATAATTATGGCATTTTCAAAAATCACAAGTAAATCAGACAATTTTTGAGGAATTTGAAAAAAAATTTAGTCACTTTAGGAGTTGGGATAACAACATAAAAAATCATGAACCGAATTAGAAAGGTCGAGAGTTCTATCCAGGTCGATTCGGTATAAAATGCCCCATATATATAACACATTTGTTCGGGTCTTTCGGAGTTTAAGCGTGGTTGAATCATCCGAGAGTAAAAGTGTCTGACACAAATTGACAGGGGTCGCTATTTATTGAGACAATTTTTCCATGAACATGTCAAAACGTTTGTCTCGTGAATATTTTCTAGAATAATCATACGCTATGAAGTTTTCGATGCTTGAAGTAGACACCGTTATTTCATCTACATTTATTTCTTCCCTTATAGGTATATGTATATCTTTGACATATACCATTAATTTCGCGAATGTCAAATCATTATCAATTCCGGTAATAGTACATTCTATCACCCCAAAAATTCAATTGTTGCAAAATTTTTAATTTTGAAATTCTGTTGTTTCTCTTGTTCAGGATGACAAGTCTGTGAAGAAAATATCTCACATAGAGCTAAATAAGGAATGATTTCAAAGCTGGAATTTCAATCTCCAATTGGGCTGTCTTCAAATTCGAAAAAAACAAATTTTTGCACTCCCGTGCAGAAATTCGTCCTGGACTAAGGTCAGGGCCCCAGTTGAGTGGCCCAACTTTGATCTGGGCCCTAGATAGGCTTTATGCCTGGGGCCGGTCGAGAAATGTAACGCTTACGATTCTGGGGCCCGAATAATTCAATTGCCTGGGCCCCTAACGGTATGCCCGCGTAGCGCATCGATACGCTAATTAGGCCCTTGATAAGCCCTCGGTACTTCCCCAGTATCCTTAGTAGAAATTTCAAGCGGGCGCTAGCGAGCCCGATCGGGCTAGCCCTCATATCGGCGCCCCTGATTTATTTTCATGAAATTAAAAAGTAATAATTGTAGAAATTAAAAAAAAAAAACGAATTTGGCATTTTTATCGTCAGTTGATCCTACCTACGCATTGTATCGATGAAATCGCATTTCATATCTATTGAAAACACCACCGTATTATTATCCTCGCCGGGATTTGAACCCACGTCCGCTCGATTTCTAGTCGCACGCCCTAACCACTACGCTAAACTACCATGTAGCATATGACCCATCACTGTCCTACTTGTTCAGGGCCTATCAAAGTGTCAAGTTTTTACTCGAAATATTTCAATGTCATCCAAATTTTGCATCTGCAGGACTAGATTGAAGTCCTTGCATATATTTATATTTATATTTTTATATTCATATTCATGAATATACGAGAATAATTTTGTCAAACAACTATTTTGTTATTGCTTTTTTCATACACTATTATTCGCGTTTATGTATAATGAAAATGAAAATAACATGTAGGGGAGGGTGGAGCACAACGAGCTTCCCAAAGAGAAAAAAAAACTCTTAGAACTATTCGAGAAAATAATACTCACCCCACTGGGGCTCAAGTACGTCATCACAACTAAAATCCAACTATCGAATCCCCAATAAAACCCTTCTGGGGTCGAATTCGGCCATCACAATCAAATCCCTGCTATTCGATCCCCAATAGAATCCGTCTTGGCCCCAATTAGGTCAGCACAACCTAGTCCCAACTATCAAATCCCCAGGGACACTCGTCTGGGGCCCGATTAGGTCATCACAAGCAAATCCTGACCATCACATCCCCGACAAAGCCCGTATGGGGCCCGATTAGGTCATCACAAACAAATCCTAACTATCAAATCCCCAACAAAGCCCGTCTGGGGCCCGACTAGGTCACCACAAACAAATCCCAACTATCAAATCCCCAATAAAACCCGCCTAGGGCCCGATGGTACCTTAGGCCTTCCCCACTTAATTTCTGCACGGGCTGTGCGTGCCTCTAAAATTGAAGTAACATTTGGCTAATTTTTTCTTTTCACTTCAGGAGGATATAACACGACGAGAAAATTAAATACGACGATTTAGCAGGAAGCATTTCAGGATAGACATTCAAACTTCCGAAATGATTCTAGTTTCAATTCTTTGAGATCTTTTTTGACGAAGATATGATACTTTGAAAAGAATCTATACACTTGTTAGGTAAGTGTGAAACGCTACTTATCCCTGTAAAAAGTTTTGTTTTAGCCAGACCGATTGTAATACAAGCACATTGCGGGCAGAGGTGATAGTTGATCCTTGAGGGGACTCGACTAATAGACCAAGCGGCATAGATTTGGAGTGAGCATTTCATGTCAAAAGTGTGAGAAGAAAACCAGCTGCGCTATTGTCTGTAGAATAGTTTCATGTGATATAGTGAGATGTTATTCACTCGAGTTTATTATTCATAACTTTGTTATTAACAATTTTAAGCAAAAAATAGCTTTTTTTTAGTTTTTTGCTTATAACATCAAAACTGTCAGAGTAATCGTGATGGTGTCAACGGAGAAATTGTAGAAAATAAAAACACGAAGAAAATGAGTGGTCGCACGACTCGATGGGACCATTAGTTTAGGAGAAAATCGGGAAAAACCGGCCAAAATGCAGTTTTTTCAAAAATTCATAACTCGGTCATTTTTTGAGATGAAGCGTAGATCCTTAGGCCAGTATTAGTATGTAATGAAAACTTCATATGTGCAAAAGGCAGGTGCTGTCCGATGAATAGTTTTCAATCTGTGGCCATTTGAGTTTTTTACTATGCAATTTTCCAGCAGACCTGAATGCCACAGGTGTGGTCCGATTTCAATTTGCAAAACGGATTTCGAGAGTGGAATTTTCATACTTCAAAACGTTCATCTTGGTTTTGCAGTAAAACGCTGAGAAATATGTTAGAAATGAAGCTGAACATCACCAGAAACGGTTTAGCCGGTTTTTTCCGATTTTCTCCTAAACTAACGGTCCGATCAAGTCGTGCAACCTCTCATTTTCTTTGTGTTTCCATTGTCTACAATTTCTCTCTCGACACCATCACGATTACTCTGACAGTTTTGATGTTATAAGCAAAAAACTAAAAAAAAGCGATTTTTTGCATAAAATTCTTATTAACAAAGTTATGAAAAATAAACTCGAGTGAAAAACACCTCGCTATATCATATGAAACTATTCTACAAACAATAGCGCAGCTGGATTTCTTCTAACACTTTTTACATGAAAAAATCTATGCAGCTTGATCTATAATTGCAATTTGTGAGTTTGGTCAAGTCTGGCTCGGCTCGGATGACCCTTTGGAATATGTTCTGGTTCTACCCTAGCGTCGCGTCATGGCCGCGCCTGTTATTTGCTTTATATAACGATATCTTTGATCATGTTCAGATAACTACCTGCCATTTTCACAGGTCTACTATGACTTTGGTGAACACTGAAGATAAACTCGCAAATATTCTAGCTATTCATCCATCGTTCAATTCATTCAGATCCTCATCCTGAAATGATCAATAATTCAATATTTGACGGGAGAATTTTCTCCAGCCATTTCCCAACACCCTCTCGTCATTATTCACTGTTCTTTTTTTTTCAAATTTCCGTCATTAGATGAACGAACACTGTGTTTATCACTAGGCCAAAAATTATTTTTCAAAAATCTCGAGATTATGCAGCTCCGAGAAAAAAATACTTTTGCTTATTTGACATAATATATAATTTTTTCCATTTTTTTTTTTCATTTCCGTACTCTGTGAATATAAAATTAATTAGTTACACCCAACTCTCTCGAAAGTACATAGGTAGTACAGGTACTATATACTACCAAAAGCACCTCTGGTGCAAAAATCTTTCGCCAAGTACAATAATGTGATCACTACCCCCAAAATAATCTACCAATGAAAATTCCTCCTTAACAAAAGTTATACTATGAAAATGTCTACTTACAAAAGGATTGAAATCAGATACAATTGCCAAGTACATGTCTTTTGTATAATATATACCAACTCGTAAAAAAAAGCCGAAATTAATCCGAAAAAAATAAAAATTTGGAGTACGTAGTACTTGGCGGGCCAATATTTCATAGCACTGTAGGATTATTAACATAGGTCGATTGCTGTTTCCTCTTACTTGTCTACAATACCCAATAAACACTAGTCCGTATAAAAAACGTATAAATAGGTCATATACTCTACGTTTATTCCGAGGAAAAATGTTCCTCAGTTAAACGCATAAGCAGCGTTGATTGAAAACGTTACGTCTATACGTTTAACTTTACGCAATAAACAACGTTTAATACACGTGTACCACTTGAATTTTGACCAAATAATTGTTAGCTCAAAAAAATTTTGAGATATACGTAAAATGAATTAATTACAATATATGAGGCGTTGATCAACAACTACTAATCGTAAACAATCGCACTTTGTTACAAAGTAAGAATTTTGAGATTAGAAAAACTTCGCATTATTGTTGTGGTCGGGATTCGATCCGGGGACGCTCGCATTCGCTTGTATTACTGTTCGCACGCTCTATCGACTACGCCAACCTACTCATTGACAAAGTCAGTCACTTTCTCGTAATTACTCTGGATTTTGCATCTGCCTTAGTGATATCAGTGTTTTAATGTAGCTGAGATGTCTTAACTAAACATCCGAGTGGTAAGTAGGTTTTTTTAATTTAATTTCTTGCCTAGAGTTCCACACATTCTCACTCGATTTCATTATATTGCACGTTCATTATTATATTGGAAAAAACGTATAAATGACGTGTAGTTCCGAGCGTATAATTATTGAAGGAACTGAACATTGTTATAGTGTAACTCAAAATCCGCGAGGTATTCGTTGATTTTTTGGTTTTCGAAGACGTTTTGAGGAAACGTACGCAATACGTATATGATATGTGTAACAGTATACGTACATTAGAGCGTTTCGTACACGCAATTAAATACACGTATTCTTGTCCAGTCTGATCAACGTATAAATAACGTGTGAACGACAGGTTTTGAGGAAACGTTCGTAATACGTATATGATATGTGTAACAGTATACGTACATTAGAGCGTTTCGTACGCGCAATTAAATACACGTATTCTTGTCCAGTCTGATAAACGTATAAATAACGTTCGAACGACAGGTTTCGAGGAAACTTCTGCAATACGTATATGATATGTATAACAGTATACGTATGTTGGATAGTTTCGTACGTGCAGTTGAATACACGTATCCGGGTGCAGTTTGACAAACGTATAAATAACGTGTGAACGACAGGTTTCGCGGAAACGTACGTAATACGTATATTATATGTATAACAGTATACGTACATTACAGCGTTTCGTACGCGCATTTGATTATACGTCTACTTGTCCGGGTTGATGAACGTATAAGTCACGTAAATTTTCAACGTATTCGTTGTCCGAATCATACGTGTATATTAAAGGTACAAGAAGTTATTTCTTCGTTTAAAAAGCGTGATTAATAAACGGATAATATTGGACCACTTATAAACGTGTATGATATACGTTTTATAATAGTATGATGATATATGGATACCAAAAATCAACGAAAAAGACGTGTATAATACGTATAATATACGAACTGGTGTTTATTGGGTAGGCCCGCCAAGTACAACTACCTCCAAATTTTTATTTTTTTCGGATTAATTTCGGCTTTTTTTTTACGAGTTGGTATATATTATACAAAAGACATGTACTTGGCAATTGTATCTGATTTCAATCCTTTTGTAAGTAGACATTTTCATAGTATAACTTTTGTTAAGGAGGAATTTTCATTGGTAGATTATTTTGGGGGTAGTGATCACATTATTGTACTTGGCGAAAGGTTTTTGCACCAGAGGTGCTTTTGGGGTTGATATCACCACTTTTTGTACAATTTTGCTTGACCACCTGATAATTGTGCTCGCTCGCTCGTTTGGGTATTCCTATATCCTCGCTCGCTTGTCAACGTTCTGCCAATTCCGTCGATGAGTAGCTCAATGCACGTACACTATATGTTTCATACCATCTAACACCATTGATAAGCAGTAATGTTAAATGTGGCAGAATGATATAAATACTTTTTCTAACATTTTACTTGACTACCTAATTATTATGCTCGCTCGCTACGCTTGCTCGATCGGATTTTCCTATGTCCTAGCTCGCTGGGCTCGCTTCGTTGTCAACATTCTGCCAATTATTTCGATGAGTATCTTCATGCACGTACGGTGATGCATTTCATACTATCTGAATCCTTTGATGAGCAGTAATGTTAAATGTGGTAGTATATTAATAGAATTACTTTTTGTAAAATTTGGCTTGGCTACCTAATAATTGTGCTCGCTTGTACACTCGCTCGATTGGGTTTTCCTATATCCTAGCTTGCTAGGCTCGCTCCGTTCTCAGCATTCTGCCAATTGTTTCCATGAGTATCCCAATGCATGTATATGTACGCTGATGCAGTTTATATCATCTGAATCCGTCGATAAGCAGTCATGTCAAATGTGGTAGTATAATATAAATATGTTGAAAGCACAAAGGCCTGAAATAATGACACACGCTATCATTCGTTGCTTTCCAAGCCCTGTTCTTGATATGTTCTTGTGTGCATGTATTAAATATAATATATTTGGCCCATTGAATACACGAAATTATTTGGAAACGAATAATAATATACTAAAGACCTGCCACGTTGAATGAAATCTTTGTCACTTATCAATTTATGTTGTAGACTGAACTTTATGCGATTCAATAACCGTATACCTATGACCTAACCTCAAAATTGCACGCTTTGTCATTTCATGAGAGATTGTTAGAATTTCGCCCGCCACTCTAAATGTGAATTTCATCAAAATAAGTAAGTATAGGAAGCATAAAAGAGAATGAAATTTGCAAAATGTTTAGATGTACGAATATGAACAGAACTGACAGCTCTGTCTCGTAAGCCCATCTGTCCGTATACTCCGTGGTCTAAGATAGGCAATCGATTCGCGATCATACGTCATCAGCGTCGACAAGAGCGCCATCTGACAACTGATATTGAGTACTTATAGCTCTGCTGTCTAGTGGTGGCCACTCTTTCCTAATTTTCATCTGCATAGATTTAGTGTACTGTGAGATGTGAGATCTGGCTGAATGTTCGACTACATGTCCGAAAGGACTATATGTCATAAAAGGATGAATTGAAAAATCTGGCTGAATGCGGTGAAGACGACGAAAAATTTTGACCGAAACGTGTACTCAGAAACTTAGAATAATCATATCTGAGCTCTCCGTTCACTGATTCAATCGAAGTTGGACTCAAATGAAGGCTCTTCCTGCCCACAATCTGAGATGAATATTCCAATCCCATGGATTTCGCGAAGTGCAAGATATAAGGGAAATACTGTGTCCCCACCACGCCGTCCAGCTCCCGTACGGGTATTGGTAAATGGTAAGTATGATGTTGCCGTCTGGTGGTAGAAATTGAAACTACTCCAATCGGGTCAGCTATCACGAGCGTCTTATGCATAGTGAAAGAATACTAAACTTTTATTCAATTATTTAACACTATTAGTGTTGGATAACTGGAGGATTTGAAAAAAAAATCCTTATCAGATATTTTTCGCAGTCATTATTATATTAGTATTGAGAAAATAAATTCAATCTAACGATGGAAAATACTGGAGATACTTCAGGTGCACTATTTCCATCGAAAGAAAATAAAAGCAAAATGTTTTGCTGTGTTTATGGATGCAGCAGTAAATCTTGTAAAAACCCAGATGTTCGGTTTCATTATTTTCCGAAACAAAATGCAAATTTTGTGAAGATTAAAAATGCTTTTGGAGACGATGAAAAAATTGACTGCAGAAAAATGTGGCAACGAGTTTTAAAAATAGGAAAGGAGTACACTACAGAATACATGCAAGTTTGTTCTTCGCATTTTAAAAAATCTGATTATTTTTCACCAGGTAATAATATTTATTTTTTGGATAGATTGTTTGATGATATATTTTTTTTTTTATTTTTTAAAATAAATTGAAAACAATATTTTGCTTTGCAGATTTCGGTTCTAAACGCAAAAGATGTTTGAAAAAAAATGCAGTACCTTCTTGCAATCTGCCTTATAATGGTAAAAATACAGCATTGATTAAAGCTGCAAATAATGACAGAGAGGCAAGAAGATTACGAAGAGATAAAATATTTTCACCCAATCAACCGGCTCATCTTACAAAACCGAATACATCAACTAATTCAACTAGTGTTAATTCGACTTATGAATCTGATGATCTGAGAAATCTAGATATTTTGGATCACAATGCAAATTCTCCGATCAATCCGACCAAAAATGATAATGGATCTGTTGCTGAAGTACCGTCAGTCGAAGAATATGAGACGGCTGAAAAAAGATTCATTGATATTGGCATTCAGATCAGAAATGGAGATTTCGTGAACGATTTTTGTGATATTTTACAAACTGGAAAAGAACTCAATACATTAACTGGAATCGTAAATTTTGATGTATTAAATACTGTTATCGATGTTGTGAAGCTCGCGTTTCCAAAATATGAGTCAGAAAGGATGCATCTTCGAAGTAAAATCATCATGACTTTCGTCAAATTGAAGCATAATTTATCGTATGCAATCTTATGAGTCATATTCAAATGTTCTTCTGACTCACACTGCCGTAAAACTATTCTTCATATGATCGATATGCTTTACATCTGCTTGAAAGAAGGAATACCTTTTCCGGACAAAGACGAAATCTCTAGGAATATTCCTGTATGTTTTAATGATTTTAAAGATGTTAGAGTTGTCTTAGACTGCACTGAAATTTTCATTCAAAGACCAAAAAATTTGTGCTGTCAACAAACAACCTATTCACGGTACAAAAGTGCATATACGATCAAATTTATGACCGGAGTAACTCCCGGAGGAATGCTGTCATATATCAGTCCAATGTACGGTGGAAGGGCTTCAGATGATGCTATATTCGAACAATCTAAAATATTAGATCTGCTAGACAAAGGTGAATCAGTAATGGTCGATAAAGGATTCAGGGTTGATAAATTATGTAAAGATAAAGATATTCATCTCATACGACCTCCGTTCAAAAAAGAGCAGCTTCAATTCTCCAGAGAAGAGTCACGATTAAATGCAAAAATAGCAAGAGCACGAGTTCACGTGGAACGTTCCAATCAAAGACTTAAGGTCTTCAAAGTCTTGGGCTCTCGAATGCCGATTGGTCTAGTTAAAAAAGGCAAGGAAATAATAACTATCATTGGTGCAGTTGTCAACTTGAGTTCTCCTATTTTAAAGAATGATAAATTTATGTCATGAAAGATGGATTGTTAATTTTATTACAAAATAAAGGTTTGATACAAAATTTAAACAAAATTGGAGATTTTTGATGTATTCATTTGAACTTCTACAAATTTGTATACTCAGTGGTTGCTTTCATATAAATTCTTCAATCATATTACCTACTTATCTTTGCATGCAAAATGTAACATTTCGTTGAAAAATGTTAGTTTGAGAGATGAAAATAAGTCTTTTACAAATGTCTCATCAAAATCAACAGTAAACACTTCAATACTTTTGTCATGAGAAGCAAATAAAATAAAATCAGTCGTTTTAACATTTAAAACAGCCATTCCAAATTGAATCTGGCCATAATATTTATGTTTCTTCTTTAAAGTTGAATTGTTATTATCATTAGGATTCAATTGAATATAATCTATCTTAGAAATTATTTCATTCATACTAGATGATTTGCCTCCATATGGACATTTTATTTCTATCAACTTAACTGGTGTCACACCTTCAAATATAATACCATCTGGGGAATAACCAAGCCAAGGGTTGTGTTTTGGAATTACAAGTCCGCATTGAAATACATGAGCTGATGTACTTTCTTCATATGCTGTTCGGGCGTGTGATTCAAATTTTAAACCGTGGTTTACATATTTATTATAAACGGATTTGGGATTAAAATATTTCAACGACTTATTTTCCCAATTAGGTTTAGGATTTTTCCGATACGTATATAGTTCATAACACCGAGAGCCAGTTATTCTGAACTTTCGTTCTTTCTGCCAGATACTATAGTAGTTTTTACTTTCACTACAAATGTTGAAAGGATCTCCCATTAATTGTTCAAAGATGTTTTCGCAACATTCTCGTAGAGGTCGGAAAGGTTGTTCAGATAGTTCACGAAGGACTGATGAAGAGGATTGATGTGAAATTACACATTGGATAAGCTGAAGGTAATCAGATGATAAAGGCTCGATAGTAGGATGCAGTGGAGCATGCCTTCCAGTTCTATTATAAATAAATGGTAAAAATTGTATAAAATATGATGCAAAAATGAAGACATCTTTCAAAAAATCAAAAACTTTGATGAAGTAAATATTCTGTAATCATCTCGATTTGATAAAAAAAAAGTTGATTGAAGTAAAAATTTCATTTATCTATACAGAATTGATTGAATTATTTTAGTGAAAAATAAAAGCGAAAATTAAAATTCATTATTATATACAAAATTGATTGAGGTAAAAATAGTATTATTTTCTTATCGAACAAAAAAATTATAAAATTTAAACAATTCTGATGTGTTGATTGCTTCAACAACTAATCAAAAAAATATTTTCAATTCAATTTACTTCATCCTAATTTTCATTGAATGAAAGTATCGATTATGAAAGTAAATCATTCACGTCCGTACGCGTGCTCCGATAGGGTGGATTTCAAATTCTTCGAATAAAGTTTTTCTCTGATTGACTTCTTGACGTCATCTTCTAATTCCGGGTGATTTTGTTCAATATTAAAACAACTGTGATCATGCAAAGGCTTTGGTTTGTATTGCTCTAAACAAGCATCACGTGGTGCACTCCAAAGACATTTCCTGTCTGTTGATGAAACCAGTTTGAATCCAGTCAAATCATTGCTAAAATCATGAAAATGTACATTATTGAGTGTAGTAAAAAAAAAAAAAAAATTAGGGCGAATAATTTTGTCGAGGATTATTCAATATAAATGATATAATTCCAACCTACCGTGTACATAATAATAATACTCCAGCACTATGCTTGCATCTTTCACTTAATCCAGCTGTACAACTACATACTGACGACATAACCTTGCCAGTTTTAGCAATCACTGTAGTTATTTCGTGAGGGTCTCCGCGAGTTTTTGATGATTGTAAACAGTAAGACAGTAATTCATATTGTTCATTATTCTCATTCAATATTCCCGTATAAATTAAATGATTAGAATTAACGATTTGCTCTCCTTCGATAAAATTCCGGCTTCTCGGCGTAGAACCCAAATAATCCAAAATTTCACTTAACAATAAGAACATTATACTTATTATTACTCGTAAAAATATTCTGTAGATTGCTTTTTATATGGTTCAATTATAAATATTATTTACTAAATGGATGTGTTTATATATGATTTATACACTGATGCATCAGCTGACCCGATTGGAGTAGTTTCAATTTCTACCACCAGACGGCAACATCATACTTACCATTTACCAATAGAGACTCGTCGAGTCCCGCGCGGCGTATATACCTATATATATCATATGTGAAATATTTTTTTTTTATTGTACTTGGCGCGAGACTCTATCGAGTCTCTTGATAAAGCTATTTGCGTGCAAATTCGTATAAGGTCGGAAGATAATATTTTTTTTTAATTGAAAAATATTATCATACATGTTAATTATTAATCACTATATATACTGCCCAGAAAGAAAACGTGACAATTATTACAAAGGTTATTCTTGTTAGTTAAGCATGTCTAGGTATGTGTAGATAAAAATGTTAGGGGATCAGCCGTATTCAGATTTTATCATATGACTGTTCAGAATATGTATGGTTTGTGGAACTAAATCACGGATAACTTATTTGACGAGTGAGAATTCGGTTATTATTGATAGACACTTTTATCGTCGTAGGATATTCCCCCAGAGAACCGGTACCATATAGCATTGAAATATGATCTGTTCTTCAGAGCGTTCCGATTTCCATTCTAACAGATATATTCTGCGGAATCGAATGGGGAACAATATTCGCCAGAGAGCTGTACTCGTCCTGAATAACTAGTCGCGTTCAATATTGTGCGGTCTCATTTTTCTATTGGATTGACGTTTTATTTCAAAAATTCCCAAGCATATTTCTTGACACGTACAGCTACGTACTAAATCGACGCAGATATATCTGTCATTCAACCGTCGTTAGGTACTTATGTTCGACCATCAACGACATCTTTTTTTTTCATTTATCTAAAAATACAAGAACTGTTATTGTCCGGATTGACAATTAAAACAAAAGCTTGAAAAGTCTTCGCGGCCACTTGATTTGTAACTTCACCATGTACCAATTAAAACGGAACGATTCGGACCTTGAAATTACAGGACAATGACGTAAGACTGTCTGATCTCATCAACCGAGTGTCGTGATTGTCGATTCTTCATTCTTAAGTATATTTTTAGATACAGAAAAAATATTAAGAGGGTTAGGCTGGATCTGAAGGCTTCTTACTCATGGTTTCTGATCAGAGATCATCGCCAAAGTTATAAGATCAGTTTGTTCAAACTTTTCTACTCAATAGTCCAAAGAGTCTCTATCGCTTTGTATAAAAAAAAAGCTCAGTGGTGTTAAAGATTCTGTAGTTTTTATGACCACATAAATTTATGTCCATATGTTACTGCAGGCTAAAAACCTCTGGTATTTGAATACTAGTCTACACAGTATACAGATAAAATACCAATAAATACACATTGGTATGTTAATAAGTATTCAAACATCAATCACTGTAATAATTCTTATCGTTTTTATCGACAGTTACAAAACGTTTTGCCGGTCAAGTAGATTTACTTAGCGACATAGCAAGACACAGCAAGTTCTGGAATATCTATATCATTCTCAATTTTAGATATGCGACCAGCGCCAGATTAAGACTTCGTGGGGCCCAGGGCTGAATCAAGAGCAGGGGCCCTCTCAAGACCCATCCCTAGTCACCCACGTCCTTTCGGTCGAAAAAGGACACATTTCAATCATTATCCGAGCCCAGGCGTCAAAAAACACAAAAAAAGGCAACGCTGCGCAACTTCAAATTCCATTCCGAACACATACGTCTAAAAAAATGTTCGTTTCCTGCGAAAATAGAGTCTACAGATGGTTTTTACATCATTCGTATGTTTTCGAATTCGATTTTCTCGGTTTATTACGTAGGAACAATTTGTAAACTCTATTTTTGCACGAAACGAACATGTTTTTGGACGTATGTGTTTGGAATTGAGCCGTTCGCTACAACAACAGCTTAAGTCGACTTAAGTGATTTTTTCAGAGACACTTATCTCGGTGTTCCGTACACTATTAGCTATATTCCCTGTGAATTTCGGATGTTTCTATCGACTTTTGACGCTTCGATGACCATAACAAGCGGCGTGCGCACCGTGCAACCAACCAACCGTCGAATCTTTAATCGTCTATTTTCGGCCAAAACTTAAGTCGACTTAAATGGTTGTTGTAGCGAACGACTCAATTGAATTTGAATTTGCGCAGCGTTTGCCTTTCTTGCGTTCTTGACGCCTGGGCTCGGATAATAATCAAAATATGACACATTTCGACCAAAGGAGGTGGGTGACTAGGGATGGGCCTTAAGAACAGATTTTACATTATTTGAATTATTTGAATGTAACATCGAATTATGTAAAATTATGTAATAAACTCGCGCGATTCCTCCTATTTTTTTTACGAATTAAAACATGCGTTCACCGGCTCGTGCTGTTCGCGACACTTTGTCGTTGTCTCTGTAACATTGTCTGTACATGAATATGTTTTCAGTATGCACTACACACTAGGGTGGTCGTTAAAAAACAAAAATTCCACGCCACCCCCTCAAACTGTAGTGAATGACGAAAAAGAAAGTACTGCAAAATCTGAAATCTCTCAATTGAAGGGAACCCGCGCCGCTTCGCGTTCGAAGTTTCAAAATTCGCTTTTTTTTACTTTTCTTCACTAATTAGCTGTATCAGCGTTTTTTTTTCATATTTGTTCTATTTAAAAACATATTTGATGACGTTACAATATTCTATGGTGTTATTAATACCTATTGCTATGAACAAGGATTTCAAATTATACGCCAAGTTCCCCAAAAAACGAATTTTAATGGCAATTATATTTTTACATGATATTTTTCATTGAATAATACATATACAATTATTATCCTAGCTAAATTAATTAAATAATCAGTCATTATAAATTACGAGCAGTCGATTATAGTATAACAGCTGTTTTCAAGTGTCAAGTTTTTGAATAACGGGTAATAATTTATAATTACTGATTATTTGATTAACATAGTTAGGATAATAATTGTTTGTGTATTATTCAATGAAAACTATCATGTAAAAATATAATTTTCATCAAAATTCGTTTTTTGGGGAACTTGGCGTATAATTTGAAATCCTTGTTCATAGCAATAAGTATGTACTAATAACACCATAGAATATTGTGACGTCATCAAATTTGTTTTTAAATCGAACAGATATGAAAAAAACCGCCGATACAGCTAATTAGTAAAGACAAGTAAAACAAGCAAATTTTGGGACTTCGAACGCGAAGCGGCGCGGGTTCCCTTCGATTGAGAGACTTCAGATTTTGCAGTACCTTCTTTTTCGTCATTCACTACAGTTTGAGGGGGCGGCGTGGAATTTTTGTTTTTTAACGACCACCCTACTACACACGTACAACTTTCAATTTATTTTATTTTTAACCGTAGAAAAAATTAATAGTATCATCTTATAAAACTTAACGAAAAATTTCAGCACTATCAGAATAAATTTTGAATTAAATGATATCAAAGTTAGCTTTTCTAAAGAATAAATGGAACAGAATTAATCTGTTTTGGTCATCTACTGAAAGATTTCTTTTTTTGTACAAAGTTGTTTTCAACAGGTTCGCTGCGGCGGCGGCTCTCAAAAATGTTGCTCTTCATCCACAGTTTATCTGAATGATACGAAAGTATGCGCATGAATCGGTATCTGGACCCCTATTCTGTAACTTTTCGTTAACGAAACGATCGAATCGGCTTGCTTTGTCTTGTTCGGTAGATCTGGCTTTTCTGAAACCTTATTGGTCGTTGATGTTTCATCCGTGCGGAAAGTTATCGAATCGATCAGATGAAAAGTTACAGAATAAGAGTCCCGACCCTGCCATTTGATTGCTCATTCCAGAAGCTACCTATATAAAATACGAAAAACGTCATCAAAAATCTCTTTTTCGGTTTCATTCATCAAGCGTCATCATTAAAATTGATGACAAAAAAAAAAAACATTTTTCAATGCTGATAGATCAGAAGGAACAAAAGACAATCTTTCGAAATTAAAATAAGCTCCATCACTTAACAAATACCTGATCCCATTTTAAATACAGATGAGGATTTACGATTAGCACGCGTATGCAAAGCCTATACATCTGTAGGGCCCTTTCTAGAATATTGCGAGTACCATCAATTTCCCTGAATTGATTCTTTTTAGCGGGAATGAACTCTACATTCTTCAAAACAGATTCCAATCATGACATGATTTTTGGAAAAGAAATCGCAACTGAGAGTTTTTGAATAGTAGCCCCGAGTAGCCCCCATGTATATGCTGTTGTGATTCTGTGAAAAGTGGATCGAAACAACCTCTTCAAAAATATTTTTTTCACGATTTCATGAAATTTATTGTAAATATGTTGGAGAGTATTTTTTTTTTTTCGAAAACGTGTGTTGGGGGAACCCCCTGGAACCCTTGGGGCCCGAGGCTATAACCCCTGCAAGCCCCCCCCCCCCCCCCCTTAATCCGGCGCTGTATGCGACATACGATTCCAACGACAGGAGATTATTTTTTGTGAGGTTTTTATATACATATAGCAGCGGTCAGCTGTCTCAATCTTGCAAATTTAGGTGCGAAATTCTTATTTCGTGAAAATATCGTAACTTTGTACATGGTTGGGGAGGGGGGGCACGAATACGAGAACAATTCGGCATTTAATCTACCGGAATAATTGTTTCAGCCTTCGTAACACGAACAAAGCCCTGCCAAGACAATGGTTCAGGGCGTGACAATAATGCGACTATAAGGATATACAGTATGTAGCAGTATGCACGTCTCTACGAAGGGAGAAGGGCGATTGCACGCGTCGTTATTATTGTTACACCATGTTGAATGGAGCAAGAGATTGTTCGCGGTTGTTAGATAGTGTCGGATTGTACACGTCATGTAATTAGCAACTCCTTGACTCGCCTAATTGAATCACCTATTATCCACTCGTTCGTCAATATCAAACACAAATACGAGTCGAAACAGACACGTGGGAAGCATCAAAGTTTAACGTTTATTTTAGGAGTGCCGAAATACCTGAAACATGACACGTTTCTTCACCACGGTTACAGACCGTTCAACCCTGACCGCAGCTAGACCCAGGGAATTCAGGGTTTTCCCCAAGTAGGAGGAAGCCAAATCTTTAAGTTTTATCGTAACTCGCCAAAAACAAGTTTTTAGTTACTCCTTCTTCGTGAGGCAATGTTATAGTCCTTTTTTTACCGACCGAAATTGCAGATCTATGTCCTGTCGTGAGATGATTTTTCCTTTTTTGTTTGCAGTTGTCATATGTGGAATGCGGAACTATACATACAGCCAAGGAAATGAAAAATAATTCAAAAACCTGTAATCGTCGGTAATTGATTTGTAAAATTTGATTATTTTTTTCATTGTAATCGAAGCGATTTATCACTTTTTTCAATTTTTTCTTATCAAACCATTAAAAAAAAGGAAGACCCACTTTGGGTCTAGGCTAAAAAAATTGGATATTTGACACAGGATTTTTCAGGATTATTCCAGATTTAAAAATTATGGCCAACGATGTGTTCATTTTCAAAAATCATAAGTGAATCATACAATTTTTAAAAAATTTGAAAAATACGAGTCCTTTTCAGAATTGGGGCGATAACATAAAAAATCGTGAACCGAATCGGGGAGGTCGAGGGTCAGGCCGAGGTCAATTTGGTATGGAATACCCCATGTATGTATCTATCATCCACCTCAGTTACGACAATCCCTGAAACCGTGTATAATTTCAAAATTGTTCCGAAAAATGCAACGGCAATTCGAACTTCCTCGGTGACTGTAACATCTCTTCCGGCGTTGTTTTGCTGTAGACTGCAAGGCAATTAATTGAGAGTGATTGGTGGACAGTGCATGGCAACCACGCGAACAGATAGGGCTGCTCTTGGCATATAAATCCTCGTTAAAGTAGTTCACGTGAGTCAAGGCCGCGTGCCGACGCTGGGGTATTGAGATTTAAAGAGCCTACATAGTGGTGCCTGTGCAGACATAAGTCCCGAAGCGAGTACGCTCGATAAATAATTCATAAACCCCTTATACAGCGTGTTAATGCGTGTGAAGATGTGAGGCCGTATCGGCGCGGATTTAATTAAATAACTTGTTACTTTTTCGAACGATCCTGACGCGATATGGTGTGAACATACGTGTCGCAACGTCTGCATGGCAATTCATTGCTTCCAAGGTGGCGGAATTAATAATAATAAAAATGCATCAACCCAAATAGTCCAATATGCTTTAAGAAATTTCAAACACGGGTATAGCGACGCAACGCCATGCCATGCTCAGATATTAATTATTGTGCAATTTAAGCCCTTTCGACATCACCCGCAGGGTCAAGCAGCGAGTTCTGCAGTCATTAACAGCTTTGTTTCCATCTAGGTGTATAAAATGGTGTCACAGAGGTAGCGATCTTTTTTTTATTCCGGCTAAATTTGCGAGAAGAATATATATATATTGTAACGTGTTCGGCTTATAGCCAAATAGCCGAACCGTACATAGTATAGGCGATACACTCATACCATTACATATCATGACATAGAGCAGGGCCCGGCACACTCATTAGTCCAAAGAGCCAAATCCGTAAATCCACTAAACCCGTTCACCGGCACTAATCCTTTTAACGCCATTTCTTGGATTTTGGTAGGTATTGGTGGGAATATGCAGGTATGAAAAGACTCGGACGGTCAGACGCAGTTCTTGCCGTCGCAAATAGAGCAAACCACCCCTCAGTTCCTTTCATTTCTCCTGAACGCTGCCCCTACCATCGCACTTCCAGGTAAGGACGAGTGACCGTTTTCAGGTAGACCGAGGGGACTTACGGCCGTAGTAATTGACACTTAGAGCCAGGCTGGCTCCGAGAGCCCGGCCGTGCCGGGCCCTGACATAGAGTAGCGTTAACGCGCACTATCGCTCACGCATAGCAGATCACCAGCTATGACGTCACTGCAAATATATAAGGCGACCGTCTCACGGCTCGTGAGCGGACTTGTGCCAAAACGGCCAACCGACTCATAGCATTGTTAATTTCTCAAATTCATAAATTCTCTTTTCTCGACCATAGAAAGACCCAAAGCGGGCACAACATTATAAATTTCATTTAAATCGGATAATTAGCCAAAGCGGCAATTATACCAAAAACAAAGTCAAATCATTGTCTTAGCCAAAGCGGCATTACAATAAAATTCAAAATCAAATCTAAAATAAAAGAAAATCAAAAAGCAAACTCAAAGTCCGGCCATTGAGCCAGCGCGCGTAGTCTTAAGGAAATTAGGTTAAGTAAAATCATTCATTCCATTCATTCATCATTCATCATTATTATTTTATGTCATGCATTTTCTTTATAATTTTGTAAATAGTAAGTTCTTTCGGAACACCAAGATTCCTTGTTCAAATAAATGAGAAAATGATTGAGTAATCATTGAAATATCAGGAATCTGATCTTGACCACTATTTTCTTATAACCTTGTTTTTCTAACTTTCTTTATTTTTCAGTCAAACTAAAATCATTTATTAGCGAGAAATCAGTATCGGTGCGTTGATCTCATTCAGCAAGGTAGCTCTATAGCACCTACCTTAGTCTGGTGAGTGAGACATATCCCAGATCTGATTAAAACGGTATCGGTGCGTCAAATTCAACAGCTGGATAGCTCTATAGCACCTATCTGAGTCTGGGGAATTTGACATATCCCAGATCCGTAGGGAAGCAGCTCTGTTAGTGAAAAATCTATCATAGTCCGTATTAGGGTAAATTGAGGGTTTTTTCAACTTTTCCCAGAGGAGCTCCAAATATCATAACCCGTAACACTGTACTCACGCGAACTAGCATAATTTCACCAGCCTTCTGCTGGTGAAACATATGCAATAAGTTGCAATATATTAAGGTGGTCGTTAAGTTCTAACATGTACTTGCCACCCCTTGAATCGATAGATAATGACCCCAAAACACTGTGTAATTTTTTTCAGCCCTTTAACTTGATTGCAAAGGGTGCCGAAATCAATTTGAAGTTGAAAAAATTGAAAAATAAATAAAAAATTTTCCTAATTTTTGAGTAAAAAACCGGGAAACAAATATAGAATAACAAAAAAACGAAATATTTTCGGCAAAAAAATTTATTTTATGGTAATCTTATCATATTACATCTCTCTCTGTTTCGTCCTTCAACGACTTAACGCTCTTTACGAGCATGTAGTCGAATATTTATTTTACATCAACTTCTCATCCATGGGCGCTCGCGTAATAAATTTCATCACATTTTTTGAATTTATTGCTCTGATTATTAATAATATTCATGCGTTATTTCGTTCTTATGTTTTCATTTTCCTGCAAATACTTATCTTGTTCTTATACTTGCGAATATATCATATATGTTTATAATATATTGGTATGAAGGAAAACTTATTGTGGCGGATATTACGTTGCTGTCGTCAAAGATATTTCATAAGTGTTGAGGGTGGATGATTTTCGAGTTGCCATTACAGGGAATAATACGTTTTTTTTTCAACGAGAACACAGGTGTGGTTCACCCTGACATAAGGGAATATGTGAAAATAAACGGAATAAATTTTGCATATTTTGGTAAATATATAACGAAATAAAAATAAGAATCGATCTGTGGGCACCTGGAATTGTGAATTCCTGTGGCTGGTTTTCGAAAGCTTTTCATTCATATTCCAAAAAGCATATTGTTTTTATCATGTGGCTTACGACGTATGAGGAATTGAACTAAAAGACCATCGTTGCTCGTGTGAAAATTCTCAAAATAATTCCGGACACTACATGGTGTCTAAAAAAAATCAAAATTTTATTCTCTCTTTCTACTTTCACTAGTAAGTTAGTTTTTCAAACGGAACGAATTCCCCCACGGGATCAGCTCTATATCCCGACCTCAAGAGGTGGCCTACAGGCCATATTTCTATGGTAATATATTTTTTTTTAAAGACTAAACTTTTCCCGACATCCGATCTTTTTTAAACTCATTGAGAATAGGTTTTTTGGGTCGGTGATTCCAAATCTGAAGTTGAGATACAACAATTTACAATTGCAGGTCCAATACGGCGTACCTACGGAAATTGTAGAAAGTACACAATTCCGCATAAATAATCGATGGTCTTCGGTACCACTTATTTCAAATTTTAATTGAAAAAAATTCAATATTTACATTGACGGCCACTCAAAACCCCGAGTCGCGATTTTCGTTCAGCCTACTTTTTTCAATTTTGATCGTCATTTTAATTTTCGTATCTTGACTTCAGCTTGGAAATAAGTGACCCCAGAAGACTCTTGGTTCGGAATAAGTAACCAAAAAATCCCCTTCTGAGTGAGTTTCGAAAAATTCGCATATCAGGAAAAGTGCAGGAAGCAAAAGGTGAAACGAACATGAAAAAATGGTTCGCGTCCCCTCTTAAAATTGAGATGTAGAGTTCATTTTGTGAGAAAATCTTATTCATTGCTATAATTGGTATACCTATTACATATCGCGAAGTTTTTTTACGGTAATAATTTAATTGAGTTCAACAAACGATTGGCGTTTCATTTCACCTACTAATGAATATACCAGAATCTGTGAAATTTCATTTCCCCAGGTAAAAATCGAGTATGCCTATGCGGTATTTGGGAGAACACGCCAGTTACAGAATAACGTACACTGACAAGTGTCGATAAAATTGGAGATGAAGGGCCGCGTCCATGTCAAAAGCGTACGAAAAACCTCGTATAGGTATATAACTACAGCCGGGTTCCAATATTGAAAGCTCAATATCTGAGACCTTAAATTCGGCCGTGACCCGTGACGTTTTACTTCCGATGATCGTCAGTAGAAAAAAAAAAAAAAATGAGAAAAAAGAGAAGCGCGATACTCCGTGAATTTTCTCAACAGAGCATGACCCACGTGAAAATGTGTCGAGCCACTTTTGTACGAGTAGTTCGGAGCTGGAACGCGCTCGGCAGATACGAAGAACTGTGCAAATCCGCACCCTCCTTCGCAAGTGGATTCTAACTCGACACGGCTTGCCGTTCAGTGCGAGTCAACCATGAGAATGAGAGAAGAAAAAGAGACGTAAGTAAAAAGCGTGAATCAGCCGGCAACGAACGATGGCGAAGGCCAAAGGCAAAAGCAAAGGCGAAGGTGAATCGAGGGCTGAAGGACAGATCGATATTTCGCATCAAAGGATTAGTCACTCACGACGAAGGAAACTACCCTGAGTACCTATTCCTGCAGCTACCAATATAAAGCTAATTTAAATTGCACAGACAACCGGGTACCTACAGCTTTTCCCTAATCGGCTTAGACCACTTGTCACGCCACGCGAATGGAAAGTAAAATCGGATTCGCATATTCAGCTTATGATGGGAGAACGTCACTGAGTATATATGGATATATAGGAATTCGTGTTAATTCACTGACCGCACAATTTTTCATACAAAAATTTATACCACAAACCCAGAGTATTTCCCAGAGTCATATACAGGATATGATACATCGAGTAGTGAGAATTCCAGATATACATTGATCATGATGCGTTCCAATATGCTGGATTAGAAAACATTCTCGAATTCAAGATCTGACGAGATTTCATAAAGTTTTTAAGGTTTTTTAAGGTTTTTGAAGGTTTAACATCATGAAAAACCGCGAGGGTGCAAGTATATGAAGAGATCTTTAGTGAACCGTCTGACGGTTTCTTATATTTTTGGTAATGAGGAAAGTGCTGAGTACTAAAGCTGCCAAGTTTTGAGAAACATGAGAAACGTGGAAGTCTAATCAAATCTGTCGACAAGTAATGATAAGAAATATAAGCTAGTACACTTCGATTCCCGGGACGCCGGATAATTTTACTCGTCAAAAATTTTAAGTCTACTAGCTTAAAATCATTCTTCTGGCTAATTATCCCCACCTTCTGTGGGACTGGTTATATTTAATTGAATATAACCAATGAAAAATAGGTATCACAAAGACAGTAAGTCTTACCTAATAAGTGTTTGTGAGCCTCGGCGCCCACTCACTACAGATTCAAATAGTCGAACGATGTGCCTCTGCCACGGAATTCATAACGAACAGATAAGAAATATACAATTTGATCAGACTTTTGTTGGGTCACACATTACATACTTCGTTAGCAAATATATAAATTACAAATTCGTCTCTGGAACAATACTTGAGTGTAGATGTTCATTACTTTCAGAGAGGATACCCTGGAAATAATTTTTTTCTAAATCACTGGTGCGCTTCGGAATAGTATTATATTCACTTAGTTTTTCACAGCTGACTACTTGTATTGTGAGACAGGATTAGAAATCATTCAGGATTTTATGGGAAATTTGGAGAGAATGTTCTAAATGGATGTTATTCCGAGAAAAATCAAACAATATATATCTTCTTTCGTTTTGAGTGCAGCGTAACGCACCTGTTATCTCAACGTTTACAAGAAGATGGCTTAAGATCGGAAAAGTTCTTATCCAGAAATGAAATACATCGAGAGTCATTGCGTATCCCCGAAATTATATGAACGTAGATTCTAGAATATTCCCTTGAAATTTAAAGAAGTTTCGATCGACCCGCACCCTACGACAAGCACTTTTTCTTCGAGGCAATCAATCTATGAAATGTAAAGTCGATAAAATTTCGGGGCCGGTTCAGAGTTCCGAATCTTCAAAGCTCCGAACGGTAAAAATTCCGAATTTATTCTAAACGATTTCGAAATTTCCAGAAAGACTAGGGTTTAGAAAATTGAAATTTCCAATGGTCGAAATGCAGATAGCTCAAGGCTCCGACGGTCCGATGTTCCGAGAGTCCGAAATTCCGAAAGTTTAAAATTCCGAAAGATCGAACGTGTTCTTAACGTGTCGATTAAACGACGCGCGACGGCTTGATGTTCAATAGTTTCGAAGTTTTGGCTTTTCGGATATTGAGCTTTCGGAGTCTTGACCTTTTGGAATTTTGAACCTTCGGTGTGCTGCGATTCGGAATTTTCTAAATCGGTTACATAGACTTTCGGTGGAATACCCTTTCTGAAAACTGTGAGTTCGGTGCATTGAAATTCGGAAATTTGACTGTTCGGAGCTTTGAAGATTCGGAATTTCGAATCGGCCCCGCGCATATTTATTTTACGCTCGGTAGAAGTTAGTGGGCAAAAATATTCAACATCCTGCCAGAGGGAAATACCAATGAAATAATACGTGCGTTAAGGTTTTGGTCAGCAGTTATGAAGTGGGTGAACGATATTGGGTATGTTGACCCTGCTATGCTTTATATGAAAACTCGATAAAAAAATATTTGAAGAGACTCAATTAATACTTCAACTTATGAGCAGAGGTCGAATATAAAATACACTTTGCTAGTGATTTAATTGCGAACTTGATTTTAATTCATTAATTCGCGAATGAGCTTCCGGGATAAATATCGAAGAAGCGATTTGAACAGCAATTTAAAATAGGTACCATTAATTACTTATTCTGCGAAATCTAAAGAAACGACTGAACGTTTCATGCGTTGTTTAAACGGAATAACGATCAGTGGATTTAACCACCTGAAAAATGAAAGATTCTCTATCTGCAAAAAATCAGCAAAACTCCTAAAAAGTAAGGTAATCATCGGAGAAAGAAATGAAATTAATTCGAAACCACGACGAAAATGGGTGCCCCACTTGAGAAAGAATCCTTCATATGAAGGAATCTTAGGTATTAGGACCAACCAGAAGTGCCAGGTTTGATGCATATAAAACATTGGCATTGGTATGAGGAGATTTTCATTGAAGGAGGGAAAGCTGTTTTCGAATTCGTGCCGCACGCGTTTCAAGAATTCGTTAATGCAAGCTGCCCTTGAAGTTCTGAAGGCTTCAAGATCTGAAGACAATTAGAATCCTAAATCCTGAATCCTCGATCCTAAATCTAAAGTAAAGGGTCCACCAGCGCAGGCCCGTGACGTATCGCGGACCCCTCGGCAGCATCTGTTGCCCAGATTAATATCTGAGGCTTGGGTTAGTTGGAAATAGGCTTTCCCCGCTTCGCTCATATCGGGTGGGTCTAATTATTTTGCTCGCTGGCTCGGGACTAACTTGATAACGTGGCGCAACACTCTGCCTGCTATGGGCTGATAGCGTGATATTAATTTATAATCATACCATAATTTATCAAGGTGCAGCACCAGGACAGGGATTTCGACTAGCAGTACTGTTTTACGAATTATCCCCACATTTTGTGGGAAGATATTTTCCAACTTTGTAATAAACTCGTTGAATGCCCCAGACCAGCTGTTAACTGGAAACGGTCGATCTGTGATGATAATTTAGGTCCAAGCATGACTATTTCGGTAAATTAGAACCAGTGGCTAAATCTTGTTCGTGAGATTTATTTACCCAGCAGATGACATCGGTTCTAGACGGTTGGTGGGCTGACGTCAGCCAATTTGTGTGTCAATACTTGAATGTATAAATCAATCAGACGAGAAATTCCAAACAGGCCAAGGGCCAAGTTCACCTCTGATCAGGAGACTCATTTTCTCACGAGCGAACTTTATTCTCTTGCTACGTTACAGTGCGAAAACCATTTAAACAAAAATCTGTCCGTGATATTTTTCATTCTGTGATATTTTATCAACAACCTACTCTTCGGCTTACATTATTTCCTGATATGATAGTTTCACACCAATAATGTCATGGTCAAATTAGTTTTAGAGATATTATTGGGAAATCTCTCTAAGCTATGAGAATGTCGTCAGTTAAAGTGCAAAAATTTTTTTTTTTCTGATTTTTTTGTCTGTAATTATCAAGAGCCGATCGAGTGAGCGAGCGTAGCGAGTGACCGATACAAGATTGTTCAGATTTCTGTTCTTCTGTTGTAAACTTTTGTTATACAGAAGACATGTACTCGGCAATTGTATCTGATTTCAATCCTTTTGTAAGTAGACATTTTTATAGTACCAATTTTGTTAAAAAAGAATTTTCGTTGGTGGATTTTTTTGGGGGTAGTGACCACATTAATGTACTTGGCGAAAGGTTTTTGCACCAGGGGTGCTTTTTGGGGTTGCTATCACCACTTTTTGTACAATTTTGCTTGACTACCTAATAATTGTGCTCGCTCGCTACGCTCGCTCGATTAAGTTTTCCTATATCTTCGCTCGCGAGGCTTGCTCAGTTGTCAGCATTCTGCCAATTGTTCCTATGGACATCTCAATGCCTGCACGGTGATGCAGTTTGTATCATCCGAATCCCTCAAAGAGCAGCTATGTTAGATGTGGTAGTATAATTCGAAATGAATGAAAATAATGTAATAATATACACGTATGCTCATACTTTTCCGTGAGCCTCGAATTTCTGTGGACAGACGTAACATGTGTTTTTTCATTAAGTTCTACGAATTGTTTCGTTAAAATCCGGTATAATTCTATATGCCTGAAACGTGTCACCATGGAGGTATAATATGGAGGGCCAGCTTCCCCCCGTTCGACCGTAATTTTGGATCCCCATTCGCGCTCGCCGAAATAGTTCGGCAGGCCGCCACTGGAGTGCGTCAAGGGCGGCATGGCTATACTTTTGAATGAAAAGCGTAGCAATTCAATGGCAATTGCACGGGGTGTAACAATTAATAACTATATAAAAGTGATTTATCGTTCTCGTGCTCGATTTGAAGAGTTGTCATATCCTTCAATACGTAACAGGTAATGTTCTGGTAATGTACTGCGTGAGATCGAGAGTTAATTCTGGTTAATACGGGCAAAACACGTCGTAGCATTACATCTACTCAAAGGAGGGGTAGATGTAACACTTATAATCTGGACTTTAGTGATGGAAACTGCATTCGAGACAATTCTCGTGTACAATTCTTCCTGAAGATTTGAAGTGAGGGTTTCTAGTAAGGTTATTTCCGAGACGCACTCTCTAAAATGAGATCAGTGAAATTTTCACTTATTGAAAAAAGTTGGTAATCACTAATTACTAGTTGTATGCTTCGGACATTTTTAAAAAGTGAATATTCACTATTAATTAGTGATTTTCCATCAATTCACTTTAGAGAGCAGACGAATAATTACGGAAATAGCTATCATGGTTATACATTTATATAATTAATTAGTCATTATACATTGGAAGGCTGCAAGGGAGGTCAATATTCAAGTTTACTTTCATCCAAACTAGTATATTAAGAATTTTTAATTTTTAACCAATAGTTGTTCATATATTGAAAAAGTTATCAACAAATTTTCAATTCAAAATCTTTATATTGTGCGTAGTTATTCGTATTTTGACGTGACCTCTTTGGTACCTAATGGAGTTCGAAATTGTACCTGATCAATTCGTCCCTCGACAAAGGGGTTTATACCTACCTACTTAATTATACTATAAAAAAGATAATTTCTTTCAATCAAACTGTACAGATCTAAAAAATTATAGCTGTATGCGTGACAGCAGTTTTATAGCCACTGCTATGAGAATCGGGAAATTAATCATCTGAAAACATTTCAAAAACATATCAACGTACTCTCATTTCCTTTGCCCGACGCAAATAATCGAATTTCCGCGATTCCATCAGTTAAAATAATCCAAGTGTGTCAAGCGCGCCTATTGCCACCATGTATAATTCATGAGTCTTTATAGCCAAGCCGACGAGAGCGCTGCCTGCCGGTCACGGCGCGAGTTAATTCTCCGACCGCGAATTGGAGTCAGGTCCGCTGGCGCAGCTGGCCCTCCATATTATACCTCCATGGTGTCACCCTGCGCGCAGCCCTTCTCCTGTCTCATCTGGGCCTGGAACCGGCAATGGCGGAGTTACTTGCACGCAGGGTTATAGTTGCTGCTCATGATTAAATATATATAAATATGAGATATATGTATTGCAATTCTTAGGTAATTTTTTTTGTCAATGCAGCTAGGTCCTCTGTAAAAAGAACATGTACGCGACCCATACTCATAACGTCAACTTCGAATTCGGGTCTGAACAGAAGGTATCAAAATATTTAGAATTGAGCCTATTCATGCAAGACTAGCGTAGAGCATAAAATGGAAGTTTATGAAGTCAAACACTCGCATTCTGCTCTCTTCGTCTGACTCTTGCCGCTTCTCGTATCAAATCACACTATCCCGATACTTTGCAACCCTAGCGTTTTCTCTCATCATCCTCTCGTCCTAAACGGCGACCCGCTACAAAATCAAACAATCCATAAAAAAGGTTTTTTTTCAATAATTACATTCATAAATGATTATACGCTGAGTCTACAATGGATAAATAAATATTAACCCTCCGTTGTCACACTGGGTCAATTTGACCTATAGACTTTTCAGCAAAATTGTTCCTATGTCCTATTGTCTTTTGATTTCCAACAAAACAACTTCCGATACATATTCTACACTATTCAAAGCATGTTCTATAATTTTTTTTTATCCACGTCAGGCGGATAGTTTTTTCACGATCGTCATTTGAAATTCGACACTCTCCGGAAGTGTGACAACGAAGGGTTAATGAGAATCTCTATCATCTGAGAAAGAGGGGCGATCGATCATTTCTTTAATAGCGAACGAGTATTCTGCCGTGCTGAGCACAAAGGTGGTAACTGACTTTTTCGTCAAAAACGAGTTATGACTCTGAAATGGTATAATAACAATCGATGAATATTTTCATCATATTATTAAACATTCTAATTCATTTTTTCATAACAAAATTACTCTATTAAAGTTGCCGTATTTTCGTTAAAGTTGTCAATTACTAGAACAATTAGCCATATTTATCAGTAATATTGATACAACAGTAACGAATAACATAAGCTTTTATCTTTTTGATTCAAATCAAATTTTAAAATCGTTCGACTTTGAATATAATTCTTAATTACTGTGAAAATTGAAAATTGAAAACTGTCAATATCCCAAGATGGCCAAAAATACAGTTACCACCTTTGTGCTTAGCACGGCAGTATTGTCATTCTATTTGTCGTGATAGCACTAATCTGGATTTGAAGAAAGTTTAACATAGACGAACGTACAGACACAGGTCGCATACCAAAACCTAACAAAATTATGTATTGAAATTTGACATTATATTATAAATATATATAGTTTGTACTATTAATTTACATGTAATCATAGATATTTATACAGACTTTGAGATAGTTCTGAATAGAGAATCTAAGCTGTTTGTAAAACATGAATTGAAAAATTTTCTGCACCGAAGGTCAAGGCACTAAGTTGACGTAGAGTGTAGAATATAGCCTATCGGAGTCCAACACACAACGTCGACTCACAGTCTCGTTTTGACTAGATGATACGGAGATAGATTATAAAACTCGTCGGAATCCTACGCATAACGTTGACTCACAGTTTGAGTCTGAACAGACGAGCCTTCGGAGATGAGCACATAGAGCTTGAATTGGAATTCGTTGCAATCCAACGCTCGAACTCGGCTTCATTGGTCTGACTCCTCGGCGTTCCTAATCATGCTATGCTCATATTTTTCAACTTCAACATTTTTTCTATATTTTCTATTGTCAGACTTCCTCACGCGGTAACTTGCTAAATAATTGAACCCAAAAAACCATTCCCTCCGATAATTGCATTCACAAGTGAAAACAAGCCAAATCTACAATGTATAGGTGGATGAAACTTCGAGATTATAGTCAATTAATAGTCATCTGACAGTCTTGGGTCATGCAAGGTAAACCAAACCTAATCGTAAAATTATCCGTTCACAATTGTTATTTTTTTTCCCACATGGCCGGGAAGGCCGATTTCCTTACCCGCTGAGAGGTAGGGAACTCCAGTTTTACCGACCAGGGGAGTTTTGCCTCCCATGGGAGGGAAGGCCGTGAGTCATGAATTTTCCTCCCAGTCCGTTGCGTATGTTTTCGGTAACAGCGCCATCGAACGAAACAAAATGATAGAAAAAAAGCGCGTCGTTCATGATCGTTTCTTTGTTCGTTGCGCAGAAGAAAGTGAAATAATAAAAAGCAAAATAGCATGACTTCCTTGTCCCACCTAAAATTGCGCGTTCGCGATCGTGCGTGGTCGTGCCTCTCTGCGGGTAGGAAATCGGCCTTCCGTCCATATGTGAAAAAAAATATCGTGTGCATCACGGGAGGAAGTTTTTGCTCCCTCGGTGTGAATAGCCGCCCTCGCGATCGGGTGAACTCGACTATCTACACGCTCGAGAGCGAAATCTCACTTCTTTCCCTTGATGCACAATATACTATTATTTATCACCATGAATTTTACACGCCAGTTGATTCGCATAACCTAAAAATCTCGAGATCGTAAGATTTAAGATTAACCTATCAAAATATTTTTGTTGGTGACTATCCCTGCTAAAAAAGTCTTATAGAAACTCATAGATTTAAAATGATGCGTTTTTTATCTGTATTCTGTCTCCGTTTTTGCAGTAGCAGCTACCGCCATTGTCCGCGGACGTTTTATACGTTCTTATACTAAACCCCCGGATAGAATTCCAATGAACCACATTTGGTCAGTCCTCATTCCAATGTAATGTGTTTTAATAAGCTTATGCCGCATCAAGTATATCGTTAGCTAGCTGTTTTCCCTACTCTATCTATAATATCCCCGTGCCGTACCACGATTGCTCTACAATATCTATACGATTCTATGAGCTATATCCACATACCTCTGTATCAGTTCTTTACCGCAACTGCGCGACAGTTTTATAAAATCCTATAAACAATTGGTGGTTTTTATCCGTTTAGCACCGCGATTGCTCCACAATATCTATACGATTCTATCCCTACTAGAGATGTCTGACAGAGTCTAATTGGAAAGAATGTCTATCGGTTCTTGGCCGCAACAACAAAATTGTATACCTATATGGGATTAGATGAGCACTTATGAAGTAACAGGTACCCATTCTTACGAGTTGGTGGACCGATATTGACTTACTTAAGTCAGTTACATAGGGGTTTAAGAATTTCATACAACATGTTCTTCATTAATGATGACGCTGATTCGTAGGTTAACTCGTATACATTTTCTCTCGGGTGACTCAATCCATCCTAACCTTGAACATCCTATTACTTACGTTAATCATTCGTTCGCAAGTCCGGACGCATCGTAGTAACATATTGGCATGGCTATCGCCTCTCCCTTATATACAAACGTTGATCCAGTTTAGTGCTAGTGAGAAATATTTTTTCGCCTGTAGCCACCTATCGGCGAAGTGAAACCCGCAAAATTCAATTTTCTCAAAAAAGCACTGACATTAGTGGCATTCAACTGAGGTTGACCACACCGTAGCTTTCGTCCTCCAGGTCTATCGCTACGTAGTTTTCGTTCTCCAGGTAGACCGCACCGTAGTTTTCGTCGTCCAGGTGCATCGCTACGTAGTCTTCGTCCTCCAGGTTAACCGCACCGTAGTTTTCGTCCTTCAGGTTAACCGCATCGTAGATTTCGTCCTCCAGGTTCAACGCTACGTAGTTTTTTGTCCGCCAGGTCCACGGCTACGTAGTTTTCGTCCTCTTGGTCGACCTGAGGGACGGAAGCTACGGGGTGGTCGACCTGGAGGACGAAACCGACGTAGCGGTGGTGCTAGTCACAGATAACGAAAGCGTATGTTGTACGAAGACATCTTCCGGCGACGACACGGTTATAATATGTAACGATGTGTCTATATAGTAAGATTTGATATGCTTTTTACATAATGTATCCTAAACACGATGTCAGACTGAACAAAATTGAAGTCCAGAAATAATACAAACGTAATGGTATTCAATATTTCAATACGGATAAAAACTGATAGGGTCATCTAGTTTTCCGATTCTACAATCGCAAATACGGATAAAAGCGAATAGAATTGACAGCTCATAGAATCTCATAGTCACAAATAGAATGGTCATCAGTAAATAACTAATTACAACTTATAACACTATCTCACGCATAGAGTCTAGTACATATGCCTGTTGGCAATTCGGTAGGAAAACGAAGCGCTGTGCAAAAACGATCATTTTATAAGAACGGATATATTTTGGACACGCAAATCTCGAATAGAAGCTTGAACTGAATTCGCCGTATAGAATATAATAGTTTCAAATACTTTTAGTATGCGGATCTCCAATAAAAACCTGATATCCATCAAATTAAATTCGAACATCTAAAAAACGAAGTATTTTGTACTGTGAAATATCTCACAGGATCATATACTTGAGGAACGGCGTGTAATACTTTATAAAATCCCATTGATTCTACATCAGCAAAGTCGTATAGAAAAAAACAAACAATAGAAACACATAAAATGTTATACATATTCTGTGTGAGCAGTCGTCGTGACAGATTGGACGTATTGAATAGTATAGATTATTATAGAAATTATTGAAGTTCCTATAAATTTCTATAAGACTTTTTCAGCAGGGAGGTCTCGCAATAGGGGAAGTCCGGGCAAAGCGGATCCGTTAAGCAAAGTTGGTAATAAAACAAGCAAACTGTTACAATTGCAACCCAATTTAAGCATATACCCACTTTTTATACTATTATCTTTCAGCATAAAATAATAAAATAATTGAAACTTAAAATTCAAACATGTGCAATGAACAAAAACGAGCACAACAGTTATCAGTACGTTACCGAAACAGCCGGGCAAAGCAGATACGAGCGAAGTAAATATCCCCAAAATCTATGTATCAGTCTTCACATTCATCACGGAGAAGCTTCCACAGCCCAAGTAGGATGTATAAGCTTCGTGGACCCATTTCAGACATTGTCTACATTGAATCCAGTCTTGTTTTACCGGCTCAACATAGTCTTCACTGCAGACTAGGCGCAGGACTATTTCTCCATGCCTTTCTTCAGATCCGCTTTGCCCGTAACCGCTTTGCCCGGTATCTCTTTTTCGAAATCAACTTGATGAGAACAATTGTTGAAGCCAAATATTAATAAAAGTTAACCTATCATAGAAGAGGGTAATCCATAGCGTTGACTATCAGGTAAGGTAAATTTGAATTGCTGAATAATAAGTACACATAATTCACATAAATACTTTGGCGAAAATCGTAAGAAAACTATAAAAAATGCAGAATTCCTTACCACAGACGTATAGTTGCTTGCAACAACTGACTAGCACTGTCATGGCGTCGGAAAACGATCGATCAATCGATGGAATCAAGTGATATGGCATTATCTACTATAACTTAAAAAAACTAGTAATTATCCGCTTTGCCCGGGCGGTCCGCTTTGCCCGGACTTCCCCTATAGCTTTTTTGGAAAAAAAAACGTCGAAAAAATTAGAAGCCGGAGATATTTTACTATAGAAGGCTGCGCTGAAACATTTTCATGTATCACACTAGGTTTTGATAAAAATTTTTTCAACAAATTTCTGACAAATCTTTCGACTTTTGACATTTTTTTTCGAATTTTCAAAAATCCGCTGTCACAATTCTTGTGGCTACTTCGAGCAACTTTCATTCCGGATGGGGGTACAGAGTATTTTTTGTCGTAAGTGGCATACGTAAGGGGCCATTCAACAAATACGTTCGCTTTTTTGGACGATTTTAGACCACCCCCCCCCCCCCCCCATGTAACAATGGTTCGTTTGACTAGGCCCCCCCAAAATAATACGTCACAAATATCGACCCCCCCCCCCCCCCCCCCCCGCTTAATTGCCTTTTTTGATCTATCGATCCATAATTCAATCTATTAAATCGAAATTCTCGTGCCAAAACCCGAATTCTATACCTAAAAACCGAACGTCACATTCTGCCGACCCCCCCCCCCCCCCTCCGTGACTTGTAACGTCACATCAACTACGACCCGCCCCCCCCCTGCCGCCCTAAAAGCGTACGTATTTGTTGAATGGCCCCTAATAAGCTATTTGATAATATTCGAAAATTATGGGACAATGCAAAGTCGGTCCTTATAGAAGAAACTGTCGCAAGTATGCATAGAAACGGATAGAATTCACGGCTTATAGAATTTAATAGTAACAGATAGTACTGTCACTAGTTAATAACGAATTCGAACTTTAACACTATCTCACGCATAGAGTCTGGTACATATGCCTACTGGCAATTCGGCAGCAAGACGGAGTACTGAGCATCAACGATCTTTTTATAAAGACGGATACATTTTGGTCATGCAAATGTCGAATAGAAGCTTGAACTGAATTCGTCGTATAGAATACAATAGTTTCAGTTACTTTTAGTTTGCGGATCTCCAATATAAACCTAATACCCAACAAATCAAATTCGAACATATAAGAAACGGAGCATTTTGCAGTGTAAAATATCTTATAGGACCATATACTTGAGGAATGGCGTATAATACTTTATAAAAACCCATTGATTCTACTTCAGCAAAGTCTTATAGAAAAAAAGGCTAATAGAAACACATAAAATGTCATACATATTCTGTATGAGTAGTCGTAGCGTCAGATAGGACGTATTGAATATTATTAAATATTATAGAAATTATTGAAGTTCCTATAAATTTCTATAAGACTTTTTTAGCAGGGATCACATTAATGTACTTGGCGTAAGGTTTTCGCACCTGAGTGGCTTTTGAGAGGTATTCACTAGTTTTTGTACCTTCAAATTTTGTATTAGGCATTGCTTGTACTTTCTTTTATTTCCTTTATTTGAATCTAAAAACATCAAATGACAACACGCGTCTGCTAAGTGGTCTGCTAGTGTTGCAGACGGTTTCTGTCTGCGATACGAGCGCTGACTACGTCGTGACTCTCGTAGGTGAGACAATACTACAGTAGTCTGTGACTGTGTTGTAGCTCACTAATGAACCGGGATCCTTATTAATAGGCGACGCCACCGGCAGTACGCAACTAGCGTATACAACTTTGGTGTAGATTTTCCCTTCTAATATGTGATTTTATGGGAATGGTTCTAATGTGAAACAACTTTTGTGTGGATTTTTCCTTCTATGTCATGTTCCCAGATGCGTAAAGACGTATGTTCTATGTATAAGCGTGGGACATACGTCCTGCGTTTAGCGATGAAATGTGATTTTGTGGGAATAGTTTTACTGTGAATCCGATCACGACGAAGGAGAAACATTGTACGAGGAAACGGGGTATCAGAATCTGTAGTTAATTATATCTCAGCACTCCGGACACCGATTTAATCGATTTAGGGCTTAAATGAAAACTTTTCATGCCCACATCCTAGATTAAATTAGTTCCAATTCGTGTGTGTTGTGCGGTGGAAAAAGACGAAGATACCAGTTCGCGGTATAGGTTAGGGTAGTTGCCTCTCGGGTATATAGACTCGTTGAGTCTCGCGGGTGAAAATTTTTGTTTTTAAATGTGCTTGGCGCGAGACTCTACCTAGTCTTTTGATTACTATACTCAAGATCGAGTCATTGTTTAGGAATATCCATAGACTTTAATAGAAATCCATTCTGAAAAGTTGCTCAAATATTCGGACGATACCGACTCTTCAACTTTGTACCAAAGAACTAGTCGGCGACAATTATTTTTAATGGTCTTGCCTTACATATCGATACTGCCATTCTAATACGTCGTATCCCACATTTGTAAAATTGTTCAGGAGGCCATGAAAACGCTTCACTATTACCATTGAAAAGATAGGACTTGACGGATTGGAATATTTATTTAAAAATAGTAAATCAACGATTTGACCGCTAAAACTTAAACATAAGCTGCACAACATTATTATCATTCAATTTTTTCAAAAAAGTCAATTTCTGAAATTTTGTGGGATACGACGTATTAGAATGGCAGTATCGATATATAGGTATGGGCTGGTCTTCCTCAAGCGGGACAATTTTCTGCGCATAGGTCGCCGATTTTGGTGCCATGCGAGATTTTGACTCTTAACCGATCCCCAACAAGAAATCTAGAGCCATTTACCTGGGTACCAATTTATCAAATGCTTCGGAAGTTATTCGATGTTCGAAATATGAAAAGATCTGTTTTCGAGCGCACCGCGGGAAAATCTGTAGGCAAACGTAACTTCGGTTTGAGCGATCAGACAGATATTTGCCACTAGTGATTCGGAATCGCAAGACTTCCACCTTTCACGCTGTGAGCTTAGAAATTTTTGAAACAAAATTCTCGACTACGGCTTTTTCAAAAAACGTTTGTCTTTTAGTTTTCGAAACGAGGGTAATAATTTTTTGTATGAATATACTAGTGGAGGTAGTCTTTTGAATACTAAAGAATCACTGAAATTTGTGGAAGGGTGTTCGCGGCCTCGTTTTTGTTCAAATAATTCGACGATAAATTTCAATTATTGGAGTAACGCGCTGAAGTCTTTTTGTTCAACCAATAGGGCATAATTTTCACTATCAAGATCTTACGGAACTTGACATATGGGTACTACTTAAAAATTTCTATCAGAGAATCACAAAATTATGTTATTTTCGAATCAATAAAAAAAATCCCAGATTTCGTCTCCTTCGTGATAAGTTTCAGGCAGTCGAGTGTAGACAAATCCATGGACAAAATCGTACAGCTCTGTTTGCCATGTCTAACTTGTTGCTGGACAAAATTTGAGTTCATTCTGCGTCCGTACAACTTTTCGCAAGAGTCGCCAGTCTGCAACAATGCTAACAATCCATTGGGATTGATTTGAAAATAACATGATTTTGTGATACTCTGACAGAAATTTTCCAGAATACGTCAAATTCAGTAAAATCTTGATACTAAAAATTATGCCCTATTGGTTGAACAAAAAAACTACGTTATTTTCGGAGCAATTGAATTTTGACAATCATTTGTGACTTCTGAGATCATGCGAACTGACCTCTTCACCAATAAAGTGACACGAGCTCCACTTGTGCCGCACATTGGTACGAAACTGCTGAATACGCGCGCATAATCCACCAGAAGCTGGACACCGGAAATTCTTGTGGGATCAAAGTGTTACCTCAAGTTTTTTGGGTCGCTGATTTCGAATTTGATGTCGAAATTTTGAAATTCAAAATGGCGGACCTAAAATGGCAGGTTGATGTAACGAAAGCGTATTCAAATTGAATGAGTATTAGGATTCATATGTTTTTGGGGTCGCTGATTTCAAATTTATCATCGGAATTAAAAAAATTTCAATAGCGGGCTCAAAATTACAGGTTAGAATATCAACAACTCATTGGAAGATATTTGATTCACTGTATTTTTTAATTCGCCGAATCAAGGTTTGCAGATATTAGCGGGTGAAACCTTTTTTATTAAATCACAGACGAGTGATTCTTCCAATTGCAAAAAGTTCCACGATCCTACCTGATGCATCTCGAACGTTCTACACTCAGCCCAAAAATTAACGGACCACCTAGGATTTTCTGAAAAGTCGTTGATTTACGAATCGCTATAACTTAGTGAAAGAATATCACAAATTGATTAAAGGGGGTAGTATTTTGAAGATCGAATCTTCATCTTCAAAATCGTTTCTAAAAATTTCACCTGCGATCACTTTTCACCTGTCTGTGCAGGTTTGAATAACGGGTTGCGAAATTCATTAAAAATTCAAAATTTCAAACTTCGCTGTGGGGGTGAGAAAAAATCGCATGGAATTTTTGGCACAGTGGTTTTATAGCCTGAAAACTTCTCTTCACAAAACCATTTTTGAAACTTTGTTGCGAATTTTTGTAAGAGAGTTATTGAATTTCGAGTAATGTCGGGCAATCCCGACGTTACCCAGAATGCACCACGTAGAGTTACAGTATATAAGCATTCCAAATAAATCGAGGAGTAGCTTCTTGAAGATCGAATCTTCATCTTCAAAATCGTTGCTGAAAATTTCACCTGCGATCATTTTTCACCTGTCTGTACAGGTTTGAATAACACGTTGCGAAATGCAAATAAAATTCAAATTTTTAAACCTCGCTGTAGGGTTCAAAAAACAATCGCATGACATTTTTAGGATAGTGGTTTTGTAGCTTCAAACCTTTTTTTTCCAAAACCATTTTTCAAATTTTTTTGCGAATTCGTGTAACAGAGTAATTGAATTTTGAGTAATGTCAGACAATTATGGGGTTACCCAGGATGCACCACGTGAAGGTACAGGATTCAAGCATCCCATGTGTATGTGTGCGTGTGCATGTATGTATGCGTCTGCTTCTGTGACTGTTTTGTGAGAATCACGCACACATACACATGGGATGCTTGCAGACTGTACCTCGAGATGGTGCATCCTGAGTAACGCCAAACTTCTCTGACAATACTTAAAATTCAATAACTCTGTTACAAAAATTCGCAAAAAAGTTTCAAAAATGGTTTTGTGAAGAGAAGTTTTGAGGCTATAAAATCACTGTGCTGAAAGGTCCATGCGATTTTTTCTCACCCCCACAGCGAAGTTTGAAATTTTGAATTTTTAATGAATTTCGCAACCCGTTATTCAAACCTACACAGACAGGTGAAAAGTGATCGCAGGTGAAATTTTTAGGAACGATTTTGAAGATGAAGATTCGATCTTCGAAATACTACCCCTTTCAATCAATGTGTGATATTCTTTCACTAAGTTATAGCGATTCGTAAAACAACGACTTTTCAGAAAATCCTAGGTGGTCCGTTAATTTTTGGGCTGAGTGTAGTAATAATTGAATCAAACATTAAAATTTAATTGCGAAAAAATGTCTATCTTGGAATACAATTTTTTTCCAATAGAAAATATGTAAATTCACTCGAAAAAAGATGGGGTGATAGTATATGTTTGAAATAGACACTTTTTTCGGAATATTGCATTTCCGAAGAAACACATTATTATTGTTACTGTACTTGAGAGGTTTGATAAAACGGCATATATATACACTTTTCTGTCTCTTCAAAGTGCCTGTATTTGACCTATCAATATGAAAGATCATTTGGTTTCCATAACATTTTTGCCATTTTGCGCGCATATTCAGCAGTTTCGTACCAATGTGTGCCGCTACCCCCCCTATCCTGGGGGCTCTCAAGTCGGATATTTCCTCGAGTATTGCCAACTTGAAGCAATATGTATCTATGGTTGCATATTTTTAGGGTGACAGTTAGATGCAGGAATGAACTACTAGCCACGTACTTGACGGGCTATGAGGTCGCTCATTTCCAATCTGAAGTCAAGATAGGAAAATTGAAAATAGTGGATCGAGATTGAAGAAATTAGGCTAAGTCGTATGAAAATTGAAACGCGGGATCTTGAATGTCCTGCATCAATGGGAATTTGATAATTTCTTTAACTTAGATTTGAAATTAGCGGTCTCAAAAAACTTCCGATTACCAATTTTGATGCAAGACTGTCTACTTTTCACAATTTCGGTACGTCATATTGGAACCGCCATTTGCAATTTCCGTATTATTACTTCAGATCTGGAACCATGGACTCGAAAATCTATTTCTGAGTGAGTTCCAAAAAGATCGAATGTCAGAAAAGTGTAGACATAAAAACGGTAGATAAACATAAAAAGACGATTTGCGCCACTTGGTCACGTGTCATTCTACTTTTTGTAAACGGGTATGAGTATGACCCATAAGGAATATGTTACCAGGGGAAAATTAATGTCAAATAAAGTTCTGAGATGTGGGAATTTCGCCTCGGCTAAGGCTGAGGTGAATGTGGATGGCTGAGAAAATTTAATTACACGTTGAAAAGTTTTCCTTTTGAAATCTAGATTCTCGGTTTCACCTGGGTGTGCAGTCTGCAGGTTCTTATCTAAAATTAACGCGTCTCGGCCAGAACGACCGCGCGACCGTCTGGTATTAGAAAATGACAATGTCGTAGCTGTGCCTAGCTTCTCCTCTCTTCTTGTATTCTATGAAAAAAAAATCTCTCCTCAAATCACGCTTTCTCAAATCCCTCGGCGCTTTTCTAACAAGTTAAAGCAGTACCGCGTTCTCGCACCCACTTTTCAAGCGTTTGAGTGCCTCTGAACAGCTTCTGCTCATTGTTAAACTGACTGCTCCCTTCTGGAGACGTGACCTAAGTATCTCAGTGTGAATAGATGCAAGATCCTTCACCACTCCCTTAGTTCGTTTATAAATATATATACCACCTATGTTCAACCCCATCTCACAGTCACCCCAGTCACCAGTGTTGCTGTGTACAAAGAGCCAAGAACGAGGGACGAAGCCGCTACGAAACGGCTGTGCCACGACCACCGCCTTAGTTACGTCTTTACGTTTATCTGCAGGGTCTCGTAACTCAGGGTGAGTTGTAACTGGTAAACACAATTAAAACAAAGCGATGAAGGTACACAGAAAACTTGGAGAGTGGGAGATCGCGAATCTGGAATTTGCATAACGTGTGAAAGATTGAATTCGATCAATGAATTTACTGTAGGTCTGCAATTCTGTGAATTCCTATTTTGAAAAACAACGGAATTTATTACAAGCACCCCGGAAATGAAAAGTTGAGATTTCACCATATCACTACGCCTTGAGGTCCAGAGAATCACCTCCGATCATTTTCAGCACACGTCTGGGTGTAACCAATTTTGTGTTGAACGATATCTCGAGAACGAATCAACGGTTTTCGTTCCTCCTCGTATCAATCTATGCGGATTTTCCGAACTCAGAACTGATTAAATTTTTTATTTTTTCGCGATATTTATTAATCACTTTCAGTAGTACTGATCCAACGTATTGTATAATTTTTTCAAAAATAATTTTCTTCCTTGAACGATTTATTCAGACTTTTGAGCAAGATTGTACATGCAGATGTATCTAGATATGGCATTTCCCTCGTGAATAAACTGTATACCTACTATACTATACCTACCAAGAATATTCGGTGAGACTGGACGGTCCCCTTCCTACGGTAAAACCAACTCAAGCGCGCACCACGTGCGTGAGGCTCCTTCGGGAGGGAATGAGGTCCCAGTAGCATTGCATCCCCCTCCCGACCGAGCCTCGCGCACGCAGTGCGCGCCCATATGTTGGTTTTACCGTAGGAAGGGGACCATCCAGTCTCACCGAATGTTCTCGGTATATACCGTGAGAAAATCTTGAAAGTATACAGGTGACTGTGCGTGCGCCAGTTTTGCAATCTGCCCATGCAGGCTAACTACTCTGAACTTCAGCTATCAAACGCTGAAATACGAGTTTTCAAGGATAAGTTGATTCCAAGTCAGTTGGTACGGTCTCTCGGATAAATATTCCCAAAATCAAGAGCCCGTGGACCATAGAAATTGAATTATCTGGCGCTGAGTGTATACTTTCCAGATTTTCTCTCAGTATGCATATTAGGGTGTGCAAAAAAAAATAAAAAATCAAACGCGCATGAAGATTCCGGTAGAGCATCTTAAATAGAATATCTCAGCAAAATATGAGCTCTTAATATTGATATTTAGAACTGCCTTACTCAGTTTTCCCATTTTTGATTTGAATAACACGTGAAAAAAAATCGCAAAATTTTTTAATTGTTTTTTGTCGTAAGCGGCTTGATTTAGAAACGATCTGAATACAGATTCTCATAGGAAATTTCACGCTCTATAAAAAAGTACTGAGATAGAATTTTCCTCACTCTCACCGACCAAGAGTTATTCGCCTATAAACATTGAGTCATAGCGTTATGGAGTCATATGACTCTCGGAAAAACCCTTTTTTTTCAACCGCGCATCAAAATTCCGGTAGTGCATCTCAAATAGAATATCTCAGCCAAATATTAGCTCTTAATATTGATATTTAGGACTGCCTATTGTAGTAACTGAAATTAGTAACTGAAATTAGTAACTAAAATAGGCAGTTCTAAATATCAATATTAAGAGCTCATATTTGGCTGAGATATTCTATTTGAGATGCTCTACCGGAATGTTGATGCGCGTTTGAATTTTTTTTTTGGCATACCCTAATGCATATGCTTAGGAGACTTGTCCCATGGCTAATAAACGCTATTCTATTCTATTCTATTCTATGCATATATTATGTAAGTATATGTATACGCTAGGCAGAGAAAATTCCAGTACGATACTAGTGTGCGTAAAATTTATGCATGTATACAACCGCCAGCGCCGCCAAAGTTGTGTGGCAGGCAACTCTTGGGTGGAAATCGCATGCATGTATACTAGGGTGGTCCCTAAATGGGGTTGGGAAAAATGTTGACCGCGATGACTTCCAGATCAGCTTCAAATAATTCAAAACAAATGTGGTAAAAGTTCCCCCCCCCCCCCCCCCCCATCTTAGAAATCAGCCGTTACGAGAGGGAGTCGATTTGCCCCTTTGAAATACACGGGTTTTTTCGATTTTTCAAAGACCCGCATATACTGAAGCGTCCTAAACTCTTTCTTTTCTTGTGATGAGTAAATATGACTTGAGTAAATTGGTTTACTTGAATCAAATAACTTTTTTTTTCCGTGTAGTACTTGCCTAGCGTATATTGTATATAGATGGGTAAACTCATATGTAATTTGCGCCTGAGTTTGCCGATCTCAAAAAGAGTTATAAGTGCGTATTATTTCATCCGTAAGTACAAAAGGTCTGTTCCATAAAGAGTGTTATTTAGCTACATGCGAATACGCGAAAACCTATAAGGATTTAAAAAAAATAAAATAAAGGGTGTTATTTTATATAATAGCATTGAGTTTTAGCACCCCTTGCGGTCTGGCTATGAGTCGGATATGGTTCATTATTACTTGCGACTGGAATCTTATCATCTCAGCTATAAGCGTATTATTACTTATAATTTTACCTCCTGCAAAAGTTAATAAGGGATCTCTGATAATGTGGTTATATACCTACATTCCCTTCCTGATATACTCCTGGATACTTCGCGACTTCACTCTACTTACAAATAACCTGCATTAGGGGGCATATAGTCGTCTCAAAAATGATAGTGAAAAACAAAACTCGTTGATCGATGTCTCGAAAACCAGATCCATCGAGAACATTTGGGCGTCTTCTTTTCATCTTTCTGATAGACCGTTTTTGCTGTGGAAGCTCCGTACCACCGAAATGCAGAGTTCCACTTCTGGCCTTATAACTCTAGCTACGACTTATAGAAATCAGGGTTACGATTACTCTCCAACAATGTTTCAGGTACCCTAAGAGAGACTACTATACTTATAAGAAATTAATAACTAGTCGTTAGCTCTCTTTGTACTCGCTGTTCATTTAATTCCCCTCAGACTATATTCACCGATGATGAAGTAACTTTCAAAATATTTCTTTTCCGTTTAGCTACGATCTTATACAAGGTTTACTCTTCGTGTCCATTCAAAGCATCTTCAAATAAATGGCGCAAACTTAATATGTAATTTATCATATCTTGCTCTTACTCGGTCAACCACATCCTCGTTATTTTATCAAACTCTTGAAACACCAAGTTGTGATGATTGAAATTCTTCGTGAATTACCACGGGCTGTTATATCTGCAGACATTACAGTATAGCTTTATACCTGAGGCACTTTACTTGGGTATAGATCATACGTTTCTACTCCTGGGCTGGTAGGTGCAGGTTAAATAAGATCATAGTATTTACTTTTGAGTCCCTACAGTCACAGGCTCTTCAATCTTCCGAGTTTCTGAACCATTCCTTTCCATCTCTATACCATCGCCGGTTTGATATCCACGGGATAGACTCGTCGTTGAAAATTTTACGAGGCCTATTAACAGAGTTACGACATTCGAGTGCCACCGTACACCTACCTTCCATATACGGGTCATTCTTTTACAAATCGCACACCTTACAAACTTGACATTGTAAAATCGTCTGAAATTTTTTTTACAGCTCATATGGGTAAAATTACTTCACACGTATTTCAGGATTTTGCTGGAAATTTTTATTTTTTCGAAAATAGCCGCACATGGATTTTTGATAATTTGCTGGATTTTCTCCAATCTTCTCGTAGGTACTTGAAATTTATTATCTCCAGTTGTACTGATCGGATCAGTGTCGGTCTTGTTTCATTTTACACTTTGTTACGTGAGCTTTCAAAGTGTATTTTAAACCAAATTTTTATTGTAAACAATTTAGAATGAATAACAATTTGATTATTCAAATAGTCTAAACATGCCCTTCCCCCACCTTGAATCAATTGTGAAAAATATTATTTTGTTCTCTATTCTCTCATCTACAAAATCCGTTTTTCCGAAAAGTGGGGTCCCGCTTAGATCGGAAGATATTAAATATGAAGTGAAAAATAGGTGCGAGCGTCTGAGATCTTGAATGCACGCAGAGCGCGCTGCGTGACTTGCGCTCAGAGATATTTAATATCTTGCAAATAATGTGAACTTCAATAATTTTTTTCATCACTAATATGTGGCAAAATTCAATGAACTTCGTATCATGTTGTAGAACTTGTTTCAAGCTATTCACCAGTAAAATTTCACACAAATCTACCGACAACCGCTTTTACAAGCTAACAACCTTAATATCAAGGAGTTATGTATATACATTTTTTCGATATGAGTAATCAATTCTGAGCGACCAAAGCTCAAAATATAACTGGGGAGTGAAACTTGAAAATTTCAAAATTCTGTATCATTCGAACGGTGGAAGAACACGATAAACCAAGATACATGGGTACATTTTTTTTTTGATAGTATAGTACATGAAAAAAAACTGAGTCCGATTGAAATTGTCAAGGCTTGCGGACATGGCGAGTTGAGGTGGACTACCCCATATATTGTATATATAGCTAACATTTGCAATTAGTCGATCGACGCGCCTCTAGCAGAGTTTGACGAAAGCTTCGACATACAATACATTGAATCGCAATCTTTGCCAGGTGGAAGCTGCCAACGGCTGCCGGCAGAGGCGCCGCGATCGGCTAATATTGATAAATATATGTATATAGAGCGCGGAAAGTGGTAACGTTTCTTGTACACGGAGTTCGGTCTCCTTCTTATAGTCTCCATAGATTTTTCAGACGCTCAGCAGGCTCAGAAAAAAAAAATACCCTAACTTACACCAAGAACCCATGTTCTTTTAAGGGACACCCTAGTATACACAAGTTTCGTTCCGAAGCTAATAACTGTGTACAAAACGATTTGATGATTTATTCTCCTGATGGAGTATCTACTCCTATAAAAATGGGATTTTTAGCCCGCAGGCAGTCTGGCGCCGCACTAAAAACCTTTTATTGCATTTTCGCCCCTGAATAATCCGCCTTTCGTCCTGCAGCTTACATTTAGATGGATTATAACCTCGCCGCGTTTTTTTCCTGTTCTTTCCTTTCCTTTTTTTCGCCGTATATTTTTCAGGTTTCTCTGTAATTGCTATGTTAACTTTTTAAACTGCCGCGATCCTTTATCAAGAATCTGGCGTTGTTCCTTTCACTCGGAGAATACAAATCACTAACTGGAGAAGAAAAGAAAAGTGAAAAGAAAATTGTGTGACGGCGTAGAATTTAATGACAAACAAACCACTATGCAAGCGTCGAGGTAGGTAAATACAGTTAGTCGCGAATTCAGTTGCAACCGCAGCAAAAGCACAGCCACGCTGATGAACCGTGTTGCATCAATTAAAAAACACTTCAGAGCCATATATAACATTGTATGACATAATAATATCAGTGTCGAAGAATATGAAAATTTCATCATGTGCAGATAAATCATCAGTTTCGGTATACTGTGATGTTATGAGGAAGCCGAACGATGGCCGCACTATAGTTCGACCAACACACGCTCAAGTTGCGTACGTGAGCTTCTACTCGCGGCCAGTGTCTACCAACCCGATTCGCCCGGCGCCTGTCACCGAGGCTCAAGGATATTTAACTATAGTTTAGTATCCTTGAGTCGCCGGGCGAATGAGTTGGCACTTGGCAGTCACTAGCAGTGAGTAGAAGCTCACGTACGCAACGCGAGCGTGTGTTGGTCGAACTATAGTGCGACCATCGGTCGGTTTCCCCATAACTTCACGGGAGATGAATTTATCTATCGTTTTATTCTGGGACTAGTTTACAGGCATAAAGTATAATATGGGGACATCGGTGTACTTTGGGGACGGTCCTCAAAGAATTCGTACATCTGATGTATTGTTTGAGGACTTTCCCAACAAATACGGCAATGGCGCCCCAAATTACTTTATATACTGATCGCTAATTATAGGGACCATACCACACACCAACAAATTCTAAGTCACACCCGGTGATTGTTACAGGACCGTGATTAGGCTTCCAAAATGTCGGATGACCCCAAAAAATACATTCGAAGAGTTTGTGTATGGGGAATTCCACCCCAACCCGACCTACGTCTGACCCTCACCCCTTTCGATTAGATTCATAATTTTTTATGTTGTTCCACCTTTTCGAAAAAACACTCCGAATTTTTTTCAGATTTTTTGGAAACCGTCCGATTTACGTATGATTTTTGAAAACGAGCACATCGATAGCCCGAATTGAAAAATTTTAAAAAATTCTGAAAAATCCTGCTTTGATTATCAAAATTTTCTAGTCTTCAAAATAGTAAACGGAAGTGAACGAGTTCCAGAGGGAGTAAAAATTTAACGAAATCTTCATGTTTGATTTGATACAGCAGCCTTATTCTCCAGAAATAAATTTCAAATTAAAAAAAACAATAGAATCGGATGTGACCCCACGAGAAATCCGACGGCGTAATTTCTGAAAAAAACGAGCGCTTTTATGAGAATTGAGAAAAAAAAAAAAGTGTCCAACCTCTCCAAATCGTGAAGTTTGAGCATCAAATGAAAAAATCATACCGCAATTGATAATATTCACGTTTCTTGTAATTTAGGAAGTTAGTCACTCTCCGAATTCTATCAGAAATCGACAATATACGTCGTTAGAGATTTGTAACAGGTTGAATTTGACACGAAAAAATCTGGAAAAATTCTGGAACACGCGTGTCAATGTCCGCCAGAGCTCAAATTTTTTCCATATCTTTTGAAGCAAAAATGGCGCAAAGATCGCAAAAACACGGAAAACCACGTTTTCCCGAGCTCCCAGCGTAATGGTGAAGATGGGAGGTGGAAATTTGGAGAAACTTGGTATTTGATAAAGCGCTACAATTTCGCGCGTAGGGAGTCTAAATCGGTTTAGGGGCACATTTCATATGAAACCCCGGCTAGGCCCTTTAAGATAAATGTATATTAGAATGGAAAATAGAAATCCGGGATGAGCGACCTCTAAATATTAATATTAAGAGCTCCGATTTTAACAGGCATCTCTTTTACCCCCCCCCCCCCCCCCCCCCCCCCCCGCCCGAAAGTACTTTGAAAAAAAAAATAGTCGATTTTTTTGAACCGGTCTAATATATATTCAATTGAGATTTTTCATAACATCTGCTCTGAAACTTCAGCTTACAGTGCCTGTTTAGCGAGTCGAAACAAGCTAATTTCATGCGATTGCCGTGCAAAGCTGTGACGTATGCTTCAATCGCGACTTCAATGTATCAGCGGTCTGCAAGCTGCATTGCTTTCGTCCCGTGGGAAGAAAGCGATTTGAAACCTGAAGTTTTTTGCAGATGTTATGAAAAACATAGTGTGTGGCACGGGATGAAACATGAATAGTAGCACGGGTGATGTTAGATTGTCAGAGTGATGTCATAAGATTAAAAAAAATAGTATATTGAGCAACTAGGGCGGGAGGGGGGGGGGGGGGGGTGGCCATGTCGAACGAGTGCTAAAAACGTCTCATCCGAGATAGAAATGGCCATCCCCCCTACTTGCACACTGTATTTTTTATAATAAGGGCACGAAATGGGCCCGATGGGCACGATGCGCGCCGAGCGGATTGAGAATGGCGCAGGGGCGGGAGGGAAAGTGCTTTTTCATAACATCTGCTCTGAAACTGCAATATTCATTGCCTGTTTTGTCAGTTGAAAGAGGCTGATTTCAGGCTAATGCCGTGAAAAGTTGTCACACCTATGCGCAAATCATGAATTCAATGAATCAGCGGTGTGAATTGGTGTTTTTCAATCCCTTGGGATTGCGAAGAGAGATAGTTGCCCTGTTGCAAATTTCAGAATATCGAAATTGACAGTTGAAGTTCCACAGCAGATGTTGTGAAATAGTATATTGCGTTGCTAGGGACGAAAGTTAGCGATTGCGACGAGTGCGAAGTTTGCCGCCCGAGCGAAGCGAGGGCCACAAACACACGAGTTGCAATCGGCAACTATTGGCCATAGTAACGCACGATATTTTTTATAATAAGTGCATGAATGTGGGGCGTGCATGTCAGTAGCGGGACGTTTCCCAAGGGACGAAAGTGAAGTAATTGTGGACTGCGTATGCGTCAACCTTACTTTGCAGACCTGGGCCCCTATTCCGTAACTTTTCGTTGACGAAACGATCGGCTCAGCTTCTTTTGTCTTGTTTTCTATTGGGTAGATTTGTCTTTCTTGAAACCTTATTGGTCGCTGACGTCACACTCGATCATAAAATTATCAATACGATCGTAATCGGAGTTACTGAATAGGGGTCCTGGTATGCATTCGGCTACTTTCGTCCCGCTAAACTGACATGCAACGCCCCACTTTTCATGCACGTGTTATAAAAAACATAGTGTGTGACACGGGATGAAACATGAATGCCGGCACGGGTGATGTCAGCCCTCGCCTTCGGCTTCGGCTCCAATTGAACAAACATTTATTCGATTGTGTGGCAATATGCGAGGCAATATGCAAGAATTTCTGTGATTCAAAGAAACTCTGCTCATATCTGAATTAGGTGTTGAAATTGCGAGAAAATTATCCATGAAATTTTTTTGACATCGTGAACATCCCGAGCAGAAATTTGATCAGGCTGCCTGATGTCTGATCCGGCCCGAGTCAGGTATTCCTCAGGGCTGCCTGATCAGACCAGCCGGATCGGGTCCTGATCCGGGCCCGATCAGGCGCCGTCAGGGACTAGTCAGGTGAGGTTAAGGCATGCCGGATGCATTCTGCCTGATTGATTTCGGATCGGGGCCTGATCAGTCGAGGTCCAGGCATGCCCAACGCATTTTGCCTGATTCATTTCGGATCGGGACCTTATCAGTCGAGGTCCAGGCATGCCCGACGCATCTTGCCTGACTAATTTCGGATCGGGGCCTGATCAGTCGAGGTCCAGACATGCCGGATGCATTCTGCCTGATTGATTTCGGATCGGGGCCTGATCAGTCGAGGTCCAGGCATGCCGGATGCATTCTGCCTGATTGATTTCAGATCGGGGTCTGATCAGTCGAGGTCCAGGCATGCCGGATGCATTCTGCCTGATTGATTTCAGATCGGGGTCTGATCAGTCGAAGTCCAGGCATGCCTGGCGCTCTTGCCTGACTGATTTCGGATCGGGGCCTGATCAGTCGAGGTCAAGGCATGCCTGACGGAGGAAGCTCAAGCCATATGTTCAACTTATTTCAGAGATTTGAATTTTGCGGGTTTCACTTCGCCGATAGGTGGCGACCAACGAAAAATTATTTCTCACTAGCACTTAAACTGGATCAACGTTGGTATATAAGGAAGAGGTGACCTACATACTAACATGTCACTGCGATGCGTCCGAACTTGTCAACCTACGAATCAGCGTCATCAATAATATAAAATATATTGTAAGAGTAATTTACTGTCGGTCTACTGAAGCATGCAAACCAAGATGATCAAAATATCAAACTTTTTTCGAAGTGTAAGGCACCAAATCAGGGTCCGACTGAAATACTCGATCAGGGCCTGATTCAAATACTTTATCAGGGCCCAATTTGTATGCCTGATCAGGGGCGGAGCGCGCGAAGCGTTACATTTCTGATCCGCGCCGGATATCTTTGCCTGATCAGGGCCTGATCCGCATATCAGGCTGTTTGACCAGGGCCGAAATTATGCCGGAATAATTTTCTGCTCGGGATATTTCACCCTTGCACGGCATACCTACAATAACTCATTGAAGTCTATTATTGAGAAGAATGGGACTCCATGGTATATTCATCAGCATGATCCATTCGAGTTGGTGAATTTTTATGGAATGATTCAATGTGTGCAAAAGCTACGGATCAATTTTGATCTTTAGCTAAAAAATTTGGGTATTGGGGAGGGGAGATACTCGGATGATTATAATACGAGATAAAAGTGAAAACGTATTTAGTTGCAGTGGTGAATATCGTTGTCGTTTTAACAAGATATGTGCAGATTCAATTCTGCAATCCAACTCGCCTTGAAATTCACGTAGAAACGCTTCTCCTCCAATCCCTAATAGATTGCGAGGCCAAGACCAGACATTCGCTGAGACTCGGTATCTGCGTCGATTCGATGAAAGCTGATTTCCTCTAGTATTACCCACGTTGTCCAAAACTGTAAACTTGCACTAGCCATAGATACAGATATAGTAGTCCCATGTATTCCCAACTGTAGAATATCGAGCTACTTCTAGCACTTCTCCTTTCTTTGCCTCAATCTCTTTGCGCAGGGGAATTCACCTTGTTTTCTGAACTTTAATTCCTTTCCTTCGGCTAATTTCCACGGCTTATTTGATTTCTTCTGTTTTCAAGTTCTTGTTCCTTTTTTTTTTTGTTTCGTTTTTGTTTTTCATCGACCCTCTTCAACTACGTCAAAGACAAACCCTGCGGGAGTTGATTGAACATTGGTTGTTAGACTCCAGCGTGTCAGTGCTCTATTATTCTTTGATAGAATCTGTGTATGATGATGTGAGTTGGGAGTTAATTTCTACAGACAACAGCCCATTCTTCAAATTAGTCGGAAGCTGAGAGAAAGAGAATTGACAGAGAGGGACTCAGCAATGATATGGCTGATTCTCAGAAAAAATCGAGATTTAGGTCCTTGTCGATTCCCGTCAAACGGGATCGTAAGTTATAGTAAGTCTTTTTTTTTTATGAAACTACTTTACTAGACGTACGGAATCATGGAATAATTTTTTTTTTTTTTATCACAACTAATCAATATATGGTCAAGTAAATACCCTAAAAATCATTCCCTCATTATGTCCCAACCCCCAAATTCAAATAGACTCATAAACCTAATACGAAAAGTTTCTTATAAACTGTTTGCTGTCTTATTTTTTATTTATATATGATAGTACCAGCTATACATAAACGTGTGTATAGTTTAAAAACGGCGAACGGAAAAATCACAAAATGTTTTTTTAAACTCGTCCTTAAAAAACGTATCATTCCCTCACAGTTGTGTGACATTGGGATTAGAGCATAATTTAAACATTGTTTTGAACGCATCCTCAATGTTTTTCAAAATTCGCAACATCAATATTAAAAACATACGCCAGACTGGGCTGTGGATGATGAGATTTTTTGTTAAAATTATTTTGAGAGAAAATTTTTTCAAACTTACATTTTCAACCGTCATTCCCTCACACCGTGTTATAAAAGGGTAAGCGCTTATTTATGGACAATTTATTATATATTCGTATATGTTTCGAGTAGTAATAAAATGTCGTAAGATTATGTTTGATAAGTAGGGATACGTTTCCTAGTTTGAGGCAATAATAGTTCGTTTCGTCATTCCCTCATCGTCATTCCCTCATAAAAATTGTTGGTGAGGGAATGATCGCTGAGACAAAGGATGATATTTCTTGATAAATGTAGAAGAATTATAGTTGCTTTGCTTGTTTCAGGGTGCCAAATGTAAAAAAATGTCAAAAAATAAAAAATTAACGGAAGCAGAAGCTAAATTCAAGCTATCATTCCCCCACTTTTTAATTTTATTTTGAACCCGCTCACCCCCTTTTAAACTCAAAAAAGTTGGGGACCACTATTATGTGTTAGTCAATTAGGATATGTACTATCAAATTGTCAAAAAAAAAAACCATAATAATTTTAAAAAAATTCGGTCCAATTAATAAAGTCATGTTTCGATTTTTTCTGAGAATCAGCCATATATGAATGATAATGAATATTCTAATATATGAATATACTTCAGGGTGGCCCTTATTTGGGGGTCGGTGGAAGTTTGTCCGTGCCGCGCCCTAGATCGGTTCGGAATGAATTCGAAAAAATCTGGGTGAAACTTGGGCTTTATGGCTCAACGGAAAAGCATGCCTCTAAGCTCGTAATTTTTCCCGTTTCAATAACATAGAATTTTTCACTAACTGAATACATTTTTTTGCAACACCTGCTTCGAAAGTTTGATGTTCGAGGCCTCTGAAGCGAGCGTAAAGTACCTGACTTCCGAGGAGTAAAGAAAAGAAGAGTTAACGCATGCGCATACCGCAAATACTCTACTTTACGCATTAGTACTTTTGTCGCGCATGCGCACATCGCAAATACTCTACTTTACGCACTGATTTTTTCGCGCGCTGTGTCATGGCGGCGGGCAGTCGCGATGTGAGGTGATATTGACTAATTAATCTGTCTCTCAAATCAAACTTTCTTTGCAGGGAGTTACAAAAATATCGTGTGATACACGTGCGGATAGACAATATCTGTCTCGTGTCATTACGGCACTCGCCTTCGGCTCGTGCTGCAAACGACGTTCGTCGGATATTGCCTACTGTCCGCACGTGTATCACAATATACTATTTTCTACGAGCCCATCGTTCATTGCACAAATCTGTCATACCGTCACTTCATAGTATCATAGTGTGTAAGTTACTGCACATTTTCTAGGTCATCTCAAATCATGTTTCACAGACGATGATTTCGAAAAATTACAACTTTATCCATCCGAAAAGGTTCGTATCATTTTTTGATTATGATTTCCTATAGTCTGTGAAAAAATTGCATCAACTTACACACTATGATACTATAAATTGACGGAGTGACAGATTTTTCTTGTAAAAAAAAATGTCTTGTAAAAAAAATGTATTCAGTTGGTGGAAAATCCCATGTTATTTAAACGGGAGGAAGTACGGGCTTACAGGCACGCTTTCCCGTTGAGCTAGAAAGCCCAAGTCAAACCCAAATTTTTTTGAAATTATTTCGAACCGATCTGGGGAGTGGTGCGGACAAAATTCCACCGACCCTCAAATATGGGCCGCCCTAATATACTTGGATGTATGTGCGTCATAAGGTCACATAATTACATATGCACATGTCCGGTTTTACCACAGCCAATTTGAGTTCATTCATTCTATTGAGTCCTGTGTCATTCAATCATGTTATGTACAGTAATGTTCATTAATGGGTTCGCGGTGGCTACCTATTTTTTCGGACTTTTTCGGATACAATCAATAAAATGATATTATATTATTTTTATGAGGGATGATAATTATTATTATTATAATTTCGGCTATCGGCATATGAAATACGACTAGAATGGAGTCTCGTTTCCGAAAAAGTCAGAAAAAAACAATTAGCCACCGCGAACCCATTAATGAACATTACTGTACTAGTTGCCGGACTTGATCATATAGAATGATGAGTTTGAATCAATTGAGAAGTTGGATGCAGTAAGAGCATATTGAACAGATCGCAATAATCTGACGGATAATTCACGAGAAAGTGACCACACCTATTCAAGTCACGAGAACACTCTGAAATGAACTTTTACTGCGATTTTTTGTATACCCAATAAAATCATAATACTCAATAAAAATATACAGTAGCTGGTACGTGCATTTCAATTTCAGTTTGATGTGACTCGCTCAAGGTTGCACTTGGACGTATACCTATCGGACGTACGGTCTGCCGCCGCGCGAACTTATCATTTACGAAGGTGGCTGCATGCAGCAAGCAAGCTGAAATCTTTTTTAAAAATTTATTTCGTTATTTAATTTTAATAATCAATGGTTGTATTCGTGGAATTCGGAAATTCGTGCAATAACTTCTGTCTCGGAAGTTGATGACTCTGGTTTTCAGAGTTTTGTTGCTGGTAAATTCGCCATTTTTTTTCTATTCAATATTAGGACTTGTTTGTTATTCTGCGTCTCACAGAAGGCTTCAAGGAAGGCTCCGTAAAAATTTCATAATATATATAGTCATAAGAATTGGCATCTTTCTCTCATACCTTTCGCACGTGTATCGAACTCTATTTTTTAACACAACGCGCGTTAAGTTGAGTTTTATGGACACGAAGCGTGCGCAAGATTGAACTTTGCGCACGCAGTGTGGAAAATCATTTTTCGTCATGGTTGCGTGAAGTAATAACGCATTTTTGGCCTTGTTTTTCAAGCGTCGAGAACGACCCTACGCCCGGTGTATGTAAAGACACCTGTGGTGCAAAAACCTTTCGCCAAGTACAATAATGTGATCACTACCCACAAAATAATCTACCAATGAAAATTCCTCCTTAACAAAAGTTATACTATGAAAATGTCTACTTACAAAAGGATTGAAATCAGATACAATTGCCAAGTACATGTCTTTCGTATAATATATACCAACTCGTAAAAAAAAAGCCGAAATTAATCCGAAAAAAATAAAAATTTGGAGTACGTGGTACTTGGCGGGCCAATATTTCATAGCACTGTAGGATTATTAACATAGGTCGATTGCTGTTTCCTCTTACTTGTCTACAATAGGCCCGCCAAGTACAACTACCTCCAAATTTTTATTTTTTTCGGATTAATTTCGGCTTTTTTTTTACGAGTTGGTATGTATTATACAAAAGACATGTACTTGGCAATTGTATCTGATTTCAATCCTTTTGTAAGTAGACATTTTCATAGTATAACTTTCGTTAAGGAGGAATTTTCATTGGTAGATTATTTTGGGGGTAGTGATCACATTATTGTACTTGGCGAAAGGTTTTTGCACCAGAGGTGCTTTTGGGGTTGATATCACCACTTTTTGTACAATTTTGCTTGACCACCTGATAATTGTGCTCGCTCGCTCGTTTGGGTACCCGAGAAAAAATGATTAGATATATTCGGATATAATTATATCTAATCATCCAGATATGATTATATCCGAAAATTGGCCCGATATAATTGTATATAATTATATATATTTATATATATTTGTATATATTCATATATAATTATATCCAGGTGCTTTTATAGAAAAAAAAAAAAAAAATCCTGCACAGGGATTTGAACCTAAGTCCGCTCGAATACTTGTGACTGGTCGCACGCTCTACCGACTACGCCAATTTGCTATTATATAATGAACATCATATTTTTCTGTTCGTCGAAACCTATGATCAAGCTGTCGAATTCAGAGTTAATAGACATTTAATTGAATGAATTTTTTGTTTAACAATAATGTAATAATTGCATGGAATCATGTCTTACCTGCGATATGAACTTATGTATAATCGTGTAACGACCTATATCTGATTATATATCTTTCCGTTTAAGCTTTCTATAGATTTTATTTCGTTATATATAATTGAATATAGATCTATATCTGATTATATATAGTTCCACACAAGCTCTACTTTATTAGATCGATCATATATAACTCATGTCTTACCTGCGATATGAACTTATGTATAATCGTGTAACGACCTATATCTGATTATATATGGGCATATCCATGGAATTTTTAACTTTTGAGGTATAAAAATAAATTTCGGAAAAATTGACGTCACACCTATAAAACTAGAATGATCTGTGTTCTTGAGTCTCAGTATACACGAAAAAAATTAAAATAATTCATTTTCAAGGCTCGGTCAAGTGCTGATGAAGGAAAAATCAAAATTCAATTTTCTTTTTCAAATAATCTTTGAAAAACTATGTTTGTGGTCGAATTCGCACTCCGGTTCGACGGCGCCTAGAGTCTTACGCGTATAAGAAACGAAAAAAATAGAATAAAATGAAAAAAAAAAACAAAAACTTGAAAGAAAAATAAATTGAAAAAAAATAAAACGAATAAAAATAAATAAAAATAAATAAAAAATAAATACTCGTGCTGTTTAAAACGACATTTCTGATACTGCACGTGAAAGATATGTTTGTAAACATTTTTTTAACAAATATGAAAATTGATGATTTATGAAAATATTTACTCGTTTGTATTTATCTCTTCGAAATATGCATAAAAATAGCGACCAATTTGATAATATACTTCTTATAACGAATGTTATCGATTACTATTGCTTGGAATGGGATCGCAATCATTATACAGGTGTGCCAGCTGAAATAGTGATTTTTTTCTTCGAATTATTCTTCAGATAGTAATTTTCAAAAGCTTGCAACTTTTTTCAGGTTGTGGGCACACTTTCCGGTCGGGTACCGTTTTATAGCTTAAGATACGTAGAATAAGATACTTCAAGGTCGATCGTTCAAATGGATCGGTCAAAAAGTTGTAATGAAAAAAATAAAATCATCTTCGATTCAAAAAATTTCGTCGTCGCTATTTCATTAATTTTTATTAGAGCTCACCTGGCCGGCACATATATCTGGCTCGCATTTTTCTGATATTCACGTGCTTACAATTAATGAAAAAAAAAAATCAGGTTGCTATCATCATCGGTCAACAAGTTATAGTGGTTGAAAAAAAAATAAATGCTCCATCCTCACAGTGACTTGTCATTTTCGCTAGGATTTTTGTACTCATAACATGCTGAAATGAATTTAAATATACTAGAACATCACAGTTAGCTTCAAGAAAAAGTATTTGTCAGTCGAAAACACCCTTGGGGTATCCAATTTGTACTTGGAATGGACACAACTACTATCCCTTACAAAAGTTGAAAATTCTATGGATATGCCCATATAGTTTCACACAAGCTTCACTTTATTAGATCGATCATATATAACTATATATGAACCTATATATGATTTTATCTCGATCCGTATGAGCTTTAACTGATTTATATCTGTTTATATCTAATCATATATGGGCCTAGGTCTGACTATATATGGTTCAACATGAGCTTCAACAGATCATATCCAATCATATATGGTTGTATATAGTCCTATATATATATTCTATATGGGCCTATATATGATTATATATAGTTCTGAGCAAGTTTCCATCGGTTATATCTTATCATATATAAATATATATACATCCATATATAGTTATATATGAAAACATATATAATTTGATATGATTATATATAAACTCATATATAATTATATATATTTATATCCGAATATATCTAATCGGTTTTTCTCGGGTATTCCTATATCCTCGCTCGCTTGTCAACGTTCTGCCAATTCCGTCGATGAGTAGCTCAATGCACGTACACTATATGTTTCATACCATCTAACACCATTGATAAGCAGTAATGTTAAATGTGGCAGAATGATATAAATACTTTTACTAACATTTTACTTGACTACCTAATTATTATGCTCGCTCGCTACGCTTGCTCGATCGGATTTTCCTATGTCCTAGCTCGCTGGGCTCGCTTCGTTGTCAACATTCTGCCAATTATTTCGATGAGTATCTTCATGCACGTACGGTGATGCATTTCATACTATCTGAATCCTTTGATGAGCAGTAATGTTAAATGTGGTAGTATATTAATAGAATTACTTTTTGTAAAATTTGGCTTGGCTACCTAATAATTGTGCTCGATTGTACACTCGCTCGATTGGGTTTTCCTATATCCTAGCTTGCTAGGCTCGCTCCGTTCTCAGCATTCTGCCAATTGTTTCCATGAGTATCCCAATGCATGTATATGTACGCTGATGCAGTTTATATCATCTGAATCCGTCGATAAGCAGTCATGTCAAATGTGGTAGTATAATATAAATATGTTGAAAGCACAAAGGCCTGAAATAATGACACACGCTATCATTCGTTGCTTTCCAAGCCCTGTTCTTGATATGTTCTTGTGTGCATGTATTAAATATAATATATTTGGCCCATTGAATACACGAAATTATTTGGAAACGAATAATAATATACTAAAGACCTGCCACGTTGAATGAAATCTTTGTCACTTATCAATTTATGTTGTAGACTGAACTTTATGCGATTCAATAACCGTATACCTATGACCTAACCTCAAAATTGCACGCTTTGTCATTTCATGAGAGATTGTTAGAATTTCGCCCGCCACTCTAAATGTGAATTTCATCAAAATAAGTAAGTATAGGAAGCATAAAAGAGAATGAAATTTGCAAAATGTTCAGATGTACGAATATGAACAGAACTGACAGCTCTGTCTCGTAAGCCCATCTGTCCGTATACTCCGTGGTCTAAGATAGGCAAGCGATTCGCGATCATACGTCATCAGCGTCGACAAGAGCGCGATCTGACAACTGATATTGAGTACTTATAGTTCTGCTGTCTAGTGGTGGCCACTCTTTCCTAATTTTTATCCGCATAGATTTAGTGTACTGTGAGATGTGAGACCTGGCTGAATGCGGTGAAGACGACGAAAAATTTTGACCGAAACGTGTACTCAGAAACTTAGAATAATCATATCTGAGCTCTCCGTTCACTGATTCAATCGAAGTTGGACTCAAATGAAGGCTTTTCCTGCCCACAATCTGAGATGAATATTCCAATCCCATGGATTTCGCGAAGTGCAAGATATAAGGGAAATACTGTGTCCCCACCACGCCGTCCAGCTCCCGTACGGGTATAGAGACTCGTCGAGTCCCGCGCGGCGTATATACCTATATATATCATGTATGAAATATTTTTTTTTTATTTTACTTGGCGCGAGGCTCTACCGAGTCTCTTGATAAAAGCTATTCCCATGCGGGACGCCCATTGGGTGTCGCGCGTACGGATAGTTTCGTTTACAAACACCAGGCGTAAAGTCGAACTTTACGCTCACAAATAAAGGCCAAAAATGCGTACTTTATGCCCACTATGCCGAAACAAAATATAAGGAATTGTAGATCCGTTTTCATTTGGATCCTCAAAATTCGGATTGCCGCCCCAGAATTTATGGAAATTTTTGGAAATTTACAACGCAAAAGCCGATCGAGATAAGAATCTGAAAATCGGTATGTATTTGTCTCCATTCGTCGATAGCTATACATATACCGTGCTGTTAAAAGAAAGCCGAACGATGGCCGGGTCATAGTTCGACCAACACACGCTCACGTTGCGTACGTGAGCTGCTACTCGCAGCACTGGCATACTCGCTGCAGCGAGTAGAAGCTCATGTACGCAACGCGAGCGTGTGTTGGTCGAACTATGACGTGGCCATCGTTCGGCTTCCTTTTAACAGCACGGTATATATATGTAAAAAAATAAACTGGGATAATTAAAAATGTCGAGGGTAATCGACTGGGTCATTTCACATGAAAATACTCATATGTAACGCCTCATTAAACGATAACACGATACTTATGTCACACCAATCTTCCGAGTTCTATTACTATACGATCTCCCAAAATCTGATGCACTATGCCTCGTGGATACCGGTGTTCGGCGAAATTTTCATTGGCCTACTGAAAATCAAAAATTGAAATTTTTTATTCAAGCCGATATTAATTACAAAGTACCTTTGTAATTGGACTGAATAATCATCTAGAAAACTAATTTTCAATTATTATTAATTGAATTAAAAAGAATGACACATACATATTATGTATAATTTTCAATTGAACCGAAACTATAATGACTTGTTCTACTTATTACAATTTTGCAATTAGTTTAAGTTCCAGTTACAATTTACAGTTGTAATTTGTACCGATACTATAATTAATTACGAGTTGTAATTAACGGCGTACATCACTGTTGGATATAGTAGCAGTTCTTCGATTTTCCAACGTATTCGACGTCAAATATTTTATTTATATGAGATTTTCTGCAATAAGGGTACACGGCTGATGTTTCAAGAATTTATTTTGCTCAGTCGCTGATATTCACTTTTGCAATCGACATGATATAAGGTCTAGCGATGGGTGTCGTGACAGAGCATATGCTTGAAGACAAAAGATCGCTTCAGAATATCCAAACTTGAGTGTATACTGCGTTTGTCCTAATTATTTCGCAACTGATTTCTAGCCATATTACATGCCCTTGTTTCATCCAAGTCCCCAATCGTACGGTCAGTAAAGTCGGGCATAAGTAAAGTCCGTAGTTCCCGGATGGGATGTGGCTTCGAGCCAATAAATTCTGCACAATTGAGACCATGAAGCTTTCACTTTATAGCCGAAATGCGAGCGTGTGTGCAGGTAGAAGTTGAACGACCCCAACTTCGATTATATGTGAAAGATCGAAGTTCGATAGACGTTTTTGTTTGTACTATTCAGCAACGTAGGTAATCAAATGTCAGTGCCAGATGATATAAGCTCGTGAGTGATCTGGTATCAAATTTTAATTTTTTTTTTTCACATGCTTTTTGCACGAGTGTTACACACGTGCGTGTATGCATTATGTATAGGCATGAATATTAAATTACACCGTTCTAATATAAAATATTCCGTTCACTTGACCTCTTGCAGAATTTTTAACATAGTCATTTTGTTTCATATGTCTTCTCTTAGATTCGGAGATACATTAAAAGTAGAATCTCTTTGAGCCGTAGGATGAAATTACTCTTTGAATATCATTGAGCAAAAATAATGATCGTGTGTATACTCGCGATGGATTCAACCTTGGTGAAATGGGAGCGAATTAATGCCAGGAGGTATTCACGAGACAGACAATTACCAACAATGTCATTTGTGAGCTAGGCGATTGCTAATTACTATAGACGATCTCTGGAGATTTGTCAAACGATACTCTCTCCTTGTTGTATTTAGCTAAAAACGTGCATCCGACGTGAGAATTATGAAGTATTTCAAGGGTGGTTAGCCCCTGGCATAAAACACCCTGCTACGTGCTACTCGTCTAAATTAACCTGATTAACCATGATTTTATTACCCATCGTTTAATGTTTGTTTTTCTTAAATCCTCTAATTGAATTACTGCAATCATACCCGCACCAGAATTACATTTTTGGTTAAATCACCCTTATCGTCTGCAAAATGGGTTTATTCGAAAAAAAATTAATATCCTGGAAAGTACCGGGTAAAAGTTCGTTATTTTCGGCCACACGATAGGTCTATGCTGTGTCCAAAAATCGTTGAAAATATTAAAAAAATGGCAACGCTGTTGCTGATTCCATATAAGTCCTACATTAAAACGCGCTTTGGTGCGCGAGGTCGTTACGGAAAGAAGGCGAAATAAAGAAAGAATGATGAAAAAATTTAATAAAAAAAGGAATGGATATTTTGAAAATAGTTGAAAACCATATGAATATCATCCAAAAATTTCTTCTCCGACGTAATTGGAAGAACTCCAGGGGATTTTAAACTTTCATTAACAAATGTCTTGAATAATCAGACGGTTTTCGAAAAATTCAGAAAATGAACATAGGTTTGTTTCTGATTACGGAAATTGGGATTAGGTACCGACTTTGAAAATCGTCGCCTATTTCAAGATTCTCTAAATTTAATGCTAAAATATTTTAGAGGATGTTAAAAGATGGCGATAATGGTTAGGAATAAATTGTTCAGTTTCAACTGTAACTCGAAATTCATTATTCAACGTGAGTTCCGTGATCTCGGATTTGTATGTTTGAACAATATTAATTTTCGTCCAACTTTTCTGGTAATACTCAACCACCTGAAAACGCAGTTTTTAATTTCTAGAAAACGTGCCGTTCCTAGCAGGTAAAAATCTCCGCAGAAAACTGAAAACCCACACCGCTATAACTGAACGCGACCGACAGCATCGTTTCGCATAATCGTTGCTTCCTTAATGCACGTACGTATATAGGTATAATACACGTAGTATATACACATACCTACCTACTCGTGCAGAGACTAGGTACGCGTGAGAGCGAACGTACTCATGATTGTGAAAAGCCCGAATAGGATTAGCATTAAATTTAGCATTTCATTGAATAATTCAAAAGTCAAAACCTTCATACTTAGTCAGAGAAGAAGAAATTTTTTTCTTTTTTTGGTAAAGTAGGTATATTAAAAGTTGAGGTATTCAGCATTGAAGTATATGTCTTCATTACAGAAAAAGATTATCAGATCAGTACCCGGATTCTGTAACTCGTTATCGAGAATTATCGCTGTCCGTAGCTCACACAACAATATCAGCGGCCAATAAGGTTTCAGGAAAGCCAAATCTACCCCATAGACAACAAAAAAAACAACCCGATCCGATCGTTTCGTGAACGAAAAGTTACAGAATCTGGGTACAGGTAACATAGGAAAACAATCGGATGAGCTCAATTATAATGCAGGCTCACAAAAAATAGTATATTATGTGGCATACACCCGTAAACAAGTGTTTGCAAGGCGAGGATAATGATTTGAGTACGAGCTAACGGCGAGCCGAAGGCAAACTGAAAGCGAGTTCTGAAATGATTATTCGAGTCAAAAACGGTTTACGGGCGCGCCCCATGGCATATTTTTTTCGGCACTGGCATGAAAAGTCACTTTGACGCTAGTTGAGATTCGCACTTGATACGACGAAGAGTGAGGTTATGGCACGATCTGTCGCGCACTCCGAACTGCGCACCAAAACTGTGGTATAAAGATTTTATAGGCCAGTTCTGAAATCAGCCGTATAAAGTGCTACTTTACGGATCGAAAACAGGCGTCAAAAAGTGACTTTTCAATCCCTATGCCGAAAAAAAAGTTATCTGAACTTTTGACCAAACAGGTCTATTCTTGTGTATTTTCCGACGCTGAATCCGAATCCAGAGTCAAGTTAGGGATCTTCCCTGCTACTTTGCGAGAAAAACGCAGAGAGCATGATGTTTCATGGTCTTTTTTGGAATTTATTCAAAAACAAAGAATGATAACGTTCTAAATTCAAATTCGAATTCTACGGGTCAAAATACGTAGAAAACCATATTTTGGTTCTTTTTTGCTCAAAAATCTGTAGGAAAATGCAATCACCACATCGAGCGCAGTCGATATCGATGAACGAATCTCTGGATTCACGTTGAAATCCGAATTTCGAAAATGCGAATACTAAAATATAAAACAAAAAATAAAGTGGAAAGTGTAGGTATGTTGTCAGAAATTTAAATCGAGGATAGCTAATGTTTTGAATACCCGGGAAAAAATGCTCAGATACGATCATATTTGTTCATGTGTGATTAATGGCCAGTTGCATAAAAGTGGGTTACCCAAAGGTTTAAATAACCCGTAGGTTACCCCGCAGATACTACCCGTTCAACCGTTTTTTCATCTGACAGCTGTCAAGAATCACTGTTAACTTCCGACAGTCTATGAAGGTTGAACGGGTAGTATCTGCGGGGTAACCTACGGGTTATTTAAACCTTTGGGTAACCCACTTTTATGCAACCGGCCATAAATGAGATAAAAAATGTAACTTTTCGAAGCGTTTTTTTTTTCCTCACATACATCAATTATTTTATGTAACACAGGCGCGATTTACGCGCTTTATGAGGTTTGTTCGGAGAACATAAAGTAGGCGCTTATTGATCAGTGAAAAACAAGATAGTGGTGCGAGACGTTTTCGTTTATTTTATTGTCCTAGGAACATAAAGGAGTCATTGGATGCCTCTCTGCAGGTAAATAATGAACACGACTGTCGAAACTTATTCTGCATTATCTTCTCGGCATACTAACTTGAAGGTGGTTGGCATTAGTTCAATGGACGCGATGTTTTCAGAACGGGGCGAACACCTTCGCTTGTAAATCGCGCCGCGTCACATAAAATATGGTGTGTACCACGGAGGCTATGGTCTTCATACACCTCGCGTGTTTGCAGTATTCGTCTTCGACGTTCGCGCGCCTTTGGCGCGTAAACGTCTACGACTCATACTGCAAACATCACGCTCGGCGTATAAAGACCAACTTAGCCTCCTTGATACACAATATACTATATTTATTGATCTGACAAAAAATAATGCAATGTATATGGAAATATAACGTATAAATTTAACTGTTACATACAAATAATTTTGCATACGTGTGCAAATATTATACGTCCGGGTGCATGAAGCTAAAGTTTCTGAATGTCATGGTGTGAATACTCAGATCTGATCATATCCGAAAAAGCTTCTGTCCAATCGTGCATGATCATGTATGATCATATACGATCAGATATGGCCATACATGATCATATATGATTATGCATAATCGGATTCGAAAAATGGTCCTGTCTGATCATGTATGGCCATATCTGATCATGCATCATCATGCAGGACCATTTTTCGGATCAGATCAGATCTGAGTATTCATACATGATCATATATGATCATATCTGAGCATTTTTTCCCCGGTAGCCAGTAAACCAAACATGAATGTTCCGAGAGCAAGAATTCAGAACGGATAAAATTTATAAATGTAAAATGTAGGAGGGTCAAAATCTCTAAAAATTGTATTTTGATCTTCTTTTGGGTAGGTATTCACGAAATCTCAGAAGCAAGAAATACACAAGTTCCATGCTTATGCGATATATTGTGACCGATCGTGGCTTTGGTCTCTCGCTTCACTAAATTAGGATTTCTAATCTTCAATAATATTCACAATTCTAGAATCTGAGCACTCAATTTGCAAAGTATTTAATATTTTCGACAGTTCGATATCTATAGTCCCTTGCGATCTTGCCCATTCTGAATTTTGTCCTTTTAATATTTCCTTCTCTTATTTGGGTTCTCGTATTTTTGAAACTCGAAAGATTGGTCATTCTATATGTGTATTAATCCATCGGGACGTTGACCCCCACAAAAAAAAAAACACCAATAAAAAAGTTCATTATTCTTTCCGGTTTCCGCATAAAGTTTTACGCTTTCTGAAGCGCATAAACTGTATACGTCACGTCACAAAATGAATATAGTCACTGTTCGTGACGTCTCTGCAGAGTAGATATAGTAGGTGTCATAAACAGCTGCGTGATCGCAATGCTATTATAAAACGAAGCGTATAAAACGCTGAATTGAAAGGTTCGCATGAATGTGAAAAAAAACGAAAAAAACAAACGGAAACAACTTTAGTGTTGCTATTTTATCACAGAAGAGCGAGAAAACGGGTGGCTGCAGGCCAAAAAGCCACTCATAAATTAGAGTCGATTATTCAGACGCTGATTAGGATCCAGAAATAAAAAGTAAAAAAGAAAAAAAAATCTACACTAATGCCCAACAATTTCCCATCCGAAATTAGATTATTTTTATATGCATTTTTTTGTTCCAGCGACTACATGCTTCATGTAATGTGCGATTGAGGATAAATACTAAACTATTGCTGTTTGATTTCAGGAGAATGAAGCAACGGGTGGCCGTAACCCTGGCCACGGTTTGGTTAGCGTCGATTGTTGGGGCGTCGGTTCCGTCGGGTGAAACAACCGCCTTTTCCACCCCCCGTCCTCCTGGCCCCGCGTCCGATCAATACACCCCGCTGCTCCAAAACCCCCGCTACTATTCCCAGGACGATTACGGCCAGAACTGGATGAACGATGAACCTTCAGGGATAAAAGTTGCAAATCGTCAAGAGAACGCTGACCGGAAGCAGAAGGCTATAACCGATTCGGACAGGTCACCACTACCACTTGAATCAGATCCTAACGGTCAGCATCAATTCATTTTTTTTATACCCAAAAAAGGAAGGCAATATTCAGCCGATATCTAGCAATCTCGCACTTTTATTTTCCCTGTTGAAATATGAACGCACGTGTCAAAACCGAAATCGTTTCACAGAATTCTTCGATGAAAAGATATCCGAGACTGGTGAAGATTCCGCAACACCTTATCGTTTTCAATCCAACGACATGAAGACGCGGAGTGAATTGGACAGGGAAGCGATGAGGCTGTCGAGCATCAAGGTGGCTTTTGACGAACCGATCAACTCGGAAGTAACCGACAACACAAGTCAGGAAGATTGGATGAACGCCAAAATCGAAGACGAGGATGTTATGCAGCAGGATGAATTTGTCTCTGATGGTACATTCGAGGATGAAGGTCCTGGTTCGGTCGAGGTGTACAAACTTGACTTGTACAAAGACAGATCGATTCTGACTCCGAGACCTTCGAAAAAGAACTACTTGAGGACTAAGAGTAAAATACCAAAGAAAGTTGAAGCCGTTGATCAGGTCAGCTGGAAGACTAAAGACCTGGACGAGGCTGGACAACGTATACCGAACACTGTTTCAACGTTTGATCAACATACTGATCAATTATCACCCTCGAGGTCTTTCAAAGACAGGACTTTCGGCGTCGGCGGAGTTCCGGAGCTTCAGGTAGGCTGCGAGGGCGTCGAAGGATCTCAAAGACAAAAGAGATCCAATTCCGAAAAGCCCACAGGAAGAAGCCCGGAGCAAAGTGGCGACAATCATGATAGTCGATCAGCTCATATCAATCCGTTGTATCTAGACGTTGATGACGACTCAGAAGAGGAACTTGACGTGATTGGCGGAACCGATGAACTCTTCAAGCTACTGAGTAAGGCCGCTACGACAACTGGTTCTCTAATGAGTAACACAAACCGTGGGGATATGGACCCCAGAGTTAAAACGCCGGCAGACCTGAACAGACCACGAAAAAAAGACAAGTTACCAACTCGCGGAGACTTGGGACCAGCAAGCGAGCTAAATTCAACTGAAACTATCCAAGCCCAGGTGCGTAGTTCGGGTGAAAATCAGTCCCAGGTCAACCCTCGTCGCGAACAAATGTCTGTGGAAAAAGAAGACGCGGAAAATGTTCGCAACAAGCGAAGCTCCGACTGGGGTTACGCGGAGACTGAAGGTGTGATAAATGAACGTCGAAGACGTGGCCACCGTGGTACTCGTCGACACAGAGATGGGAAGAGGAGACGACGTCACGAAGGCGAGCGTGAACATGAACGAAAAGAAAATGAGATTAGGAAAAAAAGCGAGGCTATCGATAAAAGGGGTCAGGATTATCTAAGAAACCCAGAAGACCATATCGGAGGAAATCGGCTTGCCACAGTCAAGAGAAACCAGCCTTCCAATTTGCTACGTCAACTGCCAACGCGGGAAGATGGAAGAATCCAACAGATACGAGCGGAAAGACTAAGTGAGAAAGGGAACAGAAACTGGAATGAAAATGAAAGAAAGCTAGAAGAATACAGGAGAAGAAACACGCCGTTACAGCGCAGACAAAGCTCCGGAGATAATCAATGGGCAAGACAACAACAGCACGAATCTCGTACACCCAATTCCAATAACCAACAACCACAAAATGTACGCCTTTCTGTAAATCCAGTCCCTAATAATCAACGAAGCGATGTATATGCAGAGGATCGTCGCCGCATACTAGAGCAAAGGCAGCGTCAAGTGGGACATACAAGCAGAGCTGCATATGAACGTGGACGTCAAAGAGAACAACAACGACAACCTATTGAAAGGTATCGAGCAATGCGATCTCTCGTTGTATCAGAATCTCAAGGAGTGTAGAACTCGAAGGCTCGCCAAGTTCATTTTCGTGCTTTGTAGGAAACGGAGTTTCTAACGTATAGATTTTTGCATTTGAATTTTGTAAATCAGTTTGTACAATATCCATGCGTCATCATTGCAACAACGCCTTGCACTAGTCAGAAGAATTCTAGTCCAAATTTGACTGACGATTTTCGTGATTATTTTTAGCACTCGGATTTTGGCCAATCAGAGCGCTGTATTTGATGACATGAAGGACATCTCAATTCGAAATATACTCACTAAGACTATTGCATCCTAGCTTTTGATAATTGCATCCTCCCTCTTGATAATTGCACTCTAGCTTTGCGATTGTTTTTGTAACGCCATATCTGTCAAACATCAGAATTGAAAGTGAATATAATATAATTATACCTTATTATACCTGCCGCTCTTTGCTTGGCCAGATCCAAATGCAAAAAATAATCCGTCAAATACCACTCGACCTTCGAAATGAATCGGTTATTTCCCTCATGTTTTGATCCTGCGTAGCAACGAACGCCCTCTCGACGCTAACGAAAAGTACGTTGGAGAGTAATTCATACAAAAGCTTGACCCGATATATGTTCTACGATTTCTAAGTGGTATGAATTCAGATATGGGCCATTCCACGTGAACCGGATCAGTCACGTCTCGGATATTTTTTTAATTTTGCATGTCGATTGTCCTTGGTAAGTTAGATTTTTGTGCCGAAGGATTTTTCAATTAGTGCAAAATACGTTGAGTTATTTGCATAAACAAATTCGAGCAAGGTTTTTTTCAAAAATTCATAACTCCGCCAAAAATGACACTAGACTCAATTATTTTTTTTCAGCATACGCGGAAAGATTCATAGAATGTATAAAAAAATATATACTTCAAAAAAAGTTTGTTTATCCATTGTTTATTTAACAATTAAGTTTTCAAAGATTTTTAAAACACACAGTGACACGATCAAAAAATTTCAAAAAAAATACTGACATAGGTATACTTTTTACTATACTACAGCCTGTGAATTAATTCTAAGGACGTGTTATGTTTTGTTTTCGAGTAAAAAATCATTGAAGTTGGCGGCGCGCGCCAATTCCGGGTCGACCGACGCCACGCCGCGTGGAACGTATAATGGCGTACGTTAGACTGCTGTTCGCCGCTACTCGACGGACGCGTAGCAGCGGTATTCAAAAGTCATTTTCACAATGAAGGACACGATTTAAAAATCTGAAAAAAATACTGTCGTTTCCTAATGGCAACTATAAGCGACACGTTAAGTTTTGAGAACGTGTTCCTTTCCCGTTAATTACGTGAGGCGTTTAGGGGGGGGGGGGGGAGGGGGTCGAGCCAATATCACGTAATTTTTTCTCCCGCAAGAAACAGTGTGAAATTATGAGAAAACTGAGTTAAATTAAGTAAAGTATGTTCCTTCACTAAAATATGGCTAAATCCTACACAATCATGTTTATCGCGGTTATGCGAACACCACAAAGGAGCATAGTAGCCCTTCGATTGTTTAGCCGTCACCAGCCAGCGAAACGCGCGACTCGACGAACGTTGCAGCGTACGGCTCGAGTGGCAGCAACGCTCGTACGGGTTTCGACTTGCGGTGTTTACGCCCGTATTAAATGTTTCGTTACTCGACGGCTCAGTCAACGCTGTCACTCATTCAAAATGAGTTATCATAATTATTATGATGCATACTCAAAAAAACACGTCTACAAGACGAAGAAGTGCTGCCAGGAAGAAATGACAAAGTTATGGAACGCAGCGAAGCAGAGGTTCCCGAAAAAAGAAGACCTGGTGCTGCACGTTCAGCATCAGATCGAACAGCTCCTCAGAGAAGCGGCCGAGAGAAAAGCCCGGACTACTTTAGCATTCCTTTATAAAGTAAGTTAAATACCTTTCTTTATATTTCATACACAAGACATCTCGAGATTGCGATACGGAGAGGGAATACTTAAGCCATTTATTTAGATGTGTCTTTTTTTTTATAAATTTCATTGTTAAAAATCAATCGGCATAAGAAAAATAAAACGCAGCAGTGAAATTTTTGATTGCGATATGCTGAAAGCACAGCTACAACGTAATATCAGCGCGGTCATAATAATTCCGATCTTTTTTTTATATAATTCAATATTTTTTAATTTTGTGTCGTAAGTATATTTTAAGTTAAGAAAATTAACTTTTCAGAGGATGTTTTTAGTAGGCGTATTACGCGCGATGATAGCGAACAGCGCTATTCATTTTTTTTAAATGCTACATTCGCTTCACAAAAAATTACTAAAACAAACTATCTTTCTAATTTGTCAGTCCTATGTCTTCATCGCGATGTTTTAATTCCAGGGAAACACTATTAAGACCTCCAACGGTGCTTTGACTCAGGCTGGGACAAGCGCTCAAAATGTTCAAATCGCGGAATGCGCAGGTCAGGCTGGAATAAGCGCTCAAATTGTTCAACACGCGGAATCTACGGATCAGAATCGGACTACTGATCAACAGCCAAGGGATCAAGATCTTGACAACGACCCTCAACCGGCGGGTTAGTTTTCGCTTTCTTTCGTATGCGTGACGTTTTCTTTATTTTTTTCCCGGTTTAAATCGACATGTTCTTCACTCCACAGGTGCTTCGAAACGTCAAACTCAGCCTCTTGTGATCAGCGACGATGAGGAACAAATTACGTCGAATTTCACACAATTGACTGTGCGTCCCACTCCAGCACAAGACATTATGAAAGAAAAGCTTGCTAAACTGCGTGTGGAGCTGGATTTGACGGAAAGGCGCAAGGGGTCTCTCGTTGCTGACGGCACCGAACGCGAAAGAGTACATAAATTGCGGCCAGAAATTGATCATTGTGAAAAGAAACTCAAGCTTACGGAAAAACAGAGAGTGTACGCTATGAAGCACAGGAAAAATAAGAAGCAAATAATAATTGAATTATGTTCTAAGAATCCCGATACAGCGAAGTCGTTGACGCCTCGTGCTGGCCCTGGACGTCCACGTTTAGAAGAAGAGCAGCCTGGATTGCTTAAGGCAATAGTTGATTTAGCTATGTTTGGTGCATCTGCTGAGGAGTGACGTCGCTGTGAGATAGTTCGCACTGTCCATACGCTTTCAGAGCTCACTGATGAACTAATTGAGCTGGGATTGAATATCTCACGAAGTGCTACTTACATTCGACTGCTGCCTAAACGAGCAGATACGCGAGAGGCTAAGCGCCACGTAGTGACTGTACCGGTGAAGCTGAGTCGTCCTGAAGCTGACCATCATAAAGCGCACCAAGACCAATACTTTTGTGTGGCCTCCATGAGGTCGCTGGAGACGGTAGCCTCAGTACTTGGCCCGCACTCCGTGATTTTTTTATCTCAGGATGATAAAGCCCGTGTTCCCATAGGACTGACAGCGGCAAACAAGCAAGCGCCGTTGCTGATGCACGTTGAATACAAAGTGTCGCTTCCAGATCACGACTTTACAATTGCTTCAAGGCACAAATTGATTCCGAGCGTGTATGCTCTTTGCGAAGTGAAGCCCAATGAGATGGGACGACCGGAAGATGTCTCATATAGTGGACCAACTTATATAGCAATCAGAACTGGCAAGCACTCTTCGTCAACTGCAACTAGTCACGCTCAAGACTTGGACACTCTTTTAACCCTTGAGCCTTTTCACAATTTTATGAAGAACGGAGACGGCGAAGTTAAACCTGTCCTTATCATTTCGAGCGATGGTGGTCCCGACGAGAACCCGCGATATCGCAAAGTGATCGCACACGCTATAGAGCATTTCAAAAAATATGACCTGGACGCAATATTTATTGTGACCAATGCCCCTGGCAAAAGCGCTTTCAACAGAGTAGAGAGGCGCATGGCTCCACTCAGCCGAGAGCTAACGGGTGTTGTTCTTCCCCATGATTATTTTGGGACACATCTAGACTCCAGCGGCAGAACAGTAGACGTTAGCTTGGAAAAGGATAATTTCAAAAAGGCAGGGGAAATTTTAGCTGAAATATGGTCTGCAGTGTGCATTGACGGACAGGAAGTAGTCGCTAAATACATTGACCCGAACAACGACACTTCCAGGGTCCCAGACCTGCCAGCAGAAGAATGGTACACCGAGCACGTGAGAGAGAGCCAATATTTACTTCAGGTACGCGGCAATTTGTTCATAGTTATTTTTTAATGCGTGCTGTTTTATATTTTTCACAAAATTTGTAACGAGCGCGACCGCCAACGGATGCATTTTTATTGAGAGTTAAAAATAAGGAATTGTTTTTAATTATTGTTTTAAGTTGTGAAATGTGATGATCGGGACTGCTGAAGGCCACGCCGGAGTGCTCTGCATATGATTCTTCACGACCGTTTTCTGTCACCTCCATACCCTATCACTCAGGTTGATGGGCATCCGACGGTTCCGGACCCTGAAGAGCATGACGAAAAGTCATTTGCTCCCTTCTTGATTCGCCACTGCCTACCGATTCAACCTTTGCACGCTTTTATCAGCATGCCTTATGACCTCTATTGCCCAAGAGTACGTAGTGATTTAGAGAAGAGATGCTGTAGTACATGCGGTATCTACTTTTCATCCATCACAAGAGTTGCAGAGCATCGGCGTGCGGTTCATAATGCACCAACTGCACTAGCGCGCAAAGTGCGACCCTCACGAATTGTCACACGTCGAGCTACTGAACTTCTGTGTGCAAGTGACAACGGTTTAGAGTGGCTAAATCAGAGCGAGGTTGAAGGAGCAGATGATTTTACTGAAAATCACATGGTCATGTTGGTTCTAATAGTCACTCTTGAGACTATACATGAGTCCCCGTGGACTGAATTGGAATGAATATTCTTCTACGAATTCTATTAGTTCCCATTATAAGTATTTTATTGTTCGATTTTCTCACTGTGATTCTAGACAACGTTGTAAGTAATCTTAAATACTAGTCTTTACTAGTCTGAAATAAACAAAAACTAAGCAAATTATGTTGGTTCAAATAAATCCAACGCAATCAAGGACAGATTAACGTATTTACTCTAAAAATACGCATTTTGAGAAATCTCACGTGAGATTAGGGGGGGGGGGGGGGGTCGAGTCAAATCTCATGACATCTCACCAAGGGGGGAGGGGGGGGTCGAAAAATCGCCAAAATCACCTCACGTAATTAATGGACGGCCCCCTTCTGGGAGCAAGGAGGAAAAAGATGCGCGCAAATATGGTCAAATATGCTCGAGTGTGTACCCAGCTTTAGCATACATGCTTGGCATACATATTAAGATTTTAAACTGCAATATTTCAAAAACGAAAATGAACACGTTCTCGAAACTTAACGTGTCGCTTATAGTTGCCATTAGGAAACTACAGTATTTTTTTCAGATTTTTAAATCGTGTCCTTCATTGTGAAAATGACTTTTGAATACCGCTGCTACGCGTCCGTCGAGTAGCGGCGAACAGCAGTCTAACGCACGCAATTATACGATCCACGCGGCGCGGCGTCGGTCGACCCGGAATTGGCGCGCGCCGCCAACTTCAATGATTTTTTACTCGAAAACAAAAAATAACACGTCCTTAAAATTAATTCACAGGCTGTAGTATAGTACAAAGTATATGTCAGTATTTTTTTTAAATTTTTTGATCGTGTCACTGTGTGTTTTAAAAATCGTTGAAAACTTAATTGTTAAATAAACAATTGATAAACAAACTTTTTTCGACGTACATATTTTTTTATACATTCTATGAATCTTTCCGCGTAAGCTGGAAAAAAATAATTGAGTCTAGTGTCATTTTTGGCGGAGTTATGAATTTTCGGAAAAAACCTTGCTCGAATTTATTTATGCAAATAACTCAACGAATTTTGCACTAATTGAAAAATTCTTTGGCACAAAAATCTAGCTCCCCAAGGACAATCGACATAGTAAATTAAAAAAATATCCGAGAGGTGACTGATCCGGTTCTCGTGGAATGGCCCATATTAGTCTAACCCGGTTTCTTTAAAGTCAAACTTAACTCGGACGAAACTTTAAATGAATGCGTACCTAAATAGTTACCTACATAGAGGCACGTATAGGTTTCACTAGTACATTAAACCGAGCTCGAACTCGAACTCGTCAAGCCAAATCTAACTTCGTTATATGAGCATTAGACTGTTTAAAAAAAACGGACTATTTTGTTTTTTTCAAAGAACATTGAGAAATCGTCAGAGTACGTCTAATCAAAGACCCTGGTAAGATATGAGCCCTTAATAGAAATATCTAGAGGTGGCGCTTTTAAATTTTCTATTTTCATTTGAATAACATGGGAAAAAAATTTCCAAACTTTGGAATTCTATTACTCAAAACCGAACTACTTCACAGTGATAACTGAGATGGATTCTTGTAGGAAATTCAACGCTCTATAAAAAATGTTCGATCAAAAATTCGCGCGAGGCGAGCCTTTTCGAAGTTATCAAGCCTCAACCATTGTACTGTTCAAAATGATGATAATTTTTACTCATACAAGATAAACGCGACAAAATCGACTCATATAACTCAAATACCCACTATTATCAACTTCAAAACCCATATCTATAAATTTTCAATAAAATGTTGATCAACAAATTTTACTAATCAACAGTGAGTGATTAATTTTATTGATTTTTCAATAATTATTGAAAATTTATAGATATTGGTTTTAAAGTTGATAATAGTGGGTATTCAAGTTATAAGTCGATTTTGTCGCGTTTATCATTTATGAGTAAAAATTATCATTTTTTTAAACAGTTCAATGGTTGAGGCTTGATAACTCCGAAACGCCTCGACTCACGCAAATTTTCAATCGAACCTTTTTTATAGAGCGTCAAATTTTCTACAAGAACCCATCTTAGTTATTACTGTAGAGTAGTTCGTTTTTGAGTAATAGAATTCCAAAGTTTAGAAATTTTTTTTCCCATGTCATTCAAATGGAAATAGAAAATTGAAAAGCGCCACCTCTAAATATTTATATTAAGGGCTCATATTTTACCAGGGTCTTTGTTTGGACATACTCTGACGATTTTTCAATGTTCTTCGAAAAAAACAAAATAGTCCGTTTTTTTGAAACAGTCTAATGACAATCAACACCGGGAAGAAAGTTTAGTGAGCGTGATGAAATAGTACTTTTCGATACTAGTGCGAAAGTGTTGATTTTAGGACGAGGGTGACAATCACACGAGTCGAGAATCATCTTTCGCACGTGTATCGAACTTTATTTTTCAACACAACGCGCGTTAAGTTGAATTTTATGCACGCGAAGCCTGCGCAAAATCGAATTTCCCGCACGCAGTGTGGAAAAGTGTTTAACCCAACAAATTTATATTCTACATATATATTTTTTTTTTACGAACAAAAAATTCTCATCCATAAAAGCAACACAATGAACATTAGCAAAACTATCGTTTTGTATGTGTTAATATAAAGCTATAGAGAAATTAAACGATTTAGTCATTCCGATAGCAAAACTGTTTGCGGAATTCAACATTTTTGATATCAGTACCACGAAAAGGTATCTGTGAAAAGGGAAAAATTTTGTCTACATTGAACATGAAACCCGTAAGTTGTGAAGATGATAAAATTACTGGTCATACGTCTATGGGAATATCTTTCCTAATGTTGTGTCTTCCATAATTAATTATAGTTTCTGCGGTGTGTAATATTATCAACAATGATACATCTTTACCGGGATCCTTATTTTTACTTCTATGTACGCGTGTTTGTGCGATAAGTTTTTATCGCACCTCTGGTCTGACATCTTGTTTTAACGCATCCCGCACTACAGACAAGCAATTGAATGACATTTTTTACTGTACCATAATCCACGGACCAGATCCCATAGAAGTAAATATTGTTGATTTGATTATCAGGCTCAGCTGCCATTGTTCAATGTATGTAGGTACCTACTTCCCAGGGGAATTTTCACCCTCTATTAAGTGGCATTCGGATTAGCCATATGTCCAATTCTACCGTCAACTCAAGTCTGGTATGATCCAACCGCAACCAATTGTTACATTTGTTTGGAGTAATGCAAAATAGGGCATAGCCAAAGCTTGAATTCGAACAACAGAATTTACAGAAACTAATATGATGACGGAAGCAGACAATATTGATGAGTTGAATCGGATTATAATTTATTTTCTTTTAAATAACAAGCTTGTCGCAATGTCGCATAGTTTAAGGCAGAGTCTCAAACCCGTCCAAAGAATGTTTTCCAAATTGAAGGCGAAACAGTAATACAAAGAAAATCGTGGCAACTCGCAAAAGATTACGATCTCTTTGTGTACAAGCCTACTGCCACAACGCTTTCTGTAATTGTCATTACCAAAGTTTTCTTTACAATTTTTAGTAGATTTGCATCATAGAGGTCCAAAATTCAAGTAAAGTTGGGCCCTTTTTCACCCTTACAACTGTCATGAGGCGAGATACTTCGGAACAATAATTATTTGAAGAAAGGCCCTGCTCCTCTGCTCTTCTCAGAGACTACTGAGCCAACTTTCTCATACTATATCTGGCAAAATCTCTTTTCGGCTTACAGACCGCAAGAGCAAAGACAAGGTAACGGCGTATACCAGCCGAGAAGTCAACAGGAAATAGAGAGGCTTAAATCACTACCGGTCACCGCCTTCATCGTTATCAATGAAGAAAAACCTGAAAACGATATCTCAAAAATAACTAGCCGCTTCGGGGCAGAAAACGAGATTGCCTTTCCAGTGAGTCAACGTGTCTCGATTTTTTTTTTCCAAATCTGATCAGTATTTCAACCCGTACTATAAAAATTATGAAATTTTACTATCAACCGACCCTTTTTTATTCCAGGGACTTAATCCGTCGACCGATGGTCGAAAAGTCCCAGGGTTTCCGTCCCCGGCCACAACAAAACCCCCAGTTCAGGGACCGTCGCCCTGTGTTTGGGCCATAATAAACTGTTGTCCCAACGAGAAACGGCTAGCAGCATGTTTCGAAGCGACAGGATGCTACCACGGGCATTGGGATCAGCCATGCACCCAACGAAAAAGATTAGCGGCTCTGCAGTCGGTCAGTAAGTTGTACGGAGGTTAGCTGACCCCCTAATCAACCGTTTGTTACCGATTTGTTGTTTTAATTTATTCATTAGAGTCGAAAGTTTGATATGTATTTTTTTTTTTTAATGTGAAGGTAAATAACTGTAATATAAATGAAAGTTAGGCTAATTCCGAAAAGAAACATTCGTTCTTTAATGCGAGGAGAATATCGCTTGGGAAATTTTACTTCAATGAGAGGTTCCTTTTTCTTTTTTAACAAATAGCTCATTCAGCTCTGATTTACATTTCCTCAATGATTTCATTCTCACATTCACACAATAACTACGTTTCAAACAACCTGCATTACCTTGACAAGTAATGATAATATGACGCAAGGTTGGCTGTGCTCATTGTCTGCAGTTATGCCCAAAGTGATCAGACCTTAATGGCTTCGGTCTTTTTTTTTAAACCTATGAATAAAACTTGAGTCGCCATACAGAGCGCTTATACCAGCATGAAGAATAACTTTGTATATACGACCGAAGACGAGCTTTTGCCATGAATTTTTTTATTCGGAAAGATGGTAGTACCGCACCGAGAGAACAGTTTATTTATAGTTAATAAAATTCATTTAATGTCAATAAATGGTATAGTTGTATTTGGCGAAATAAATATTTCTTTGTAGTTAACAAACCGTATATTTGAAAAAATCCCATGCAACTAACATATATTTACTACCAACAATTTGATGTTTGTTGATAGTTAATAAACCAATTTTGAATTAGAATTCGCGATAAGTTTGATGAAAAGGTGCTATCGTAACAGTTAATTGACATTTACGAGGAGCAAATACATGGTTATTCGAGTCAAACAAAGCGTACTTGACACAAATATTTCCATATATTAGTTAAATCAACTATGTGAATAGTTGACGTTACTGATTGAAAACAAAATTATTTAATAAATAATTTTTCATTTTTGAAACTAAATTTTAGTGGATAAATTTTCTATTATCATTTTCTATGTCAGATTAACTATAATAGGTTCATATGTGCGAATGGTTGCGAGTAGGTACAGGTTTCGGCTCGGAAGACTGGCTTCAATGTAATGGTCCTTTTCGCTGATTTTACATGGTAAATCTACGCCTAGTCAAGAGTTCGGAATGTTACTTTCATCGCGAGAGAACTATCCCTGCTTTGCGATTGTTTTATTATATTTATATCATACTAACTAACTATTTAACTCAGGTCGGCTTTGTTGAATAGAATCATAGTAGAATTTGAGGCAAACTTGATCGCACTTCATTCAAAGAAACATTTATTAATAGTTAACAAATCTTGTGTTGGAACAATACCTGATGTACTTATCGCTAGTGGTCATAAATTTGGATGAAAACGATCACATTATAGTATAAAATATAGCTTTGTTGAGATAAAGAGAATTTGGAATTTGAATTTCTTAATTGAATTTTTATTTGATTCAAGTGTATCTACAATTATCGGGAAGAAATCCCCTCAAACAAATGAGATATCTGATTTAAAGATTGATAATTTTTTTCGTTATTCCAGTGAACAGAATATTCATTAACTATAACAAAATATAGTAACAGTAAATATACGTTTTTAGAAAATGGCCAACTAAATTCATTCATTAATTGTAAATAAACTGTTTTCTCCGTGCGGTACGTAAGTCGCTATAGATATCTACTTCATTTTTGTGAACTATTAGAAGAACGTATCGGTCTGAAGTTCTTGTGGATTTGAACAGTTCGTTTTTTATTCCATATATGCATATGTCTATTATAGTAGTATAGTTCCTTCATATTTCATAGTTTGTTTCAATTGACTTTTTTTCACACATGAACGTAAAGGCCGATTTTGCTACCTGTTTTCGGGGAGCAAAGAGCGGTTTTACCGACCGGAAAGTCTTTCCTACCAGCCTTTCAGGGAGCAAAGTCTTTCCTCCCGGCCTTTCAGGGAGCAAAGTCTTTGCTCCCAGTTTCGTTTGACTCGATCGGTACAGTCACGTCTTCAAAAGCGGGAGAAAAGGCTGGTAGGAACTTTCCGGTCGGTAAAACCACGCTCCCCAAACCAGGTAGCAGAATCGGCCTTCGTTCATGTGTAAAAAAAAATATCGTGTGATCCACGGGAGCAAACGTTTTCGCTCCCTCGGTGTAGCTTGCTGCCCTCGCGTTCGGCTCTACTCGCCTCGCCTTCGGCTCGCCGAGTCTCGCCTTTCGCTCGGGCAGCAACCTACACACTCGGGAGCAAAAACGTTCCTTGCTCCCTTGGTGCACAATATACTATTCCAGCTTGAGTTAATATACTTTCACTTCACGCAATGTGATAATGGACGTTTTACCCACGTTTCGCGTGGGTAAAAACCCCGTTTTCAGACCTGATGAGGTAAAATTTTGTACTTTACCCGACGCAAAAACTTCTTCTAATCTCGTGTGATTGCAACACTCGCCTTCGGCTCATGCTGCAACCTCACACTCGTCAGAAAAAGTTTTACTGCTCTCGTGATGTTCTATTAATATACCTACACTGTGCATATATAGGGGCGGGAGGGGCAAAACGGGGTAGGGGGGGTAGAATGGGGTACCCCATTTTGCTCGCAACAGAAAAAAAAAAAATTCCTCCTGAAAACTTTATATTTTCCTAAGTACCCCGTTTTTCCCCTCCGTCCCCTATACATCGTTTTGCAACACCTGCTTCGGAAGTTTGATTTTCGAGACCTGTGTAGCGTGCGTAAGGTACCTTATTACCGGATAATGGAGTAAATGAAAAGTCAGTAAAGACTCTACTTCGAGCACTAGTACTTTTTTCGCGCGTGCGCACTTCGAAACAACTCAATATTATGCACTGTGTTATGGCGGCGGGCCCAGTAACGATGTGAGGTTACGTTGATTAATTATTCTGTCTCTCAAATCAAACTTTCTTCACAGGGAGTTACAAAAAATATCGTGAGATACAAGTGCGGATGGGCAATATCTGTCTCGTGTCATTACGGCTCATGCTGTAAACTACACTCGTTGGATATTGCCGACCTTCCGCACTTATATCATAATATACCTCATTGTGCTGCGAGGATCATTAGGATTTTTTAATTTCTCTCATCTTTAATTGATTCTGACACGTAAAAATAAGGTATTCATTTTGTTACATAACTTTCTTCACAAACGCAATTCTCTCGTGAATATAAATATATTTAGTAATATGGCAAAGGCTGATGTTGGGCCTGACAATCGCGATAGTTTTTAAATAAGATTTTAGAAATCCAATAAAGATAATCAAGGGCTCTTCTGATCTGGAAATATCAAATTTTTGAGCTACGCAATTCCATAATGCAGATATTAGGTTGATTTTCCTTTTACCGATCAAATGTCGTCGTTCAGCTGATGCAAAAATTTGGATGTCGCAGAACCCGTAATAAAAATCGAGCAATGTATTAACCTAAAGATAATAATATTAGTTACCATTTACTGTTTCATATTTTGTAACCACTGGGGACTCTACAGCTTTTGTGACATGTAATATGAATATCTATATCGTACCTATAGCACGTCTGAATAAAAATAATGTACCTAACATAAAAATTATGAATAATTTCAAATAGTGTATACAATTTACTATCATATTATACTATAATAAAAAAAAATCCAGTAAACGACACTATACATCTGATATCCTTTCAACTGCAGGTAGGTATATCGATATATTCTTTACTTCATAAATAAGATGAAACGCCCATTATCAGCAAAGTCAATTCCTTCACACGTACGCCCTTTGATGTATCGATAAATGAGCAATGCTGACACATCTTCAATTCAAAGAGGCATCTTTTGCGAGGTGTCGCATAACTGTGCCATCAATAGTGTCCATGCAGTAACAATTCCAAAATGATCATCAGAAACGTAAACTGTGTATAAAATTCAGTTTTTACAACGGCACGTCAGAAATGTTTCTTGGTTTCATATTTTTATAATTGTAAACTACAGTTTGTCATACGTGTTAACTGAAAAAAATAGTGGCGTCGCAAATCTATGTATGAATCGAATATAAAGTCATCAACCCTAGAATGGCACACACACTGTAACAAAAAAAATCGGTCTGAACTCGTATAGACCACACGTTGGTGTCAATTTGACACGATCTTAAAGTCAATCCCACACCGTCTGAGATTTTTTGACACCCATAGGTGCTGAATTTTTTAATTGAATTTTTATTTTTTTCTTCAATTAAATAACTTGGACACCGTTGATCTCTGGAATTTTTCACCAAGGAATTTTTGTTTTTTTTGCGCGAGGGGTCAAAAGTCGTACTTTCGTGCTGGTGTGGTGAAAACGCATTTCATGTGAAAATTGTGTTTTTACCCGACTGCGACAAAATGACCGTATTTCACCCCTGAAATGCGGGTCGAAAGTGATCAATTTCGGACCAGCGGGCAAAAAAGTAGATTGCCGGGCAAAAAAGTAGATTGCCGGGCAAAAAAGTAGATTGCCGGGCAAAAAAGTGAATTGCCGGGCAAAAAAGTAAATTGCCGGGCAAAAAGGTGAATTGCCGGGTGAAGAAGTAGATTTGCGGGTAAAAAATTATTCCAAAAATGTATACTTTTTGTTACTCTTCGGCGGCTATCGCATTGCAATCACTAATTATTGACGTTTTTGGTTCGTTACACCGGGATATACTCGGTGTAGCCGAACATTCCCAATCGGTTCCAAAATTTTTAGATGACAAGTTTTTTTTTATTGAATTCGGAGCTGATCGATAATGTTCGGCTACACTGAGTGTAGCCCGGTGTAGCGAACCAGAAACGTCATTAGTTGATGGATTCGATGAAACTTGGCTGTGTGTATTCTTGTAAAAATAAAACATAAATATTAAAGATTCGTTGAGAATATATTCATTATTCATGTTTTAGAAATGCTTTAAAAACATTCGAAATTCGTTTTATTTTTAGTGGGGGGGCTCTGCCCCCCCAACTCCCCGGCGGGGCTTCGCCCCTGCACCCCACCAGGGCTCCGCCCTGGACCCGTCTCGTATTATATTATTTGCGATAATATCATATTTGTGCTGTTAGATTCAATACCTCTCATGACTTATATTTTATATTGTAGCGCTGTCATTTTATCGTAGTCGGGTAAAAAGTAGTATATGCCACACGGGAGGAGCGGATTTTCACCTCGTGCTCGTGCTGCCCTCGCTTCGCTCGGGCAGCAAACCTCGCACTCGGCAAAAATCACGCACTTTCCTCCCTAGTAGCATAATGTACTATTTTTCCAATATTACTATACCATAATTATTACGCCCCTGTCGGAAAATAGTTAACGGACGTGAATTATTTGTCTCGTGAGTCATGCGAAAACATACACCAAACCTGAGATGTGTGCTCGCAGAATGGAAAAAAAATTAAAAATCTATCGAAGTTAAAAGTTTTATGGATTTGCCCATATATCCCTCGGCCGTGATATGTACTCGACGCATGCGCAGACATGTGATTTGGTTACTTATCAAACCTAGGGGGCAAAAGTGCGCGTCATAGGCATGATATGAACGCATTTTACATGAAGCTGTCAGGGAGACAGGCGCGATTTTGATTCGGGTGAAGCTGCCCTCGCTTCGCTTGCGCAGCAAATTTCACCCTTATCAAAATCGCCTGCCTCTCTCCTTAACAGCATACTGTACTATATTACTTCACGCAATGTGATAATGGACGTTTTACCCACGCGAATTGGGTAATCTCTTGGGAAAAATTGGGTATAATCTCAATTTTTAGGCTCTATGAAGTGAAATTTTGTACTTCGAGGGAAATTTTGTACTCGACGGAAAACCTTCTTCTGATCTCGTGTGATCGCAACACTTGCCTTCGGCTCGTGCTGTAACTTCATACTCGTCAGAATAGTATTTTTCGATACAAGAGCGTAAAGGCGGCAATGCCGCACAGCGAGTGTGAAGGCGTAGTACGAGCCCGAAGTCGAGTCGGAGGCGAGCCGAAGACAAGACTTCGGGCTCGTGCTCTGTGCCGCCACACGAGTGGCATTGCCGCGTTTCGCTCGTGTATCGGACACTATTTTTTGCAACACCTACATCGATAGTTCTGTTTTATGCCGTCTATCGGCACTGAAAAGTCTTTTAAACACTGGTTCGCTTTTAAACACTAGTGCAAGAAAGTTTTCGCGCACTAGTGTTTAAAAGACATTTTAAGTGCCTATAGACGATGCATAAAACAGGTCTTTCGATGTAGGTGTTGCAAAAACAGTTTTACCGCACTCGTATTGTAATGTACTATTTCGTATCCCTTATCGAATCAGTAAATAGAAAAATTTCAAGTAAGCTAACCGAAAGTTGTGAGTGTTTAATATACACGACGTTGAACAAATAACTCTATCATCCGCTCGCAAATCATCGCAGATCAAAGTAGGTATATAGTTATTAGGGTGTCCGTTGTTTCCCGAATTGACCTCTTTCACTTGGGTATGGTCCAAATCATTAGTTTGTAGCCTAAAAACTGACATGGAATTTTTATTTTATTCAAAGGGCCATCGACCCCTGCCTGTAGGACGATATACTTCTCCCATTTGATTAACATGGGATTGTTGCACTTTTTAGACTTCAATTTTTCTTGCGCTTATACCTCATCAAAGATTGTTGATTGTTCTACTGTTCTGACCTATTCAGATGGACAAATATTGATATTGGAGAAAAAAAAATTTTTGAGTTTTAAAGCGGTAAAATTTTTTTTTTCACCGTATTGATCAATAATTTTCGAATATTTTGAAATTCGAACAAAAAGCATTGAAAAGTCAATAAATTGAAAAATACGGTAAAAATAAATTTTGCAAAAAACTTCAAAATTTATGATTTTTTTTTTTTTTTCCCACTAATCAGACGTCGGTTGAAAAAGCGGCTATCTCAGAATCCGTTCGAAGAAGCGCCCTGTGGCTATGTTAATAATATAGGCAAGAGGCGCGTTTTCGCACGGAATCTGAGATAGCCGGTTATTCCGCGCAGGTATCGTAATATAAAAATATGTCTATCTAAATAGGTCAGAACAGTAGTAGAATCAACAATATTTGATGAGGGAATGAATATAGTCAGCGAAAAAAAATTGAAGTCTGAAAAGTGCAAGAATCCCAATATCTTAATCAAACGGGAGAAGTATCGTTCTACAGGCAGGGGTTAAAGCACTTGAAAAAAAAATTCCATGATTGTTTTCAGGCTATAAACTAATGATTTGGACCATACCCAAGTGAAAAAAGTCAATTTGGGAAATAACGGAAACCCTAATAGGTACGTAGGTAGCATACATACAGCGGAATACATTGCGACAACAAAAGTAAAACTAAGCTAATAAATCTTTTATTCCATTCAGAAGAAAAAAAAGACAAGAAATAAATAAATAATACATGAAGCCCGGAATAAAGCGGTTGATCGACCGTCGGTCGAGCTAAAACGATGAAGGATACACGTATACCTATATCTACCTATATCTCTCTCATTCTGACCGAACACCCTTCGGGGCAATTGCTAACGACAAATAAAAACACTGACAGTTTTTATTGGAGTTTCGATTTGATGTCGTGTGACGCGTACGTAATACTACAGGCACGAAGTTGAACTTAGGGAAGGAAGAAAATAAAGAAATAAATAAAAGAACATCCGTTGGCAATAACTTCATGATTCTCTAATATTTGGATAGTCAACATTTTCGCGACGCACCTGCAAGGTGGCGTCCAAAAAAAAAAGCTGGCCTAATTTGAAACCTGAATGAAATCCGTACGCGTAAATAGATCTTCGGGATTTGACTTTTGCTGGGAACTAAGAGAATGACCCTTTCATTCCGTGTTGGAAAATTCCAAAAATCTTCCTCCGTTCCAGAGATACACGCACTTAAAAAACAAGAATTCGTTTTTCAAGTACGTGTATCCCTATAACTGATGAATATTCTTCAGATCTTCTAACGCGAAATGAGAGATTCATTATCCTAGTTTTGAGCAAAAGTAAAATATTAAAGATCGATCGACGCATTCGGATTTTATTCATGTTCCAAATTAGGCTGGTTCTTTTGGGCGACCCTGTACCACTGAAGCACCTGAATATGCCACCCGCTGTTTGTCATCATTATAATTATAATCAGCGATACAGTACACGAAGTTATGATAATTTGCTTTGTCTTGCCACTTGCGCAAGCACCAAAAGGACACGGAACTAAATGACTATCTTATGAGTCTGCTAATGAAAACGTTAGTCGAGTCGCAACAGAGTCACGCATTCTTTACGAGAGTAGTACAGGCAATATCGCCCGTTTCCACTATTCCTTTATTATTTTATTCCCAGATTCTCACCCAAAGTGAACTGAACAGTCAATAGGTCTCTAATCATTCAAAGTACCTACCTATATGTCATTTAATAAGGTGAAAGTGACGATCTTCAACCACTGCCTGCCACGATGTTCGATGTACTCAAGAAACATTATTGAAGCGTTAGTCAACTTTAACGCCTGAAAATAGCCTTATTTTAATAAATTCACAAGCTCGAAGGCATTGAGCGAAAGTTTGCTATTCTAGGTCACACGATAGCTCATAATTCGTCCAAAAATGGTCGGAAAATATTCAAAAATGGCGACGCTGCAGGGGGATGTCACAAGGGTCCTGCTCTGTAGATAATGTATCTAGAAGTATTGTGTCCAAATTTTAAGTCAATTAGTCCAATAAATTTCAAGATCGAGTTACCGTCAGATTGAAAAATATAGTTTCGATAAAACAACAAAAGGAGGAACGAATTTTGGGAAAATGCAATAAACGTTAAACCGATTCTTTTCAGATGTAAGGGTGATCTAAGCCTTTGAGACTCCAGGTTCTTCGGTATACAAATGTTCACCAGATAAACGAATGATTTCTCTCTAGGTACTGGAAGAATGACTTGAGCAATCAATTCTTTTCCATAATTACCAAATTTTTACACCAACACTCATGTAACTTATCACTTGCTATTTCTTTCATTTACTTGAACTGAAATTTATAGGTGTCTGTTCGTCTCATATCAAGATTTATTCAACAAGCAATTAGAAACATTATTCTTGCAGTATAACTGATTCTATTGCTTCAGATTGCATCTGATTGTGAGCATCGAAGGCGATGGCTTATAAGCCATCAGGATTTATAAATTTAAATTTAAATTTATGCTGAAGGGTTTTTCTTAATTTTGATTTTAAGTGGTGCCGGTGCGCTCATACTATTTCCTATTTGAATAACACGGGTTTTTAGTGTAAGTCTATTTTTTTTCTGAGCCTGCTGAGTATTTAAAAAATCTGATGAGCACGGTAAGAAGGCTGAAGAGCTCGGGCTGAAGAGGTCGGGAGCGCTGAATCCAAATTGGACAGTGGCTCTGATGAAAATAATACCTAAACTTACACTGAAAATCCATGCCATTCAAATGGGAAGACGAATGATCTCATCGGCACCAGTTAGAATGAAATTTAAGGAAAATCCCGTGGCAGAACTCTTTTTTCACTCATTTGAAACCAATCGAGCCACACGGAGGAATGAAATTCGAAAAAACCCCTTTGAAGAGACACCCTACTATGTATCAAGCGTGCTTCAAGCCTAAACGAATAATTTCAACCTACACAACGCTCTGATGAGTGAGGGGCTGGGGTCACGTTATCTCCTTCAAATTTAATTTTTTCTTCAATAAACATAATGAAATGAATATAAGTGAAGACAGCTGGAATAAATTCGTGCTTGCATGTTGTATTATTTTATTAAAACCATAGTGACTGAGCCGCAAACGAGAGCGCTGAGGCGTTGGAGCAAATGGCGCGAGAGCAATTGAGAAACGGATACTTCGAAAAGAAGACAATAGCGTTGATTGCGTAAAAAACATTTGTAGACCCTTAAAGCCAGATCACGACTGTGACGGTGAATGGCATCGTTACGTCGGGATCACAACCGATAAAAATTGGCGAACTTTCTAAACTCAGCTGATGACGATTACTATTATTATTATTATTACTATTGCGATTGCGATTGTGATTGCATCTACGTATACCTACTTGCTTCGAGTTTTCTAAATGTTCAGAAATCCATTTCGCAGTAAAACATCTGAGAAATGAGAGAGAGAGAGCAGCTCGGATTGCGTTCTTCTACAGAAACTAAGTTTGTCCTTAAATCTGTGTTTGATGTCAAAGTGAAAAGATTAAACTCACGAATTGGGTGTGGTACCTGAGTTGTATTTTTTCATATAACGCTGACAGTATTCCATGGAATTATACATACACGACTAGCGTAATTAAATCCTTCACAGTAGTTTTGAGACCAATTCTAGGAGAACATCATTATCCCTCGTCATTCTTTCGTAATTGGTTATTCGGCTTGTCTGCAAACTTGACTGCAAACAGTGACGTGCCTTTAATCTAACTCCGCAATTATTTTGGGCTATGAATTTGGCGTTTTGGAATTCGTTTGGCAGTTGACATCGCGTCTTGGAAAAGGCTCGAACTAAGGGTGAAGTAACATTCATCAGTTTCACCCTCCGTCGCTTCTGAAAATAGGGAAACGAGCCTTTGCTCTACTGTACAGCAAATAAACTTTGTTCGTATGTCTCCCGCTGCATATGTACATTGTTGCAGGGTCAAGCCACAGTGTAGACAAGAGTGAACTCAATCTGATCTTGTTGGCAGATGTTCACAGCTACATTGCTTTCAATTTCATTTCTATTTACCATCATCTAGAAGTCACAAGTCTCTATTTCCCCGATAACTCTCTCTCTCTCTCTGGAAATTCCCCTACGTATATACCTACTGCAGGGTAAGCTGCATTTACTACGTCGTTTAAATCAGCGTTCAACTATGTGCCATAGGGCAGGGGTCAGCACACTCATTAGGCCAAAGAGCCAAAGCTGTAAGTCCACTCAACTCATTCACCGGCACTAATCCTTTTAACGCCATTTCTTGGATTTTTGCATGCATGGGTGGGCGTATGCAAGTATGAAAAGACTTGGACGGTCAGACACGACTTTTGCCGTACCAAATAGACTGCACACCCCTTAGTTGCTTTTATTTCCCCTGAACGCTACCCCCACCATCGAACTATCCGGCAAGGACAAGTGACCGTTTGCAGGTAGATTGACACTTGGAGCCAGGCTGGCTCTCCGAGCCCGGGAGTGCCGACCCCTGCCATAGGGTGTCTGAGAAGAAAATTGACATTCTATTACCCGTTCGACTCCCACCACTTTGAACGTTAGTTTTTTTTTTTTTTTTACACACAGAATACTTGAACTTTTCCTTATATGCTGTACTTTCTGAAAGATTCCTCAGAAGGTGTTTTCTGGACTAGGCCTCATTCCGGATGTGAAGTGAAAATACAAAAATTCAAAATAGTGGTCCCTTAGTATGGCAAAGGAAAATTATAGAAGTGGACTGATCTACATGAAAAATAATACTCAACAATTTTTGGGGCCGCTTATTTCCAGTTTTAGTCAAGATACGAAAATTCCAAATGGTGGAATGAAATTGCGGATAGTACTCGGCTGAGTTGCAGAGAAATCGGGACTCAGGGTCTTCAGTTTTCATCAATATAAATTAGGTTATTTTTTTCATTTACAATTGAAATTAGCAGCCCCAATAACCTTCGATCACCAATTCTGATGCGACACCATTTTAAATCTTTATATTTTGACTTCAGATCTAAAATAATAGCGACCCGGAAAATCCTTTTTGAGCAAGTTTCGGGTTTTAAAGTTAAGATACGGAGCTCACCTTATGGGAGGATATCGTGCGGAAGGACTAGCGTTTGGAGTAGAAGAGATTGGATATAAAAATCAAATCTTGATATTTCTTTTAGTAACTCTGATGTGCAGTTACACATAAATGCCACTAAATGCCAGATATGTAGAACGTCGATGAATATTGTCGATGGATATTGCATTAGCTCTCCGAAAAAAAAAAAAAAAAAAACAAATGAGCTTTCAACAATAATCAATTTTCAAACGGAATAGGTCGATCATATCTTCAGAAAACTTTCATTTTATTTTCTTCAACGTTGTATGTGCAACATGCATATGGGCAAATCTCTGAAACCTCGAATTTTTTCAAGGAATTTTTTTTTATTTTCAATTCTTGAGTACATGCCTGAAATTTTGAGTGTACGTCCCGTCAGCTGTTAGAATATAGAATCTAACGTGGTGCAACGTTTTGAAGCAACGCACCAATCGTTATCAACGTTTTTTCAAGACATCTCCAAAACTGTCGGAAAAAAAATTAAAATGAGCGTTTTTTTTTTTAATCAAATTTTTTGTATGAAAGCGCATTCTTTTAGGAGCAAAATCATTCCAGGATCGGTGTGCTCCGATGGATACTTGCGCAGATAAGAATTTTCAAACATAGCGATGCAACAGCGATTTACAAAAATTAACATAGCTCTAACTCCGCTATTTTAAAAAAAATTTCGAAATCTTTGAAGTTGTATTCTTTTTTCCATAGTACCAAAGATTTTTTGAATTGCGCAAAGTTCCGTGACTTGACGGTTTTTTTTTTGAGTGAGGTGACATGGATCCGCTCACCTAACGCGTGTAATTGAATGATCTTGGATTTTCCGCATTTACTTTTCGCTCTGTAACTTCTTGAATGATTGTTAAGGAGATGGTGCGGGTGATTTTTGATTCAATAGTGTACTAAACAGTAGTGCACATATGTATTTGGCTAGATTTTTCATGAGCAAACGATGTGCCAATAAAAAGTATGCGTTTTTACTTCGGTGCACGTATTGTCTACTTTTCAATAGGTTGTAATTTAACTACCCCCTCATGCGAGCACATAATCCTGTCACGTCTAGATTTACGTCTTTTGTGCCCTAGAACACGATTGATGTTGTCTGATAACGATTTCAGGTACGCACCAACCACGATGCGCTATCAAAGTCATAAATATTACAAGTTCAAAAAAGTAGTGACACCACTTTGACTCTTCATAACTTTTCTCCTATTGTGAGTACATACTTCTAACATGTTGCATTTCATTCTGCTCTCTTAATGCTTTCAATTCATTAGCAATTCAAACATCGCCAACTAATGCACCAAATTTTACAGCATTAAAATAAAATAAAAATGACGGAGTGACATCTTCAAATGTGCCAATTTCGCTATTTTATATGTATATTATATGCATTTTTGACTTGAAAATTTGGGCGCTAGTATTTTTTTTTGTATTCACATGATCTATACAACATATACAACCTGATTTTCCACTGATCAATGATTAAAAATGATGTATTAGTCTAAAGAATGCGGAGTGACACAAAAATTCGAGGTTTCAGAGATTTGCCCATATATATTAGGGTGTGCTGAAGGAATTTTTTTTTTTTTTTCACGAGCTACCTTCCGAAACGACAGCGTACATCGCCTAGAAGATTCTCTCAAAACTTCATCCCAATCGATAAAGATTTAGAGGTGGCTCACACAGGTTTTGTATTCCCAATTTAAATAAAGCGCTCAAATTTATTTTCGCATTATCCGGCTGCAAAACTTCTATTTTAGTTCAACATAAGACTGTTTTAGTGACTCTAATCAGCAGTTGGGGTTTCGTAGAAGCCACTGAAAATTGAATATGAAATGTTACTTTTGAAATTTTTAATATTTTTTTCGAATTATCAGAGAATGCGAATAAATGAAGCTCATTTTGTAATTTTTGATTGTTCTTCCAAAATTAATGGGTTAATCAAATTTCATACTATAAGGAATTCTTCGGGATGGGCTTTTCGAATAAACGGACATCCATACGTGGTCAATATACTCAAAGATTTATTTTACTTCGTTCGTAGTATATATATATACTAGGCTTCATTGGTACGCTATAAGATTGAGGCGAAATGTTTGTGCAATGTGTGTAGACCGTAGTTTATATGTATAAGGGTACTGGAACTCTAAACCCCGCAAAAGCTCCGTCTTTTGTTAAACACGTCGCATTGTCTGGGAGAAAGGAAAGTGTGAAGAGGTCCACGAAACATTGTTGAATCTTGAAAACCCGAGACGCCTTAGCTCAAGTTGGGTGAGCTTAAACCTGGACACTTATGTTCAAACTTCAAGCTGCCAGTTGGTATACGTAATACACTTTGCACACGGTACAGCGAAGTGAAAGTGTTCAGGTATCTTGTTCGGCTCACGATCATATTAGATTTTGTGACGTTTTTTTCAAAAGCTATTATCAAATCCGAGAATCATGAAAAAATTATCAATTCATACAATCGGCTGACCAAAATTCTGATATCTCTTGATTTTGCGAAAGTATTTACGAACTTTTTCGCAAGAGCAGACTACGTTTGTGATTTTCTATAGAGAAGATCACTCTTTCAGTGAACAACTCTTAACCCTTTCACTGGTGCAGCCTTTTTCACTGTACGTGCCAAAAATGGTAGGACAATAAACTAAACAAATTATACGATTAACTATGAATATACACACCGAATTTGAAATGAATTGGTTGAAAAATGCAGCAGTTATTCAATTTGATCATATATGATACATCGCCAGTTGTGGCACGACTTTTTTTTGATCATATATGATACATTGCCAGTGAAAGGGTTAAGTTACAGGAAATTTCCTGAATCTTTTTTTATTCGAATGAAACGTAGGTATTATTATACCTAATTCCGCAAGAATTCGCAGAGTTCGAATTCGTCCGAAGAAAATGATAACTAAAAAAATGTCAATTTCAATTATAACTGCTCCCAGGCGGAGTATGAACTTGTGAATATTTTTCCCACTCCTTATTCGTACATTATTTAATATATCTATTATGGTGCTTTTTTTTTGGAACGACTATTTTTTTTTCGACTCCGCCTTGAAAATCTTGTTGTAGACGTTGAAAAAGGAATCCTGTCGAATTTTTAGCTCTTTATTCAAATTTTAAGTACTCGCGCTCTTCTTTTCAAGTTTTCCCATGCTAAAAGCATGTAAACATTACGACTGTTTCTTTCGCCGCGCACAACTCAGTCGCATTTCAATGGATTGTTTTGACCCAAGACTCATTTTACAGAGAATTTAGTGTTCGTCAAAAGTGCCTACGGTAGTTTGGCTGTTGTTTCAACCACTGCACCTATGTGGGCCTTCAAAATCGATTTTATGCATAATTCTTCCTTTTTCACTGTGAGCGAATAAACGGTTGGACTTGGAGAAAGAAACTTCAGGACAATTTTGTATGAAATTTAATTCTCTACAAAAAAAGTCCGATGAATTAGGTCTCTCAAACCAGTATTTCAAAGGATATAAGGACTTTTATTTTTTTGAACACAAAATTCCAATAAAATGTCAAGTTGAACCTCTACAGGACCGGTAGCCGATATGTCGGCGCGAAAGTGGTGTAATCTTTTTCGCCATCCAACCGAATTACATATACCCAAATGTTCTAGGACTTTGAACTGAAAAATCGAAAGAAATGTCAAGGTCCTGCAAAGGTTAAGATCTCTAAGTCAGTCAAACTACCATGGGCACTTTGGAAGAACAATTCTCTGTAAAATGAGTCTTAGATCAGAACAATCCATTGAAATGCACCTGAGTTGTGCGCGGCGAAAGAAAAAGTCGTAATGTATACATGCTTTTAGCATGGGAAAACTTGAAAAGAAGAGCGCGAGTACTTAGAATTGGAATTAAGAGCCAAAAATTGGACAGGATTCCGTTTTAAACGTCTACAACAAGATTTTCAAGGGGAAGTTGAACAAAAATAGTCGTTTCGAAAAAAGCACCCTCATATCTATAGAGGCACTGATATGGCGACAAAATTTTTAACATGTTAAAAATTTAATATCAATGATTATAATGTCGTAAAATATAAGAATTAGGTATATATACCCTAGCTGGTAGGTCGATCAATGATTTTACTGCAGCTTTAAGATAATCCGAAGTAATTCGAGCGAGGTAATCCGTTAATTTTAATTCAAGCTAATTTCGCAAAAGCTTTGATAAAAAGCGAAATCTTTATAAAGATTTAGTGCGATAGCTATCCCTATAAGGTATCGGAGTCACTTGCTAGACGGTGACTGTTGAAAATGCGATACAGCCGATTATACAGGTTCAATTTAGCTGCTGGAACAAGTGGAACAAATTTTGTTCTTTTTGTCCGAGGGACGATAGATGATTTGATTCTCGTAATTATTTTCACCTTCACAATTCATTTCTTGAAAAAATTCTATTCGAACTTTTTTTTATTCAAAAACAAGTGGCGATTACTCAGCGGTATACGTAATTTTAACTTAGAGCTTCTCTCGGGATGTTTTGGGGGATGAAACTTTTTTTTTGAGCGAGAATTGCAATTTTCTCGTAGATGTAGGTACTACTCACCGTCCGAACGCTGGGCTATACTTCTCTTGTCTCCTTTTCCCATGTTTTATTCCCGTCTTGGTCTTGTCACTTCCTTATTGCGTATTCATTGCTTCATCTGAAACTGAAACTATATTTATGAAAACGACCGCCCTGTACCTGACTTCTAGATTATTAATTCATTTTCACCCCTAATCTTGGGGACTCTACCGAGATTCTATCACTATGAATTATTCTCGCGAGAGGGAATATACTCGAACCTCCGCTATTTGACCACCCGCTATTTGACGAACTCCGCTATTTGACCACACTCGCCTTCTGCTATTTGACGGGCTTAACCCCCACTATTCGGCAGCGTTCCCCTTAACATCGGGGCCGTGAGCATAGAGATATATAATAGAGTAAGTATCCCGTGAGCGGTCTTGAAGCAGTTCTCTGAAGGACAGAAGATGTTAATTCTCTCGTCCTCTCTGTCGCTCTTCCCATAGAGAAGATATGCATGCTCCATAGAGATATATGAGCAGGCGTGCGCAGCTAGCTCTCCCGTGACCCCCACTCCATGGGAAGAGCGACAGAGAGGACGGGAGAATTAACATCTTCTGTCCTTCAGAGAACTACTTCAAAACCGCTCACGGGTTACTTACTCTATTATATATCTCTATGGCCGTGAGTGACGCGGATTGGCGCGAACTGGCTGCGCAGAAAACCGTCCACACGGAGTGGAAGGCCCCTACTTTCGTCAAATGGCAGAAATGCTCGGTCCCGACTCGGTCAAATAGCGGGAGTTCAAGTGTACAGGGAACGACGATAAATCTATATAAAATCTATATAATATGTATATAAATAAATCTACCTCTAACATCGGTCCTATTTTATTTCATAAGTCGAGTTCTCTTATGACAAAACTATACAGACGACAAAATGAAAATCACAATTGCTAATGCAGACATGGGTTGCCCGAATTATTCAAACGGATTCAGTAGTCAAATGTATTTCGGTCTATGATTGGCTTCACCAAATTATTTCGGGATCAGAAAAGGTCTGATCCGTTCAATTGGATGACAGTTGCGTCAATGAATTCTTAAAGTCACTTCTCATGATTAGGTGAACTGAAATTATACATGCTTTTTGTTCAAAAGTGGACCGAGAGGACATCTTGATAGTATACAGTCGACTGCGCACGCGCCAAATAATTCATTTTCATTGGTCGGTAAGATCGTGCCGCGGTGGTATTTCAACCTGCGAGGCATGGGTGTCAACTTGAAAAAAATCAGTAAAGACGAAAAAGACGGTGTTTTTCGCAGCACTTTTCATCATTTTGATTTTGAAATATCAAAAATGAAAAGTAAAAGAAAGAAAAAGTAAAATACACACGTATAAAATTGGAAGTCAATTGATTTCCGATAGAGCGAACATTCGAATTTGATGGGATATGGCAATTTTTCATTTCCGTCATTCGAATGTCAAGTTCTCCAAATTTCAGAATTTTCCATCGAGCTGTTCTCCAGATCATTCATAACGACAGACCGCCTCACCACCGGACCGATAGACCGACAGACAGACCGACATTTGTCTAAAAATCTGTTTTTCGGATTCCAGAGCGTCGGAAGTATAAAGATTTGTTCAAATTAGCAAAGTCACTTTTCGACCGAAACCAATACTTTTTTTCTTCACACATGAACGGAAAGGCCTATTTCGCTCCCGACAGAGAGGGAGCAAAAAGAAGCTTTGCCTCCCTTGGGAGGAAAGACCGTTCCTACCAAAGGACGCAAAACTTCTTCCTGCCCCCTCTCTACCGCGAGCGGACTAGGCCTTCCATCCATGTGCAAAGAAAAATATCGTGTGCATTACGGGAGGAAGTTTTTGCTCCCTCGATGCACAATATACTATTTATATCACCATAGCGGTGATGAAAAGTAGAAATTAGGCGAGAACTGACTCTTGCTCGTAAAGTAGTCAATCGAGGTTATGTTGATATTTATTCCAACTCGACGTTTATTGTAAACAAAAAAAAATAAAAATAAATAGCAGGGACTAGCAGTTTTTAATATCGTAGTCCATATCAGAAGATTATTCAATGGGTGCAATGAAGGATTTAATGAAAAAACAACAATTAATCGCAAGAATCATCTTGCAGTGATTTGTTGAAAAATGAAATCTAAAATGAAATCTGAAAGGTCATTATTAAGTAGCAGTCTGGACAAACTGAGGCAGGTGAGTGAGAATAACGTTTATTTAAGAAATGTTCTTTATTCACATGAAGTAAAAAATAGATGGATTGTTGAAACTAAGTAAAATTATGAAAACAAAATTTTGCTCTACGTTTCATGCTAATGCATTAAATTATAAATTAGTCGAATCTAAAATCATCAGTAGTACGTCTGTTATTGACACTTTGTATTTTTGATTAGGAAACAATAAAACAGCGAATCGGGACTGAAATCGGCAACGTACAAGTTTTCTCCTCACAGAAGTCATCAGGGCGTGGAAGTACATTATTCTAATTCTGTGATCTCTGAGTAATACAACATTTTTGCATTTATTCAATGATGAAATTCGTTCTTTGACCTGATGGTCGAAACGTTCTGTTAGCAAGGACCATGGTTTCTCGATCGGTGCTACCATTCCAACCATTCGATCTGGTCGTTCCGTCAGGCAACAGGTGTTCAAGTGATTTTGTTGGACCATCACCCCCGTCTTTACATCATTGATTGAGGCAAAATTAAAGAGCTCGGCACAGTACAGATCAGAAAGTACAAATATTCAATCATTTCACTTCGATCAAGCCAATAATGATGAGTTTTTTATTTGACCGTTGCTGCTTCTTCATAGCGTCAAGGAATCATTTGAATAGGTACACTAATATTTTTATTTTGAAGTTGGGCTTTGTTACTTTTGTCATTTGGTTCAGGATGATAGTGTTCCAGGTCTTTGATTGGATTCACAGAATGAGTTTTGCTACCCAAACTGATACAATCAAAATTCAGGAATGTTCGATACTTCTAGTTGAAATAGTATATCGCGTTGCTGGGGACGAAAGTTGGCGATTGCGACGAGTGTAAAGTTTGCCGCCCGAGCGAAGCCAGAGCCGCAAACACACGAGTTCGTTGATATCAATCGAAGTTGATACATTTTTTATTTCAGAATGGGACCCTCTCAATTGAGTAACCCTAACACTCTCGATAATTTACAGAAGGAACTCTGCTTATTATTAGAAAATTTCTACGATTTACAATAATTTATGCACCTTCGGACTAAAGTGCGTGCTTTATTCCCGGCTGCGCGCGCATGAACAACGCCCTTTCGGCCCTTGGCTGCATAAAATATCGTATGCATCATGGTATAAAGTGTTCTTCTAGACGAGTGTGAAGGTCACCCTCGCTTCGCTCGGGCGAAAAACCTCACACTCGTCAAAAAGAACACTTTATTCCTCAGATGCATAATATACTATTGCTGTGGTATGAGGAGATTCATTAGAAACTTAATCGAACTAGACTCGTGAAAGAAGGAAATCACAATTCAATCACAGATGATAAAATATTAAAACTCCTTAAACAATTGGTTTGATGTTTTTCAATTTTAGAACTCGAAAAATTAATGTTTCTTCCTGACGAGAAAGATATTTAAAAGATCCGTTACATGAGAAATATTCAAAATCGACAGAAGTCATAACGATTTCCTAGGTCAACCGACAAAAGTGGCGATGATCTCTGCACTTGAGATGAAATTAAGGTTGTAAGCTTGTTACAGTCGAAGTCAAAAGTTAATTTTAGCTAACGATCGTTCTAGAATGACTACAGTAATAAATAAGTCACAAAATCAAATATACACACTAACGATTACATGCTACGATATGAAAACCGTATCAAAATGTTTTGATGGCTAAACAAATTTTGTCTAATATTTTTCAAGAATTTTTGTAAACGGCCAAGTTTTTCAACTTTGGTCAAGGTACAGTTCACATTTCTTTGAGAGATAGGCACACGTACATTGAGTCAAAGTTATAATAGATCGTGGCAACATTGCATGCATATAACGGAAGCTTAAGCTACGTGAACGTTGTTGCCACATCTATCACATCAGCATCTAATTCACACGCAAATATCGAAGAGATACTTGAGTTTAACTAATAATATCTTTTTTAAATGCTGAATACTTTGTTTCTGGTCTCAAAATGTTCGTTAAATTTTAATTTATAACATACTACTTTTTCATTGAAACCTGTCGGCTAGTTGAATCATAAAAAACGTTCGAGTGATAAAAGTTGGCAATTTCCCTACGTTACGTATGCAAGTAATGTGAACTTGAATCATTTTCTTTATCACTCATATGTGGTCAAATTCAATGAACTTTGTCTCATTTTGTAGAACTTGTTTCAAGCTATCCACTAGTAAAATTTCACACAAATCTGTCGACAACCGCTTTTACAAGTTAGTGACTTCAAATGAGAGGTACCAATAAAAGGCAGGGGAACAATTATGTATTTGGCCGTTGCAAACTCATTCTTGAATTTTCAAAGTCAACAGAATTTATCCACCAACATTTCCTGTTAACCCGGCAGTAGTCGCGCTATGAGAGTTTCTCTCACACTCATTTTCACGGTTCAGGAAACACGTCCCAAAAATGCAGATGGGTGGATTTCAAGAAGTGGGCCAAAACGTCAAACCACTTCCTATTTCCAATATGTTCATCCAAATATTCCTGATTTTATTTTTTTTTCGGTGTAGACTGGTTTACTTCACTTGGAAAAAAATCGTGAATCATTTCAAAGAAGATTAACATTCCTTTTTTAACTTTTAAACAGTAAAGATGTCATTTCGGTGACGTGACGTAAAGTCTGGCATAAAATGGCATGCTATGTCTGAGCACTTTGCACTCATTCATTCCAAGTCTCTAAGACCTAAGTTTACATAAAAGACAAGTAGTTTTGAAAAGTATTCAACCAAACGTGAGAAAAGTGAGAAAAAATCCGTGAACCTACTTTATTAGTAATCTCGGCGACGGCTCAAGTTTACTATTACATACACGGAAAAAAAAATATTATCAGAATGAGTATACGTATCACTGTTTCAGCTATATTCAGTATAGTTGTTTGCGAGTTCTTTGTCTTGACGACGCGCCGTATAGCCAATTCAGCTATACAGAGTTTCCTCACACGGAGAAAAAATATTGTTGGAATGAGTATACGTATCGCTATTTTAATCATTCGTACATTCAAATCGAATAAACGCATTCTTATCGTAACTTAAACTTACATCACTATTTTAGCCACACTTTGGACTATTAAATTAGCAAATAAGTATTCTTAAATCAGATAAACGTATTATTATAATGAGAAATCGAATTGTTCATCTGACGATACGTCACCTGAGGATACGTTGGATAGTCATTCTGATAATATTTTTTTCTCCGTGCATACTCGGCTGGAAGTGCTAGTGGTATGTTGTAGCTGTCAATGGTTTCTGGATGTGTATGTGATATCGGCTCCGTACGATTTATCCTTTACGGACAAAACAAAGTTCATAAAGGCCCATCCCTAGTCGCCCACCTCCTTTTGGTCGAAATGTGTCACATATCGATTATTATCCGAGCCCAGGCGTCGAAACTGCAAAAAAGAGATGCTTAGCGCAACTTCTATTTCAATTCCGAACACATACGTCCAAAAAAATGTTCGTTTCGTGCGAAAATAGAGTCTACAGATCGTTTTTACATTGTCTGCCGAGGAAATCGAATTCGAATAATTTCGTAACAATGTAAAAACCATCTGTAGACTCTATTTTCGCACGAAACGAACATTTTTTGGACGTATATTGTGTTCGGAATTGAAATAGAAGTTGCGCTAAGCATCTCTTTTTTGCAGTTTCGCCGCCTGGGCTCGGATAATAATCGATATGTGACACATTTCGACCAAAAGGAGGTGGGCGATTAGGGATGGGCCTTAAGCAATAATTTGCCTGTCACACTTATTCACTGTAATTTCGGCGACTGGACTAGAACGATTATTTATTATGAAATTTAAAATATTCCAATTTTCATGTGATACTCCGCATGTTTGTGTGAGCCATCTTCAATGTTGATATTCCCACTGCACGTAGAAATTAGCGGGAATTATTTTAATGTCAAAATGTACACTCGGCGACGGTAACGCGTTCGACGCATGAGACCTTCTCTCATCGCGTGCCTAGAGAATGATGGGAGAATAGCGCAAGTGCTGACGGGTTAATCAAAAGAATTTGGATTATTTCTACTGCATTAAACTATCATGATTGAATAAACTGTTTCCACCTACCTGCCTCGTTTGTTCCAAGCACCCATCATTCATGCCTGGTTGCACAAACGTGGGTTACCCAAAAGTCTGTGGGTTACGCCGCAGATACTACCCGTTCAACCTTCATAGACTATCGGAAGTTAACAGCGATTCATGACAGCCGTCAGATGAAAAAACGGTTGAACGCGTAGTATCTGCGGGGTAACCTACGAGTTATTTAAACCTTACGTTTATGCAACCGGCGATTAGACAACAAGTTTTCAATTTTAATCGGATAATCAAATCCTCTAAAAATGATCTGATACAAGAATCGAAGCGAGCAATCAGCTGTTCGTAATAAATTTCGACGGTTTTTTCAGAACATAAAGTTTTAATCTTGATAATAAAAGCTTTCCAAGACTTTCTGAATCATTAGCGAAAATAATTGGGATTTTAACCTCAAAAATTCGTATCAATCACATCGCCGTCAAAACAGAATTTGACAGCTGAAACTCGGAATGGCCAGCCCGCCTCAGCGAACGACGAAACATGCGCAGTTGACTCTATACTATCAAGATTTCTTCTCGGTATATCTAGTTCTCTGAAATCAGATGTTAGTAAGCTATAACAAATTAGAAACTAACGAAAAATGAAATTGAATTCCCTTTTTAACTTCTAGAAAAAGAAAATATTGATTCCAACGCTATGATTGAGAGACTTATGGGAGGCTCAGCCCTCAGCTTAGACTTTAATGGAAGAAATTCATATTTGAAAGTTTACAGTATCAAAAGAAGACAGTACACTTTGCGTTTTTTGAGTGTATTGGGATGTAAACATTTGAAAAATTGTCTGATAAGCAGAACAATGTTTGGTGGTGAAATGGTGTGGAAGCGTTCCATATGTACCTATGTATAAGACGAGATCGCGTAAATAATTCAACGCAGCATTTTGACCAGCAGGCAGACAGACAGAGTGAACCAGATGAAAATGGACCTAATACCCATCCTCCAGTCGACACAACATCCCTACTCCTAATTTTGTTCTCTTCTACGACTTTGATGCCCTATCGGTTTCCCCCGGTTACCGCAAAAGGACGAGATGAGACCAAGTGTTTGGGTAGGTCCAGTGACTAACAAACCTTTTAGAAGCTTTTATATCGAGAGATTGATGGCTGGGCATCTAACGCTGTGTCCTATAGACTTAAAGCCTGCTGTTTTCATACGTTTACTATCACTATTCGCATGATGTTCGCAAACAGCTGGTAATATAAACCGTTTTCCAACATATTCGACGTTCCTTCAAATTCAATAATTTAATCATTAAACAAATTTTTGATAAATAAATTAAAGCGTCACAGAGTGGCAGTATTCCGTCTTCTGTTCAGAGATATGAGCTGGCTCGCTTTCATAGTTGACCGAGATTTGATCAGGACAAAAAGCTCCTAGTCGTTGGTAGTGATTTTTCAAACTTTCTGCATGGGGCACGAAAAAAAAGTTATACATTTAATCGCGTTATTTAATGGTAGTTGAGAAAAACAATCAGGAAAAGGTTAAGCCCCATTTTTTTTTTATCTTTGACAAGCTTCAAATCTACGAGCAACCTTACAACTTTCCGTAGACGCCCTATGTTACATTAGCTACCCACACGGCACGAAATATTTCAGAAATATTTAGAAATGTTACAACATTTCAGATTCATAACATAACTTCAGGAATATGTCTGAAGCGTTTTAGCAATATTTCCATAACATATATCATCTTCGACATTTCTGAAACGTTTCAGAAATATGTCGATTGCAGTATAACATTTTCAATATTTCCGTAATATTTATGAAATACGTCGATTGCAATATATCATTTTCGATATTTTTGAAATGTTTCCGAAATATGTCAATTGCAATATAACACTTTCGATATTTCCGAAATATTTCTAGAATATGTCAATTGCAGTACAGCATATTCAATATTTTCGAAATATATCATTTGCAATACAACATTTCCAGAATTCTCGAAATGTTTCAACAACATTCCAAATGACATACATCATTTTCGACATTTCTGAACTGTTTCAGAAATATGTCGATTGCAGTATAACATTTCCGAAATACGTTGGTTGCAATATATCATTCTCGATATTTCTGAAACGTTTCCGAAATATGTCAATTGCAATATAACACTTCTGATATTTCCGAAATATTTCTAGAATATATCAATTGCAATACAACATATCGACGTTCTAATTAGCAAATTGTCTAACTCCATTTTTGTAAATTTTTCAGGAGAGCCAAAAAACGTATGAAGAATGATATTTCTCAACATAACATACAAAAAAATGCCTTTTGAAAAAAAGTGGAGTTAGACACTTTTCTACCGAGAGCATCGATATTCAATATTTCCGAAATATATCAATTGAAAAAATTTTTTTTTAATGTACTTGGCGCGAGACTCTACCGAGTCTCTTGATTGCAGTACAACATTTCCAGAATTCTCGAAATGTTTCAACAACATTCCAAATGACATATATCATTTTCGACATTTCTGAAATGTTTCAGAAATATGTCGATTGCACTAAAACATTTCTGAAGTACGCTTGATTGCAATATATCATTTTTGATATTTCTGAAACGTTTCCGAAATATGTCAATTACAATATAACACTTTCGATATTTCCGAAATATGTCTGGAATATGTCAATTGCAATACAACATGTTCAATATTTCCGAAATATTTTCGAAACATGTCAATTGCAATACAACATTTCCAGAATTTTCGAAATGTCTCAAGACAATTTCAATGTCCAATTTTCTGCACAACTTTGTGAAAACTGATACTTCAACTCAATTTCTTCATTGTTCTGGAAGAAATAATGTATAGGAAAAATTTGCAACACATATTAAGTGGCGGTCTAGCGTAGTGGTTAAGGCGTGAGATTAGTAATGCGAACACCGGTGAGCGTCCAGGTTCAAACCCCAGTCAGGATTTAGAAATTAGCAAGACAAACTCGAAATGCGTTTTTCTTCATACAGGTGATTTAATATAGGTACAATTATCCTATAACAGTGATATCTGACAGCGGAAATATGAAAAATCGTATTTATCTTTGAATTTTCATTTCTTATTTCTATAGTGTTCAATGTTCATTAGGGTGGTTCAAAAGAGACCTAAGTTCTCAGATGTTGCTGCTCATTCGTGAATATGTTGTTTGTGATTTTTAAAAAATATTCCATTTTTTTTAGCTCTATAGGACAATATTTATTACTGCCTCATTGAAGTTGAAATTTCGAAATTTTGCCATTTCTGGCAATTTCAAAGTTCTCAGATCAAAGTGCTCATCCAGCTACCTCTAGCTTCTTATTCCATGAGCATTTTGGTTCAAGACAAGATTCGTACGATAATGTTTAGTACTGCCTCGGAGACATTAGAGTTTTTTTCGAAATTTATCGTTTTTCTAGAGATTCGATCGCCGGGTGTTGCTCATGAGACAGTTTTTGCTTACCATTATAAGGAAGAAGTACAAGCAGTTTGGAGTCTGCGGGACCATTTTTACTACTGCCTCATTGAGGGCGACTTTCCTTCGAGTGAAATGAGCAACATGAGGCAGTAGTAAAAATGGTCCCGCAGACTGCAAACTGCTTGTACTTCTTCCGTATAATGGTAAGGAAAAACTGTCTCATGAGCAACACCCGGCGATCGAATCTCTAGAAAAACGATAAATTTCGAAAAAACTCCAATGTTTCCGAGGCAGTACTAAATATTATCGCACGAATCTCGTCTTGAACCAAAATGCTCATTGGATGAGAAGCTTGAGGTAGCTGGATAAGCACTTTGATCTGAGAACTTTGAAATTGCCAAGAATGGCAAAATTTCGAAATTTCAACTTCAATGAGGCAGTAGTAAATTTTGTCCTATGGAGCTCAAAAAATGGAATATTTTTCAAAAATCACAAACAACATATCCACGAATGAGCAGCAACATCTGAGAACATAAGACTTTTTTGAACCACCCTAATGTTCATCCACGCGATATCCACCTATTACTGGAAGATTTCCGGTATATTACTGGAAGATTTCTGGTATATATATTTCTGAAATATTACTAAAATATTTCTGATATATGTAACCGACATATTTCTGAAATATTTCTGATATATGTCAGCTATACAACGTTAGTTATATATGCGGACATTGGAATATTTCTGACATATTTCCGGAATGTTGCAATGAAATATGTCATGTAGCGAGTGAAACATTTATGAAATATTTCTGAAATATTACGTGCCGTGTGGGTAATATTGGCGCAAGGGTTCGGCGCTGAGTTGGTAAATCGAGACTAGAGGTGAGATAAAGATCGCTTATTTTCAGGAACAGCAATATCTTCAGTTTAAGATTCTTACTGGCACAATAACTGGCAAGGTAGGTTTCATTCAAAGTGCAAGTTGGTGTCACCGAGCCTGGTGCAGAATTGTGAAACGGTCGTCGAATCGAACGAAACGCCCATTGAATGTTCGGGAAATGGTTGAATTCGAACGGGAATTGTGAAATTCTCGATAGTGTCGGAGCAGCTGGTTGCAGCTAACCTATCTTCTGGAAGGAACTATTATTCTGTATTACGTACGCCCTTGCCATATACTCGATGCGCGCACTTGAAGAGTCTCTTTAGATTTCGTACATTATTATCCAGATATTTGATAATCGGCTGATTTTCGGAAGCTTTCCAACATTCCATGGAGAAGTTGTCAGCCAGATTTGGAGGGATATATATTAGACCTCGCCAAAAAAAAAATGATTTTCAATTTCGTCCGAAACAACTTTGGACGTAAGTATTTGACCTAATAATGATTCTGTCTAAATTTGGGCTCCATCGGATAATTCTTAGAGATCGCGCATTGGGTCTCAAATTTTGCTATTCTATAACACGTAAAAATTGTTTTTCGACCGTTCAGTGCTCATTGAATTTTCCCTGGGCATTCGCAGGGAGTCTAAATCGCTGTCAGGTTTTAATTATACGTTGAGCTTTAAAGATATGGGGCATTCCATGCCAAATCGACCTTGTCCTGACCCTCGACCTCTCAGATCTGGTCCGCGATTTTTTGTATCATTCTTCTGACTCTAAATAGCAATCAGAATTTTTTTCAGATTTTTCGAAACAAATTTGAACGAATCATGAATTTTTGAATTTTTTCTTCAACACCTCGATGGCCGTGGTCGAAACATCTGAAAAAATTTTCAAAAATTTTGTGTCAGCAATTAAAATTTCTGAACCAAAATTCATAATGTCTGGGCTTTTGCTCTAACCTGTTTTTCCAGCTTTCTAATCTAATTCAACGTTGATATCCCAGAAAAAAAAAAGGTTCAAAAAAATCTGAAAAAATTTCCAGAAATCCTTGGCTGTCGTTGGAAATATTCAAGCAGCAATCCACGGTGTATTGATGTTCGCTTCTATTTTTTCAAACTTTTTCTTCGAAAAAAGATTTAAAAAAAACAGGTTTCAGCGAAGGTCCAGACATTATACATTTTGGTTAAAAAATTTTCATTTCTGACGTAGAATTTTTGAGAATTTTTTCAGACGTTTCCATCACGGTCATCGAGGTGTTAAAAAAAAAACTTTGAAAATGCATGACGCGCTCAAATTTGTTTTGAAGATTCTAAAAAAAATGTTGATTGCTATTTAGAGTCAGAAGAATGATACAAAAAACGCGGACCAGATCTGGGAGTGCGAGGGTCAGGACAAGATCGATTCGGCAAGGAATGTCCCCTATGTTCAAACCTCAACATACTATAATTAAAACCTCACAGCAATTCATACTGCCCGCGAATACCCAGGAAAAATTCAATGAGCACTGAACGGTCGAAAAACAATTTTTACGTGGTAATTGAATAGCAAAAATTGAGACTCAATGCGCGACCTCTAAGAATTATCCGACGGAGCTCAAATTTAGACAGGATCATTATTAGGGCAAATACTTCCGTTTAAAATTGTTTCGGACGAAATCAAAAATTATTTTTTTATTTTGGCGAGGTCTAATATATATGGGCCATTCCACGTGAACCGGATCAGTCAACTCTCGGATATTTTTTTAATTTTGCATGTCGATTGTCCTTGGGAAGTTAGATTTTTGTGCCAAAGGATTTTTCAATTAGTGCAAAATTCGTTGAGTTATTTGCATAAACAAATTCGTGCAAGGTTTTTTTCAAAAATTCATAACTCCGCCAAAAATGACACTAGACTCAATTTTTTTTTTCAGTTTACGCGGAAAGATTCATAGAATGTATAAAAAAATATGTACTTCGAAAAAAGTTTGTTTATCCATTGTTTATTTAACAATTAAGTTTTCAAAGATTTTTAAAACACACAGTGACACGATCAAAAAATTTTTTAAAAATACTGACATATACTTTGTACTATACTACAGCCTGTGAATTAATTTTAAGGACGCGTTATTTTTTGTTTTCGAGTAAAAAATCATTGAAATTTGCGGCGTGTGCCAATTCCGGATCGACCGACGCCGCGCCGCGTGGAACGTATAATGGCGTGCGTTATGGCTCATCTATAGTGGTCGCCAAAACGCAAGGCGCAGGTGGCAACGTACATCGCAAACGGCATACATGCATAGAACTTATATGTATTTATATGTATACATGCGTTTGTTTTGCAACTGTCTTGCGATTGCGACCGGTGAGTTGCGTTTGAGCGACTATTGTAGAAGAGCCATTAAACTGCTGTTCGCCGCTACTCGACGAACGCGTAGCAGCGGTATTCAAGAGTCATTTTTACAATGAAGGACACGATTTAAAAATCTGAAAAAAAATACTGTAGTTTCCTAATGGCAACTATAAGCGACACGTTTAGTTTCAAGAACGTGTTCCTTTCCGTTTTCGAAATATTGCAGTTTAAAATCTAAGCATACATGCTTAGCATACATATTAAGATTTTAAACTGCAATACTTCGAAAACGGAAAGGAACACGTTCTTGAAACTAAACGTGTCGCTTATAGTTGCCATTAGGAAACTACAGTATTTTTTTTCAGATTTTTAAATCGTGTCCTTCATTGTAAAAATGACTTTTGAATACCGCTGCTACGCGTCCGTCGAGTAGCGGCGAACAGCAGTCTAACGCACGCCATTATACGTTCCACGCGGCGCGGCGTCGGTCGATCCGGAATTGGCACGCGCCGCCAACTTCAATGATTTTTTACTCGAAAACAAAAAATAACACGTCCTTAAAATTAATTCACAGGCTGTAGTATAGTACAAAGTATATGTCAGTATTTTTAAAAAATTTTTTGATCGTGTCACTGTGTGTTTTAAAAATCTTTGAAAACTTAATTGTTAAATAAACAATGGATAAACAAACTTTTTTCGAAGTACATATTTTTTTATACATTCTATGAATCTTTCCGCGTAAACTGAAAAAAAAAAATTGAGTTTAGTGTCATTTTTGGCGGAGTTATGAATTTTTGAAAAAAACTTGCACGAATTTGTTTATGCAAATAACTCAACGAATTTTGCACTAATTGAAAAATCCTTTGGCACAAAAATCTAATTCCCCAAGGACAATCGACATGCAAAATTAGAAAAATATCCGCGAGTTGACTGATTCGGTTCACGTGGAATGGCCCATATATTAGGGTGTCCCTTAAGAGGAGTATTCTCGAATTTAACCGCTCCGGGTGAATCAATTGATTCCAAATAAATAAATAAAAAGTTCTGCTAAAGGATTTTCCTTAATTTTGATTCTAAGTGGTGCCGGTAAGCTCATTCTTTTTCCCATTTGAACAACATGGGTTTTTAGTGCAAGTTTAGTTATTATTTTTTTCTGAACCTGTTGAGTGTTTGAAAAAATTTATGAGCACGGTAAGAAGGCTTCTGGGGTCACTGAATCCGAATTTGATAACAGAATTTCAAAATTCTCAATGGCGGATCCAATATGGAGGTTAAAACCTTGAAAATGGGTAACCTTGGGTTTCGGGGGTCACTGATTCCAAATTTAACTACATAATTTCAAAAGTCCAAATAGCGGACTCTGAAACCTTAGAACATCCATTTTCACGAAAACCTGACGATTCCCAAATTTCTGTCCACCGTAATAAGACCGCGATTTGGGATATTGCCCTGAGTTTAAAATCAGTTTAGAATATTCAATAATACGACTAATCAGCTGTGCAAAAACCAAGTCGGATAAAATATTTCTTCAGAGCATCCCAAGTCGCAATAGAAACTTGTGGTTTTATTCTACAAACTCTCACTCGATATTTTGAGGTGCAAACTATAATTTGACAGTACATGAAATAAAATTGATCATCGTGGATGAGACAAAATTCTGATTTGAACCTGAAGGTGAGAGTTATATGTGTTTTAACCCTCCGTCGTCACACTGGGTGGATTCAACCAATTTACTTTTGAGCAAAATTGTTCTATCTTCACAAATTGACAAAATTACGATTTTTCTCTAACCTGTTGTCTTTCAATTTCCAACAAAACGACTCCTATTGCATAATCTACAATATTCAGAGAATGTTCCGTAATTTTTTGATCCAAATCGGACAGATAGTCTTCTTACGACCGTCATTTGAAAATGGACTGGGTGGAATCTACCCAGTGTGACGGTCCGGTTATTTTTTGGTAGTGTGACAACGGAGGGTTAAGCAAGTGTAAGCGCGAACCAGACTTTTAAAATTCCATTTTGGGCCTCTAGATCCCAGAATTCCGAGAAGCTTCGCAACTTTGGTTTGAATCCATAGCTCCTCAATCTCAAACAATTAGCTCTGGAAACTGATTGACGAATAAATTCCAACTCGAAAATATAATTGAGCATCGAGTTGATTTTCCGCAGACTTTTCAGGTTTTGAGTAGAACCCGAAAATTTAGTAAGATTTGGAGTGGATCATCAGAATTTGATGTGCAAGCACTAATTCTGTTTTACACCTCTGCAATAATACCACTACAATGGGACTTCTATGCTGATTTGGGTGTAATGCCGGCGACACAGACTTTTCGTGTCGGCTCACCTACAGAGATCGTGACCAGTGTACAGTCACTCACACGCAGCGCCGACCAATCACAGCTATATGTGAACGATCGTGGCGCCTGTAGGTGAGGCGAAAACGGAACACGAAAAGTCTGTGTCGCCGGCATTACAGTGATTTGGAATGAAATTATTTCAAATGTTTCGCGAAAAATAAGCGAAAATGTTGGAACCTATTTCCTTGCCTGGTCTCGAAGTGTTTTGGTTTTGTTTAAAATATGAGGAAAACGCGTCCCTTTGTATTTTGTACTATCTTTGGTTTGATACCCTGCGGGGTATATAGGTATATAGAATGACCATGCTCTGAAGACAAAATTCCTACTGATGATTGCTTCGGACCAGATTCCCTGCGCCCAAAAACTATTCTTAAGATCCGGCGTTCCAACCGTAATGAAATTCTGATCCCTAAAGGGAGCAGCCAACCCTCCTGTCGCTCTTTATTTGTATCTCTCGCACGTACTAGTACTACGCATTTTAGTCGCGACAAAGGTACACACGCAAACTTACTATATATATATATATATATATATGAATCTATCCAACTCTTTCCTTTGCTTTCTTTGTATCTACTTACTATACTACCCTTGTGTCACTGTATCCACAGAGCAAAGAAAAATAACTCTCTTGGGCAAAATAACGAGGAAGCCTTGGTCCACGCTAAGCGCGAAAGAATCGCGTGCGCGCGCTTCAACTTTATGGCTGCCTTAGATAAAACGCTAACAATAAGATATGCCCGGGTCTGCTGGATTCGCTTAAGTCCATTACACGATGGACGAAATGATTAATTATTTATGTTACTTATACCGCGCAACTTATGATACAGAAGACTATTATAATAAATTCAAACAATTAGCCGAGTAAAAGTCCAAAAATTGCCTGGCTTAAAGGTCTATAGGATAGTATGATCAGTTTCATTCTCGATTTCTCAATCAATTGTCAGTTTCAAGAATTTTATCGACTCATAATTTTGCATTAGTATCTTTCCGTGACTTATGACATTCTATTAGTGGTATTTCAAAATTAGTTTGACCAATTCTTTGTATTGAGTTCTTTGTATCGATGCTTTGACTGAAACTTTGTATTATACCGTGAGAATCAGGTGAAACAGCACAGTCGAAGTGCGCAGGCGCCGGATAATTCGTATTTTATAGGAAGAGCTACGAATTGTGCTATAAAATCCCTAGGGTAATCCGGCGCGTGATCCGTGCAGCGGTGAAACGCGTATCGACTCTAGGGAGATTTTCGTATGTTGACTCGCCCTGTAAAAACTCAAGTGAGTCGGCGGTGGCGCGAATTGACCATGCTGTTTCACCTAATTCTCACGGTATATTCCATTGCATTTTCCGACATAAAATTGACTGGATTGATCACGACCTTTCCTCTTATATCTACTAAAATCGGAGGGTTATCATCATGATGTAAAAAAAGAAACTTCCTCCTGTGTTTCTCGATGAATACCGACACTGCAATGCCTTAGCATCTTATACCGGGAGATTATGTGGAAACGAAAGGCTCCGAACGCGCAGGCGCTGATTTATTCGAATATTTCGAGGGTCACCAATTTCAGACTTGCCACGAATATCCCTAGAGTCCGTCTGCTATTTGTTTTTTATTGTTGTCAAATACAAATGGCGGCAGACCTTTGCAGGAATAGGTTATGTTTGTGTGAATCTAGCAGACGACAGAACTAAGGATATTACTGAAAAGTTGGTGGAGTCGCTGGCCCCATTCTGCTGGCCAATGAGATTTAAGTAAATCAAAGTTCGCGCGCTTGGAGCCTTTCCTTTCCACATAATCTCCCGGTATATGTATATCAGAGTGAAAGAATCCAGAAACTTCTAAATGTAAATGCAAAGAGATTAACAAATAATTATTTACATCAGGTTGAAGTTCGTAACGTTAATGTAACAGAATATTCGTTGAAGAAATGCGATATTTCGTGATTCGAATGTTGTTAGAATTATAAAATATGCGAGATAAAGATTTTTCAGACAATTTGAGGAATGAGGCACCGTTCTTGATCCATTTGAAATGTTCGAGCCTTGAATGTGAGGATTTTTGGCAAATATTTTGTTACATTAACGTTGAGAACTTCAACCTCATTTATTTACGGCATTGTAACAAAAAATAATAATGGGGTATCAGGAGCACAATGTAAATTATTATCAGACTGGTTTCTCATCAATGAAATGAGCAACAGGAAATAAAAGATTAAATGATGATCCAATGAATTTAAACTCTTCCATCGAGTCCAAAAATTTGATCACAATCGGCGATAACGAAGCGGTTATTAAGATTGACGGAAAATTCTGGGGTCCATCTTTCATGCAAATATTGGTATTTAATTATAAAGACATTCAATTGTAAGGATTTTGTTCAGTTATACACAGTACGTGATACTGAACCTAATTGAAAAAAAAATGACTTCTGTAATTTAGTGCAAAGCGATATTACCTATTGACTGTACTATTTCATTAACATGCTTTTCTCATATTTTTTATGAAAGTATGCACGTACACTACTAAGAGAACATGTTAATGAAAACTTCCGATCGCTTCGCTTCGGCATAGTGCGCGTTGAGCTTAATGGTGGGATATCAACTTAACGAATAATACTATGTATCAGCAAATGTTGCTTATGTTTTTAACCCGATCACTGAAGCGCTTTTGCTGCACCACTTAAGTGTGTATGTGTGTGTGTGTGTGTGTGTGTGTGGGGGGGGGGGGGGGGGGGGGGGATCGACCCGATACTGAAAGAAACGCGAGAATGTCTTAAAAAAATCAGAAAAAATTCACGTGTCATGCTAAAGGCTTCTACTTGACGAGAAAAATTTGAAATATATGGTTTGCCAAATTAATTTACTAAATAATTAACAATACACAAATGAACTCGCGGAAAAAAGTATTATTCTTTAAAAGATTATAACTTGGAAACAACTGTATGAAATGGAACGAATCAAAATTCAAATTAAGTTTAAGGGGGGAAATACATATAAATGGTTGAAAACGAGGCAACATTTCAGGATTCATTTTCAACGCAACTATTAAACTATTCATTTTCAAATTTTCGGGGTAGTTTATTCAACATTCGAAAATGTGAAAAAAAATGTAGTTATTGTGAAATGATTGTTTTCGAAAAGCCTGGAGAGAATTGTTGTTGCACGAATTTTTTCTGAGCTGACGAACTGCGGCAGTTGTAGCACTCTTGTTTCTTGTCCGTAACCAAATAGCAATAGCTATTTATGTATCAAGTCCGAAAAGTGTCACAATCCGGTATGGGTTATTTCTAATATGAGCCGATCGAGTATGCTGTGACACAACACACTCAGAGGCGAATTTCGGAAATTACCAATACCGGATTTGACACTTCTCGGACTTGGTGCATACAATATTTTATGCGATCCGTTGTTTGAAGGTTCACTTTTTGGAAAATCGCACACCTAAAGTGTTATACACTTATACTTACTCTATAGTTTCCAAAATTACTGGTGTTATTGCGTTTTGCTGTATCAAAATATTTTGACTCATACATTTGACATTTTCAGACATTTTATTTTATAATGTGTGAACATAGTTAAAACTAACCTGACTATGTTCATTTTGGTGAAACATATTCATATCGTCCGATAATATTTTCATTATGGGCTCCTGTCCTATAATATTTCACTATATTTTAGTGACCTGAAATTGGTCACTTTGCGGCCTAAATCCAATGCTCAAAAAGTGAACTTTCAAACAACGGGTCGCATAAAAGATGTTTCTATTCTATACGAAATTACACTGTCGACAAACCTAAAAAAAAGAGATGAAAAAGTTTAATTCGAATAATCGCGGGACTCAGAAATGAAAAATGCGATTTTCACCAAGAATTTTCGTGTTCTTTATCCAAAAAAACAATTGTTTGATTCAATTTTTTGTCGAAAATTTAGGTTTATCGACGAGGGCTTGGAATTATGTATCTAAAAAACTTCAGTTTGAATGAATCGGCTCAATAGTTTTTTTTTTATAGCTGCCGCAGATTTCAAAAATGTAGTTTCGAGAAAAACGCATAATTGTTTGCCAGCGCGCGCCGTTACATGCTATACGCGCGAAACGCTCAACTTTCACAGGCTGCAGCATCTATAGAATCCAGCATTTCACTTTAAAATTTTCGGACGATATTCTGAAGATGTTGAGCTATCGATTATTGACAGAAAGAAAAAAAACTTCTGGAAAAATTTATATGTATTTCCCCCCTTAAGAGTGTACACTAAGAAAAAAGTATAGTTGTGGGAACTATTTTTCGACTATAAAAAGTAGTAACTGAACGGACTCAAACCGATTTATAAGCAGCTAAAATCGCTAGTTCCAATTACTATTTGCTCAACTATTTGGACACAGTGAAGCGCACAATATACCCTTGCAACTAAAAACAAGGTTAGCCTTACCATATGCCGTAAATTGTACTGACCAATCCCAACGGTATGATGTACTAAAGTGGTACTATGTAAAAAACCAAACCAAATAGTTAAATAAGGACCCTGCTGTGCGGAAAAAATAAATTTAGCTCGTTACAATGAATTTATAACATTGTATGACGCGTCGAGAAACACCTACCAACTGCACTCAACCGCATATTAATACAAAGTAAGGGTTTTTAGATTAGAAAAGCATCGCATTATTTTGGCCGGGATTCGATCCGAAACTATTTTCCAGTAAGCGCACCATAAAATTGGGTTGTCTTGACTGAAAAACGTAAACTATAGTTATATAGTACCCCCAACCAAATTATTTCTCTCAGTGTACCTTTTGATAAAAAAATATTTCAAACAAATTTTATGAAATTGAAATGCTAATTTTTTTACATGAATATATGAATTTTTTCTGGTTTGAATGTAGGGAGCTTTGGTAGAAAGCATACACATTCTTCGATACAAAACTCTTCATTATGACAGAGCAAAATATGTATGTAGAAGGACATAGTTTTTTTTCATTTCATATAAAGTGAAATTGTACTCTGACTAGTACGAGAGACACCAAAAATGACCAATTTACCTACACTATGGTCTGACACTATGCAACCGTTAAGTGTAGGGGGGTGTCGAATCGACCTGAAGCGAAATTCGTCAGCTCACTACAATGGACTGAGAGGGCCTAGGGACTAGAAACTTTGCCTGAAGATTCTACCTCCCTACTGAAAATTTCCAGGTGGAAATCCATGGGAAAACATACGAATCCAGGTGGATTTTTATGGAGTTCCATAGAAATCTATTCAACATCCAGTAGCATGAGAAATCTATATGGATCATTTATGTGTTTTCCATAGGAAGTCTAGTGAAATTGATACAGGCATTCTATAGCTCTCCTATGGATAACGATCATTGAAATCCATATGTCTGAATCCATGAAAAATAACATGGATAAGTGAAAGATTCTCATAGAAAATCTATGGGAATCCCTAGATTTCTATTGAAAAACCATGTAATATTTCCATGTTTTCTCCATGGAAAATATCGTGAAAAATCCAGTCATGGTACACGTAATTTCCAGAAATTACATATACGAAGAACCATGGATAATTTATTGGATGAGTGCAAGATTCCTTTGGGAAATCTATGGGAATCCACGGATTTACACGTATGAACCGCATCAAATTAGTAAATCACAACTACGAAGAATGTTATAGGCAATCCAGCAATGGCACATGTAATTCCCAGAGAGAAATTATATGATTTCCGCAAAAAATGTATGGACCACTACAGGGTTTACTATGGAGGATCCACATTAATCTGTGGATTTCCATAAGGATACCATGTTAAATTTCCAACAATCATTCATGGACATAGTCATAGGCGACCCAGCGATCTGACATGAATTTCTCAAAAAGAAACCATAGACAACTACAGGGTATACTGGGGAGGATCTACATCAATCGGTGGATTCCCACAGGAATACTATGGCGGATTTCCGATTATTATTCCTGGACATAGTCATAGAAAACCCAGCGATCTTACATGAATTTCCCAAAAAAAATCCATAGACAACTACAGGGTTTACTGAGGAGGATCTACATTAATCTGTGGATTCCCACAGGAATACTATGGTGGATTTCCGATTATTATTCCTGGACATAGTCAGAGAAAACCCAGCAATCTCACATGAATTTTCCAAAAAGAATCTATAGACAACTACAGGGTTTACTGTGGAGGATCCACATCAATCTGTGGATTTCCATAGGAATATCATGTGAAATTTCCAATTGATATCCATAGTGTCGTAGGAAACCCAGCAATCATGCATACATGTGAAATCTGGAGAGAATTACAATCATATACTAATCGTAAATGCATTTCAACAAAATTAGGTAAGGTGAAAAAGTGAACCAACAATATCAAAAGTTATAATATAGCATAACATGAGTAATCAAGTGAACAAATAGATTCAACCTTATCGATCATAGGCCGTGGATAGATAAACTATAGGTATAGCAAAATACTGAGAAATTCTGTAATCTGGGATTTGGTACTCATTCTCTTATACTATAAACAGGGTGTACCATGTTAAACAATCCAACTGATTATCTCGAAAACTAATGGTTGTAAAGAAAATGTTTCGGATGAAATTTGTTGGATTTTGAAGGGGACATTTGATAATAATATGGGTTGCGAATTTTTATGAGGTTTTATGGAGTTTTGATAAGGTAGCTTTAGTTTTTCAAATAGAAACCCTTATTTTTTAGTGCAGATTCGGAATCTACAAAAAAAAAAAAAAATACAATACTTTTATGGAAAACTTTTTTGTTCTGGAAGTTCAATTTTTCATCTTATTTGTTGGTTGAAAGATTTTTTTGTTTGACAATAAAAAAAAAATTTCCATGAAAAATATGAGATAGGAAAAAAAATATCAAGAGCAAAAGGTTTTCGTATTTTTATTGATTAATCATGGCGAGTCATTTTTTAGATCCATTAACCCTTTCACTGGCAATGTATCATATATGATCAAAAAAAAGTCGTGCCACAACTGGCGATGTATCATATATGATCAAATTGAATAACTGCTGCATTTTTCGACCAATTCATTTCAAATTCGGTGTGTATATTCATAGTTAATCGTATAATTTGTTTAGTTTATTGTCCTACCATTTTTGGCACGTACAGTAAAAAAGGCTGCACCAGTGAAAGGGTTAAACACTTCGAGAATGTTATTCATAATATCATCTATATTAATAAATCTGAAATATTTTTCTCTACAACCATGAGTTTTCGAAATATTCAGCTGAATTGTTTAAAATGGGACACCCTATATACACGGAGTTGATGGTCGGTAGGAATTCATATCACTTAGCTAATCGATTGAAAACTCATATACGTTTTGAATTGTTTATTAGGATACATAACGGCGATATTTTTGTGGATCAGAACCTACTTGAAGAGATCCGAACTCCCTATTTTTCTATAATAGATAAATTAGGTACTTCTTACAAATTATATGGGGTGTTCCACGTGAAACGGATCGGTTCGAGGAGCCTACGGATTTCCATACGGTTCCATAGTATTCACTGAAAATTTCCAGGTGGAAATCTAAGGATAAAGGCAGGCCACCTAGCCATACATGGCCACCACACCGCACCCGCCCCGCCTCGACGAGCGAGCCGACGCTCTGAGGCCGGCTATCGCTGCACTTACGCGCGACGCCACAACGTGGCGCATCGCAGGAATTTGTCTCGCAAGAAAAGTGATGCGATGATATGATTATAGACCCTGGTATTTGTCCACTTGCCACGACACACCGTACAGCGACTCCTTCGCTAGCACATCGTGCAGCTATCGCTGCGACCGCCTTCGTCATCCGGACAAGGCACATATACGTGTGGAGTTCACCTGCATAAATTGTCTGCTGGAATACCCAATCAATTACTTTTATTGGACATCCCCTCCGCCTGTGTAAATGTCCGCCCAACTACCCTACACTCCTGCCACCATGCATTTACATGGTTTTCCACAGGAATTTCGAACTGGGAATCTATGGGATCCTATGGATTCATATGGGTTAACAATATAGAAATCTATAGGCTCCCATGGATTCCGTATATGAAATCCCTAAGGATCCCATAGCACCCATCTGATAATTATACTTAGGAATCTATGGAAAGCCTATGTAAATCTTCATGGTTTCCCAATTTTGAACTCGAAATCTATTGGATCCTATAGGTTTCCATGAACGATTGTTATGGGATTCCCATACAAAAATCCATAGTTTTCCATGGTATTCATGTATGAAAAGCCCCTGGAAATTCATAGAATCCTGTAGATTCCCAGTTCGAAATTCCGATGGAAAACCATGAAGATTTACATGGGATTCCCACATAGATTTCCAGGTGGAATCATCCATGGATTTCCCACCTGGAAATTTTCAGTAGGGCTTGGCGTACAATTTTTTAGGTGGGGGAAGACCTATCCCCCCTGTCTGATTTCAAAATAGGGGAAGTTTGAAATTTCAGCCTGGGTCGAATCGACTCCCCCCCCCCCCCTTCAGTGACCGGGTTAATAGTTTTCTAGATAATTGTGTTTGAAAAGTGTATTTGCCATCGGTATAATTGATATAAAATTAGGTTATGGTTGCGCAATGTATGTTGTAACATATCAGCCGTCTCCGAGGCAGATCAGCGCGCGCATCGGCAGCTCAGCGGTACGAAGGCAAGTGTGACGTCACCAAAGGGTATAAATTCGGCACTGTCAGGCTACTCGCGAGCATTTGCCGCCTGTCGGGGTATATTCGCTCATTCCATATAATTTCTACGACAAATCTTATAATAGAGCAATTATCGCCTGTCGGGATAAACTCGCTCATTTTTCTATTAAATTCAATTTCCTAAAAATCGTATCGGTGGCCATCACCGAGCGATTACTTAACTTCTTTATATTCGAGTCAAACTTAGATGTAACGCCTGTCGGGTTCATCGCAATATCATTTCAACTTAGCACTAGCCAAAAGCGGCATAAAAGCATAAAAACTAGAGTCAATAACCTTATCGCCTGTCGGGATAATAGAAAACAGTGTGACGTTGCATTTTGCAACTGTCACAGTCGGGCCACTCAGATCAGTGACGACGTGAGGACGGACAACTCCAGAAAGTAGCCAAGGTCTCAGGTCAGAATTTAGTTAATTATCGCTTATATTATTTATCATTTCTTCCCTTCTATTCTATGAAATTCTGTAAAATGTCGACGCTCGGAGGACTACGCCAGGACGTCGAGGGATTCATCCGACGTCTAAATCGAGGTCCTTTCCGAGTTAGTGGTTCCCGTCTCTCTCTCCAACACTCTCAGTCGTGGATGCCGCAGGAAAGGTCGAATAAGGGCGACTCACTGAGTCCCTCCTCCCGTTCCCGCAGACTCCTCAGCCTGGTGCTGGACCACTTCCCGTCAACTATTTCTGGACGTCTCGGCAATGGTTGAATAGAGCAGGGCGAACACCCAAAAGTAACCCGACCAAAGCTTCCCGTTGCCGAAGACTTATCGACCTGGAGTCGAGCTAGACCATGTCATCGACTTTCTCGTCATCGTCACGCTATCGTGGGGTTACCCAAGAAAGGTCCCGATAGTAGAACTGCAATCGTATGATGCAGGCCTGTCCGTAAGCCTTCCATACCGCCCATGGGGAATTCTGGATGCAGATCCGGTTATTGAGGCATCAGAACTTCCGCCAGATCCTCTAATTGGTCAGTTTTCTAGTTAAAGCGCAACTAGGGTGCACTTCATCCCGACGATGATCTCGAGGAGTCCCGAGACGAGAGACCAGAGCGGAAAAGAGAAGAGACGAGGAGAGAAACCGTCGAAGTCCCGTCTACTACATTTGAAATATCCCGCCGTACCGTGTAGCTAACTACACGCCTGGACAAATATTCAAAACTCAGGCGAAATAGGACAACGTGTTCCCGAAAGTACGTCCAACCGTACTCGGCGCCTGATTGGTCGCCTAAGCTACGTGCGAAGATCGGCTCATGGCATGGAATTCCCGAAGCTATAAAATGTAGGACGACACAGGACTCGATCTACTTCTACGCTCGTCCGTCCTCACGACAAGTCATCAGATCCCGACAGTGAATACCGATATCCCGACAATCCGATATACCGAGTTTCATAGTTAATTTCTTGTTCTATCTTTCTGCTATTCTGTGCTTTCATTCTTTCTGCTTTATTCTGTTATTTCTAGTCCTATATTATATTTAAATTCAGTTAAAAAGAACACTCGGTGACTTTAGTAATCCCGTATTCGTACGTGGAAGTCTCTCTTTCATCAATAAGGTAAGACCTATTTTCTGTAAAACCACGAGCTAGTTCACGAATCCCGTCTAGTTATTTAGTCTGTTATATATTATATATTTGGTGTGACGTAGGTCACGAAATAACGGAACGCAAGTCTTCGGCTTCGTCCCGAGTTTTTAGTATTTTAGTAGCCTGATTAAGGACGGATTCACGAGCTGACTCGTGCTTAGCATCTCTTTGTGGGTTTTCTTTCCTTTATTCTATCCTATTCTTTCTCTTACGCTGCTTAACGCATGCCGTAGAGTTTAGTGGCTTATTCTTTTCTTAGTAGTGAATAAAATGATAGCGATCGACCTGTAGGCAAATAATTTCTGGAGATAGCGAGTGTAGAAGCAAGCATTTGTTATTTAATTTATAGTTCTTAGTTATTAATATTCTGTCTGATTTATTCCGCATGATTATTATAATATAATATCATCGTCTGATATCTTTTCCCGTTCAATTGAATGGTATATTCCGTATTATATCGGATCGCATTGCTTTGATATTTTTGCTATTATTCTATTGTATTTTCTGTGAATATTATTTACGATCTAATCCCGATATTCTTGAAACTGTCTGAGGCATAACGATAATTTTGTAAATCGAGTTCTATATCCCGTAAAATACGGCAAATTTGTCAATAAATCAATCAGATATGAAATGTTAACCATTCTCGTCTAATTTGGCACCCCGCCCCTCTACCGTAATTAGTTGATTATATTCTGAGCTAACTGGCAAGTTCCGCCGTCAATCGTCTAGTATTTGTTATATTTATTATATTTCAAGTGACGTTTTCACGTCTGGCGCCCAACTCTAGTTTTTGGTCTTATTTCTTTAAATAATTCATTTCTCACGTATATTGACGCCGAAGTGCACGGATTACCGGGTTACCCCTTATCCCTGAAAAAGTGGTATTCGTTGCAACAGAAACAAGCCTAGCTTAGAGAAACACTTTGTAAATAGAGAAAACCGTTAGCTTTAAAGAATAGCATTTAAGATTAATTTTATAACTTCTTTGTATGATTTCTTTATTTGATTTTCATTTGATCGATTAAAACTGGATGTTCATCTGACAAAACTATCTTTTCATGATTTTTTTCCTTAGAAACTTCCTGATCTAGGCGCACTGCATCGATGCTGGTTCTACTCGTTATAATCCGCATTCGCTGTCAGTTCGCTCTATTTTAGGATTTCCCTACACTCAGGTTCAGGTATACTGCATCAGTGCCGATCATATTTAGTGTGATTTGCATCTGCTGTTGGTCCGCTCTCAGCTCTGGTGTCTTAGCTTATCTTACGAAGGTTTTAGAGAAGTCAACGCTCGAACAAATAAATTTAATGCAACAACCACGACCTTCTGTCCATTTTTCGAATTAAATAATTATTAAAAAGACCCAAAACGTTGCAATGTATGTCATATGTTGGAATGAATGCACGGATCGGAAATACGGATGCCAACTACACTACCGAAATGAATTTTAAACAGAAATATAGTCTATTATAATTGATTGTAATAACAGAACTTATCAATTTTTCGCTCACAAAACTTCTTGAATGGCAATTATGATACACGTTTTACGAGGTAATATGTGATGAATTCCACGCGAACTGGACAAAAAAAAAACCTTGATGTCACGGATTTTTCTCATTTTTGCGTGAGCTTTAGTACCCTCCAAATTAGAATTTTTCATCTATCTTAGGCATATGTAGCTATTTTTACCGATGGTGTACGAGCTCTTCTAGTTTTCGGCTGCTTACGCTCTTTGATGTCTTTGGAGGCAAATATCTCAGAAACGATATGTCGAATGAAAAGAGTAATGGAGTGGTGATTTGTAGTATTCTTCACCCTCTTCCACCCCAGTCCATGATCTTGCCCGTGACTATCGTGCCGAAGGCTCGCCGAGTTCACCCGATCGCGAGGGCGGTTATTTACACCGAGGGAGCGAAAACTTCCTCCCGTGATGCACACGATATTTTTTTTCACACATGGACGGAGGCCGATTTCCTACCCGCAGAGAGGCACGACCACGCACGATCGCGAACGCGCAATTTTAGGTGGGACAAGGAAGTCATGCTATTTTGCTTTTTATTATTTCACTTTTCTTCTTCGCAACGAACAAAGAAACGATCATGAACGACGCGCTTTTTTTCTATCATTTTGTTTCGTCCGATGGCGCTGTTACCGAAAACATACGCAGCGGACTGGGAGGAAAATTCATTACTCACGGCCTTCCCTCCCATGGGAGGCAAAACTCATCTGGTCGGTAAAACTGGAATTACCTACCTCTCAGCGGGTAAGGAAATCGGCCTTCCCGGCCATGTGGGAAAAAAAAATAATTAAAAAATAATAATAACAATTAAAAAATAATAATAATAATAAAAAACAATTTTTTTCAAGTCACTGCTACGCTCTGAGAAAACATTCTAGTGACTCAGTTTTTTGATAGTTGATTAGTGCTATATTGATACATAGTTTATGATTTTACCAGATTTTATGTCCTCCGCTGAACAAGAATTCAGTCCATCGAAGAAAAAGTAGTTGTTGTAGGGTGCAGGTTGCATAAGATTTCTTCAAAATTGGAAGAAATATTCTGTATGAATGTAATTTAGGGGCAAACCAATAATATCCCATGTAGTATTCAAGTTGTAGACATAGAAATTTGTGGTTGTAAAATATTTTTTCCAAGATGATGGAAAACAAAGTCTTACAATCGAAAATTTGTATGTCTAGAACTTGAATTCATGAAATATTATTGGTTCGCCCCTAAATTACATTCATACAGAATATTTCCTTCAAATTTGGAGAAATTTCATGCAACGCAGCAGCCTGTACCCTGCGACAACTACTTTTTCTTCGATGGACTAAATTTTTGTTCAGCGGAGGACGTAAAATCTGGGAAAAACTAGAATGTTTTTCCAAAGCGTAGCAGTGATTTGGAAAAAATCATTTCCACGGTGTGTATACTCCCATGAGACATTAACTACAAAATATGTTTTTCTACGGTTGGAAATCATATTGAAGTTTTTGGTCACACACTTCACCAGAGATGAGCACCGAAATAGGCTACCTTCTTAATCGGAGATAAGCCAAAAAGGCAAAAAAAAAAAAAAAATGAGCACCGAAATTTATATAGCAAATCAATATTCTTCCAAATTATATATTCATTTTACAGAACCAGATTTACAAGTTATCAACCGCACGATTCGCTGCCCGCAGGTCAAATTGCTTAGACTCGACAAGACCAAGTTTATATCAACCGAACTGCTAGAATTTAAATGTTGAAATTCTTTCAAGTTGTGATAATTTATATCCTTTATAATGCTTTCCAACTTCCTTGGAATCCTAATTTCTGAAACGCATGATGAACATGTGAATTCCACTCCAATATTGTGGAAGCTATTTTTTTTTTAACGTAACATGCTCCAAAACTATTGGCGATTTCGTCTGAAACTAGTTTGGTTAATGCAGTAATGAAAATCTTGAATTTTGTGAATAATTTGAAAAAAAACTTCAAAGAGATTTATCTCAGAACTATGTTTTCGCCAATTGAAAAAGTCCCATGCGTCTGAGTTTTTGTCGAAGACTTCTGAAATTTTCAGGGTATATTTCTACACACACTATCTACAAATTCACGTCAGATTTTGTAAATCGAGACAAAATTACGGATTCGAGGAAAAGTAATGGAAATTTTTTTTTTTTTTTCATAAAAAAAATTGTCACAATCAAAGTATCGTAGCTATCTCTAAACAACCAACGTGGGTTTGTGGCTTATGCACCCTCAAATATGTGTGTGCAAGCCCAGTAAGATTCAAGAATAATTGAGACGCATGGGAGGTTTTCGATTAAAGGCTATTTCAGAAGTATTATGAGGAGTAACTCTGTACTTATTGTTTCAAATGACTTGAAATTCGCACAATGTCTGTGGTTAGAGATGGCAAACATGTGTGTTAAATTTTATTTGAAAATAGCAATTGGTTCATCTGATTTGAAAATAGCAATACATGGGCAGTTTTCAGTATCTCCTACCCTTAAAGTGCTTTCCTACCCTTTGGGTAATGCTAGAAAAAAATCATTTATGCATCATTCATATGATTAGTTATAAGGAGTTATTTCAATCGGTATTCACTACGCATATTAATATTATAATTTGATATCGAATATTTACCTAATTTGCAAATAAACTATGCATTCTCTTCAGTACTTACCCCTTTTTTTACCATCAGATTGAGACATATTTGATTACATATTGGAAGGAATATTCAATATAATATAATATATGGGGCATTCCAGCTCAACTCAACCGGCCAACGGAAGTGACCTCTTCGATTTTGTTCTCGAAATAATATATGGTAGTTCTATATTAAACATAACATGTCTGTGAAGATCAAGCCTTAAATAAAAATCTGCCCAAGTTATGATTTTATGAAGATTCGAGTCGCCTCACATTCAAATATTCACTGCCACTAAACGATGAGTCAACTCAAAAAGGTGTCTAATGGATTATGCCCGGTACAAAGTGTAGTTTGGGTGGAAATTCGATGAGAAATTTCAAGCACTCGTTTTCTCTAAAATTTCTCGTAAATCTCAATTTTCTCGGGAGTGCCCGAATCGATGGAGATGAATTTTGCACACAAAATTTTCGGTGAAAAACTACAAATTTTGACACCCGAAACAATATGCCCGGACGTCAACTTCCGGAGTTGTGCAGTTTTTACATAATCATATAATTACCATTTCCGAGAAAATTTTGGTTCGCACGAATAAATAACATTGGGTATCATGCAAAGCATAGAAAGCTTGGATACAAATATTTAGGAAGTTGCTATTAGACATCAATAAATCAATTTAGTAATTGATAATCTTTTTAGTTATTACAAACATCATTTATCCGTCAATCGTGTCGAATAGCACTTTCTGTTTTTATGAATCACTGATTATATTCAACTGGATACGAGTTCACATGGAAGGCAGGGGCCAATGCTTGCACCCGGGTGTACAGTAATATTCGTTCATGGGTTGGCGGTGGCTAACTGTTTTTTTCGGACTTTTTCGGAAACGAGACTCCATCCTAGTTGTATTTGATGTGCTGATAGCCGAAATTGTAATAATAATAATTGTGACCCCTTGTAAAAATAATATAATATTATTTCATTGATGGTATCCGAAAAAGTCTGAAAAAAATAGTTAGCCACCGCAAACCCATTCATGAACATTACTGTACACTCAGGTGCAAGAATTGGCCCCTGCCTTCCATGTGAACTCGTATCCAGTTAAATATAATCAGTGATTCATAAAAACAGAAAGTGCTATTGGACGCGATTGACGGATAAATTATGTTTGTGATGACTAAAAAGATTATCAATTACTAAATTGATTTATTGATGTCTAATAGCAACTTCCTAAATATTTGTATCCAAGCTTTCTATGCTTTGCATCATACCCAATGTTATTTATTCGTGCGAACCAAAATTTCCTCGGAAATGGTAATTATATAATCATTTAAAAACTGCACAACTCCGGTAGTTGACGTCCGGGCATATTGTTTTGGGTACCAAAATTTGTAGTTTTTGACTGAAAATTTTGTGTGCAAAATTCATCTCAATCGATTAGGGCACTCCCGAGAAAATTGAGATTTTCCAGAAATTTGAGAGAAAAAGAGTGCTTGAAATTTTTCATTGAATTTCCATCCAAACTACACTTTGTACCGGACATAATCCATTAGACACCTTTTCGAGTTGACTCATCGTTTAGTGGCACTGAATATTTGAATGTAAGGTGACTCAAATCTTCATAAAATCATAACGTGGGCAGATTTTTGATTTAAGGCTTGATCTTCACAGACATGTTATGTTTAATATAGAACTACCATATATTATTTCGAGAACAAAATCGAAGAGGTCACTTCCGTTGGCCGGTTGAGTTGAGCTGGAAAATATATAATATATTTTTGAATAATTGCAGTCGGCGCTTGCAGGGATACCACTATGAAATTTTCAAAGAGAAATGTGTTTGTGAGATAAGCTCTTGTTCACGGTTTTTCTGAGACAAGCGCTTCTACGCCCTCTTTCCGAGTTAGGCTCTTCTTCACGATTTTTCTGAGATATGCGCTTCTTCGCGCTCTTTCCGAGTTAGGCTCTTCTTCACGGCTTTTCTGAGATAGGCTCTTCTTCCGCCCAGCCATCGATATGGTCTAAGAAAAAGTAGTATTCCATACTTCCGCGAAGTGAGGCGTTTAGGGTTGTCTGATCTCTTCAGCACTCACCTTCATCTCGACTGCCGCCTCGACTACGGTTCGTGCTGAAATCATCGGACACACCTATAAACGCCTCACATTTCGCTCTCGTATCAAAATCTACTATTTCGTTTCCTTTCGCTGTTTCCTTTGTGAAATAAGTCATCAATCGAAGTCTTGGAAGAGAAAATGTTTGTGATGACAAAAAAAACAGAAAAAAATAGAACAAACAATTTTACCACTTTTTTTCAGAACCGAAGAATGTTCGTCGTTGGCCCTAGTATGTTAGAGAATTTAGTCAAAAAAATCGATCACGGCGCTGTTTCGAATTTTCGAAAATTCAGAACTCAAAAATGGTTCGATGAAAAAATTTGAAAAAATTCAGAGAAGTGTTTCAAACCAAGAGCTATCGTGAGAAAAATTGCTAAAGAAATCGAATAGGGTCAATGTTCTTGGTCCATCAAGTTGACGTGGAATTCCCCACATATAGCCCGGGAGCCCGTGAACATTTTCATGTCAAATTTTATTCACCGTGATATTCATACAATCGGTTATTCGGACCGAGTGAAAAATGTAAATGATGGTGCCGAGGTCGTCCGTCGTAGACACTGAAATATAATAATACTGGAATGCGCGCTGATGGCTTTGGCCCGTATGGAGAGAGATAGCTTCGAAGCGGCGCTGGTAGTATCCCCGTCTCTGTTGGTACGCTACCGCCCAAAACTTTCATTTATCAATACGTGTGTGAGCAGAGAATCGCCTGAATGCAGAAGATGACACACTTATTGCAGATGCTGTACGATACTTCACGTGCGCGGTCGTGACTCGGTAAGACAATGACAACGATACGACTAGCGAACTATCTCTCTCTATCTTTCTTTCTCTCTCTCTCTCTCTCTCTCTCTCTTCTCTAACCCATACACTTGTGTCTCTCTTGCTGTTCTGGCACTACTGATTACGTACTTACTTTACTTTTTATCACACATGCACGGAAAACCCGATTTTCCTCCCTATTATGCGAGAGTAAAATGGCATTTTGTGTCCCGTGGTACACAAGATGAACTCGCGCATGCACATGTCGTGGAAGTTTATTTTCTTCCCTAGGGAGCGGGAAGAAAATAGCGTTTTACTCCCTACGAAGCGCCATCGGACGGAATAAATACTATAGTTCGGAAATACGGGTCGGAAAATCGGTGTTTCCGTGCATGTGTGATAAAAAATATCGTGTGCATCAAGGAAGAATAGGTGCTTTCTACCTCGTGTGATTGTGCGGCCCTCGGCTTCGCCTCGGGCTGCAAACTTCACACTCGGCAGAAATCACCTATTTTCTTCCCTTGATGCACAATATACTATTATTTAGTGCCACACCTATATTGCTTTGTATGACATTTATTTTCTAATTTTTATTCTTGTGTCTCTCTCGCTAGTCTGTAGGTACTACTGATCACTATTTACTTACTATCCACTCACCCTACTTATTCTACTCTACCTTTATTATTTGCTTATGTATTATGCTAATTGTATAAGTTACATACTTTTCCATTTTGCCCCAACAGTCTTTAGGGCATAAATCAATCAATCAATCAATCAATCAATTAATCAATCTTTCGCCACGGATTGGCTTGAAGTCGAGAACAGTCAGTACCTCAGGGTTTTGTCTTAGGACCCCTCCTGTTCTCCATTTATGTCTCAGATCTAAGCAAGAGACTACGACACTGCAAGCACAACATCTTCGCAGACGACACGGAATTCTACCTACACTGTACACCTGGTGAACTGGAGCCAAGCATTGAGCGAGTCAACGGAGACGTGGCCTCTTCCGGAAAATGGGCACTCGAAAGCGGACTCACCCAGAAGGCGGAAAAGACCAAGGTCATGGTGATCGGAACCACGATGCATATCAACCTGATAGATTTCAACACCCTTACGCCGATAACAGTTAACGGTATAAAACTACCTTACTCGACGTGTACGTGCTATCTTAGAATCAACATAACCCAGAACCTACAATGGCACAACCATATTGAAACCACGGTCCGTGAGATCTTCACTATACTCCATAGTCCGTGTTCCCAAACTTGAGTCTATTAGCTCACTGGCAGACACAAATAGCTATATAAGATATGGGTGCTGACACGACTCGAGTCAAAATTTAGGGCCTGCTTAGAACCTCAAAATTGGGAGGTTGAGAGGTTTTTGAGGGTCTGGTGAGGTTTATTTTAAATGGGAATTGAAACCCTCTTTAGCGCCTAAAACTCGTAGTTACCAGACAAATGCAGCATTTTAGGGTCAAATGAGGATCTCACGAGAACCTCGCAAAACCCTCACTACACCCTGCCGCGTAGCGGCCGTGCACGGCTGCATTGAGGGTTGAATGAGGATCTCACGAGAACCTCGCAAGACCCTTACTACGCCCTGCCGCGTGGCGGTGCACGGGTGCATTGAGGGTTAAATGAGGATCTCACGAGAACCTCGCAAGACCTTCACTACACCCTACAGAGTTGTTAGATTGCAAATAGGTGTTTGAGGTCTAAATAGGATCTATGGAGACGTTATAGTCCAGTTGACAGACCTGCCCATACAAACAATTTTGCCATAACAGTTTGCGCTAGCTTTTTTCTTACAGTTTTCGATGTCCTGAATTCAACGGTGCAAGAATTTTTGCGCTAAGTCTTGCGGAAGGGGTTCAAAATAATTTTTGAAAATTGAAATTACAATATAGCGATAACGACGGAGAAATTGAAAATAAGGTTTAATACAAGAGTTGTAGAAAAAAAAAATCCACGTTAAAAACGATTGACCTTTATTTCTCTACAATCAATAGGTGAGCCAGAGTAATTAATTTAAGATTTTCAATAGCTATTATACAAAAATGAAGGAGTGGGGAGACAGGCACGAGAGGTGAAAGCATCGCGGGCTAGTAGTGTTTCACTCGCACCCGTACGAAACATGCACATGCGACATTGGGAGAAAGGAGAGGCATCTCCCACTCCTTCATTTTTGTATATAGGTATTGAAAATCTTAAATCAATTACACTGGCTCACCTATTGATTGTAGAGAAAAAAAGTTAAATCGTTTTTAACGTGGATTTTTTTTTCCCACAACTCTTGTCTGAAACTTTTTTTCAATTTCTCCGTGTTTGTCGCTATATTGAAATTTCAATTTTAAAAATTATTTCGAACCCCTTCCGCAAGACTTGGCGCAAAAATTCTTGCACCATTGAATTTAGGACATCGAAAACTATAAGAAAAATGCTACCGCAAATTGTTATGGCAAAATTGTTTGTATGGGCAGGTCTGTCAACTGGACTATTATGAGTTGGATGCTATGAGTATCAAAGTAGACGCTAAATTTCGACTATGGAGGACTTGTAGGTTCAAAATAGGAGTTTGAGGTCTAAATAGGATCTAGAGACGTTGAGTTGGATGCTATGAGTATCAAAATAGGCGCTAAATTTCGACTCGGGGAGATACGCAAAAGCTGGTCAACCTATCAAATTATGAGTCTTTTTCCTAATCCTACAGAGTTGGATTAATAGGAATTAATCAAACCTGCTTTCCAGACTTCAGACCATTAGCTCAGTGGCAGACACAAATAGCCAAATAATATATTAGTGCTGACACGAGAAACGCTAAAGCTGGATCCCTATTCTGCTTTGTAGATTATAGAAAAGTGAATTCAGACAAATAAAAATCCAGATTCTATTATATTGCTTTCAATGAAATATAATAAAATGATGGTTTTATGCGAGACCTTACAAGAAATCCTACAAAATGTGATGCTTAATTTCTAAGTTTCCTATTTCTATTTGCTTTGACTTTTGATATCCCGACAGGCGATATCAAGTGATATTATGTGCTGCGTTTGCAATAGCTAAAGCCTAAGTAGTTCGATAATCCTGACAGGCGTTCATGAATATTTCAAATTGTACCAAAAAAAATGACTAAGTAATCATCCGTCCAAGACGGACGGTATGATTTTGCAAAAAAATTGACTCTACACAAGTGAGCGGTATTACCCCGACAGGCGATAATAGCTGGCGAGCGGCTTAGCTGTGCCGAATTTATACTTGTGGTGACGTCACACTGGTCTTAGTTCGGTCGAGCCGGTGCGCGCACCGATCTGACTCGGAGACAGCTTGATATGTTACAATATTATCTACAAATAGGGAGCTGTTTTGATGTTCCTGCTAATAAATAATATCAAATGCTTCAGAATTGTTCGGATATAAACCCATTTTTCACGTTCTGCCATTTTACCAAATATTGTTTCCTACATTCCATACCTGACAAAATAGCGCTCCACCGGCGCTGCTCACTCTAATTGTAAATCTCGTAGATTTTCATAGTATTCCCTTCGAGGGACTTTGGTTGCAGTTCTTTTATTGTCTGAGTTCGAGTTCAGTGTACCCGTTGCAGCGTAGACCCGAGGGCTCGTCGTCGAGACGCCACGAGGCCTTGCGTTTGGCTGGACAATGGAAGGCGTTAGCCAATTTTACGCATACTAATTTGAATTCGAGAAACGACCATCAGCCTCTTGCCTTGTTCCGAGCCACGAGGCCTCCCGTGTGGAAATTTGCTTGGGAACGCCCAATTTTTGGCTAGTCCCCGGACAGGCGATCCCCAGTCCAGTTTAACTGGCCAGCTCCCGAACGGGTCCCGCATTGTAAACTGTAATTGGTCTATAAACGGGTGAAATTGTCTAGTTTCCCGCTAAGAGGACTGGCCTGAACCCGTTCACACCTTTCACAGTAGTATTAGGGCGGTAATCGGGAAACCTGGGAAAATACTCCAAAAACTAATTTTTTCGATAAAAAATATTCCATCATTTTTCGCGTTTTACCGTCGATATTTTTGAAATTTTCAATTTTGAGCACCCTGGGCCTGTCCGAATCGATTCTGCTTCAATACCCGTGTGGAAATTTGCTTGGGAACGCCCAATTTTTGGCTAGTCCCCGGACAGGCGATCCCCAGTCCAGTTTAACTGGCCAGCCCCCGAACGGGTCCCGCATTGTAAACTGTAACTGGTCTATAAACGGGTGAAATTGTCTAGTTCCCCGCTAAGAGAACTGGCCTGAACCCGTTCACACCTTTCACAGTAGTATTAGGGCGGTAATCGGGAAACCTGGAAAAATACTCCAAAAAACTAATTTTTTCGATAAAAAGAATTCCATCATTTTTCGCGTTTTACCGTTGATATTTTTGAAAATTTCAATTTTGAGGACCCTGGGCCTGTCCGAATCGATTCTGCTTCAATACCGCCACCAAAAAACCTATTTCTTTGATATAAAAAAATGCTAACATTTTTCGCGTTCAACCGTCGATATTTCTGAAAATTTCAATCTTGAGGACTCGGGACCTGTCGGGATCGATTCGAAGTCGAAAATTACACCAGAAAACCTGTATTATTGATCGGAAAATTTTCTATCATTTTCCGTGATTTAGTATTAGATGGGAAAAAACAGGCAGTACCCGGATAGTTCAACCCGGTTTAAGCTGGCCAGTCGAGCGTTACAAGCCCAGTCGGGGGCTGCCCAGCCGGGCTGCCTGGCGCCCATTTTAAAGCGGGAAGAACTAGCTCGGGCCCGGCCACTTCCCGACTTCAATTTCCACACGGGTAACGCCACCAAAAAATCTATTTCTTTGATATAAAAAAATTCTAACATTTTTCGCGTTCAACCGTCGATATTTCTGAAAATTTCAATCTTGAGGACCCGGGACCTGTCGGGATCGATTCGAAGTCGAAAATTACACCAGAAAACCTGTATTTTTGATCGGAAAATTTTCTCTCATTTTCCGTGTTTTAGTATTAGATGGGAAAAAACAGGCAGTACCCGGATAGTTCAACCCGGTTTAGGCTGCCCAGTTGAGCGTTACACGCCCGGCCGGGGGCTGCCTAGCCGGGCTGCTTGGCCCCCATTTTAAAGCGGGAAGAACTAGCACGTGCCCGGCCACTTCCCGACTTCAATTTCCACACGGGCTTTAGAGATTCTTAGAAGTCAAATTAAGACGATCTCCGACTCGGTAGGCCGCCACCAGTGTCTCATGCCACAATACAGGGTGATATTCCGAGACATCTCAATACTGCAAGTCTCGGACCGTCAGGCGGCTGATAAATATCTGCGTGAAATTATCAGACTCGCCGCTCGACTATTCAACGCGATCGTAGTAACAGATCGTAGCCGTGGATTTTTCTTTCCTTTTATTTGTCATCTACGATCGGTGGCTACGATCGCATTGATCGAATTTTTACTATACACGGAGAGAAATTTAGCTCGCGCCCTGTCTCAGTAATGGTGGCGCTACTGTACGACATGTAAAGTACGTGAGGCGTGCGCTTTTGGTGTGGTGGGCGCCCCAAAATCTGGAACGCTCAGAGTTCCAAGTTAGTGCGTCTTAATGAAAGAACGTTAGGTTATCTGAGGGAACTTTTGGGACGCTAGGCTGCCCAACTTTTGGCGCTCGTAGAGACCTAATGACTTAGTATAGTCGACGTCTTATAATAGTTCGCCGCCGGTACTAGCGCGGGACACACAGCGTACGTTAACGACAGACAGTTACTTTACCACCAAAAAGGACGCCCCCTGAACGACGTGGTACGTATGCCGTGCGAAATTTCTCTCCGTGTACTATATCTACCTAATGGTCGAGCGGCGAACCTGATAATTTCGCGCACATATTTATCAGCCGCCTGACGGTCCGAGACTTGCAGTACTGAGTTGTCTTTGGGATATCACCCTGTACAGTTCTCAGTTTCAGTTTTGAGTAAGATTTTCGAGTTTTGTGTCGCGTATTAGTCATTCTGTAGAGCCGTAGCTTTCGCACCTGAGTGCGAGAAAGATAGTATTAATACGTCACTGTCGCGCTCTCTTCCTCCCACGGAGAGATTCAGATCGTTATTATCTTTTTGAATTTCGTTTAGCCGTTTTGTTTCGCCTGCGAAGGCAGAGTCAGTTTAAGTAATAATTCTGTGAATCAGTTTTGTTAAGCCTTGCGGGCATATTCCAGTCATCTGTAATTTTGTTCCGCGAGGGACGTAGTAGTCAAGTTAACTATTTTTGCCTTTTGTTTTGTTATTGCTCTCCTACGTGGAAACTATTGGTTGATTTATTATTGTAAAACTCGTCAAGCACGGCCAGGTTGCCTATACACGACCTGTAGCCGATTTATACCCGCGGGAAAGTACCCCCGGGTAGACGATTTGTTAATCCAATTTTTTATATCCTATTTCCATTCAATAAATTCGATTTTCTTTGTTAAATTCAAAATCACGAGTCGTTAATCAACGCCCTGCTAATCCTCCATTTAATCTCGACCCCACTCCGTAGTACTGCTGCTAGCCGATGCTTCAGTACTTGTATTTAATATTTTGGTTTAGATTTTTTAACGTAGCGGTTATCCGCCTGGCGCCCAACTTTTGCTTCATCCCAGTTTTTGGCCAATTGTCGAGTGGATTGACCTCGGAGGTTGGCTATCCGGTCCAGATCCGAGGGCCAAACAAAATCCACGTCACGAGATATGGACATATCTCATAAACAGTTAACTTTCGCAGCTTAAAAACAAAAACATCTAATTTTAGGAACACAGTTCCGCCAATTTATTTCTCGCATTACAAGACCTTCGTAAAGCAATATCTATTTATGGACAATTCATATTATGCTGAGTGCGCGCATAAGAAATAATATTGCCATTTTATGTTCACAATTATTTATTTTCTTTAGGTTTGAACTGTCAGAACTATCTGTATCTTTGTTCTACACCTAGAGTACTATTTGCAAACTGGAAAAAAAAAATTAAAATCATTGAAATTAAAAAAAAATGGAATTATTTTCATTATTTTTATCATTATTAAAATTATTTCACTTCAATCGTATACAGAAAAGTTAAACGGTAACTGCTACAAGGCTATACTGACTCAGACAATAATTTAGATCACTTAAAAAAATGAATAGTTGCGAATTAAGTTACGAATTTATGAATCTGACATTCCCGAATTTGACACTTCAATACGTTTCCCAGAGAGAAGTCATTTTTGGTGAAACAATCGTGCACATCTTTGAAGATATAATTCGTGATATGAACAATGTACTGATATTAAATATAAGCATCTTACTCGATCAGATTATCAGGGTAATGACGTGATATTCCCGACATTTATTCTCCACGCGTCAATATGTATCCATTAATCAGAATACTGCGAAAAAAGAAATGGACTCTTCGACGTTAATTTCAGTTAATTCGATCCGTGATAGTTCTACTTCCATGCATGTGCATCCAGATAAATACATCCAATTAGCAATTATACAGAAATTATTTATGCATTATTAATACATTTTCAAATAATTATTTACCATAGTTTTAAAGTCATTAAATTAATGAAGAATTCATTTAAGTTCTATGAATTTGGTTTCTTAAAATCGATTTAAAATAAAAATAATATGCTCGCCGAAATCGCGCAACCATTGAAACCATTTCAAATGGTTCGATGGAGATCAGCTACCAAACTTTGTCATTGACTCACTAAAAACTCTATCAGGTATTTAATTACTATTTCAGATTATTGTACATAAATTTGTAGCTATTCATAATTGTATTACTAAACAAAACAAGAAAAAAAAAAAAAAAACTAAAAAAACTGATTAAGAAGAGAATATCAAAATTAATCAAGTCGCAGACCGGAGTAATAGTGATGAAGAAATTGAAGATATCGACTACAACGATGACAATGAATAAATTCATTTAATATTTTTTTAAATTCAATGATATTTTTATAAAACTATATTCATAAATTTTCATAAACCATTACTATGAATATGAATAAACTATTCGTGCATTCAATTTTTCATCACTGAAACTATTTTTCATTATTATGTTCATAATAAACAGTCAAATTTTAATTTTAAATCGATTTTGAGAAACCAAATTAATAACATTTAAATTGTCTCTTCATTAATTCGATAACTAAAATTAAAAATGTATTATTAATTCATAAATAATTTCTGTATAATTGAATTACCCGATGAACCCAAATAACTGTCTCACTCGTACTCGCTTATATACAATTACCATTTATTAAACTTTAACGTTGTCTGGCGGGGGGTTTCCACCATACCAAGTGTCCGGCAATGGATGACGTGATTTCTAATAACCGCAACCCAAGGTTCATAATAACCACCCTTCTTACTTCCTGTATTGTACTCGCGCGGAAAAATTTTCAGCGTTTGAGTCCAATCGGATTAGCTTCAAAAGTGCCTGAAAATGGGAAATGCACATATAGGCTATTTTTTCTTTGGAATCGCTTCTTCGTAACATAGAGATGCAGAAACGAACTATATGAACTTGAAAAGTTGCGCAACATTTGTTGATTAACAAATTGGGGGGGGGGGGGGGGGGGGGGGGGGGGGCAACCATTTGGAACGCCGAAATTGAGCAGATTTTCAGGAATTTTTTTGAACGGGAAGAAATGAATGGATCTTCTTGAAATTTTGACAGTTTAGTATTGATATGATATTTTGACCAGTATTTTTGATTCTTAATCATTAAAAAAGATTGGAAATTGTTCGAGCTACAGCACGATGAAGCCACATGATCGCGGAGGCATTTCTTTTACGGTGCCAATTGTAGCGCCGTGAAAAATGATTTGAAACAGAACGGCCAAAGGATGTGGTCAGTATATGCCTGTGGTCACTTGGTAAACCTAATCTTTTAATAATGAGTTAAGAATTGGAGAAATGGCAGACATGAAATCAAAAAAATCGATATTTTCGATGATTTTTTTCTTTTTCGATGATAAAAAAAAAACAATTTATTTTAAGAAATTTGATATATGTTTAGGTTCACCCGGTGGTCTTATATGTTACGAAAACGTGTGCAAAATGTTAGCCTGATCGGTTCAACAGTCTCTAAACAATCTTTGGCACCGAAAAAACACATAGTGAAAAAAAAAGTTTCGAGAAAAACGCGTTTGAATACGTTAGTCTCTTTTCTCGCTCAACAGCTGCTCACAAATACCACTTTAGACATATTAGACAACCCCGTACTATATTAACCAAAAATATCCGACTATACCCTATTATACTTATAAAAACATTCCCTACAACGGTTTTAAATAAGAAGGCTCCCCGCTGCTCTTTAGTTCGTATACCTGAGCTCGGCTCTCGGAGTAGAATGAACAGGAGTCCCGTAAAATGGCTCTATTTACAAGTGATTTGAGTTTTGGCCTAAGTCATGAAGTTTTTCGTATTCTACAGATATTAAAGTAACTTTTAGAGCGAAAAAAAAAACCGATTTTTTGAAGGTTCTCAATGATTGGGACCCCTTGAAGAAAATCGCGGCGTATTACGATGCATTTTCATGAACATCTCCGTTTTAACGTGAATTTCGAGAAAAATGATGGGCGTCTTTCTTGATCAGGATAAATTTTTCTACAAAATAAGACTAATTGCATGGTCGGAAATTCAAAATTTAATCTACAGCGAGCGTGGATTTGGGCAAATTGGTCTGTTTTTTCAATCTTTTGTAATGACTTCAAAACTTGTTAGACAATCTTGATAATCCTGAGAATGAATCTTCATGTGAATATAACAAAGTATGCGAAACACGGTAATGGCTGATGCAACAGTTTAGGAGATATCAATTTTTAGAGAATATCAAAACACTTGAATTGATGAATGTATTTCTCTTTTTTCGCCCTGTAACTTCTTATGTTTGTCTAGAATATTTTTTAAATATGGAAAAATGAATGTTATTTCATATTTCAAAAGTTTGAAACGATACTTCACACTTCAAAGTATGTGCACAACAATTTTCGCTCGATGAAAAAAATTTTGTTTTTCCATGGTGCGATCTGCAATTGAGGCGCTGAAGAATTTTCAAAAATTAATATCTTGGAAATTGTTGCATCAGCCATTACCGTGTTTTGCACACTTTTTTAAATTCACATGAAGATTCATTCTCAGGATTATCAAGATTATCCAACAAGTTTTGAAGTCATTACAAAATATTGAAAAAACAGCCGAATTTTTCCAAATTCACGCTCGCTGTAGATTGAATTTGGAATTTCCGACTGTCCAACTAGTCTTAGTTTGTAGGAAATTTTATTCTGATCCAGAAAGATGCCCATCATTTTTCTCGAAATTCAGGTTGAAACGGAGATATTCATGAAAATGCATCGCAAAACGCCTCGATTTTCTTTAATTTGTTAATGAACAAATGTTGCGCAACTTTACGAAACTGTGAATAGTTCATTTCTTCATCTCTATGTTACGAAGAAGCGATTCAAAAAAAATCTATAAATGTCCGTTTTCCACTTTTTTTTCCTAATTCGACTGAACTATTTATACTATGACGTAGCCCGTAGGTCTGACGTTCACAGGCTCTTGGACTATTAGGGCTTTGTTGCACAACGTTATAATAAACATGCAGGTTTAGGCAATGTGTTTATCATATTTTATTCATCTCGAAACTTGTCTAGTAGTTAGTTTTTTATCAATCATAAATGATAAACATTTCTCACGCCCGACAAAAGAGGCTCAGCCTTTCTTACAAGCAAGAAACAATGTAAGGTTAGAAGGGTATATTGTCAAATCTTGTTTAGCTAAAAATTTATATTTACGGACAGTTTAAGAAGTAAATAATAAAAAAATGTTATTCTTACGCCATGAAAATGGGGCAATCCGCCTCTTACACTCGTCCGAAAGTCGAAATCGTAAGCGTCCTGCGAGCGACGTTCTTTCGCTGCAGCGCACGCTCGTGGGGTTCGCATTGTATGTAATAAGTACAATAATTTCATGACATTTTGAAATATTGTCACCTATTACTGTATATGAGTCAGTCCACGTCAAGCGGGACGGATTTGGCCAAAAATATTCCTTGATGTTTTTGATTCTCTTGTAATTTCTTTTACATATTCTCTGGGTAAAATGAATGCATGGAACTTTTTTTTTTTTTTTCTTCAACTCGAAGGGCTTAGAAGATACAAGGGGTTGAATTTTCGAAAAAAAACACCAAAAATCGGAATCGCGCTCTTCTTTAATCGTTAATATCTCCGGTTCCCTTGGTTGTACAGACATCGTAAACAACTCATTTTAAAGCGCTTGAATCGCACTTTCATGTCATAAACAATTTTCTATTTGTTATTAACAATTATATTTTTTAAACGTGATTTTCGAAATGATCACACCGTTCGAAAATTCTAAAAAAAATATGAGCGTATTCCTTGAATAATTCTTTACCAAATCTGTAATTTTCAAAATGGAACTCCGATGGAAACTATATATAAAAGCGATTGAACCGTGCGGGACGTCGCGCGCGGCTGTCTACGCGGGCGCGCCGATACCGAGGCTTGTTCGCTTTACATGTAAAGAATATAGGGGGGCATATTACGATGAAATTCATCAAATCCAATAATTTACCGAATTATTTATTCCATTTAATGCTGAATACTCGAATTCAATATATTTATATATTACATATTTTTTTTAGAATTTTCGAAGGGTGTAATAATCTCGAAAATCACGTTTGAAAAATATAATTGTTAATAACAAATAGAAAATTGTTTATGACATGAATTGAAAATTCATAACATGAAAGTGCGATTCAAGCGCTTCAAAATGAGTTGTTTACGATGTCTATACGACCAAGGGAACCGGAGATATTAATGTTTAAAGATTACTCATGAAAAGTTGTTAACAGAGCCTAGAAATATGACGAGAGAATATTGCTTCTGGATTGCAGGTCCCCATACTACATGGAGAGACTTTTTCTAGAAATATTTCTTAAAATTCTTACCAGAATTTACTATTTTCGATGCAATTTGGGGATATATCGGCATTCTAGCACTTATTACTAGTTTGCCTAGTAATTCTCTGAGTTACTATCATCATTGGAATATAACCTAAGATATTTGAACAAACTCTTACACAAATGAAAAAGCTTACTAGTCAGGATGGTAATAAGTATGGCGAATCCTATACTCATACCTAAAGCGAGCAGTACCTCTTCCAAGTCAGTATGGTAAAGTCGTGATCGCGGCGCAATGGAACTTACCATACTGGCTTGGAAATTTCACCAGTCATCTTAGGAAAAATTCCATGTCAAAAATTAAAAAGCTGGAAGGAGGTGATAGGCTATTTGGCAGTTTCTGGATCTTAAATTGTGTGGCTTCACTGGTGTGGTCTTTGTTGTACAGAGTTTATTACATGTGTGTGTTTGTCCGCACTCTAGGGGCTGGCGCAATTGTTCCGTAAATCTAGTCGTCGTCTTAAACCACTAGCCTAACTTCACCTACTCAACATAACCTCAACTCAACGCTCGCAATTCCGGACGCATCGCAGATACATGTTATAATGTAGTTTTTAGCTATCCTTATATACAAACGGATATAACCATTTGGCACTAGTGAGAGAAATATTCTGATGTTTCGCCATCTATCGACGAAGTGAGACCCGCCGAACTTGTTCGTCAATTCGCAGAGACGAAATTTACCATACTCGCTGGTAATCATTCTCACGTGTGTAGCAAAATGTCTTATTCGACTAGTCTATTATTCCAATCCCTCCAGGAATACCTACACTGAGAAAAAAAAGTGGTTGAATGTACCTAACCCATTTGGTTGATAGATATTTAGTTGTATTGAATGAGTTTCAGTCGATTCAACTGAAAATTTATTTGCAACAAGAAAGATGAGTGGTAAAATGCAATTTTTCACAATTAGTTGAGATAACTGCGAATTCAATTGATACAAGAGCTGTTCAGTTGATAGAAATATCCGTACTTTTTTAAGACGACTGCAATCGTTGTTCCGTGGGACTAAGTTTTCCAACCAATCTCAGTAATTAAATTAATCAAATATTTAGTTAAATCACAGAAAGACGTGGGCTTGGAATATGTTGCAATTTTTTTTTAATAATGAACAATTTGAACAAATAATGCATTGTGTCGAATGAGGATAAATTTATTGTAAACAATAAATTGTTCAATCCAAATAATTATTGATTGAAGTGGGCAGAGCGTTAGAATATCTGAATGTTCGGGTGTACCTATAATAAGTAAAAGAATATTCATTTAGGTCTATGCATCATTTGTTTGATACATATTGCTATAATGGCCCGCCAAGTACAACTTCCTAAATTTTTTTTTAATGATTTTTTCCATATAATTATCAAGAGCTGATTGAGTGAGCGAGCGTAGCGAGTGAATGATACATGACTATTCAGTTTTCTGTTCTTCTGTTGTAAACTTTTGTTATACAGAAGACATGTACTTGGCAACTGTATCTGATTTCAATCCTTTTGTAAGTAGACATTTTTATAGTACCACTTTTGTTAAGGAGGAATTTTAGTTGGTAGATTTTTTTGGGGGTAGTGACCGCATTAATGTACTTGGCGGAAGGTTTTTGCACCAGGGGTGCTTTTTGGGGTTGATATCACCACTTTCTGGACAATTTTGCTTGACTACCTAATAATTGTGCTCGCTCGCTACGCTCGCTCGATTGGGTTTTCCTATATTCTCGCTCGCGAGGCTTGCTCAGTTGGCAGCCTTCTGCCAATTGTTCCTATGAACATCCCAATGCATGTACGGTGATGCATTTTGTACCATCCGAATCCCTTAAAAAGCAGCTATGTTAGATGTCGTAGTATAATTTCAAATGAATGAAAATAATGTAATAGTATACACGTATGCTCATACTTTTCGGTGAGCCTTGAATTTCTGTAGACAGACGTAACGTGTGTTCTATCATTAAGTTCTACGAATTGTTTTGTTAGAATCTGGTATAATTCTATATGCCTGAAACGTGTAACCCTGCGCGCAGCCCTCTTCCTGTCTCATCTGCCTGCAGGGACCGGCATTGGCGGAGTTACTTGCACGCAGAGTTATAGTTGCTGCTCATGATTAAATATATATAAATATGAGATATATATATTGCAATTCTAAGGTAATTTTTTTTGTCAATGCAGCTAGGTCCTCTGTAAAAAGAAAATGTACGCGTCCCATACTCATAACGTTAACTTCAAATTCGGGTCTGAACAGAAGGTATCAAAATATATAAAATTGAGCCTATTCATGCAAGACTAGCGTAGAGCATAAAATGGAAGTTTATAAAGTCAAACACTCGCATTTTGCTCTCTTCGTCTGACCCTTGCGGTTTCTCATATCAAATCACACTATCCCGATACTTTGCAACCCAAGCGTTTTCTCTCATCATCCTCTCGTCTTATACGGCGACCCGCTACGAAATTAAACAATCCATAAAGAAGGTTTTTCTGGAATAATTACATTCATAAATGATTATATGCTCAGTCTACAATGAATAAATAAATATAAAAAATGAGAATCTCTATCATCTGAGAAAGAGGGAGTCGATCGATAATTTCTTTAAATAGCAAATGAGTATTCTCATTCTATTTGTCGTGATAGCACTAATCTGGATTTGGAGAAAGCTTAAGAAACACGAAAATACAGACACGGGTTGCATACCAAAATCTAACAGAATTACGTATTGAAATTTGACATTATATTATGAATATATAGTTTGAAGTATTAATTTACATGTAATCATAGATATTTGGACAGACTTTGAGATAGTTCTGAACGGAAAATTTAAGCTGTTAGTAAATCAAGAATTAAAAAATTATCTGCACCGAAGGTCAGGGCACTACGTTGACATGGAGTGTAGAATAAAGCCTATCGGAGTCCAATACACAACGTTGACCGACAGTCTCGTTTTGACTAGATGATAGGGAGTTAGATTATAGAACTTGTCGGAATCCTACGCATAATGTTGACTCACAATTGAAGTCTGAGCAGACGAGTTTTCGGAGATTAGCTTAACATGGAGCTTGAAGTGGAATTCGTTGCAATCCAACGCTTGAACTCGGCTTTATTGGTCTGGCTCCTTGCCGTTCCCTATATCAAATCATGCGATCCTCATATCTTTCAACTGCAACATTTTCTCTTTAATTTCTCTTGGCAGACTTCATCAGGCGATAACTTGCTAAATAATTGACCAAAAAAACCGTTTCTTCTGATAATTGCATTCATAAATGAAGGTAACACATATCTACAATGTATAGGTGAATAAAATTTAGAGGTAATAGTCAGTTAATATATAGTCATCTGACAGTCTTGTCCGTTTATACCGTATTGGACTGAATATAAGTCGACCCCCAATTTTTTACCTCCGATTTAGGACTTTTTTTGAATTCGAATTTTTGAATATGCATTGCATTGCTGAAATATTACGATTTCCAGTCGATAATGCAAAATCTAAAAAGTCCCGAATATAAGTCGAGTACGTTGTTTGAGGGTAAAATCGGTGACCAAAAACCTCGACTTATATTCAGGCCAATACGGTAATTGTTATTTTATTTATCACCATGAATTTTACACGTCAGTCGATTCGCATAACCTCAAAAGCTCAAGGATTTAAGATTTACCTATCGAAACATTTTTGTTGGTGACTATCACATGAATGTACTTGGCGTAAAGTTTTCGCACCCGAGGGGCTTTTGGTGGGTATTCACTAGTTTTTGTACGTTCAAATTTTGTATCAAGCATTGCTCGTACTTTCTCTTATTTCCTTTACTTGGATTTAAAAACATGAAATGACAACACGCGTCTGCTAGTGTTGCAGACGATTTCTGTCTGCGATACCAGCGCCATCTACCTCGTGACTCCCGTACTTACGCCATTCTATACAACTTTTGTGTGGTTTCTCGTCTAGTGATTTATATGGAAATGGTTTGAATTGGCTGAATCTTGGTCTGAAGAAGACTAAAGAGAAGGAGAAACATTGTACGCGGAAACGGGGTATCAGAATCTGAAGTTAATTATATCTCAGCACTCCGGACACCGATTTAATCGATGTAGGGCTGAAATGAAAGCTTTTCATGCCCACATCCTAGATTGAATCAGTTTTAATTCGTGTATCATGTGAGGTGAAAGAAAACGAAGATACTAGTTCGCGGTATAGGTTAGGGTAGTTGCCTCTCGGGTATAAAGACTCGTTGAGTCTCGCGCTTGAAAAAAATTTTTTGTAATGTACTTGGCGCGAGACTCTACCGAGTCTCTTCATAATATCGTTTCCGAGGAATTAATATATGCTTCCTATGATTACTTCACGGTATTGCATCAAACACCCCAATCATTCAGAACAATCTTTAGAGGTTTTGTCATAGGTTAATACAAAACAAATATCCACTCGGTACACTGAGGAAAGAATTGTTGAATATGCCAACTCATTTGGTTGGCAGATACTCAGTTGAATCAACTGATATCAGTGCTTTTCTGAGAGATTTGAATTTTACGGGTTTCACTTCGCCGATAGGTGGCGACCGATGGAAAAATATTTGTCACTAGCACTTAAACTAGATCAACGTTGGTATATAACGAAGAGGCGACTTACATATATACATGTCACTGCGATGTGTCCGGACTTGCGAGCGAATAATTATTATAAGTAATAAGATGTTTAAGGTTGAGATAGATTAGGTCGGCCGAGAGAGAGATGTATACGTGTTAACCTACGAAACAGCGTCATCATTAATATAAAATATATTGTAGGAAATACTTGAACGCATATGTAATTGACTCGAGTAAAACATGGAAACCAAGATGATCAAAATATCAAACTTTTTGCCATTTTTGCGGTTACATTCTTCTTCAAATGACTTGTAAATTCGAAAATTGACTCGATTACTTCAAGTATATCGTGTTTGGAGCGATCGTGTGACTGTTTGTCTTGATTAGATATTGAGCCAAATCAACATGTTATTTGGATGGTGAATATTTGAAGTTAGTGTTTTCAATCAAAAATTCAGTTGATTTACCTAACTCGGTGTTAATCTGAATGTACATCTGTTTCATTCAATTCTAGCTGTACTATTCGAAATGATCATATTTTTTATTGTTCCAACCGAAACGGCGTTTTCTCGCCCGTGACCGCCAAGTTCAGTTCAGACAATCAGTTTTTGTTCAAATCAACCACATTTTTTTCTCAGTGTACTAATATCTATGCCATCTTTTACTACTTTCCGTTTTCCTATACGCGAACAGTAATTTTTGCTATTCGGTTATTATTTGTTACTCTGACAGAATATCAGAATGCATTATCCGAATAATAGATTTTTCCGGTACCGTAAGAAATATTTCCAAATCAGCAGGTATATCCCAGATTTACTCGCAGTTATTGGAATCTTTACCAGGAAAAGTTTCTCTGTGTATAAAACTCATCTACTTATAGAAGCATATACCTGTAATTTTAGATGCTGAACTATGAGTTACACGTGCAATTTCCCTTCTACTATACATACACAATGATTTTATCAGATGTTTAAACAGCTCTTTTCAGTGGGTCTGTAGGTCTACACACCCGAAAAAAACCCACCCCTTACAGAACCCTTAAAGTTTATAAGCAGTTCAAGTCCCTGAGCGTAAGATATATGTTGATCCCATTTCAGAAGGAAACATTGCAGTCCCGCAAATCTAATGAAAACTAGGTAGGTATATACTTCTATAATGTGAGATTACCTCTAAATTTACCCACATCGCACGATTATGAATTCTATTAACACTCAATAACCCTGCAGTCAAGTATTCACTCATCATTTTCATCAAGGTCCTCTTCTTCATTGAGTACCTGCCTACCAAAAAAGAAAAAATTTGACGAGAAAAATTGAACGACCAAACCGTGTTCAGGTACCAGCAGTACAATCAACGTATGAGATCGGGGGAAAATTTTAAACCTCTTCGTAATTCAGCGTTTTTTTCCTCTGAACCTAATGCAGTATTCATGTTTTGATTATAGCCAAGTGTAGTCTTGCCTCCAATGCGGGCCGATTTACGAAAAGAGTACTCGACCTCTGATGTCTGATTATAGTTAATACGAAAAGTTACGTTGTTATACGAATCTTACTGGGCGGATCCTCGTGACAAAATCGTAGGACACGCAGTCCAACCACGTCTTGTCACCCCTTCGAGCTACGGCATTGGTGATAATAATAATATCAGGGAAGCTACTCTTGGGAATAGTGGAGCGTATTCCGTGAGAATCAATTAATTAATCCGAACCACCTATTGTCTTCCTACAAGATTATATTGCCGTGAAAATTTTCCACGATGTTACACTGAGAAAAAAATGTGGTTGATTTGAACAAAAACTGATTGTCTGAACTGAACTTGGCGGTCACGGGCGGGGAAACGCCGTTTAGGTTGGAACAATCAAAAATATGATCATTTCGAATAGTACAGCTAGAGTTGAATGAAACAGATGTACATTTAGATTAACACCGAGTTAGGTAAATCAACTGAATTTTTAATTGAAAACACTAACTTGAAATATTCACCATCCAAATAACATGTTGATTTGACCTAATATCTAATCAAGACAAACAGTCACACGATCGCTCCAAACACGATATACTTGAAGTAATCGAGTCAATTTTCGAATTTACAAGTCATTTGAAGAAGAATGTAACCGCAAAAATGGCAAAAAGTTTGATATTTTGATCATCTTGGTTTCCATGTTTTACTCGAGTCAATTACACACGCGTTCAAGTATTTCCCACAATATATTTTATATTAATGATGACGCTGTTTCGTAGGTTAACACGTATACATCTCTCTCTCGGCCGACCTAATCTATCTCAACCTTAAACATCTTATTACTTATAATAGTTATTCGCTCGCAAGTCCGGACGCATCGCAGTGACATGTATGTATGTAAGTCGCCTCTTCCTTATATACCAACGTTGATCTAGTTTAAGTGCTAGTGAGACATATTTTTCCATCGGTCGCCACCTATCGGCGAAGTGAAACCCGTCAAATTCAAATCTCTCAGAAAAGCACTAATATCAGTTGTTTCAACTGAGTATCTGCCAACCAAATGAGTTGGCATATTCAACAATTTTTTCCCCAGTGTACCGAGTGGATATTTTTTTTGTGTTAACCTATGACAAAACCTCTAAAGATTGTTCTAAATGATTGGGGTGTTTGATGCAATACCGTGAAGTAATCATAGGAAGCATATATTAATCCCTCGGAAACGATATTATAGGTACACCCGAACATTCAGATATTCTAACGCTCTGCCCACTTCAATCAATAATTATTTGGATTGAACAATTTATTGTTTACAATAAATTTATCCTCATTCGACACAATACATTATTTGTTCAAATTGTTCATTATTAAAAAAAAATTGCAACATATTCCAAGCCCACGTCTTTCTATGATTTAACTAAATATTTGATTAATTTAATTACTGAGATTGGTTGAAAAACTTAGTCCCACGGAACAACGATTGCAGTCGTCTTAAAAAAGTACGGATATTTCTATCAACTGAACAGCTCTTGTATCAATTGAATTCGCAGTTATCTCAACTAATTGTGAAAAATTGCATTTTATCACTCATCTTTCTTGTTGCAAATAAATTTTCAGTTGAATCGACTGAAACTCATTCAATACAACTGAATATCTATCAACCAAATGGGTTAGGTATATTCAACCACTTTTTCTTCTCAGTGTACCTTCTTTGTTTTTTCCTTTTTCTTTTTTCTTATTCAACAGAGATTCTAATCCCTCGCAGACATTGGTATTAAAATCTATGACTCTATCTCGTTAAATTGAAAATAAATACCGACTTAAATGGAAAAAAGGACTTTCCACGCAGGACTTTTCGAGGTCAATCTCCTGGTTTGAAAAATATGTGCAGCACAAGTTTCCCTTTATCAATTTTGAATAGGACAAAAACGAAAATGAATTACATTTGACGCGTAGTTTCGACCAGATCTCTGTACTTGAAATAATTTATATACAACATCGCTTCAACTCCAGGAATCACATGACGGCTTCCTGGAGCTTTTCATGTCGGTTTATAAACCGGTGCCAAAAGAATATCGGCCGAGGTAAATGTTGAGACGAATGATTCGCTTTTGATACGATTTTCTGTTTAACCTTTCGGTGTTTTTCACGGATGAAAAAACTGATTGTAAATTGAAGTATAAATCAATTTTATACGGTTGGTTCACTAGTAGACAAAAAATTGCCACATTTTTAAGGTCATTTTACAGTCAATAGAAGAAAAAAGTTTCAAGGATTCTTAGAGGTGATTTATAATCAAATCTCACATGCTTTTCGTTATAAATTTACAAACAATTATCCTTTTGGATTATTTTTCGTGAGTCATGCGGTTATTTCCTGAATTGATAGTCGACTTACCGGCTCATTTCTCAACCGTTTACCACCCAGTTTCTGTTGGGAAAACTGCAAATTGTTAGATTGTAATTTAGTCCGAATTAAACGCGATATAATACGTTCCGTTGAAACTATATGCAGCGAATGGTTTTATCGAGCCTGGTACACTATTCCGAGGAATACGTTACTAGATATACCTATACTACAGATGCTAAAAATTGATTTTATATTTTCAACAATATTCGTAGTCTGACTCAAGTATTTTTGTTAAAATAATTTTCTTTCGAAAAAGACACGATAGTTTCCATAATAAGATATTAGATACACCCTTCCGGGAATTCTGTTGTCAACGCGACTCGAGGTAGACACCAACTGAACGCCTGGTGGACGGTGACTAGCAACACAAGTGTGATGGTCCGCCTTGGCTGAGTACAGCTTGACTCTTACTACTACAGCGCTTAGCGACCGGGTCCACGAAGCTCTATCGGAACACCTTTGGTCTTAAGTCCAACGCGAAGGAATCCGTTGGTTAGTATCTGTCCTGGCGTATCAACAATCAGCTGTTGTCGATAACATGGTAATCTGCAATTTCGATTGAATATCGAAACCGATAACAACGACCTACCATCCCTAACCCTACTATGCTAAAATGTGGTATGTGCTGGTATGAACCGATATTCGACCTTTGATAAAGAAGCTACTGAAATGATAATACCCGGGGAAAAAAGATTATATATAATTATATACAAATATATACAATTATATAGAATTTATATAGAATTATATAGAATTTATGTAGAATTATATAAAATTGTATAAAATTGTATAAAATTGTATGAAATTATGTAAAGTTATATATAAAAAAAATTATCAAATTATATATAATTGTATAGAATTATATACAATTATAAATATAATTGTATAGAATTATATACAATTTTATATGATTATATACAATTATATATGAGTCTCTTGTGAGGTTCTATATAATTCTATAAAATTCTCCATAATTATATAGAATTCATAAAAAATTGTATAAAATTGTATAAAATTGTATAAAATTATATATAATTATGTATAAAATATCTAAAAAAAATCATGGATTTATATATAATTGTATATAATCATACAAAATTGTATACAATTCCAACAATTTTACATGAGCCTCTTGTAAAACTTCATAAAATTCTATAAAATTCTCCATAATTATATAGAATTATATAGAATTTATATAAAATTATATAAAATTGTATAGAATTATATAATACAAAAACATAAAATTATCCAGGGCCTTGAAAAAATTTTTAATCGGTTCAGGATTTTGATTCGCAAAAAGTCAAGAATGTTTATAATCTTATGTAGGTGATGAGGATTTATTTTTTATGATAAGTCGGGAGTAGAATTTTGAATTTGTTTCGTGGAGTTTCATTATTCTCATCAATTTATAAAAATAATTATAATAAATCATTGTTGTACTGGAGTCAATATTATTATATAATTGTTGAACAAAAAATTCATTCAATTAAATGTCTATTCACTCTGAATTCGACAGCTTGATCATAGGTTTCGACAAATAGGAAAATATGATAACAATATCAACAGGGTAATTTGGCGTAGTCGGTAGAGCGTGCGACTACTAATAATAAGTGTGCGAGCGGACTTGGCTTCAAATCGCAATGAGGGATTTTTTTTTTTTGTTGAGAAAGGCACCTGAATATAATTATATATAATTATATATCATTCTATATAATTATATCGGGCCATTTTTTTTATATAATTATATATAAATTCTATATAACTCTGTATAATTGAATATAATGTTTTTTCCCCGGGTAAATTTTTATGGTAGTACAATGAGTCCCCGATAAATTCTCCGATAACATCTTATGGTTTATACGGGGTATAACGATATTTTAAGAACCGTAATTGTTTAGCTAGCGCAAGCAAACACTTTTTTACGCGATAAAATTTCTTGACCGCGTTTCACCGCTCTCACCATCGATAATTTGACTAACAAATAATTTTTTCGATTTGATTAATTAGTAATGAGTACCTACCCATAAAAAGCACCTCGAGTGCAAAATCCTTCCGCCAAGGACATTACGGTTGTACGCGCATGAAAGCAAAGGTATAGATCACGAGCTGAATTTTCAATATGTTTTAATCGATATTCAGGGAAAATATACACATGGCATGGTCCGAAAAATCGATTGTTCAATTTTCATATTTTCTTGAAGTTTGAAAATTCCGATGATTCTAAAAAATGATACACTTCGGGTCGCACGGGTAGCTATGTGTGAGTTGAAAAAATTTCATGATTTATCCATCGAAACATTTTCAAACGCGTTTTTCTCAAAACAATGTTTTTCAAACTGGTCCCCTAGATATCTCGAAAACCACTGAACCGATTAATTTGAAATTTTCTGAGGTTATTGTATACATAATTATCTAGTACTCGTCATAGGATTTTTTCTGATTCTTATTTTTTTTTCGCAAAATACGAACGAATTTTTTCTTGAAAATCGCTACGTTGAATTCAAGCATCCGCCATTTTGTCAAAAACTGATATTTTTTCAATCGGCTATGACAAGTACAACGTTAAAGTATCTATTTTGATGTCCTGTTTGATTTTTTCTGTTTCTGATGATTTTTCACGAAACGCCACGGGGGACTACTATGGCAGATTTTTTTACGGCACTCCGTAGACGACGCAAGTACTCTGCAAATTTGCAACATTTTTGAATGAAAAAATTTCAGAACATTCTTAAGAGTGTATATGTTTTACTAGAAAAAACCCCGATCCGATAATTGTAATATTTCTCTGAAAAGAATTCTCGAATGTTACCTTCTTTTTCGTTTGCAGGTGTATATTCTCCCTTAAAGGGAAATGAAAGCTGATATGGTGCCATCTTACAGACGATAAATCTATAAATGTTTTTTTCGATTTTCGAAAATCCAAGACTGTCATGCCCTGCGTGCACGTCTTCTGCGTCACTGATATCAATTTCACATTGATCGGATGTGTTTTAGCTGAGAAAATAGCGGCCGAAAATCCCAATCCGATAGATGGCACCATATCAGCTTTCATTTCCCCTTGAGGGAGAATACCCGTACGGAAAAAACTACTGGATTTTCAGTAGTTACTACTGAAGCGGTGTAGTAACTAAGTAGGAACTACTGAAGGTTTGTAGTTAATTATGTAGTCACTCCTAGAGGTGAGAGGTAAGTTTAGTGAATAGCATACCCCTGAGTAGTAACTACTGCTAATAGTAACTACTGTGCGCAGCAGTACGAGTATTCACTACTGAATCTACTACAGCTTCAGTAGTTTACTCATATCTTACTTCTCGAGTCGAGTGGTGACTACTGCTAGTAGTAACTACTGTGAGCAGTAGTACGAGTATTCACTGCTGAATCTACTACAGCTTCGGTAGTTGACTCATATTCTACTTCTCAAGTTGAGTGGTGACTACTGCTAGTAGTAACTACTGTGCGCAGTAGTACGAGTATTTACTGCTGAATCTACTACAGCTTCAGTAGTTTACTCATATCCTACTTAACAAGTTAAGTAGTGATTACTGCTAGTGGTAACTAATTTGAGCAGTACTGCGAGTATTCACTGCTGAATCTATTACAGCTTCAGTATTTTTATTATGTTTTTCAATTTTCAATTTTATTTTTCATTTCTCTCAAATATGAATGATTTCAGTCAACATTTCGGTTTTGAATAATATCTTTCTTCTGCAAATATTTCAAAAAAAATCTTGTTATTGTAAAAAAATCATAAATTTTCTTCTTCCAACTTCAAAAGACTGATATGATGATCGTTTTAATACCTTCCGTTTGTATAATAATCCGCCTTTTGCTTCAATACATTTATAACAATAACACATTTTTTTTCAATTATTTCCAACCAAATCAGGCTTCAATTGACTACGCTATAAATAAGGACATTTGTCTGATATAAAAAAAAGTAAGTCGCATTATTTTGGAATTCTTCAAAATTGACATATTATACGAGACAAAAATGGAAAAAATGCGGTACATATTTCGTTTGCCCCATGATGTGGAAAAAATATTCTTCGAAATAAAAATGTCAACCGACATCTCGATCCATATTTTGACAGAAATTGAAAACGAAAGAGAACAAAAAATTGATCAAAGAATTAAAATAAAACAAAAGATACAATAGAAAGAGATAATTAGAGAAAAAATGTCGATAGTATTTGGTTAAATGGTTGGTAATTGTACACATGAAGGTTATATAAAAATAATAATATCTCAAATCATGGAAAATTGTAACCTGAATTTAATCAGATAAGATCATTTACAAATATGTATACCTATGCATTTTTTTACTATTACAAAAAACTTTCAGTTTTTTAACACCTTTTATTTCAATTCAATTCAAAACCTTAATCGTGAGCTTTGACAAATGAGGAAATATTAACCGACCGACCATAGGGTAGTTTGGCGTAGTCGGTAGAGCGTGCGACTACTAATAATAAGTGTGCGAACGGACTTGGGTTCAAATCTCACTGAGGAATTTTCTTGTTTTGTTTAGAAAGGCACCTGAATATAATTATATATAGGGGCGGGAGGGGCAAAACGGGGTACTTAAGAAAATATAAAGTTTTCAGTAGTTGAAATCTGCTGAATCTTCCTTTTTTTAATTGTAATCAAAGTAAATAATAGTAGTTTTCGTATCTAGAGCGTGAAGTTAAACTTCACGCCCGAGTTGTGATCGTCGCGTCCGAGGGCGGCGAAGCCGGCCCGAGGACCGCGCGATCACACGAGGGTGTTAAGTTTAATTACGCCCGAGTTGCGAACAATATTTTTCGTCATAGTGGCGTAAAGTACAACGCATTTTTAACCTTGTTTTGCAAGCGTCAAGTTCGACTCTACGCCCGGTGTATGTAAACAAAAACTATTTCTGCGCGCGACGCCCAATGGGCGTCGCGCGTTAGGATAGTTTTTGTTTATATAAACCGGGCGTAAAGTCGAACTTTACGCCTGCAAAACAGGGCGTAAAGTGCGTACTTTACGCCTACTACACTCAGAGAAATGGTTTATTATTTTCCAAAAAAGCCCTTTATTTGAACAGCATTTATTTGAATGAAAGACATTCTTATTCCGATCAACCAAATGGTTTTTCTCTCCAAATATAACCATCTATTTAAGCGAAATAAAAAACTCTATTAGACAAATATTTTATCGCTTACAAATAAAACGGTTTATTTGAAATGCTTTTATTTGAATCAAAAAAATATATCTTCCGGTAACTTTTGAGCTGACGATTTCTTTCTTCGGATCAACTGAATGTTGTGTTGTCTGAAATAACGGTAACCATTCGTACCGAATAAAAGCTCAGAAAAATAGTTTGTTAATTACTAATAATCCCCTCTGTTCGACATCTATTTATTTAATTCAAACAAAATTTTGTCCGGAATTACTAAATTCTTACTTCTCGGAAATAGAGGTATCTATTCGTCTCGAATGAATAAGGCTATTCAAAATTGATTCATTTAAGCGGAATAAATTGATCAGGACTGTATTTGATTGAATGAATTTGTCTCAATTTCAAATAAATGTTGCGTAAAGAGATTATTAATTAAATAAGGCATCACTCAAATTTAATAAATATTCATTAAATTATTGATTAAATAAGGCGACACTTGAATTTAATACATATTTATTAAATTATTAATTATTAATTCTCGCGAGCGCCGTTTCTTGGCAATGTCGCTAGCCCGAATCCCGGCCCAGCGCTGAGGCCCGGACGAGAATCTCTCCCGCGAGTAAAGTAACTCCAAGTCGTATTGAGTACCCCGGCTAGCGGCTTGCACAAACAGACCTTATTTCCTTAAGATCTCGGTTCCACATATGATCTATGTATTATTTGTATGACACGTGAGAGTTGTTTGGCCTCTCCACCTGTCCGGGCACTTTTCTATGTATATGCCTTCTGTATGACGGCGAAGCTACCTTGACTGTTTCGGCTTTCTTGGATGCCAGACCAGAGACTCCGTTGTGCAATATGAGCCAACAATAATTTGTTCTCGGTGAATTAATCCTCATTAGTTTTAATGGAATAAAGTATTTTATTTTATTTCTGGCGAATGAATCCTTATTGGTTTCAAATAAATTTGGAATTTCATCGTATTTTCGGTGAATAAATCCTTTTTCATTTCAAATAAATTGAGAATTTCATTTTATTTCCAGGGAATAAATTCTTATTTGTTTTAAATAAATTCAGATAACTTTATTTAAAAATTTATTCGGATCAGTACACGAAATATTACATTTAGCTGCTGAAATTTTATTTGCGGCGACGAAATATTTATTCAGGTCAAATAAAATGATTCAAATAAATAAATTACAGTTAGATAAATAAACGGCTAGTAGGTTCATATACAAATAATTTTTTTCTTTGTGATACATAAAATTTCTTTGAGGTAACGAAATTTTTTTCTGAGTGTATGACGAAAATAAAATTTCCAACTGCCATGAGAAATTTTTTTTTGTGAATAATTTATATGTGAGATAAATTATTTTTGACATAATTATTGGATCCAAAGATGAAAAAAAATTTTGTTCCAATAATTTTTACCACATCAAATTATATTATTGATATTCTTCCAATTAAAAAAAAAAAAAAATTTTTACTTAATTTTTAGGGTACCCCCTTTGACTATATAACCCTGGACTGCTAATGCCCCCCACTATTCCCATAAGACGTATGCGAAGCCGATGTTCCCAACATCTACCCCACTCCTTGGACTTCTCGGCGGTCAATTCCGCGGCAAATTTGAATAAGTACTTCGTATTTTGGATGAACACAGGACAAAATAAGAATAATTTATTAAATAATATCATTGATTAATGCCGGAATAGTAAAAATTTTTAATAAATGAAGCATGTGAGTTACGAAAATCTAGGAAATGTTTACAACTTTCAGCCACGTTCATCAAAATTAGTATTTATTCATTTGTTTTTGGTTGGTACATATGTCATGTTTTGTGTGTAAATTATATTGTGGATTAAGCTCCGTCCTCAATTTCGTGTGTGTGTTTTCGTGTTTTATTGGTGATTCTTAGTATATTGTCTTTTGACTTATATATTCTCATTTTTGGGTTCAACCCCTTCGCTTAAATCTAGTCCTTATTCTATGTAATTCTATGTTGTGATTGTGTGAGTGTGGTTATGGTGTATGTACAAATGACGACAGCTCTACCCTGTCCGTCCGAAGAGTACGTTTCCGTATCTTCCGTGTTGATTTCGCATTCGGTCCCCCATTGCGTTGTTGTTGATTGTTTCCCTCAGGTAGTTGTCTCTTCCTTCTTTCAGGCTTTGGATCATCCGTTTTTGATTTTCCCTTTGTCTTTTTCCAAAGTCAGTTTCATTGAGCATATCCCAGAGGATATTGTTCGGCAGAGAGCTGGGGAAACCTCCGGCCGATTCTAGTACTTTCTTATAGGCAATCTCTAGTTTCTTGAGATTACCTTTCGTGTGTATTGGGAGTAGAGTTGTCGTCCCGTAGTCAAGTATCGGTAGAAGGCATGCTCTGATGACTTTGAGCTTCACTCCCGCATCGATCTTTCTGTGATATTCAATGATTGGGTTGAGGATGTGGCAAATCCAGTTAAATTTTCGTAGTGTTTCTCCAACATGTGCGTTGAGGCTTAGTGATTTCGTGATGTGTATCCCGAGGTATTTTATCTGATTTACCAGGTTGATTGTTGTTCCATCAATTTTCATTTGCGTTGGCGCGTCTTTCCTCTTCCTGAGAATCATGGCTTGTGTCTTTCCAGCGTTACATTTGAGTCCCCATTTCTTGTAGAATTGTGTGATCTCGTCTGTATGTATTTCGGCTTTGTAAATCGCGCTCCTTGGATTGGGCCCGAACGCTGTTATGAGAACGTCGTCGGCATATTGGGAGAGTATTACATCGTCGTTTCTGGGTTTTGGTATGTCGGTCACATAGAGATTGAAGATGATGGGTCCAAGAATAGATCCCTGGGGAATCCCGTGCGGCTGATGTGTTGGTTCGCTTTTTCCATTCATATATGTTCCGACCAGCCGTCTTTCATTCAAGTACGATGAGATTAGTTTGATTAGTCCATCGCAGGCTCCCATTTTCCTTAGTTTTCGATAGAGTCCCAGGTGGTTAATGGAGTCAAAGGCTTTCGATAGATCAAGTGATACCATTGCAACATGATATCCTTCTTGTTGTTTCTCTTGGATCTTCGAGAAGGTTCTCGTGATCTGAGTGTGTGTTCCAAGCCGCGGACGAAATCCGTGTTGTGATTCGGGCATTAGTTCTTCGAGATGCAACATCCTCAGTCGTATGATCCTTTCAAGCCATTTACCCATAATATCAAGTAGCGTTATCGGCCTGTATGATGTAGGATCGTTGTTTGGTTTCCCTGGTTTATGAAGAAACACGCAGTTTCCCGTTTTCCATACCTGTGGAAAGATGTTGTTTTTGAGACAAAAATTAAATATTTTCATCATCTGCTGTTTAACAGTAGAGTGTGCATTCTTCAGTTCCTTGGCTGTTATACCGTCTGGACCTGGAGCTTTGTTATTTTTAAACTTCTTCAGTGAGTGCTGCATTTCTACAATGTTTGTCTCTTGGAGTGCTTCTTTTTCGAGTGTTTCTGGATGAAGTTGGTTTTCCTCTTCTACCTGTGATTCTTTTATTATGGCTGCATCGATAAGCTTCTTAGCTATCGCGTCTTGATTTTCCGTGTCATTTAGTATCGGTGGAAGATACTGCGGGTGTTTCATTGCCTTCTGTATCCTCCATAGATTCTTCCAGTGGTGCTCTTTGTTGTTGATGGATGAGGTCCATTTCTTTTGCGTATATTCTCGTTCGATCCGTATGGCTTCTCTTTTGAGTGTATTGTATTCTTCTCGGATTTCTGGTACGTTCGATCTTCCTCCTCTCCTCATCCAACGTAGATAGCTGTTCTTTTTTCTTCTAGCTTCGCGTACTTCTGGTGGCATGTGATCTTGTTTCGTTGCGTTGGCATCGTATCTTTTGTACAACTTGCGTTTGGCTTCGTTGATGGTAAATGTGATTTTTTGGATTGATTCTTCCATTGCTGGTGTAGAATCGATCTCTTGCACATCCAGTTTAGTTTCTGTTTGGAATTCTTCCCACTCGACATTTTTATGGCTGAGCCTCCATTTTTCCTCGCGAGTTATGTTTGAGTTAATTTCCACGATGATCGGAGTATGATCACTTCCCATCTCGTCGATCGTTCTTACTAGAATTCTCATTTCGTTGTTGTTAGTCAGCGCAACGTCGAGTTTGTTGTTTCCGTGGGTGACTTCTCCGTGATGAAGTTTCAGTCGACGTTCCTCTAGCAGTTTGATAAATGCCCTTCCTGGTGAGGAAGGTGTTGTGTCACCAAGCCTCGGATGTGTTATATTCAGGTCACCAATTACGACAGTATTTTGGTGTCTGAATATGTGTTCGATGTCTTCTCGTCTCACTATGTCCTGTGGAGCAAGATATGTTCCGCATAGATGTATAGGTTCGGAGTTCGTTTCGATCTTGATGTTGCAGCTTTCGGTGTTGACGAATTCTCCAAGTCTTATCCATTTCATTGCCGTTGAGACGTACATTGCTGTTCCTCTTGACGATATGTTTTGATTATCTTGGTTACGATTGAAATTCGCTCTTCTCATGTCTTTACTCTGGGTGTAACCCTGGATGTTAAGATTTCCTCGTTGTTTTGGCCCAATTTTTAGTTCGTTAAGAATTATGATGTCGGGTTTATATATCGATGCAAAGTCTCTTACGGTATTAATTCGTGCTGCGATTCCGTTGATGTTGTTTTGGAGTATTCTTATTACTGAAGGAGTAGCTGACATATTCTTTCCGTAATTTTGTTTGATATCTCCGATATCTTGGCCCATGTGATGGGTCCAGTTATTTTATTAAATTCCATTGTTACGAGTGTGAGGATCGCGCAGCATTCGTTTGGTGTTAGCGATTCGAGATCCCCGTTGAGATTGTTCTGAATCGTTTGTTTTGCTCTCAATCTATCAGCAATTTCTCTACGAGCTGCTGAGATTGAGGAGGGGGGGGGGGTTGTTTTTGAGTATCGGTTTGTACAATGAGACTCCACGAGGGTTGGTTGTGTTCCGTGGTTGTTGCTGTGTTCACGGATGTTGACTTTTTTATTGGCGGAAAGTTCTTTTGGCTGAGTTTTTCCTTACTTTGTGTTTCTTCTTCCTCGTCGCTCGTCAAGCGAGATGATTTCTTCGGTCCCTTCTTTGAAAGACGCTTTTTTGCTTTCTCGATCTCCTTTTGGAATTTCGGGCATATTGACATTGTTGCTGTATGTCCAGGTAGCAGGCACGCTCCACATACAGTAATAAATTCTGGTTCCGTAGTGTCGAGTTCCTCAGCTGTTAAGGGTACATCACTTTTCTCGTGAGGTTCTTCAATTAGTGTCTCTTTTTCGATAGTTTGAATTTCGTTACAATTCGATTGCGTGTGTCCAAAGCACAGACATTTCTTACATTGAAGAACTGATGGGCGGTCTGATTTATATTTTTCAACTCTCACGATCAGCGGTCCGATCAACTGCTGTCCGTAGAATTTGTGTGCCTCAGCTGATTTAGCAAATATTGCAATGAACCCCCAGCCGGATCTGAATGTTATAACTTTCTGTGGTGTTATATTCCAACTTTCGGTGATTTCTTCATAGATTTCTTTTTCGTTCCAAGGCAGTTTGGCCCTTACGAAAAGTTTCGTTGTTGGTTCTTCGTTGGCATCAAGTTTGCGGGCTCCAGCTGTATGGTGTCCGATGGATGAAGCTTTCAACATCTTAGAAATTTGCGCTGCGGCTGTCGCGTTAGTTGGTTTGATTTTTATTGAATTATAGGCACAGGAAATTGAACCTTTCTTTTTCGTGATCGCGACAACTGTTTTGACGGTTTCTTCACTGAGCGCGCTATTCGATTTAATTATTATCGGTGCCGCTCTCCCTCTAGGTGCTCCTACGGGAGATGTTGGCGACACTGCTCTGTCGTTATTGTTGTTATTATTTCCTTTGTTCTGTCTCCTAGTTTTGGAAGCTGGCAGGAATTCCTCCTCTTCTTCTTCTTCTACCATCGTGTTGGTAGCGTTGCTACTATTTTTTACTCTCTTTCGTGAGTTAGGTGCGTCATGTGGTGCGCTTGTATCCATTGGTGATGATTCGTTATTTTTGTCATTTTTGTCTGACTCGTCATTTGCCGTTGCCTTTTCGTATTCTTCATGCAGCGTGGATATCATGTCGAAAGTTTGTCCTAGGCTAGTGCCAGGCATCGATGACGTGGTTTGAGGTTGATTCACGCCGTTTGAAGTTGCTGTGACGTTTAGCGTTGCAACATTCGGTGTTGTCACTGTGGCTTTTGTGTTTACGGTTGTAATATTTATTTCAATTTCATTTCTCGCGGGTCTTTGTCTCAGGCATCCCGAGCAGATGTTCGTTATTTCTTTACCCGAAATAGTTTTTACAGGTATGAGAGTGCTCCAAGCTTCTTCGTCGCAACGTGGGCAGTTCTCTTTGTAAGTTTCGTTTGTTTTAAGCTGCATTTTTACAGTCCCTTTTCCCTCAGGCGTAGGGCCTGTTATTTTCCTTTTGCAGTCGCAAATCATTGTTCCGTTTTTGTTTTTGAAGAAGGGTTTCATACTCTTCTTCTTTATGCCACAGAGGCAATGGATTTCGATGATGTTTCCCTGGCTATCAGCTGTAGCCAGAGGATCGTATACTTTTAGGCGATTCGGCGTGATAGTTGAAAGTTTCATTGTTCTGGGTTAAGGACTGATACCGATACCTCGAGTCCCGGGCACAGCCCGCAATTTGTTGATGGTCGAGTTTGTGTACTTTGCTTTGTTTTGATAATTTATTTGCACGATACGGCGCTCCGTGAGAACACAACCGCTCTCTATGAAGGCTCGAGTCGGACTCCAACTTTCAGCCACGTAACTACCTGATCTGAGCGAAACAGTGGGGTCGGCCAGAAAAAAAAATGTTGTTTCACTTTTTGGGGCGCATCAAGTAGAATATAACTCAAAATAGTGAGATAATTTTTTTTTCCGATGAAAATTGCGAATGTTATAGGCAATTGAAGTTCACTAATTTTGATATATATAGATATACCTTAACATGGGTGACGTCATAAACTAGTAGTTTCCAATTCGTTATATACCGGGAATATTCGTGGAAGCGCTTCATAGGGAAGTGAAAACGCCTGCATACAGACAACTCACAAGTCAAGCGATTCGGTTTTATTTCGCATATTGTGTGCCCATTGACTACGTGGGAACAAAACCTAATCGCTTGATGTTTGGGTTGCCTGTATGCAGACGTTTTCACTTCCCTATGAAGCGCTTCCACGAATATTCCCGATATACTGCAATTTTTGTTTAAACAAAAGAGGAAAAAATACGTCCCAATTATTTTTCGCCGAACTACTGGAATATGAAATAAAAAAAAAGTTCGTGGACGACCGTATATTATGTAAACAACTCTACTGAGTAGTTCTGAACTCGACCGTTGACTGCCTGTAGCGCCACATCCTGACAACACGCCTGAAGTTAGCGTTAGCGGTCCAGGGTTATATAGTCAAAGGGTACCCCATTCTGCCCCCCCCCCCTATCCCGTTTTGCCCTTCCGTCCCCTAATTATATATAATTATCTCTGTATATTATAAAGATATCTCGCCGCCACCGCCGCCGCCGCCGCCGCCGCTGCCGTGTCAGTTTTTCAGATTCTTTCGTTTTTTGGTCAAAGGTCAAAGGTCAAAGGTCAAAGGTCAAAGGTCAAAGGTCAAAGGTCAAAGGTTTCCCCAAAGTTCTTGGGTTTTCCCCAGAATTCTTTTGTTTTTCCCAGAATTCCTGGGTTTTCCCAGAATTCTTTTGTTTCCCCCAGAATTCTTTTGTTTTTTCCCCAAAATTCCTGGGTTTTCCCCAGAATTCTTTTGTTTTTCCCAGAATTCCTGGGTTTTCCCAGAATTCTTTTGTTTCTCTTAGAATTCCTGGGTTTGGTTGCCATGGTAAACAAAATGGTTGCCATGGTGACCAAAATGGTTGCCATGGTAACCAAAATGGTTGCCATGGTAACCAAAATGGTTGCCATGGTAAGCAAAATGGTTGCCATGGTAACCAAAATGGTTGCCATGGTAACCAAAATAGTTGTCATGGTAAACAAAATGGTTGCCATAGTTACCAAAATGGAACCGGAAAATTTAGAAAAAATTCGGAATCGGGCGAGTTTACTATTCGTATTATATTGTAGACAATTCCCTATTCTATCAGCATTTGCTATTACAATCAACAAATCTGAAGGGCAGAGCCCTGAGCTGCGGTGGTCCTGAGAGGAAAACATGGAAAACAGGCCAAGGAAATAATAGATTCCGAGGAAAATCTAAATTCTCAGTACCTCAAAGTTAATGTGAAGAGAATATATAATCGCGATCTACGAAACATTTACTGGAATTCATTAGAAATTCGGTCGTTCTTCGAAGAACATAAAATTCACGGATTATTCGGGTCTATATAATATACCAGGTCCACGGATTATTCGGGTCTTGAAACAACCAATACGAATTGAGATATGGGGGGTTGACGCGCGTAGCATACAGGGGTTTAGTCCCACTAAACATCTCTCTATACCATACAGAGATGTATCGCCGCCACCGCCACCGCCGCGTCGTAAACTTTACATTGTGATTATAAGCGTCACAATTCTGGAAGCTCACTGATCTTTTGCAAGAACAATGATTCAGAATTTCAAGCGGCCCTGTGTGCAGAATCACCTGTATGGATAAAAGAAACGAGATATTCGAAAAGTTCCATTTTATTGTACATTTGTTCACTGAACAAACGAAATGTAGTTACAAATTACTGACATCAATGCGATGAAACGTCATTTGTAACAAAATAGCTTAAATTTAATCAATTGGTGGTTGAAAAGATTCATATTTAATTCAGACGACACAGAATAGGATCTTGCAGAATCGTAAATAAATTCGGTGGCATTTCGTTGTACAATTTAATGGAATTTGGTCCAAGTTGTCGCTGTGGATTGTAAAAAGAAAAAATTATATAATCAGTAAGTAATCAAATAGATCGCATAAAATAGTGAATAAGATTTAAAAATAATCAAAGAAAATATAGGAAGACAATCCTACTTTGCGCAATAATATACGGCTGCGTTGCGCCATGATACACGGCTGCTTTGCGCCATGATACACGGCTGCTTAGTGCCATCATACCTGCCTGCTTTGCGCCATAGTGAATAAGATTTAAAAAGAATCACGGAATTCTCTACAGGTTATTATGAATAAGGTTAATTTTGATGAGAAAAATTAACGGACGAACCCAGGAATCGAACCCAGGATCTACGGACGCCTAACCGGGGACTTACACCCGAGACCACCTAGCTCGCCCACAGATCGCCGCAACTTTTCTCATCATATTATGAATAAGGTTATTCAAAAAACTATCAAAGGTGACGGTAACTGTTTGTTCAGGTCATTTGCATACTTTTTATATAACGACGAGGAAAAACATAGATTGGTTAGATTACGAATCGTTGCGAATGTCGTGGATAATTGGTTATCGTATGAGGCTTTCATAATAGGTGATTTATCTCATGATGAAAAAATTAGGGATAAAAATCATTACAAATTAAATATGTCAAGAAACAGTGTTTATGGGGGTGAAGTAGAAATTCAATCGTTTGTAAATACATATACCGTTCATGTTTATGTTTACATCAACAATTTCGAAATTCCCAGAGAATATGGATTGGCTCACGGTAATCATAAATTAATACTTTCGTTATCTGGTGTTATGGATCGAGGTCATTATGATGTAATGGAATGTTTGAATTCGAATTTTTGGAATGAATACAAAAGTTTTCGTAATAGTACGTATTATAACCAAAATAAAGATTCGATAAATGAAAATAGACAAATTAAAAATCTAATGAGTGCGCAGATAATGAGTAAAAGAAATTTAGATAGAAATGAAAATATGAATACCGAACGTTTGGAGAAAAAAACAAAAAAAAACAGGGTGGAAAATATGAATGAAGACCGTTTGAAAAAAAAAAGGACAACGGTTAATGTTCAGTACATGACCGACGACAGGAAGAAACGTAAAAGGGAAAAAGATATTGTGGAGAATATGAACGAAGACCGGTTAAGAAATAAAAGGGAAAAAGATATTGTGGCGAACATGAACCAAGACCGACTAAGAAATAAAAGGGAAAAAGATATTGTAGAGAATATGAATGAAAACCGACTAAGAACCAAAAGAGAAAAAGATATTGTGGAGAACATGAACCAGGATCGACTAAGAAATAAAAGGAAAGAAGATATTGTAGAGAATATGAATGAAGACCGACTAAGAACCAAAAGAGAAAAAGATATTGTAGAGAACATGAACCAAGATCGACTAAGAAATAAAAGGGAAAAAGATATTGTGGAGAACATGAACCAAGACCGACTAAGAAATAAAAGGGAAAAAGATATTGTAGAGAGTATGCATGAAGACCGACTAAGAACCAAAAGAGAAAAAGATATTGTGGAGAACATGAACCAAGACCGACTAAGTAATAAAAGGGAAAAGGACATGGTGACGAACATGGAAGACGAAAGAATAAGAAAAAAAAGGCAAAAGGATATTGTAGAAAATATGAACGATGAAAGAATTCTAAAACGAAGAAACATACAACAAGCTATTAAATTATTTCCTAATAAAGAAGCTTATTCAGATTTCGGAGAAATGAATTATATCTGTCCGCATTGCTCGGCGTTGTTTTGGTCAGTTGAATTTTCAAAAAAAAGTGGTGCCATTACGGGAAAATAAAATTATCACCTTTAAGTGAATACGATGAAAATTTGAAAAATTTAATATTACATGACAAAAAATTTAGAGTATTAATTCGATATTATAATAGTCGATTTTCATTTGCCACTTTCAACGCAAATGTAATGAATGAATCAAAGAGAGGAGTATACAACTTAAAAATTCAAGGCCAAGTTTGTCACATCACCCCGAATAGTATTTATACGAAAAGAGGTGACACCCCTCATTGTGGATAAATTTATATTTATGACGATTACAAAGCAACCGAAGAAAGAATAAAGGAGAACAAAAGTTTGGTAATACAGCACAAATCAACGATATCAAAAATACTAAACACGGTGAATCCGTATGCAAAAAAATTTAAGAATTTATTCGAGTTAACAAAAAATAAATCAATTACGGAATATTACCTATATTTTGTGCGAAACATTGTCAATTTAGATGAAAGACGTTACAATTCACCTACAACTGCAGAATGCGCAGCTTTAATTGTTTCTAAAAACGGTGAAATTCCGACTGCGTTTGATTTATGCGTTTATCCAAAATATGTTTCAAAAGGAGGTAATGATTTTACGTGTATGAGCAAATTATCTTTTCAAGTCGATCCAATGATTTTTCCTATAATGTTTCCGTATGGAGATTTAGGTTGGAGTCCATCATTCAAACAAAATCAACATAGTAGTAAACGACTTACAGCTTTACAATATTATTCACATCGTTTAGCCTATAGAAAAACGGCAAATTTAATCCCATTTCATTTTGTGGTCGATTAACTCAGCAATACGTGATTCAAGCTTATATAACTATAGAACATAATAGATTAAACTTTTTGAGATACAATCAAAAACAACTGCGAATTGAATGTTATCAGGGATTATTTGATCACGTTGCGCGTAGTGCCTTCAACGACTCACAAAATTTCAAAAATACCGAACGTTTAGGAAATATTTTTGTATTACCATCAACATATCTAGGTAGTCCAAGAAATATGCAACAAAATTATCAGGATGCGATGGCTATCGTTAGAACGATAGGTCGACCAGATTTATTTATTACGATGACTTGCAATCCAAATTGGCCGGAGTTAAACAGAATTTTAATTGATTTTCCAGCGGGAACAAAGTGTAATGATATTCCAAATATAACCGTACGACTATTCTACGCTAAATTTCGAGCTCTTTTGTCTGACATAATTAGCGGGGAAATTTTTGGTAACATTTTAGCATACGTTTATACAGTAGAATTTCAGAAAAGAGGTTTGCCTCATGCACACATGCTCTTTGTATTAAATTATAAAAACAAATTAACAACCCCAGAAGCGATTGATAAATATATTAGTGCGGAAACACCTTCGAATAATCCCGATCTGCAAGAATTAGTTATGAAACACATGTTACACGGTCCTCATACTGAATATTCTCCCTGTTTCAACAAAGACACAAATAATTGCTCAAAAAAATTTCCCAAGACACTTTGCGAATCAACGCAGTTTGAGAAGAACGGGTTCCCAATATATCGACGTACGAATAATAAAAACAAAGGTCACGTATATAATAGAAAAATTGATGGAAAATTTGTAAAAGTAGACAATTCTATGGTGGTTCCTTATAATCCGGATTTACTTAAAAAGTACAAGTGTCACATCAACGTGGAATATTGTGCATCTATTATGAGTACCAAATATATATATAAATATTTCCACAAAGGTCATGATCGAGCATTAATCGGATTGAAAAAAAAAAAATGTAGAAAATTACGATGAAATTTCGGAATACATTGATAGCCGATATTTGAGTCCCATGGAAGCAGCTTGGCGTATCGAAGAATTACCTATCTCAGGAAGATCGCACACTATTGTTCGCTTAGCGGTTCATACCGAGAATCAACAACAAATAATTTTTGAGGAAAACAAAGAAAAAGAAGCGTTAAGGAATAATATTACAACCCTAACAGCATGGTTTAAATTAAATAAACAAGATGAAAACGCTCGGAATTTTATTTATTGTAATATACCGCGACATTATTTATTTGATTCTTCGAAAAAAATTTGGGTTAGACGTCGAACTTTTTCGAAAGCAATTGGTCGCGTTGTCAATGTAAGGCCAAAAGATATTGAACGTTTTCATTTGAAATTGTTACTCAATCGTATAAAAGGGGCAACATGTTTTGATGATTTAAAAATATTTGAAAACATAAGTTATAAGACATTCAGGGAAACGGCGATTGCTATGGGATTAGTAGAATGTGATACACAAATTTTTAATATATTTGAGGAAGCATGTAACATCATGATGCCTAAGCAATTGCGTAAATTCTTCGCCTGGTTTATTATCGCTGAATCGTCGTTTGCGTACCAAATCTGGAATAAATTCGGAAAGTATTTTTGTGAAGGTTTTAAAAACAATAATGAATGTCGCGCATTACAGGAAATTAACAAAATATTGAATTCAGAAAATATGAAATGCTCCGATTTTGGGTTGCCCGAAAACACAATAGAAATATCGGAAACTGTGGATGAAAAACAAAACACAATTAAAGCGAATAGGAACATGTACAAAAAATTGATGAATAAACTTAATAAAAATCAATATTCCATCTTCGAATACATAATAAACGAAAATAATCAGCGAAATATATTTATTGATGAACCGGGAGGTACCGGAAAAACATTCCTTTATAAAACTTTGATTCACTACTTTTTGGGAGAAGGTAAAAATGTGATTGCAATGGCATGAATAGGAATCGCATCAATTTTTATACCTGGTGGTATCACAAGTCATAGAACCTTCAGGCTACCTTTGGATTTATCAAATATAGAAACTTCGTTTTTGAAATTAATGTCAGATAAAACAAAATTACAACAATGTGACGTAGTAATTTGGGATGAAGCTTCAATGATCCCTAAAAAGGCATTAGAAATTGTAGATAGAACACTTCAAGATTGTTGCAAAATAGATGATGTTCCATTTGCAGGAAAATTAGTTATATTAGGAGGAGATTTCAGACAAATCTTACCAGTCGTGAAAAACGGTACCAGATCACACATTATCAATGAAACTATAAAATTTTCAATGTTATGGAAAAATTTGAAGAAAATGGAATTAACTCAAAATATGCGTACATGCGATGAAGAGTTTTCATCATTTTTATTAAACATAGGAATAGGAAAAATGAAATATTTCAGAATACCAGAAAATTGGATAACTGATGATGTTTGCACAAAAATTTATGGTGACGTTATCCACACGGAGAGAAATTTGTGGTATAGGCTCTCATACTTGGTATAATAATTTTGTGATATCGCGCACTCTGAGCGCCAGAGTCATAAGTATGAGAAAAGATCTCACAAAAATATCATTTCTCATTTACTTGGTAAAACATCATGTATTATACGTATAATAAAAATATAAGCAATTTCAATTAAACTGTATTGCAAATAATAGGGCAGCCAGATACGAAACAGTAACATAGTGTTAACAAATCGAACCATAGCTTATATTACTAGTCAAAATGTGACGTGTGAAATCTCATGATCCACAGTTAAAGCATTGGAAACTGTAATTGCATTTGATATTACTGAGCGGTATCGTCATATCTACCAGATAGAATATAATATTACTTCTTATACAATTTTTTTTTCTCAAATTCTATATTTTATGTAATGCGGTCTAATATAGTGAGCAGGCCTTGTGCGACTCGTATAACAGCGGATACTATACCTTTATAGCAAGCTCCACCAGTCGCGCAAGCATCACCCGCGATACGTATAACGGATGCTAATAGTGGCGATAGATCGTTTGCTATACTGTAGCAGAGGAGCTCTCAAAATGAACATAGCGGTGGGGTTAGTAGCTGACTCGTCTCTGTTTTCTGTACCATTTGAGATTGAACTACCCCAGTGAAGTGCACGTGAATTTTCGAAGCTGAGAAAATCAAGTAAGTGAGTTTACAAATTTTTATGTCAGATCTTTCTTCACCCTTCTAACTGTATTCAGGTCATCTCCGACCTAGTGCGTTGCTTGGAACTCATGAAATTTTGGTAATTATGAAAAATGTAATTTTAATCGTATTGAGATCATAGTAAATCAGTCCCGACAAACAAGCGAGCTGCTTTTTTAAGTGGTAATGTAAAAAATGTTTTAAGAATGTCCTGTGTATGGTCAACGTACATGCGAAGTGAATATATAATATTGTTAGAAGGGTAAAATGGATCGAACATTTCCGCAATTAGTAAGAAAATTATAAGTCAACGGTTACATAGAAAATGTTAGAATGTTGTTAAGATTTCAGAGATATTCAATCGAGCCAATTAAAATCATCCATAGAAAATACACTATGTATATATTTTCAGGTTTCATATTTTTAATGAGAAATGTTTCTTCTTCCAGAAAAAGACGCCCTTGTTCATATGACCAGCTGGATTCTCGTGAGAGGTGACGGAATAACAAAAAATTCTATTCTAATAATTCCAGATTCCGGAGGACCCTTCGTCGATGTGCAGTTATTAGTACTCAATGCAACAAATGAGATTTTATTCATTTCTAAAAAGCTTTTAGATTGTTTCTTCGATGATCATACCCAATCTTCGAGGATTATTGATGTAAAGTAATGTTCATTAATACTTGCCCAGTGGTTAACTTTTTTCTCGGACTTTTTCGGAAACAAGTTTTCATTCTAGTCGTATTTCATGTGCCCATGGCCGAAATTATAAGAATAATAATTATAGCCCCTTATAAAAATAATATAATATTATTTTATTTTATTGTATCCAAAAAAGTCAGAAGGAAAAGTTGGCCATTGGGAAAGAATTAATGAACATTACTGTACAAGCGGTTGAATGGGTGTATTTAAAATATGAAAATTTGGGGAGTGCCTCAATCTCGTGTAACGATATTTTAAGTGATGGTTTTACCTATATTTCAAAACTGCTGGTGTAAAAAGTATTCATTTCTAAATACAAATAAAAGCAACATTTTTTATCTCATATTCGTATTTTCAAAACAATCCTATACCCATAATTTAGAAAAAATATACAAATTTGTATTATAAGTATTGTAACCACCTTCATGCGGCGTACTTTATTACACTACATGAGTATTATAAATTTTCATAGACGGTATAAGAGCATCTCTCATACTGGTTGTGCTTCAGGTTATCATACTCAACTAGTACACACCGATAGAATAGAAGAATTTCTTTCCTATATCATACAACTGCGTTTGTAACGATCGAAATATTTCACTACGCCACACTAGTTTGGAAACCCCAAGGTCAGCGCCTCCTCTCAAGTGGAAAGATCTACCACCTCCAACTATCGGATTGACGGCGTACAGGGATGTACGAGAAGCACAACGAAATCCTCCCGTCATCCGGAGAGCTACCGCCTACAAGAAAATGCACTGCTGATGTGAGGGTGGTGAACAGGGCATGTGAAGGTGCATCTTTACCGCCTCCCACCTGAGTAGCAATCAGTCAGTGCAGCTATCATCGTCAAACTGTCTCCGAATCTGTTATCGCGGCCGTGGTTGGTCATGAAAACCCCCGAATCAGCGTTCCGACCTATCGAGTCCTTTCGTGGGTGAAGCCCTAGTATGCCGAGACACGAAACTACGACTAACTTTCTGGTGGATCGACCAATGATGTAAGGCCCTAGATGAAATATCGGATGGCCGGGCGAGCGAGGCTTCATGTGAGTCCAGCGCCCGGGGATTCAAAAGGAAGGCGGTAATAGGAGCGGTATTAGCAGCGGCAGGGGTGAGGTAGACTTCTCCTAAATTACGTTCGTCAAAATCTGTCGCTCACCGACCAATTAGACTACCGATATGTCACGTGATTGCGCAAATCTGAAGGATGAGCTGACGGCTGGAAATGAAGACTATATAAGGAAGGTACACCTGTTAATCGGTCTACTCTTCGCTCTGGTCTACGCCACTCATCAAGCACCATCATTCATCGAGTATCGCCTATCGTATCATCTGTCGTTAATATCGAGTATTGTTAAAATAAGTGTAGTAAGTTCAATTAATCGAAGCAACTTCATTAAGGTAAGGTCTTAATTCTTTTGTGAGAACACGAGGTCGTTCGTATAAGGTTCTGGTTATTAATTTGGTTATTGAGCTAAGAGGCTCGTTTTTGGTTATTGAGCTAAGAGGCTCGTTTTTGGTCATTGAGCTAAGAGGCTCGTCTTTAATTCCTGAGCTAAGAAGCTCGTCTTTAATTTTTGTTTAATTGATTGATCGAACAACCTCGAGTCTGGCTGAGTTACATAGATGTTTCATTGCTTTTTGGCTATAATTTATTGCTTATCGCTTCTCGTATGGCTTCTATTTTTGATTTAGTCTGTTAGAATAATATTGTGCATGAAATACTGTAGAAAAATACCTTTTCCTGGAGTAGGGGAGACCGAGGTGCTTTGAAACAAAGGTGATTTGAAACAACACTGATTTCTCGAAACTTAAAACCGTTAGCGAGTCTCGGACGAGTACTGACGGGCTCGCGGGCGGTGGGGAGCAGCTGATATGCACATTGTCAACTCGCTAACGGTTTTTAGTTTCGAGAAAATCAGTGTTGTTTCAAATCACCTCTGTTTCAAAACACCTCGGTCTCCCCTACCCTGAGCGAAGATAGCCGCGAGGGCTTAGGCCTCGCGTATAGTTTAGGTTATTATTGTTGATTTATTATAGTTTAGTAAGGTTTAGTCAATTCTGGATAATTTATTACCGTTATTTTGTTAGGTTAGTAAGATATGGTCAATTTTGGATAGTTCGTTATCGTATGTAAGATATAGTATTGTTTCTGGGTAATTTAGTATCGTACTATCGATCTCGTATCGTCGGAATTTGGTTAAAGATCAATCTATCGTTCTGAATTAATTAGTAGGGAATCTGTATCGTTTGTTACCGATTATATTGCTTAAAATCTTAGCAAATAGAGCATGAGACTCTTAATCTCAGGGTGTGTTATGAAATATAAACTTTTGCCTTTATTGGGTACGATGTATCGCTCTGTGATACCAAGTCTGGAGTCTAGTTTAATCGTTTTATATCGAGTCACCTCTGACACACTCCTCTGATTGAATTGCATCATAAATGAGTAAATTCTGTCCCGAACAGTTAGGTAACCTATCGTAACAAACTATTAGTAGTATCGCCAATTCTGTATGATTCGTCTAAGTTATCTAATTTCATTAATAAATAATTGATTGATGTGATCTCAACTATCTCAAAGAAATAATATTGTTTCACGTGGTGTACCCTGCCCCTCTATCTAAGGCTTTGTTATCTGAGCTAGTCGAGTTGTCGCTCGACGCATTTCCGTAAATTTTTGGTTTTAGTAAGTTATGTTATCGTATCGAAACGACGCAGTAGCGTCTGGCGCCCAACACTTTGGTAATTAAGTAATCAACACGGAAAAGTGCCGAATTGTAACCAGATCTGTGGTTTTTCCTCTCCAAGTTAAAAACTGCGTTACAATATATATATTACCCAAAATTATATAATGCCAAAGAAATATATAAGATATAATATTATATAAAATAGCACAATCCACCATAAATCGAATATGGGGCCCCACAATCCCATGTCTCTAGTATCAGGGTCCAGCTCCTCAAAACCCGGAGGGGTTTACTGAGAAACGGGGATTTTGGGGTTTCAAGGATTTATTCATATGAAAGCTACGACTGTGAGATAATACGGATCAATAAACTAACCAACCAAGAGCAAATATTGGGTTCAATCTCAAAACCGTTTAGGTTTATTCACGCCTGGCGGTTGTGATTACGAGACACTGCGGCATAGGGTGCCGAAACACGCTTGGTTATAAAGGTCTATGCCGGTTAATGATGGATTGGTTTTATCTATTAATTATTGTATAATCGGAAACTAAGACAAAAGTAAATATGAACCAGAACAGGATAATCAACCTAACGAATACAGAATGGTATAATCCCTAGATGCCTGATGTAGATAGGTAAGGTAGTATACCTATTGTTTAATGAAATAGGAAAGCGGAGAATGGTACTTTACGTTCTTTGAAGAGTTCGCTCGGGTTACCCAATAATGATCCTAAGGTGGTTAAGGTAGTTTACACCCTCCGTGTTCCTGCTTCCGACGTAGGTATCACTATAACTGTTGACGATGGTTGTCTTTTTGATTAGTTAATGGAAAATGGAATTTTAACACTAATGGGTTTATTATTAATCAAGTTAATTTAATATTTAGACGAGGAGCAAGAGCTCTATTTGAATTATTATTATTATAGTTTATTGAATTGACTTTCAGTTCACGAATATTATAAGTCCTCTTGGGCACAAACTTTAAGACACGTCACCCTGGCTCGATTCTAATATTCGGACACACGTCTCTCCTTAATAAGGGTCGTCGAACGAATGTGTTCTATTCAAACTCTTGCTCCTCCAGCTCCCTGATCTTACTTCGCCCCCATGGTCCTGAGGCCAGGGGACGTAGCCAACCAGGTTGCCCCTTTTCTAATTCTAATCGCTAATTGGTGGGGCAACAAGTGCGCATACTTGTTGCACTCCACGACTGTTCTACGGCTTGGCTATAGTAAACGCAACCTGACGTCGACGGCATAGGCCCTTACTTCAGGCAACTCTGGGGTCGGCTCTATAGAACCTCAGTCAAACAAAGCTTACAATTTTGCGTCACCTGAACGGTGTCGCTTCGCACAGCGATACGTACGTGACTTAGCTCTGGACTCTTAGGTGGTACTTGAAACTATCGTGAGAAAAACTCCGTCCCGAGAGTTACCATGAGCAACATGATCTCCGTCCTGGTTTATAATATACAGAAAGAACAGAAAAGTTAGCTAAAGAAAGAGAAAAGAAAAAGGAAATGCGCATAATCCCTAATCTATATATGGTAACTTAAATAATAATTGGTTACGGACAATCGGGCCGTAACAATACTATACAGTATGGCCTTTATGCCCATACTGGCATAGTGATATACGCGAAAAATTTCTTTCCGTGTACTTTACAAAATTGTAATCAAAATAAAAATAGCCAATTACTTTGTCGAAATGTAATTAAAAGGAAAATAATTACTAATTATTTTCCGCAATTGTAATTAGGATTCAAATAGATACTTATTACAATTGTAATTAGTAATTAAATTTTGTCTAATTACAAAATTCGCCCAATACTGGTGTAGAAGCATGTTGCGCCGCCAAATTGTTTCTAGCGGCAGGAATTGTTTACAACGATCGGTCCATTATTTCAGCTTGGAATAAATTTGGCCGATAGTGTCTGATTCGGCGCTGTCATCGGCTCGTGCACGGTCTGTCTCTCAGCGACGCGTACACCTTCCCTTTCCACCTCTCTCATCATTCAACTTCTGTCGCTTCGCACCTCAGCCTCTCCGTCCTGCTGAAGTCCCAAGCGACGCAACGCTGATCATATAGAGAAGCGTTTGCGCATAGACATCGTACGCCTCTCCCTTCCACTACGGTGCCGGGGTCTCGTCCTCGTGCTTCCGACAGCGCCGCCGCCCATCCTACCGTGATCCTATTGCACTCGACTCCACGCGTCGACAGTGTAGCATCTGTGTAACCTTGCGTCATACCTTTTTGTTTACGGACTTGCTGCTTGCATGCAGCTGATATTCAGCAACTACATGCACATGAATTTCGACGTTTAGGTTTTTTTTCTTCAGTATTTGTACGTAATTTCACACGCTTATGCGGTGTGTAATTAATTTATCATGCCTTACAACGCGCAAATTTTGCAGGAAGTTTTATTGAGAGATGATTTCAAAATTATCGACAAAAATGGAAAGGCCTATGCACCTACACATGACGTATATTTAGCTATTAGTGAAGCAATGCAAGATCGTGGCTCATACATATCCCCCCGACATATACACACTATCATAAATAATGATCGCAGGGGGTTAAAAACCCTGCTATTGAAAAAATACCAGATCGGGACATTCACCCACGCAGATAAAAGTGACACCTTCGACGATAACTCCTCTAGAAATGCGACCCTAGATACATCCGAATCTAATTATTCTAAGACTATCAAGCTTATCTTATCTGCCAACCAATAGCTGAAGATGACGCAGAGAAAGTTAGTTTCCCATGAGCGCGTCTATTGGAAATTTAGAGTGGGTTGAACGGATATTATTGCTGATAGAATATACCAGCAGCATGGCAGTATATCATGTTGTTTTTCGTTCAAGAACAATTCAGTCACTCCGTCGGGTTCTGCAAGAAATTATACGACTTTCAACGGATGTTGCCTTGAATGTCAGGCCTCAATCAACGGTCACATACAAAGTGAACCAGCGAAAGACACTGATGTCAGCATCATATGTCACATCGACAATATTGTTCCCACACTTCATACGGGTACTAAAAAAAAGACAATTGAGAGGTGAAAACAGAGAAAAAGAGTTGGCAACAAAATGATAGAGCAGCACATGGATGCAGTAACGTATAGGCGTGAAGAGGCGAAAAAGTTGAAAAAATTTGGTCACTTAGAACCACCGACACTCCCTAACTGTACGACACTACGCAAAGTAAAAGAACAGCAGCTGCTCAAGATACATGGTCTTACTTTTGCTAACCCAGTGTTGGAGTTGCTGCATCAGTCCAAATTTGGTAAGCATGCGGGATCTATTCACGCTGTGAATGCACTGAAGTTTTCTTGCATTTATTGGACGCCGGAACAGTTCCAGCTATACGTTGCGCGGTGCAAGAAAGATTCAAACGCAGTGTTGACAATAGACGCCACAGGTGGCATAGCTAAGCGAGAAGCAAAAGAAGATTCTCATATATTCTTGTACCAGTGCATGATTGTCACATATGAAGGCAGCGTGCCAGTATTTCAAATGATCTCTGCTGACCAATCTGCACTCCAAATTGGCGATTTTCTACGCTTCATCATGTCCAAAGGGGCTCCTATTCCGCCTATTGTAACCATCGATTTCGGGTGGGCAATATTAATTGCGACCTCACAAATTTTTGGTAAATGTACAGATTTGAAGGACTATCTTCAAAAGTGCTATGATGTCATTTCGCACCATAGCGATCTACATCCAGCCTCGTATATACGACTGGATGTGGCACACTTGATCGCAATGGTGGCGCGGTGGAAGTGTTTGAACAGCAACGAAGGAAAGGGAAGAAACTGCGCAGTGCGTAGATTTTACTTGAGATGTGTGGGTCAGGCGTATCAAATGTCCGACTTCGAGGAATTGATTTACTTTGTAGAATCGGTCGTAATTGTCTGACTTGGTGAATTCATTGGATGCGCGGCGGATGGCCGGACGCTGCCGACAGAGTCTAGGTTGCAATTTATCAACAATATCATAAAGGGAGTTGTCATCGATGAGTCAAAAGAACCATCCTGTGAAGCAAATGAAGAGGAGACAATTGTAGATGGTGAGGGACAGGACTTGATCGTGACAAGCTGGACGACGTGGACTCAAACGCTATTCGATACTGCACAAGCAATTGGTCGTAAATCGGCAGAGGGCAGTATCATCAACGCTTGCTTCAATCCGGCTTTCGCCAAACAATTCAAGAAGCAATTGCTTTCTTATTTACCTTTATGGACAGGTATTATGAGGCCATATTTCAAGGTGGGTTCAACAATAGCCTCATCGGCTACCGTAGAGGCTGAATTTAGTGATCTCAAAACTCGAGGACTCGGAAGCCAACTGCCGATGCGCCCCGACAAGTTTGTTGTTCAGCACTTAGACTACCTTGATGGAAAACTGAAGCTAGCGTCGAATCCAAGCGATCTGCCATCCATTCATGGTAACGAGCTGAATGAGACGGACGGTTGTTTGACAGAGAGTATAAAGGTGACGAATGAATCACTGGACAAAATGAACAGTTTCTTATCGGGGGATATTAAATATAACACACCTAATTCAACTTTATCGGAAAACACCCAATTCTGCCAAGAATCGCCAACAGCTGAGCCGAGACCTGAGCTAGATTCCAACATCAACGAGCCGTTGATACTCGACGCGAGTCCATCAACCGAACTAGGTATATCCGATATTATTGAAGTTTTGTCAGAAGATTCGTCACTAGGCGTCAGATCTGTTTGCAATGTCGATAACAGCGATCTATTGAGGTTACCACAGACTACAGAAGATATTTCCACTGACCCCGAACGTCATTCAGTTGATTTAAATATCTGCGAACCCTGGCGAGGTTTAGGAAAAGAAGCCGAAGCGGTTAATGAACCGATTGAGAACTACCCTCCCACTAAAAAGCGCAAGCAACCATCTTATTTAGACAAGTTACCGGAATGGGATTTCGTCAAAGATGGTAAGATAGGAAGAATACCAATGTTTAAAAACGGTTTTCTGTATGAGCCCATAAACGTCGGTCTATTGAAGGTCAAAGCGGTGCGAACTTGTGCATTCGATGCACCTTTTCAAATTATTGGAAATGCAATGGAAACCAATCCAGTGTATCTCGAAAATATCAAGTCATCCGAGAGTCCGATCATCAAATTAGCTTTGTCCATGTTGCATGATGCGAAGGTTACCTACAAACATCTGCAAGAACGTATTGCAATTCTCCTAAATGTTGAATTTCTCAGAGATGCCATAACTGACTTCCGGTATTCTAGGAGGCTCGACGCGAAATGTAATGTATCACATTTGGCGGACTATTTGTTCAGACGTGAACCTAGTTACACGAAGCAATCGTGTATCTTCTGTGGGTATACAGTTATACCCTGTACCGTGATGCTAAATGTCAACGTCGACATACTAATATTGGACGGCTTTCAACATATACAAAGAGCCATCGACGACGCTCAGATCATAGATGACACTTGCGCCGAATGCAAAAATCAGATACCAGAAAACCGGATCTATGGGCCCCACATCATGATCGATGTTTCGGTATTTACAGACCCAAGGTACCCGGCAAAGAATCAAAAGATGCGTTACACTCTTGATTCCATACCACCGACAATTCAGCTTGGCCAGAACATGTACATAATAGCTGGCGTTGTTAGTTACCATAGCGAACATTACATCGGTTACGCGAAGTCAAATCTGTACTGGCGGAAGTACGATGACGTCTATTCTAAACCAACGAACGTCAGTCCCAACACGGCAGTACTACCACACCTATTCATATATACGATTGTGCAAAAAAATGATCCGTAGTAAAGCAATTGGATGCTGATCAGCCTGGGTGCTTGCGAAATCTCTCTAATATCTGGATAAAAAATAGTGACCCATCATAAGATTGTGGTGAGACGGAAATAGAGAGCAATTGACGCCCACGTGGGTAGAATACACGGAAAACATAAAAAAATGACACTTGAACACATTCGAAAAAAAAATAAGTGTGTATAATGATTTATTAAAAACGTGATATTTTTATGTATATATTAATAGTTATAATCCGTTGCACAATGCTAAGACATTGAATTAACCATTACATTAAGAGACCTACCAAACCGTATTATATTAACACAAATAATTATGTGACTACTCCATAATAATCTAATATAAATACATAAAAAAAATTGAAAAAATCGAAAAACAAAAATGAAAATAAAAAAAAGACACTGAAGACATAACACATTCGAAAAAAAAATAAGTGTGTATAATGATTTATTAATTACATGATATTTTTATATATATATTAATAGTTATCATCCGTTGCACAATGCTAAGACATTGAATTAACCATTTCATTAAGAGACCTACCAAACCGTATTATATTAACACAAATAATTATGTGACTACTACTATAACCAAATATAACTACATAGAATGAATGAATAGAAAAATGAAAGAAAATATAGCAAATTATACGAGTTCGAAAAAAAATTAGAAAATTAAAGAAAAAAGGGAAAAGTGAAAAAAAAAAAAATGAAATTGGAAATTAAAAAAAAATCGTGAAAAATATATGGATCCATGTTTCACCACGTCCCCGTCGTTGGCTACGGGTTATGCTAATAGTGATGATCCTCGAAAACAGTTGAACTTCATGATTATCACAATAAAAGTGTCGACCGAAAAAAATTCCACGATGATGCGTGGATTGTTATTTTAATTATTAATTATTTCTAAATAATTATACATGAAGAGTGTAAACAACGGGGTTGAAAAAATATGGATCTTGTGGAACTCTTTGCTAACGTCGGAAATACACGCGAAACTATCGTGGAACTGTGAAGAACTCGTTGAAAATAAATAAAAACTGTTGTTGTCTCAAAAAAATGTGAAAAAAAAAAAATTCGCTTTCATGTGACTAGAACTATTGATATAATCAGTTGAGGTTGCAGAACTCGTAATATTTTCATGATATCGAGTTCAAGGAATCGAAATCCGTTGAGATGCTGTAACATGCCACGCGAAGTTAGCATCTCATTTCTTCTGCACCCCTTTTCTGGGGGTTAATCAGCGGAACTATCGTGGAAACTTATCAGGAACTATTAAACTAATCTGGATGCTATCAGAACACCAATTTTTTTTTGAGATGCTAACAACTGAGATGCCAAGTTCACACAGGTTATCAGATGAACATAGAACTTTTTGATAAACCCATTTTTAGTTCAAATAATAGAAAAATAAGCAAAATTTTTTTCAAATTCAGAAAAAAAATCGAAAAAATTCAATAACTCAAGTAATTCTTGCAATATCAAAAAGTTATATGTTTATCTGATAGAGGCTTGTCTTATGAACAATTGAGAACCAAAAATTCCAAGATCGGTACAACGCTGGGTCTGATTCTTTGCGGCAACCGAGTGATTTTGTATTTTCCTGTCTTCAGCGCAGCCATTATTAGACTGGAAGTAATACATGATGTAAGATATGGATAATGAAGGTCAAACCCTCCCCAAACATGATGATTTTTTTAAATTTTATCAGAGTCTTCAAGTTGAAAAAAAAAAGGAAAATTGTTTTTCAGAAATTCAACCCATTTAAAGGTGTATATACCCCCTTAATGGAATAAAAAAGACAAAAGTTCAATGCGGCACCTCTAAATCTTTAAGGACAGGGCTCATTTTTCACGCAGGCTATTTTTTCATGTTGAAGTACCTTTTCAGGTTGTTTGTAGCAAAAAAAAAACCATCGGTTTTTTTCTGAAACGGTCTAGTGAACATATTATATTCCAAATACTACTTGTGGATGCAAATAATATTGAATGATACCCGAGAGTCATCTAGTCTACTTGTATGTGCTGATCTATCTGGCCCCCGAGAGATGTTTCTGGAGTTGGCAATAGGAACAAGGTCTCCAACAATCGCATTACCACTGGTGTTACCACCATCAAGATTTTCCGGTGCAGGTACCTGCACTGCACTTATACGTGATAGTGTTCCGACAGAAGGAACAACAAGACAATCCTAAGATTAGGAAAATATTTCACCAAAAATCCAATACATAATTGAATGGAAATTTAGATTTGAAGAACAATACTTTTTTCGTGATGTTTCAATTTTATATCAAATTCATAATTCTTTTTCTGGGACCGGTCTTAATTTTGAGCTCCTTCAAGTCATCTTCAGTTATTGAGGTGAAAGCAATTCCATCAACACCTTTGTCTAGGATAAATGTCGTATTTGTGTATAAAACATTAAAATAAAACTAAATCATCATTTGAAAATATACAAATAGCACAGATAAAAAGCACATTCAAGTATGACTGCATCAACCGAATCGCCCCCATGCACTTTCCTTCCTGCAGCAACGTATTTGTATGTAGATGGGCACTTACATGAAACACGAGTTCCCATAGACATAATCCTGCAGGGCCTTGGAGTATCACAGCATTTTATGTAGGAATTAAATTGGAGAAGGGAAGGATTCAAGTAGTACGAATTCATGTCTGCATGTTCACTATAAGCTAATAGTTTGCACATAATTTGAAGATAAACAAATGACTTTTATGCTTGAATATGAATCATAATCGGATGTGAAACATTTGTGAAAAATGTTAGCAGCAACTAACAACGAAAATGGAATTGAAGATTGAGTAATAATAATGACATATTTCATATGCTTCAAGTGAAAATAAAGATTGGGTTCATCTCATTTACAGCAAAATATGTCGAAGTGCTATGTATGAATAGTCTGTTTCGTAATCCCTCCAAATAGAAAATGGTTTTAGATCCGGTAGGTCATCAATATTTATGAATCTTTCGCGCGATTCTTCAGCCACACAGTAAGCGTTCAATGATTCTGATAAGCCTAGAGCAGGCCACTCCGTACACCACAAGTATACTTGTTCATCTTTGAAAACAACTATTTCTTCAATGCAACCAAATACAACGTCATGATTTTCTGCTCCACTACCACTATCAAGGGCGACGAACGAACCGTTTAAGTATTTTATACCATACACTTCAATTGAACTAGTTTTAATGACACAAGTATTATCCTTCAATCCAATATTATGAAGTTCTTGTCTACTGAGAGTATCTCCAACCTTCGCATTTGTTCCCTTAGGGTAGGCTAATTCATTTCTGGGATATTCACCGATTCCCCAAACTGCACCTTGAGATATTTGACATGCATTCATCAATGTTTTAGTAATATTTTTATAATTATGATAAATGCTGCCATGTTTTTTCAGTAAGCCATGCTTAGCTTCAAATCTAAAACAACTCAGCCAACGTAACGGGCCAGAAATGTCAATGCAATCAGGATAGTGAGTTAGGTGATGGTGTATATTTATTGGATTGACATCAGGAAATAGTTTTCTGAATAACATTTCATGATCAGCAATCAGCGCAGAAAAGTGAGGCAATATGGACCGTCGTAATTTTGGAGCAAATACTATTTCCATAATTGAAGCCTTCCATGCAACAACGTCCTTAGCGCTCGGCTCGTCGAGAAAGAGCTAAAATACGACGTAAAACTAAAATTTTTTGAAAGTCACGGATATAAATATTAAAAAATACTATTATGTAGAGGATCAAAAAAGGCAACTTTTTTGTGCTGACAGTTTTTTTCTATCATCATTAGTTTTCGAAAAATAAAAATAAAAACTGAAAAATTACAATGCGCGTTTGGACTACGTTTTTCAAACTTAATTCATCCTAACTTCGTCAAATACCAACGAATCTTCTTAATTTTTGGTACGGCATAGTAAAATACCCTAGTGCTGCCGATAATGTCGCAAAAAATTAATTATTTGATAATTTTAATATAAAAGTTGAATGTTAAACGAGCGAGCGATTGCTTATGAGGTTATGTATGCTCAACGAGACAAAGTGTGTTGCGAAGTTGAAGACTGGAAGAACTTTCTGTGAGACATTTGTTCGTCAACATTTCAGGAAGTTTTTCAGAAAGTTTCAGATTGATTGGATGAAAAATGGCCCAGATAGAGTCGTATTTTAGCTCTTTCTCGACGAGCCGAGCGCTATAGTATATTGTGCATCAAGGGAAAAAAATAGGTGATTTCTGCCGAGTGTGAAGTTTGCAGCCCGAGGCGAAGCCGAGGGCCGCACAATCACACGAGGTAGAAAGCACCTATTCTTCCTTGATGCACACGATATTTTTTATCACACATGCACGGAAACACCGATTTTCCGACCCGTATTTCCGAACTATACTATTTTAATCCGTCCGATGGCGCTTCGTAGGGAGTAAAACGCTATTTTCTTTCCGCTCCCTAGGGAAGAAAATAAACTTCCGCGACATGCGCATGCGCGAGTTCATCTTGTGTACCACGGGAGACAAAATGCCATTTTACTCTCGCATAACAGGGAGGAAAATCGGGTTTTCCGTGCATGTGTGATAAAAAGGACGTTGTTGCATGGAAGGCTTCAATTCTGCACAGTAACAAAATTGAAGCTAAATATTTATCATCTTCTGGAATTATATCAGAGACGAGAAAAGGGAAAACCCTCAACAGACACCACGTTTGAGCCGCAGTTTGGGAAAGTTTGTGATCTTTCAAGTTCATTATAGATGCCATTGAAAAATTTGCCGAGGGTTTATTTTTTACTTTTGGTAAACCATATTGGAACAAATGAATTCTGCTATTGAAAGTATCGAAGTTGAAATTATAATTTTCGTTTGTCACAAAGTGATGAATGACTAGCTTGATTTCCATCGGAATCACTCCTTCACAACCATCGTGCATGCCATCAAATACACGATTCTGTGTGCAATGAAAATGGCGAGAAGAATGTAATGCACTATCTTCTTTAATTCCACATGCAGTTCTCATTGCCTGAATATCTGTCAAACTTTTTTTTCCTGCTATGTTCCTGATATGTTGATTATACAATTCTTTTGTACGTAACATTAGAGGTGGGGTAGTTTTGTTCTCTATAAAATCGGTTCGATTGATCATCCACAGTCGACAAAAGTAGTGAGCCGATGGACTTAAGAATCCGAATAATTGATGTGCAGCTGATCCATCAGCGCACACTGCAGCGAGGGAAGCTCTGAGTGTCCACGGTTCTCCATTATATGTAACCTTCACACCATTATCGCTCTCCAACTCTTTCAAATCTCTTAAAAATGGTTTAAAAATAGATTTCATGCCATATTTGTCGATGTCAGCTGTGTGACACAAAGCAAGAACTTGTATACCGCCCAAGAATGAATTTAAATGTTGAGGCAAATTTTGTACAACGACACAAAATGCTCCAATTTTGTGTTGATGAACTTTCGAACTAAGCGGATTGTTAACCACAATGTCATCGTAGTAAAGTTGAATTCTTATGGCAGTGGGGTATTTCTGAAAAAATTCGTTGGTCTTGAAAGAGTAACCATCTCTAAAATTAATCAGCCAATCATCTGGAGCATCTGATTCTGTTTCTACATACTTCCTCACCGCATCGTGAGACATCAATAATTTCAATGTTTCAATTATAGAAACATACTGGAAAGTTTCATAAATTTGTTTTTGTTGCAACGCTTGATCTGTCCCAGAAAAGCGTTGATATCTGGTCTATACCCAAGAGGCACTTCAATTGGGTCTATGTATTGGTAATGTTCTTTCAATGCTCTAATCTGGCCTTGTAAACTATCCATATTGTTAAATAAATCAGTAAAATTGAATTTCCCTAATAATGTTTCAACATCTGGAGACTTGATATCAATATCTTTAGATCTACAAAAATCAATTATTTCGTCTTGGACGAATTCAGAAATATCCGGAACGCGGCAGGCTGTACTACCCACTACCCTGGTCAACGCTGCACCGGTAAAAGAAGATGAGGTTCTTAAATTGGCTACAAACGTGGATGCGCTCAAATGTATGTCATGTACCCTATGTATTTCTTCTTCGACAGTCTCGTCCAAAATTTCATTTGATTGCTCATTATGGTCAGCTAAAAGTTCATCTTCATTTGCTTCAACTATTCCCAGCGGTTCTGAGATCTTTACTGCATGCACAGGCAGAGAATTAGTTTTACAATACAGATGGAATGTTTTTATATGGCGTATAAGAGATCCGAAGTTCAGAAAATGTCTATCACAGTCCTCTTGCCTGCAGCAAAATCCTGATGTCTGTGATCTTGATAACATTGTTACGTGCGTTACGTGTACGTTACGTGCGTTACGTGTACTCCACATTATTCAAAATTTCATCTATCATATTATAAATTACCACAGATAAAAACCCGTGGGAAGAAGTTAGACATACTATAATCCAAAATATAATATTTCAAAATCCAAAACCCCCAATGCTAAAAAGTCACGAACTCCGGTCGAGTCTTAGAGATAAGAATTTAATATCCTAAGGTAAGTTAAGAGTAGATGCAGTGCTGAGTTTTTGCTGACCCAGCACTGAATAGTCGGTTTGATGTGACTTTTCTCTCAATAAATCTATTTTTCCAAGAACAAATAGGATCACCCAATCCACTAAGGAAATTCTCGATACTACAAAATTAGTCATGAGAACGTATGGAAGAGTGTGTGAGGAAAATTGTCAGGAATTGGAATGCATGAAATTTCAAATGTGATTACGAATAGATTGTCTTGAGATTGGGACCGCGGAACGCTGTCTTAGATAAAGCGGCCAGGAGCTATGAGTTTACTCATCCGCGGAAAGACGCAGGTCTCTGATAGGCTAAGTACCACGGCGGAGTAACACCTATGCAATGCACCAGCGGCCTCGTGGCTGCATTTAAACTGAATAACGTGTCTTTCGTCTGGTAAATCGCAAGATGCGTGGATGCAGGGACCCGTGTGCTAATTAGAGCCAAGAGTTGGTGTTCAAATCTTTTATAAGTATCGAGCCAAAGGACTCAGTACTCGACAAACATCTTCCTCAAAATTACAGACCGATCAGCCTGCTACCAACCATGGATAAAATCCTTGAGATAGTTATCAATAACAGGATGAAAAAACACATGCAAGACCGTAGTATCCTTATACCTGAGCAGTTCGGCTTTAGAAAAGCGCGAAGCACAGTGCAAACACTAGCACGCTTGACCGATTACATAAGCTCTAACTTCAATATTAACAAGAGTACTGGATGCTATTGTTAGATATTGAAAAAGCATTTGATACAGTTTGGCAAAAAGCGCTGATTCACAAAATGGATTACTACGGTCTTCCATGCTACATCACTAAGTTCATCGATAACTATCTCAAGGACAGAGCCTTCGCAGTAAATATCAAAGACAAAAAAAGTTCAATACGCAAGATATTTGCCGGGGTCCCACAAGGTTCAATCCTTGGACCAATGCTTTTCATACTATACATTAATGATATTCCAAAACACAGAAACACGCAACTAGCATTATTTGCAGACGACACGGCAATATACTCTGCGTCATGGAGTAAAGACGCACTAACAAAATACCTACAAGAACATATAAAATTACTAGAAACATATTACATCAAGTGGAAAATAAAAATAAATGTAAATAAAACAGAAAGCATAATATTTTCCCATAAAAATAAAAAACCAAAAACCGAACTAAAAATGTATAATCAAAATTTAACACCCTCGAACAGGGTCAAATACCTCGGAGTCACTCTTGACCCGAAACTTAACTTTACGCAACATGTGTTAACAGTAGGACAAAAAACAAATGCGGCTATCTCAATACTATATCCACTAATATGCCGGACCAGTACAATTAACCTAGAAAATAAGAAAACTATCTTTAAAACATGTATACTACCTGTGATATTTTATGCTTGTCCGATTTGGAGTAATACAAATAAAACAAACTATAAGAAGCTACAAACCCTCCAAAACAAATGTCTAAAAATGATAACGAATGAAGACAAATACACCAAAAATGAGACTGTACACTAAACGTGTTGGATGTTGACCGGTTCAAGGCCACGCATATTTTCGACAAATGCGAATTTAGATGAGAACCGCTTGATTCGTCTGTAGCGCCCCTAGTGGCCTCGGAGGGTATCTCGCCCCAATAAAGATTTCGACTCGCTGTTATATCGATATTGTTTTAAAGGGCTTGACACCGATAAATTCAGCTAAACAGAAGAAAAACAGCTATCTATATCTTTATCAGCACGAGATTCCCTCAGAGGCCACTAGGGGCGCTACCGACGAATCAAGCGTTTCTCATCTAAATTCGCATTTGTCGAAAATATCCGTGGCCTTAAACCGGTCAACATCCAACACGTTTAGTGTACATAGTGTATACTGTATAATATCAATTCGAATGATACAAGTACATTACCATTGTAAATCTCTGCTAATCATTATTGATAAATGGCTGTACAACGTTCGTTATAAGGGTGTTTCTCCACTAATTGGAAAAAAACTACACGAAATTGTCCTCGCCACTTTTTTCACATGTTTGGAAAAAATAATCAAAATCAAATCAAACAAAAACACTATTTCTTTTCATATCAAATCAACATGTCACAAAACCAAATTCTGACATCAACATCTCATAAAATTAACTTATTAACAATAAAATCCGGAAAAACTGGCACATTTCAGGCAGGGGACTGTGCGACAGGGGACTGACGAATTTGGCGAAAATACATAATTATGCCAAAACTAACAATATTTCATCAAATTAACTTGCATTAATAGTAATGTGACTTCTGCCGTTAGATGTTGTCTTGCTGGATGGGTGAATAAAATAATTTATTCAAAGAAAAAATCTTGCCAGGGGACTGTTCTTCTTAGGGGTCCAGACGCGTAAGCATCGCACCGGACGCGAAGAACCGGCTGAATAAAATGGGGCCAAATCGCTGTCTGTCATTTGCTATGAACTTTACAGCGGTTACATTCGATTTGACGCATAAATCGTGACGAGGATGTCACACACCATTTGAAAGAATCTTTTTTCTGTGCGACAGGGGACTGTTAGCAAAAATCAAGGACAAACTTTAGCTCACAATTTCGGCGTAAAAAAAGTAAATTAAAAAATTGTATCCATGCAAATTGTAAAATGCCTTTATTGTAGACAACTACGTTAGAGTAGTATTGAAAAATATCATTACTTGTTCACTACACGTCACGAAATAATTTCGATTTTGCATCTGGGACATCCCAGGGGACTGTTTTTTAGGGGTGTTGATGTGAAAATTTTCCCTTTTATGCATTTATTCTAATATTTTTAGACTATTGCCTCTATCAAACAACTTGTTAACATGAATTTCAGTAAGAAATAATATCCAATTCGAGTCATTTAATGGGTGAAATCTTCGTGGGACACGGAATTTCCAGTTAGTGGAGAAACACCCATAAATATAAAGCCTAACATCCCCGTGTTATAATAAAATATTTTATATTTTCTATTTGTATAAATCTTCTTGTTTTTTTCTGTACATCATTAATGGGAAGAATAAGATCATTACTGAAAATTAATGGACGTAAAATAACGGGTTTATTGATAAAAAGAACAACGCATCATAATATATCTTTGTGAATGTACGTCAATGTCTCCGAGGCAGTACTAAATATTATCGTACGAGTCTTGTCTTGGACCAAAACGCTCATTAAATGAGAATCTAGAGGTAGCTGGATGAGCACTTTGATTTGAGAACTTTGAAATTGCCAAAAATGGCAAAATTTCGAAATTTCAACTTCAATGAGGCAGTAGTAAATATTTTCGTACAAAGCCAAAAAAATTGAATATTTTAAAAAAATCACAAACAACATATTCACGAATGAGCAGCAATATCAGAGAACTTAGATCTTTTCTGAACCGCCCCAATGTCCAGTGTCTCACATTACTACCTATTTACGTTAAGGTTTGGAACAATATAGTTGAAGAAAGTGAAACTAGACGATCTGAAAGAGCTCTGCGAAAAAAAATAATCCCAGAGAAATATTTAGGTTTTTATGAAAATAAAATGAATTTGAACATATCCCAGATAACAATTTTCATATTTTCTTACTAACAATTATATATCGAATAATATGACTTACCAACATTCGTTATAACATTATTATAAACTAATCTCATACTTCTGCAACATTTATTGTATAACGAAGTAGTATTTTCCCTTACCATTTGAAGTTTGAATTAAATACCCATTTCTTCGTACGTGTATTGTGATTTTATATTTTATATATAAATTTTATAGATTTTATATTTGAATAATAGGGACTTATTTATCATAATTACATAAAAGAAATTATGAATTTTATGAGGTTCACAATGTTTATAGAAAGTGTATAATTTCTTGCATACACTTATTTTTACATGGAAAATGACATATAACATTCACATTTCACAGGAGGCATATTTTCTACACTGTAGACTTTGCAATAATTCTATCATTTCTTCTTGTATAATATCGTAATATGAAAATTGTTATCTGGGTATCGTTCATGTTCATAAAATTTGATTTGTTTTCATGGATAATAATGTAAATCGATATACATAAATTGAAAAATAATCGTAGTAATGAATACTAGTAAGTAATGAATACTAGTTTTTCAGATACCTTCTCTCAGTGTGATTTGAATTTTTTATTACACAACTATATTGTTTCAAACCTTAACATAAGTAGGTATTAACGTAAGACACTGGACATACTGAGTTTTTGAAATGAAAAACGAGATAGTGCGATTTCCATCAGAAATCCTGCGCGCGTCATTGGTACCAACTCAAAATTTAAGAAAACCAATGTTCGCTGGAGATATTGCGGTTTTGGAGTAGAGCGCGAGATACTGCGGTTTTCGAGCCGCGCGCGAGATATTGCGGTTTTGAAGCCGAGCGCGAGATACTGCGATCTTGAAGCCGAGCGCGAGATACTGCGATATTCGACTGAGCCATCGATATGTGTACTTGCAGAAATATAAATTAATTCAAATTTGGGTTAAGTCGTGCGACAGGAACCAAACAACGAACATATGTATATTTTGTATTAACCTGATGTAAACTATCTGATATCAATAAACTCTTTTTTGACTTTTGACTTTGACTCAGTACTCGTCAATAAATTCAAGCCATGAATCCCATCAAGATTATGCATTTTGAAGATAACGATTATCTTCATTGTTTTAAACTATTTACTCCAACATATTGATAACGTCTTTCGTCTAAAAAGTTGCATAGTGCACGGACGTGTCCCGAGGATTAACAATTGAGCAAGAGTTAGTGATTGAAAATCTTCTTAACTCATTGAACAGGCAAAGTCTTTCCCCACTCTGCGGCCGAGCGAGCGGTATCGGGAGTGGGGATGGCACGCCCAGGAGCGTATATGATCGCACGGTTTGAACTGAGGAATGAAACAGACGAATATTATCTACTTTCTTACGATACGTCCTTGACGCTCCGCGCGGTGTTGGTTTCACCGACTCATGCATACAGAATTCACTACTGCACTACATGACAGCACTCTCATTGGCTGTCCCCCCACCAGCCTTACACCGATACTCGAGGTGCGTTCGCCTGTTCAATGGGTTGAGTGACGACACTGAGGGACTTAGTTAATCTCGTTAAATAAAACTCTAATGGCGAGAGTTAAATTCAAGTGCATGGACACATTTATCATTCTCCGCAAAATAAAATCAAATTCAATATTAAATAATTCTTAATAGTTCCAAGTTAAAACAATACTTCATTTTCGCTCATTGACACTTTTAATCGAATTTAGACTATTCGAATATTTGATCAATTAAGAGCTTCAGTTCATAAACTTTATTTCAAAACAAGTGACTGGTTTAGTGTTGCCCACGTGCTAACGACGAGGTGAGACCCATTGGAGTACTTATCACCCGACAGCTCCGATTCTATCCGGCGGGACCCAACCTCTGGACAGTCAGACAACAACGCTAAGTCTTTAATTTCAATTACCGATTGTTTACCATAAATCATAGTGATCAAAAGACAGATTTTGGTGTAAGTCTTTCATATCAAAATCTCTCTTACTAGGAAAATCACCCAAGAGGGATCATAAGGCTGATTTCCGCATAAGTCATTCGTGCACCAATCAGTCTTGCCTAGAGAATCACAACGCTATGATTTTTTTTAGATATTAGATCACGTTATCGTTATATGAGTACAATAGAGAGAAAGGGAGTTGCATAACAGAGAACCGACTATAGTTCTAGTTTTCCTCGAATCGCTTGAAAAATATACTTTGTTTTTACCAGTTAACTAAACATCTTCATTTGAGTTTCACCTTCAGTATACCTAATCCTAATCCTAGAAATTGGCCTCATAATTAGAATATTCAAATAGACGTACGGCTCTGTATAGAGCTAGGTAAGCAAGATCCCATATACCGACTCATTGAAAGGTTAAAATAACTCATAAGTCGAAAATATAAATTATCTCTTGGTTGCGTAAACTAATTTTCCGTCCGCTCGGGCTTCACCCTTACGTGACAACATTATGGAATGATAACGACGAAAATGTGCAGCATATTTACTAATTCTACGTAGAATTTTATGACACTTAAACAAATAAGTTCATCCATAGTTGTTAAAGTAATGAAGAATATTGTCAGAAACAGATAAAAGTGAGACTAGAATGAGGATAGGAATTATGACAGTATTTCATGAATCCCAAGATCTTGGTCAAGATAAATTGATGAGCTTTACTGATTCCGAGTACCTGGAATAAGTACAGTATTGAGTCTGGTGAAATTATTGATGATTTATAAATTCTATCGTGTAATCAAGTTTTGCTGTTAATGTCTCCATTGAATCATTTCACATTTGAACAGATTTGTACAAGCTTTTGAGCAATCATCTTTTTCTGTTTAATGTTCTGTTTTCATCGAATTGATTGACGTCGTGAGTGGTTTCTATCATTTATTAATATTGAATGAAATAAAAATGTTTGGCGCAGAGGGCTTGTAATTTCATTCGACAAACTTAAGACTTTTATTTTGATCGGAGAAATTGTTCACCTCTCAGGATTCGGATCACTTCGTCTGGCACATCTCGGCGTTTCAAATACGTAGCAAACGCGCTCGAATTAGACAATGTTTCCTGTACAAATATAACAAGATATGACACTGTTAAAAATGTTTGTGAATTTACTACACATTTACTATACAAAAGACTCCCAATTTTACAAATTCGGCAAAGCAATGTGAATTACTATGCATTTATTTTAAATTATCGAAAAAATTTCTAATTTTATTAAACTTGATACGAAAAGCACAAAAGTGTATCATAAATTTACTAATCTGTATAGTAATTGCATTGTGTTCGTGAATTTACTAAACAATATTTGGAATTTGGTGGACATACTTCTAAATGTGCTAAACAAGTGCAAAGTGCACGAGATGAATTTCCGAAACTTGATGTGAAATTCATTAAGACATTTTGTTAATTTACTAAACTCCAGGTTGTAGTAGAAATTGATCAAAAACGCATGTCAAGTTCAATAGTTGGTGAAGAAGAAGATATTGCTATGCATTCTATCTGAACTCGAAGTCCAACGTTGAGTTTCACTGAGCTTGATGACATATGAAGCCATTGTATGATGTGTAGGGTCCGAACAAATGGAAAGACATTCGAAGTACAATCAATAGGTAGTTTGGCGTAGTGGATAGGGCGTAGGACTAGTAATACGAGCGAATGCGAGCGGACGTGGGTTCAAATCCCGGTTACGACCAAAATATTATTGGCGTTTTTAGCTAATCATATGTTGTTTTAGTTAATCATATGTTGATGGTCATTTACGTGTTCATACGCACCAAGTCGGGTAAAATCTAATTTTTTTTTACAATTTAGGACCTGCTTCGAAATTTAGTAATATTACTATAACACTGTTAGAAAATTAAAAAACTCGTTCTTGAAATTACTGTAGAAATGTTCGGTAAATTCACTATCGCCAACACGAATAATGCTTCCTATACATTTTTAGTAAATTTACATCAGAAACTTCTAACAGTGTAGGTTTTCAAAATTTCGAACGATAAAGTCAATTCCAGGAGATGGAAATAATTATGGTATAATACTGTAATTAGATTGCAATATTTCCAGATCTCCCAACCTCACTTTGAACAGAAAAGTAGACTACAACACATTTATCAGATACAGCCAATTATGAATACTTACCTTCGGTAGATTGATAGGTCTCCCCATCGCACAGGTTATTGGTTTCAGAACCAATGATAGACCCGATCACCAAATCACATTAATCACTTCTGAATACTTGGTCGGATAATCAACGTTGCGGGGCTGCGACTAGTGTCGGCCAAAACGCGCCAAAACTTGCAATATGGCGGACACGTCACGGCGTCAGGTTTAGTCGAACTTCACTCTTTTTAGAGTGAAACTTGAAGCGGAATAAAAGTCACTCAATAAATGAGAGTGAAAATTTTCACTTTTAATATTAGAGTGAACAAATTCATTCTAAGAGAGTGAAATCTCACTCTAAAACAAGTGAATTGCTGGTCACTCTACGTGGGGAGTGGAATTTTCAGTCCCGAAAATTTAGAGAGCAAGATAGCAACGAAAGTAGTTTTTATTTAATATTTTACAAAGTACAAAAGAATGAGCTTGGAGCACTTGTCCCAGTTCGAGTCTGAGTATTCGAAGAGATACTCTCCGCTTCTTCTATATCCGCTCAAGACTGAGGCGCAGCTCAGACTGTAGGCTAATTTATTACCTCAATATGCTTACGCGATTATTGGCGTCGCCTGCATGCGCTGCGCTGCGCTTTGTCGCATTCCAGGTCACACCTTGCTTAATTATTAAAGGTAGCCTATTTACGAAATGTATTGAAATGTTGAGTAACAATTCTCAACAACATCGTTGACACTTGTCGCATCTTGCAATTACTTGTCGCACTCTTTTCGCTAATTTTGGATAATAAAAACCCTCTCTGAGTAGCTTATGACATTTTGATGCACCTACGTGGCCGTGAGCCTCGTGACACTCGTTTGTGAGATATTTTAACAATTCTTCGGGTATATTGGCTTCAAAATCGCGGGGCCGGTTCAGAGTTCCGAATCTTCAAAGCTCCGAACGGTAAAAATTCCGAATTTATTTTAAACGATTTCGAAATTTCCAGAAAGATAAGGGTTTAGAAAATGAAAATGTCTAATGGTCTAAATGCAGATAGCTCAAGGCTCCGACGGTCCGATGTTTCAAAAGTCCAAAATTCCGAAAGTTTAAAATTCCGAAAGATCGAACGTGTTCCGCAGTATGTGGAAAAAATTTGGGGTACATGTCAATGATCTGAGTTGTGAACATCCATCTGAACCTGAGAGACGCCTGTGGTTTTTGTCAGACTTTCCGCATCTGATGAAATGTATGAGAGCCTGTTTGCTCAAGAAGAAATTGACTCAGGTAAAACTGCGTATTATAGCTGAATTTTCATGGCACTATGGAATGAAATGCAAAATTATCATTGCAATTGATTTATTGAGGCAATGAACTTTATTCCTGTAGACACCTGAGGGAATGTGAAACTGGACCACTGGAAGGCAGTAGTGAATCGGGACGCACTCAAAAAATGTGGTTTCAAGGAGTGTCCGCGGCTCACAACTGATCACCTCCATATCAATCCCTGGCAAAAAATGAATGTGGCGATGGCTTGGCAGGTATTAACGAAACAAATCAAGACTCCTGAGTGCTTGATACTTTGCAAATGAAGTCATGACTCTGATTAAATTTTAAAAAAATGCGAGTGTTACCCTCACGGAAAAAACCCCGACATTTAGCCCGACATTCACCCCGAAATTTACTCTCAAATTCAACCTCAAAATTACACTCAACCTAGATGGGGTAAATTCGTACCCCTTCATCGAGGGTTCACCTCCAAGTTCAGGGTTAACCCCGTATGTATAGACGGGGGTAAACCCTGAACTTGGAGGTAAACCCTGGATCAAGGGGTACGAATTTACCCCATCCCGGTTGAATGTAATTTTGAGGTTGAATTTGGGAGTAAATTTCGGGGTGAGTGTCGGGGTTTTCTCAGTGAGGGTACAAGTTAATCAATATCCTCAACCTTTCATAGAGATTAATTCAGCGTCAGTTGATGAGAGTGATAACCATCGACTCTTGAGACAGACGAACCTTCAACTCTTGGGGGTAACCCTCGATCGTTGGAGGTTAAACTCCAACTCTTGAGGGTGACACTCAATCACTGAAGGTTGGCCTTCAACTCTTGGGGGTTAGCCTCGATAGCTGGAGGTTAACCTTCAACTCATGGGGGTTACCCTCGATCGTTGAGGGTTTACCTCGAACTTGAAGGGGTAAAATGCTCAAATTACGGGGTTCACCCTCGAATTTCAGTGTTTACCTTGAAATTTGAAAGTAAACACTCAACTTTCAGGGTACAACCCCAATTATTCGGGGTTTTTTTCCGTAAGGGTATTACCTAATATTTTACTCTCTAGTTTTGGAGTGGGTCAGCAGCAGCAGGGATGGTATCGTACAGGATGCAGGGTGTCGGAAAGCTTCAGGACTGTTACATGTCTGTAGGGTAGAATAGAATAGAATAGAACTTTATTCCCATGGGACAGGTCCCCTAGGGTGTGGAGGTAGTACAGGTGAGTGCCAACAGTAGAATAGACAAACACAACTCATTAGAACAATAACAGAAAATCAAGGTAAAGAGAAGATAGCGCATAAAAAAGAAAATCAAACATAGCAGAAGGTACGAAAATAGAAATAAGAGTAGCGCAGCGTAAAGTAACTTAAAGTAACGTAAGGCTAGGTATCACAAAGTAAAGTAGCACGAAGCATGGTATGGCAGAGGCAGGCTTAGGAGCAACATGAGCATGGCGAAAAATGAGACTAGCAGATAATTGAGGGAACAAGGTAGTAAACAGTGAAAGAGACAACGGGCACAGCCCAAGGCTGCCTTTACCAAAGAAGGAATACAAAAAAAAAAGAGAAAGAATACCATGGCATATAGTGAACAGGTGCAGTAAAATAAAACATAATATAATAATAACAATAAAAATAAAAATAAACGGCCGTGCACCCGGCGCTACATGAGGGCCAACCCGAGCAAGGCTAAAGCAGAGCCGAAACCTCACGACGCTCCAGCGACAGCAAATGCGAATGAAGCCGCAGCCTAAAGACAAGGACGGAGGAGGCTTCGATGACCGAAGACGGTAGTGAGTTCCAGAAATAGCAGGACGCGACCGCGAAGGACCTCTGGTATGCAGCAGTCCGGCAGGAGGGAATAGCGAAACTATTAGCCCTGCAGGAGGCTCTAGCGCGAGCGGTGGCAGGTCGCGAAGGCACAAAGAGCTCTGCCAGAAACTCCGGCCGCCGGGTGGCAAGAACGGTATAGATAAGACAGCCAATGAGGTAGAGTCGCCGGTTCCTTAAGGAAGGCCAGTTCAACGCCAGCCGATGCCGGGTAATATGTTCATCCCGCCCCACCCCAGAAACGAATCTAACGCAGGCGTTGGCAAGTCGCTGGAGCCTAAGATCTAGGATGCCTGGGAGATCGTTAAAAATAGCGGAACAGTAGTCCAAATGCGGAAAAACAAGAGCGGTGACGAGCCACTTCCGAAGGGAGAAAGAAAGCAATGACTTGTTGAGCTTCAGCTGGTAGAGAATTCTATTAACCCGACTAGAAATGGCCGTCACGTGCTCCCCCCAAGTTAGCTTATCGCCCAGGCGAAGACCAAGGTCACGTACACCCTCAACGAAGGGAACAACGGCATCACCAACCATGATGTCAGGCAATGGGCGAAGGCGGAGACGGTTGACGAAATGGGCACTACCAAAAATGATGGCCTTGGTCTTAGACGCGTTCAGCGACAGTGAGTTATGCAGAGCCCAGTTAAAGATGGCCCTGACATCATCGTTGATCCGCGCAATCCCGTCGTCAATGGAGGCAGGAGAGCAGGACAGGTAGATCTGTAGATCATCCGCATAGACCAGGTGACACGAATTCCGCAAGACCCCCGGCAGGTCGTTAATAAAAATGGTGAAGAGGAGAGGCCCCAGTACAGACCCCTGAGGCATCCCAGACGCGAGACCGACCCAGGAGGAAAGGGAGCCATCGGGTCCACGCACTGCTTGCTGCCGACCAGAGAGATATGAATCGAACCAGTTCACCACCGACGCGGAACAGCCCACTGCCACAAGCTTGGCCAATAAGAGGTCATGCCGAACCATATCAAAAGCCCGAGAAAAGTCAAAAAGCACAGCCACGGTGACCATACGCTTGTCCATGGCAAGATGAACATCATGAGTGAGTTTAAGAAGGGCAGACTGTGTACTGAAGCCCTTATCAGTTTTTGAGTTATTGGCGTTGTATCAACCGACCCGCGTGTCTCAACCGTACCCAGTCTCCCCCACAGTTTACCTAAAAAGTGAATAGTATGGCAGATGTCATGAATACTAATACTCCACTCAATGCTCTACGTTCAGATTCAGTTGAGAGCAGGTTATGTATTAATTTGGTTATCAAAATTATTGACGCGTGAAAATTCCATTACAGAAAATATGATATCACATGCTGACCATGTAGGATAATATAACACATTCATGTATGCACTGAAAAAAATTTATAGTCAAGTCTACTATAAAACAACTATAAAATATAGTGCTCTCACGGACCTTGCATATTTTTTGGTTACAGTAACTACAAAAAATCTTGTCACTCTGACTATATTTATGCTCAGTAGTACTATATTGCCAATAAATTAAATTGAATATGCACGGTTTTACCATTAAATTATGTTGTCGTAACGAAGAATATAGTTATCATAACTAATTCATCTTACGATATTTTTAAAGTTGAAACAATCATTCAATTTTTCGGTCTTATAGTGGGTTAAACTATATTTTTTATTTACTCCAACTATAGATGCTTCAACTATGTACCTTATGGTTGTTTTAATGCATAGCATTTTTTTCAGTGTGTAACAAGTAAAATGTAAAAACAAAGAACATCCTCAAAATTTGAACTTGTTCTCTTAATTTAACAGTGCTGGTAGCGAGTCACTTTTCTCACTATTAGTCACTTTGTTTGGACGAAGTCACTTTTTCCGACTTTTTCCAGGAAATAGTCACTTAAGTCACTTTTCTCGTCGTAATGGAATTTTGAGCTTTATAATTCGATTTTTCAATACAAAAATGAAAAAGAAGTTGAAAAGAATTGATATTATCTAGCCGTCGATAAAATAGTATGTTGATGTACCTATGTAGTAACGTTTTGTATCGCGGTGAGGTTAGTGCGGTAACGACGCTGCCGAACTACTTACTGTCGGAGCAGAAAGGTTTGGCGCGTCTGTTTGAGTGATCATAACTTCTACAGGAAAATTGGTAGAGCATCGAGTCTTGTATGATCGGAAAGCGCTAAGTTTTCTGCGTCTAATGGTTGTTCGCAAATTTCCGTGTAAAAATCGTGAAAGCCGTTATGATCTCCGAAAAGTTAAGAAACGTAGTTTTTCGGAGTCCATCGCCGTAGGTCGACTTAAACTCGTCACCGTTTATCTGAAATTAGTGCGAAAAATCTGGAAAAATTTAGAAATAATCCCTGAACATTGACGAACATGATAGAGTTTGGTAATTTGAAAAATATTTAAAAACCTGGACACCAGGTGCAAAAAGGTCCAATGGTGCGATTTGGGGAACGGATTGGTACGGGTGAACCTGAGATAGCTCAAAATTTCCGTAAAAATATACACGTTTTGATTCCGTGATCAGTTTTTGGTTCGCAATAGCGAACTTCCAGTAATCGACGTCAACAATTTTTCAAATTTGCGCGGGGCCGCCTGTGTCCTAGCCGCAATATTCTTCGCTGCATTCGCATTGTTGTAACAGTGGCCGCGAGTAACAATTACGTCTGCGGCGGTCGCGGCGGGAGGGAAATGCAGCGACGAATATCGCGGCTAGGACACAGGCGGCCCCGCGCAAATTTGTAAAATTGTTGACGTTGATTACTGGAAGTTCGCTATTGCGAACCAAAAACTGATCACGGAATCAAGACGTGTATATTTTTACGGAAATTTTGAGCTATCTCAGGTTCACCCGTACCAGTCCGTTCCCCAAATCGCACCATTGGACATTTTTGCACCTGGTATCCAGGTTTTTAAATATTTTTGAAATTACCAAACTCTATCATGTTCGTCAATGTTCAGGGAATATTTCTAAATTTTTCCAGATTTTTCGCACTCATTTCAGATAAACGGTGACGAGTTTGAGTTGACGTACGGCGATGGACTCCGAAAAACTACATTTTTTAACTTTTCGGAGATCATAATGGCTTTCACGATTTTTACACGGAAATTTGCGAACAACCATTGGACGCAGAAAACTCAGCGCTTTCCGATCACTCAAGACTCGATGCTCTACCAATTTTCCTGTAGAAGTTATGATCACTCAAACAGACGCGCCAAACCTTTTTGCGCCGACAGTAGTTGTACTCAATGGTTTGAGCACTTGTCATATATTCCCCAACACCCATGTGAATTAAAACGCTTTATTAAGGTGGTTCTTCCACGAACTAAAATATTGCAGAAGATTCTGATTTTTCACTGTGTTGTAGTTAAAGTACCTATCAATACTCATACAAAGTTTGACAGGGGGTCATCGAGCGAATAATAGAAAAGACTGACCTTAGATTTCCAATATTTAACACATAACATTATGGTAGAATCCCATTACGAACGATTGAATGAGATATTTGTTATACGTGAATATTAGAGATCTTTTCCAAAAACGAGTTGAATATAGTATGCATTATGAGGATTTTATAAATGGCAAGAAAATAGTATGTCATCGGACTCTGCGACAAAATATTCAGAGTTGAAGTGATTCAATTTCCATTTTACGTGAAGATTTGACGGAATTGAGACGTTTGGCGACACTGCGATACGTCAGTTCATAGCTTACATCAGAGAGCTCCGTCCGAATAAAACATCATTATGTCATTGGGGCATTCTGGCTTTGTTTGAAATTAAAAATACGTAAATTTATCAATTTTTAATGGGGCCCAACTAAAGCACTTATGAATTTCGGCCCTCTGTGGAAGAACCACCTTAATGTGCGCAGTTATTGCACAGTAACTTGTTGTTATACCAGGGATTTTCAATCACTTTTTAGTCACTTTTGAGTCACTTTTTCAGGTCGGAAGGTCACTTTTCTCACTATTTTCTTAGGCTTTTGCCGCTACGAGCCCTGTAATTTTAACATGTGCCGCAAAGCCTCTAAAGTTTTGCGTGTGATTAACATGGCGTTTTCACTAACCTTTATTCAGAATTTCGGCGCACGGTCAATGAGTGCGAAAAAAATCCAATTCTTGTAGGAATCTTTTCAGAAAACCGGACATTATTTTATCAGATTTGGAGAAATTGAAAATGCAAAATAGCGGATACAAAATAGCGGCTGGATTTGAACATTTTTTATGTTTTACGGCCGCTATTTTGGATCCACCAATTTGAATTTTGAATTTCTCTAAATCTTATAAAATAATATCGGGTTTTCTTAAAATATGCCTACAAGAATTAGATTTTTTTTGCACTTATTGACGGTGCGCCAAAATTCTGAATAAAGATCGTGAAACTTCACACGTAAAACTTCAGAGGCTTTGCGGCACGTGTTAAAATTGAGATAGAGTTCAAATTTTGAGGATGTTTTTTTTTTTAATTATTTGGAACCCTTCTAGGGAGCGAAGAAATCTCAATTCGAAAATGACCAAAATAAGGACCACTCTAGTATGTATTAGATTAGATAAGATTAGATTTATTATGCCCTGGGACAAGTCCCCTATGGCAGCAATACAGAATACATGTAAATCAGATTAGTCAAAAAAGCAGTATATACGTATACAATACAATTAAATGATTGAATAAGACAACGAGCAAAAGGCAAAAATCGTAATCAAGCGAACACATAAATAAATAAAATAAATAGCCAGTAGGATGAAAATAAAAAAGAGTTACTGAAGAATACCGATCAGTAATCCCTAGTAGAAATGAAATCGAGTTTTTGGCCAGTAACTGGCCTGTTCAACTAGATTTAAACTAGGAACTGGCTACCCGTGTAGAAATCGTAGTTGGGAACTGGCCGGGAACGAGCCAGTTCTTCCCGCTTTAAAATGGGCGCCAGGCAGCCCGGCTGGGCAGCCCCCGACCGGGCTTGTAACGCTCGACTGGCCAGCTTAAACCGGGTTGAACTATCCGGGTACTGCCTGTTTTTTCCCATTTAATAATGGGATGGCCTATATTTCCAGTGCTCGACTTTATCCGGATTATTTTTGATTACAGGGAAAAGGAATCGAATAATGAATTCAAATTTCTTAATCGTTTTGATTTCTTAATAGGTTTTTTGGCGGCGTTTCCGAAGCAGAATCGATTCCGACAGGTCCCGGGTCCTCAAGATTGAAATTTTCGGAAATATCGACGGCTGAACGCGAAAAATGATAGAATTTTTTTATATTAAAGAAATAGTTTTTTTGGTGGCGTTTTTGAAGCAGAATCGATTCTGACAGGTCCAGGGTCCTCAAAATTGAAAATTTAAAAAATATCGACGGTAAAACGCAAAAAATGATAGAATATTTTTTATCGAAAAAATCAGTTTTTCGGAGTATTTCCCCAGCTTTCCCGATTACCGCCCTAATACTACTGTGAAAGGTGTGAACGGATTCAGGACAGTTATCCTAGCGGGGAAGTAGACAATTTTACCCGTTTATAGACCAATTACAGTTTACAATTCGGGACCCGTTCGGGGGCTGGCCAGTTAAACTGAACTTGGGATCGCCTGTCCGGGGGCTAGCCAAAAATTGGGTGTTCCCAAGCAAATTTCCACACGGGCGGTCGGGGGCTGCCTGGCGCCCATTTTAAAGCGGGAAGAACTGGCTCGTTCCCCGCCAGTTCCCAACTACGATTTCCACACGGGATGGGCGGTAATCGGGAAAGCTGGGAAAATATTCCGAAAAACTAATTTTTTCGATAAAAAATATTCTATCATTTCTCGCGTTCAACCATCGATATTTCTGAAAATTTCAATCTTGAGGACCCGGGACCTGTCGAGATCGATTCGAAGTCGAAAATTACACCAGAAAACCTGTATTTTTGATCGGAAAAATTTCTATCATTTCCCGCGTTTTAACGTCGATATTTCTGCAAATGGGTGATTCTGTTCTAACTGTGATTTTTTATGTCCTGTACTGTTTGTTCTCACTAGTCATTAATTAATAATCTACTACTGAAATTTTTGTGTTAATTAGATATTCATGAACATATTTCAACACTTCTTTTGTGAAGTATAACTTGCAATTCAGAGGAAACTTACACTATATCACTTAAATGTCAGTACCGTGTCATGTCCATTTCTAGAACTTTCCTATAAATTGTTGATTTTTTTTCTGTCTCAATATATGATTCAAACTAATTACCTTATAAATCTTAATGAATATGATTAAACTTAAGAAAATTAAGGGGGTATATACACCGTTAAATGGGTTGAATTTCTGAAAAACAATTTTTTTTTTTTTTCAACTTGAAGACTCTGATAAAACTGAAAAAAATCATCATGTTTGGGGAGGGTTTGACCTTCATTATCCATATCTTACATCATGCATCACTTCCAGTCTATTAGTGGCTGCGCTGAAGACAGGAAAATACAAAATCACTCGGTTGCCGTAAAGAATCAGACCCAGCGTTGGACCAATCTTGGAATTTTTGGTTCTCAATTGTTCATAAGACATGCCTCTAGCAAATGAACATAGAACTTCTTGATATTGCAAGAATTACTTGAGTTATTGAATTTTTTCGATTTTTTTTCTGAATTTGAAAAAAAATTTTGCTTATTTTTCTAATATTTCAACTAAAAATGGGTTTATCAAAAAGTTCTATGATGATTTGATGAAAGTTTCGATTCTACAAATTTGACGACCACAAACGCCAGAATCGGTCCAGCGATGCTCCTGATTCTTTACGACAACCGTTCAAAATATTCATTCTCCAGAAATCAACTTTTAAACTTTTTTATCAAATTTTTTTTTTTATTTCATACTTTTCCAAGGGAAGAAAATGTAGTTACAGGAAATTAGATTTTAAGATTTTGCTTATGACTAATATGCTGGATCCGCAGCTGCTCTCGTATCGATGAGTTATGAGTCGAGTGGAGTCTAGACACATGTGCCAGGGGGAGGTTCGTAGTGAGTTTTGACCTGTTCTGTACAACAACAGTGTCCGTTAGGTGTCCGGTGAGGCTGTTAGAAAAATAAAAAATTGCTTTAGAAAAAATCTGATCAAAATTTTTCAACATAAAAATTCTCTAAAATTTTTTATCTTTAATATTTTCGAGATTCAGAAGATGCTAGCACAATTTTAGTCAATACTACGAAAATTCTTTCATCTTTCATCAATCATACCTTTTTTCTTATAATATTTATTAAACTCTTGCAATTAATATATGTATTGTAGAAATACTCATCTTTTTAGAAATCCAAATGTGTAGTTTCCTGGCATCGATTTCAAACGCACTTTTTGATGGATCATCTTTTTTCGATTCCGACGTCTCATTTCAGATATATAAACACTGTGTTTATTTGATAATGGAAATTACTAGTGGTTTGAATTCGTAATGAAAGCACGATCATATTTACAAACAAGTGGACACCGAACCTCGAAAAAATGTAGATCGCAGCCATGTGTTCTGTCAATGATCACAATTCAAAAGAATATTGAAAATTAAAAATGTGTAAGAATGATAATTACGAAGAATTAAAAGATCACGGAATCAAATTCAAAATCGAAATATATAAAAACGTCATAAAATTAAGCAGTGGTGTAAGTGGTGTTGGCGGTGTTGTACAATACTTATGGCACTAATCTGAGGGTTCGCGCGCCGCGCCGCGGCGCTTTTTCGCAATCTGGCACTGTCATGGCTGTAACTTTCCAAATCCTCTAGATATTTTGACACCGATTTATTTTCAGGCAGAGTAGGTCACTAGCATTCCAAATAAATTATAAAAAAAAACGATTTTTTGAAAATTCAAAGGTGTAGATACCCCCTTAACACATTTTTTTCCAATATATTAATTTAACATTGAATTCCCGCTCAAGAACTTTTGTCTTTAGATTTCAACGATTTTTTTAATTTGAATGAAACGGCTAGTGAGCCATGTTGAAAGTACGTCACCTGAGTAATATTCACAAACATGAAGTTTATGGAATTGTGCAATGAGTTTGTGTTATTTAAGAACGCAATTTTTACTTGTCAGTACCGTGGTATTGATAAACTTTATCAAATATCGATTTTTCGTATCATGGGTAATACATTTTTGTACTTATTACTAGCCTTTTATAATTATACGGTAAATGGATATCATCAAATTCCTGAACAAAAGATTACAGTTGCTATTTGAAATGAAAATGTCAGTACTGTGTCTGTCAGTACCATGTGAAAAAATAATCAATCAGTAATACAATTATTTTAATCATTAATGGTCATTTTTAAAAAAATTTTTCTCTCAATTACTCACAAAATTATTTTAATCATTGGTGGTTTTTTTTTTTTTTCTACTTAGCTTAACGTTGTAGCGAAATCCTTTCAGACTTTAATTTTTACAATAATATAGAGTAATAATATGCGTGCGCAAATGAAAAAAGTTGAATTTTGAAATCCAAAAATTATCAATTACAAAAGTAACAGTTAGAACAGAATCACCCAAATATCGATTTTGAGTACCTGGAACCTGTCGGAATCGATTCTGCTTCGGAAACGCTACCAAAAAATCTATGAAGAAATTAAAACGATTAAGAAATTTGAATTTATTATTCAATTCCTTTTCCCAGTAATCAATAATAATCTGGATAAAGTCGAGCACTAGAATAGGCCATCCCATTAATAGATGGGAAAAAACAGGCAGTACCCGGATAGTATAACCCGGTTTAGGCTGGCCAGTCGAGCGTTACAAGCCCGGCCGGGTTCTGCCTGGCCGGGCTGCTTGGCGCCCATGTTGAAGCAGGAAGAACTGGCTCGTACCCGGCCTGTTCCCAACTACAATTTCCACACGGGTAAGCTTAATCAACGCCGTCTGCGTGCTATAGCCTTTCCGAAAGCCCGATTGGAAGGGGTGTAGCACACCTTTTTCGACGAAGAAGTCAGAAAGCTGTCCATACACGATTTTCTCGGGGTACGTTACTTTTCGGCGCCGGACGTTTCAGCGCCGCCATTTCGGCACGGGCCCATTTTGGCGCCTGGACGTTTCAGCGCTGGGGCGTTTCGGCGCTAGGAGGTTTCGGCGCTCGGACGTTTCGGCGCCAGGAGGTTTCGGCGCCAGGCCTTTCGGCGCTGGGACGTTTCGGCGCCAGGCGTGATTCATATGTGGAATCGGTGAGGTGACCTAACTCATTCTAACCGCCTGTATGTGTGTGTGGGATTAGTGGAATAGCCTGGACCTATTCCAACCCATTCTAACCTATTTCAACCTTTCAGGAGCCACAGCCACCGTCCGGGTATTTCGTATGTATGTGTGTGTGTGCGATCAGTGGGGCGGCCTAACCCATTCTAACCCAATCCAACCCATTCTAACCTATTTCAACCTTTCGGGAGCCACAGCCACCGTCTGGGTATTTCGCATGTGTGTATGGGTGTGTGTGGGATCAGTGGGATGGCCTAACCTATTCCAACCCATTCTAACCTATTTCAACCTTTCGGGAGCCACAGCCACCGTCTGGGTATTTCGCATGTGTTTGTGTGTGTGTGTGGGATCAGTGGGATGGCCTTACCTATTCTAACCCATTGTAACTCATTCTCACCTATTATAACCTATTCTAACCTATTCCAACCTTTTCCAACCTTTCGGGAGCCACGAAAACATCCTAACACTCGAATCACGCCTCGCGCCGAAACGTCCCTGCGCCATTACGTCCCAGCGCCGAAAGGCCTCGCGCCGACACGTCCCAGCGCCGAAACGTCCTGGCACCGAAACGTCCAAGCGCCGAAACGAGCACGCGCTGAAATGGCGGCGCCGAAACGTCCTGCTCCCATTTTCTCGAGGCCTTTAGACATGGTGCAAAGAATGGAGATTGGCCGCAGGTCCCCGGGGCACCTGGGATTCTTAACCTTATTAACAGGTTGGGTCAGGGCACTTTTCCATATACCCGGAAATACTGAGTGCGCAAGAGAATGATTGTAGATCTCAAGTAAAACAGGAAAGATAATTGGCATGCATATCTTTAGGTAACTGGCCGGCAGCCTATCAACCCCTTTAGCCTTGATTCTAGAGGACAGGATAGATTGTACAAGACCCACCGGCGTGACATACTTGAAGTAGAACCGTTCGCAATCGCAGTCCGAATCAAGGGCAATCGGACCAACTGCTCAGTGATGGCCGCCAGAAGACGAAGCTAACGCAGGGTGGGCACCAATTACCTCAGGGGTCAGCGCCTCAGGTATGGCAGCATGCCTGGGCTTAGCAAGCCCGAGCCGCCGGAACTCGGCCCAGACAGAGCCAATGTCCTTTAAAGACGGAGACAGGCGCTCATAGTACTCAGCCTTAGCCGCGCGTATGGCCGATTGCGCTTGATTCCTGAGCTGCCTAAATATAGCTGTATGATAGAGCTCTAAATAGAGCTGTATGTATGTATGTATTAGACCTCGCAAAAAGAAAATCATTTTCAATTTCGTCCGAAACAATTTTGAACGTAATAGTCCAGTCATCAGGTAAGTCTACCCTACAAAAATAGAGAGTGAAGCGAATTTTGGTGGAAATGGTTCATTTCGGGGTGTATAACGAGAATCACTTCTAATCCCTGAAAATTGCGCGCCGCGCCTCCCTTCAGGGGGGTGCAAACATGCAAAATTCCAGTTTTCACGCTATACGCGTAGAAGGGTTGTTCCAACGATCAAGATAGTTATTATCGACTTTGTAGCCGACAAAATGTCTGATAAAATTGTCCGATACCAATTTTTTGTGCGGTGGATAGCTTCTGAGATATAGCCATCCCAAGATACGACTAAATTCGAAAAACTCGGCGGACGCGCCAAATTTGCAGTAATTCGCGCGGATCTTTGTGTCATCGAGCTGCTTCATCCGTTCTCAAAATGTTCCAATACTTTTTCGCAAGGATTGAGACAACCTAAAAATTTGTTTTTTCAGAGCTTCGCTAGCTTGAAAACGCTCCAAGTTATGACCGTTCAAAGTTGTACTTTTTTAAATAAAACATCAGTAATTTACTCTTTTGCAAATGCTGCTATTGCGGCGACTTTCATGCCGAAATCGCAAATTTCGACTAGTGCGATCGATAGGGAATTTCACGATCTAAAAATCAAGTCTCTTGTATTACCCTGCTAGCGCAGGCGGTTTTCAAATGCGAGTCGGTCGACCATAGCGTCGCGCGCGCGAGCCGGGCGGATCTCCAACCGGACGGGAAGCGGCTGGGCTCGCGTTACGTACCTGAGTGGTATCGCTCGCCGCAACCGTGAATATATTCTCTCTTACGTTGAAAACATGAATATCTCGGAAACTATTGGCCGTAGCAATACGAATAAAAAAACGAATTCGTATGAAATTTCATAAGCTTCCTAACTGATGAATCCATTTTTTTTTCCAACAACCAATGACAATTTACTATGAAATAATGAATGTTTTTTCAGCCATTTTGTGTTTGATCTCCACTAATTCGTCACTAGGATGGCGATAAAATTTGAAAATATTTTTTTTCATCCGATGGTTAACCACATTACTTCGATAATGAATAATATCGCGTGATTGTAATTTGCGAGAATTTACTCGTCCGGGTATGCCACGATTTCGGCACAGTATCCCTCGGCACAGAAGTGTCCCATTCCGCTCAAATCGAGTCGTGTTCGATTATTTTTTTGGACTCGATCAATCGATGCATCAATTATTTTCAGTTTTGTCGGCTATCCCTAAACCTCGCCTCCGGGAAAATTTAACGTTGGTTTCAGCACGGTCAGGTCCATCGTTAAGCATGGTGTAGTATCATATGCGTGAATTTACATGCCTAATTATGGCTTCAAGTGCAGATTGCGTAATTTGTGGATGAACTTTGAGTGTCGGTGACACCGTTTTAGTAGGAGAAAAGGGTCTGAACACTCTCAGAGAAGCAAGCGCCACAAGAAATGACAACAAAGTAAATACTTTCAAACGGTTTTCTTTTATGACAATTCACGTGGCATGTCGGAAACAATATTCAAAACCGGAGAACATCGCTGCATTTGCTAGACGTGGTAGAATGGCTGCTTCGTCATTTGATCCTTTGAAGGAGAAACAGTTTGATTTCAAAAGCAAATGTATCATATGTACTGATGTGGTAGACGCAGAAAAAGAGAAAAGAAAACGGCGGAGTACACGTGAAGTTATTCGCAGGGTTACGAGCTTGGCTTTCGAAGACAATATTTTGAAACAGGTGGCAATTCGTAGGGATGATTGGGGCTGTGACGTTACAGTGGGGGTCGAATTCGTACATGATCTAGTAGCAACCGATGCTAAATACCACGATTCATGCATGGCTAAATTCTACTGAAAAGTTGTTACTCGTCAGAATATAGGTAGGCCAACAACTGATGTTGCAACAGCAATGGAACGCATATATTCATATATTGCAGAACATACTGAAGAATGCCAATTCTCATTGGGTGAATTAATCGCTCTAATAGAGGTAGATTATCGTCCTGTTTCTAGAACTGTTAAGGCACATTTACTAGCGAAATATGGCGATGATATAATCATCGCGGTAACTGCGAATAAGGCTTCCGTTGTCTGTTTTCGTAATGCAGGATTGACAAAGTTGCTGGCAGAAGGTTGGTATAGCGGGAAAAAAGCCTCAGCGGAGGAGGAACGGCCACGAATTGTTGAAATGGCAGCAGCGATAATTCTGGAAGATATCCGATCCGTGCCTTACGAAACGTCCCATTATTCTTCCTCAGATGACTTTCTCACAGACGTTCAAAGCGTTGTGCCAAAAAGTTTAGATTTGCTGTTGCGGAAAATAGTTTTGACAAACAAACGTGGTTTTGTAGAAAAGTATGAGACAAAATGTACTGCCTTATCACACGCCATCACTTCTGCGGCAAGACCTCGGTCATTCTTGTCGTGTCTACAAATTGGTGTTGCAGCATTCCTACATAAAAAATACGGATCCAAACAACTAATCAATGTTCTATCATCCCTCAGTTTTTGTTCAACGTACGCAGAGGCTGTGTGGTTGGAAGCTTCCGCTATAATGCACAGAGAACCTACAATTGAACATGGTTCGTTTTCACAATTTATCTTTGATAATGCTGACTTCAATACAAACACGCTGGATGGTCACGGCACCTTCCATTCGATGGTTGGAATTAAAGCTACAACCCCCCATACAGCTATCAATGCAGATACAAAAATCAAGCGTCTATTAACAATGCCGGCAGCTTCAGTTGTTGGACGTTTTGGGCACGTACCGTTGAAGGTTTTCGAAAAAAAAAAAAGGAATCGGGTCTCAAATCCATAATCATAGAAGACTTAGACAAGATCCATCCTGTCTCCAGTGTAGTTGTTCCCTCGGCCTCGGACTTACTTCGGCTATACGGAAAATTGATGAACATGACACACGTACCTGGTTGGAGCGGTTTTATGGAGCAGGCAACAAGGGATAAATCTTTCGACAAGTCCAAAATCACATGTGTGCCATTTACTAATGCCCCACCTAGTGATCATGACACAATATTTACTGTTCTCATAACTGCGGCTAAGAAAACGAAAGCATTAAACCAAGAGACATGTTTTTTCACGTTTGACCAGCCACTCTACATAAAAGCTCGAGAGATAACCTCCGCAACTGGGGTGGATTCGAAATTAGACAACGTCGTTGTAAGGCTCGGGGGATTCCACTTATTGATGTCTTTTACGGGCTCAATAGGAAATATCATGGTCGGAAGTGGGCTTAAGGAATTGTGGAATGCCATTTATGCTACTAATTCAATCGATAAAATGTTGATATGCCATGCCTACGCTCAGGCCCTCAGAGCTCACACCTTGACTCACCTTGCATTGGCAAGACTGATCCTGCAGTCCATCGATTTCACCCAAGAAGATCATACTAGCATGGAAATTTTACTTTGTAACTTCGATCAGTCGCAAATTTTGCGAGCTGACGAGCGAGATTCATTCAATGAAATAACGCAGAAATTCGAAGAAAAAGTAACTGAATTTGAAAGAATTAGCCCTACTGCCAAGCTGTGGGTGCAGTACTTCCGCATGACTACATTGATGGAGCAATTCATAGAAGCGGAAAGGATGGGGAATTGGGAGCTACATCTTAATACAATGCAAAAAATGCTTCTTTATTTTCATGCGACTGGTCATTTTTTTTACGCTAAAGCGTGTCACCTATATCTGCAAGATATGCGAAGGTTACATGAAAAAATGATCACTCAGCAATATGATAATTTCACCATCAAAGGATACTTTACAATACGGCGTTCAGATAAGTTCTGGTCTGGAATTCGGGCAGATATGACCATCGAACAGACGCTAATGCGAATGATGAAAAGTATTCGGGGCCTCACTCACGCATCATCCGAGACCGCACAGACCTTGAGAAATTGATTGATTGGTTCATTCAACATCCTCCTTTCCAAGATACGCAGGAAATCATGTCCCTAAGAATTGGAGTCACAGGGGACAACAATATTAATTGTCACATGGCTCTAGAAATCGGCACCATAGGATTGTCAAATATCATTGGTTTCAATTTCAACGACGTAAAATTCAAGCGTAGAGACAAGGTAACTTCCCTTGCAGCTGAGAATACGAGCATTAAAATAGACGAAGCCACAATTGCGATTGATCCAATGACGATTTTTCGAAGAATGTGCATCACAAAGCAGTCTGAAGAAGAGCTTGGAGAACATTTAAAATACGAACTATCCCCGATCCCGCTATCGTTGTTTGGGAGGACGAGATGCGTATGGGCACGAAATCCTCGCTGTACGAAGTTTTCTCACCTATTACGGAAAATATACATTTCGGAAACAGCATTCACGTCATTGATGGCGGATATCTGTTACACAGAGTTCAATGGCATCGAAATGACCTCTTGGTATTGCTAACAGCTTTTGGTTCTGCAAATGAAAACGTTTATTCTTTCAAACCTGCCAGAGGAAAATCAACGCCACAATTATACTCGGTAAAAAGTCTGCGATTCGGAGACACAGTAGCGAATAATATACTCTTCCTACACGCCATCAGTGGTTGTGACACAACTTCTGCGATTTTCAATCAAGGCAAAACGAAGTTTTTTAACTTACTTAAAAATCACGAGTATCTGGGCGAAATTATTCAGGTGTTTAAAGATGAAGACGCTCAACCTGATGCCATCGCAAGAGCAGGTGAACGTTACCTACTTGCGGGGTATGGCGTTCATGAGAGTGAAAATACGTCATTAGACACACTCAGAGAAAAAATCAAAGCAAGGACAAAAAAAGAGAAAAAATGAAAAAAAAAACAATAAAATCAACAACAATGTTACGTATTCCATACCTACTCTATACCTATCCGATACTCTTCTTTATTACCCTCACTATCAATACCGAAGACATAACATCCTGCATGCATCCAGTCTCACTGTCTCTAATTAGAAAGAGCTTCCATCCTTACATTCGCAGAACTTCATCCCTACCTATACGCACTTCCATAAGCACGCTCACGCCCAGGAGAACAATGGAACAAAGAATGATCTCATCAATTAGCTCATCAAGCAGATCACCAGTAGCTTCCACTTGCACTTGCATCCACGCTCTTCGATCAGAATTATTAACGAGAGCAGTCGCTTCAGCACTTGCACCAAAATCGTCAAAGAGAGCACTCACTCCTAAGTGGCTCTCGATATTATAAAACGCTAACTAAAAATCACTCATCACTTATACTCAATAACGTGTACAGATGGTTCTACCATCTCTGTAATCATTAGTAATAAACCATTATTCTGTTATTATATATAAGTTCACATCAATCTCCTATTACCTGAAATCCGGTTACCTTAAGGTGTAAAACGAGGGACGAACTCAACGATAGCTCTATCTTACCCATAAGAACAACGATCTCTATTCATTACTTTGGTAGCAACTCTATCTCCATTCATTACATTGGTGGCAGCGGAACTACCTCGTTTACCGGAATATATAGTGACGAAAAGTCAATTCTACATCTTTACATACACGTGATACAAGTGATTACAAATTTCCGAACGTGCAACTCTTCGTGGAAGATCTACCACACCCTAAATCTTTGTGACGAGTCATAAAGAACAAATCCACTAAATCAGCAAAATCTACTAAATCAACAAAATCTACTAAATCAACAAAATCTACTAAATCAACAAAATCCACCAAATCACAAAATCTACTAAATCAACAAAATCTACTAAATCAACAAAATCTACCAAATCACAAAATCTACTAAATCACAAAATCAACAAAATCTACTAAATCAACAAAATCTACAAAATCAACAAAATATACTAAATCCACTAAATCTACTAAATATACCAAATCTACAAGATATCAAAGTGAGAACGTGACACATAGTTCTTCAACTACCTTTACAAAATCGAAGAAAATAACTGAGCAATAAAATCAAAGTTGCTAAAAGAAAAGAAGTTCGACAATATCCTCAAAGGCACCTAGCCCCACAAAGATTCATCTGAATCCAACTATTAGCGATCTCGCTACAACAAATCCAGATTCCTGAGCCGTGACATCTATACTCTTCTCGACGACTTCTCGACATCCGACATCCGACGCAGTCCAACACAACAGCTTCATCTCCAAAATCAACTCAGATCCGTATTGGAATGAAAATTTTCATAATTCTCATCATCAGCTTGTAAGTTATCTATAAATATCATAAGCACATACATACATCTCAAACGAAATAATCTAACTCACAAACTCGGAAAATGCCTACCCCACCCGAAAACTCTTTCGATGAAACAGAAATCTCATACTGGTCTCTTAAAGACATATTAGATACAATCCCATACTTTAACGGGCAAAACCTCAATATAAATAACTTCATAAGGAGCTGTGAAAATGCTAAACCTCTCGTTAAACCAGCTCAACGTCCAGTCTTAACGCGAATGATTAGAACTAAAATCTATGGAACAGCTGAATCCTACTTAGGAAGCAAAGAATATAACAGTATCGATGAAATCCTTACAGTCTTAAAACGAGCTTTCTTACCTGAAAAATCAATTTTTGAATGGCAAGCAGAGTTGAATAATGTCAAACAAAAAAGCGACCAACGTGTTTTAGATTATAGCTCGAGAGTCGAAGATATATTACACAACACAACACAGGCTATCAATAACTCAAGCACAGACGATGCTGCCGGAATGATAACAGCAGTCGAAACCAACGTACTCAAATGCTTTGTTAGAGGCTTGATCCCAGAAATTGAATTTAGAGTAGCCGGTTCACACCCAAATACTTTAGAAGAAGCAATCGAAATAGCCCTTACAGAAGAACGAGAATTCCTAAATCGTAAAACCCAAAATACACAAAACAATGACCAACCTCGACAACCTAATCAACCAAACCCTTCAAATTTTTGTAACTATTGTAAACGCCAGGGCCATGTGATAGACAATTGTAGACAGCGCGCTCGCAATAACCTACCACAACCCCCAAACAGGCGACCACCTAATCAACCGAACGCACAATACCCTCCAACATTTTGCACACATTGTAAACGCCAGGGACACACAGTAGAAAATTGCAGACAACGAGCCTACAATAACCAACAACAACAGTCCCAAAATCAGCCCCAACAGTCCCAAAACCAACCCCAACAGTCAAATCAACAACCTAACCAATCACAACAGTCAAATCAACAGAATACACAATATTCTTCCATATCCTGTAATTATTGCAAACGGCAAGGTCACACGATCGAAAACTGCCGAAAACGCGCTTATAATAACGCACAGAGACAACAAACTAAGGGTTCTTTAAACTCGAACAACGTCCGCCGGGAGAACGTGCCGACGGACCCAGAACAAACTCAGCCGCGTTCAACGACTCAATAAACCACATCTTTGAAACAGAATCAGAACCAATAAATGGAAAATTGCCAGTCATCGAAATTGATGTAAAAGAATTAGAATCAAAATCAAAATTTGTAGTAGACACCGGTGCAGATATAAATATCGTTAAAATCAATTCCCTGAAAGAAGATACTAAATGCGACAGAAGTAAGATGCGAAAAATGACAGGAATAACAGACGGATTTACCACTACCTTAGCAGAAACTAAATTACAAATCAACAATAAAGAACACGAATTCCATATTGTCCGCGAAAATTTCCCGATAGCTCAAGACGGTATTATCGGACAACCCTTGTTACATAAAGAGAAAGCTGTCATCTCCTACAAAAATAATACATTAACTTTGACAGATACGGTGATTCCCTTTAAACTCGAAAGACACAATCGACAAATCGCTACTATCATTACAATACCAGGTCGTACCGCTCAAGTAATTCCTCTTAAAGTCTGAAATTCAGAAATTGACCAAGGTTACGTAGACACGATTAATTTAGGTCCCAATATTCATTGCGGTAAAGCATTAGTAACAAACAATAGCGGTCAAGCATGTATACTCGCGATAAACTCGAACGAATCAGCTGTTGAGATAAGTGTGCCGACGGTAACCCTAGAACCTGTTAACGAACCTTTGAATACACTCGACCCCAAAAGTTCTGATACTCTACAAATTTCAAAAATTAACGGTGATATACGAAAATGTTCAAGCACGATTCTTCATTTCATATTACAAAAAATTCAAATATTACGAGGAATCTCAGTTGAATTACTAAAAGCTTTGAATCTAAACGAGTACGAACTAATTGCTTACGCGAAAAATGATAGAATCGGAGATATCATAAAAGACACAATCCCTAACAGCTCGCAAGTTATATACCACTTAATTATCACGGAAACTTATTCCAGTGACATAGATGATACAATCGTTACTAAAACACTCAATTCTCTAAAAAACCATCTACAATCAAATAACACAAAATCAATCTCAATTCCTGACCTATTCAATGAACTAGGCAAACAAAGATGGGACAAAATCTTGCATTTAATAACCTCAACTTTCAACAACACGAACATCTCAATTCAAATCTACGATATCAAATCCAACAATCAAAATCAAAATACACAAACTAATCCAAACGTGCTGACAATAAACGACGCGATCGAAACCAATACACCCGTCGATAATAATAATAATAATCGTTCCGAAAGATTAACAGTCCTTAAAAACTCAATGCACCTAGACCATCTTAACGATGAAGAAAAAGAATCTATACTCGCTCTTACAACGGAATTCAATCACCTATTTTTCCTACCAGGTGACACATCATCGAACACATCCTTAACAAAACACTCAATTTTAACGACAGATGATAATCCGATCAATGTAAAACAATACCGATACCCTACTGTTCACAAAGACGAGATACAAAAACAAGTTTCCGAATTATTAGACCAAAATATCATCAAATCATCATCCTCACCTTACAATTCCCCTGTTTGGGTCGTACCCAAAAAACCAGATGCAGAAGGCAACAAAAGATGGAGAATGGTCATAGATTTCAGAAAACTAAACGAAAAAACTATAGGTGACGCGTACCCTCTACCAAACATAAACGATATACTCGATCAACTAGGAAACGCTAAATACTTCTCAACTTTCGATCTCGCTTCCGGATTCCACCAAATCCCTATGGACCCAACTGACGCACACAAAACAGCATTTTCCACCCCCCACGGCCATTATGAATTTAATAACATGCCATATGGACCTACGTTGCGAACGACATCATACATTAACTTCTAAGAATCTCTTTGGAATTTCTGTTTCGGATCAACCCACTGCCAGTAATCCTGGGAACCGCATCGAGGGACATGTTTTACGTCGACCACGATAGGAACTCTCCCAGTCGAGATATATTCATTAAAAAATTCGTGAACATACGTCAATATATATACTTCAGAATGGAACAAACCTGGATGAAATCGAACAAATAGTTTTTTAGATAATAATTCCCAAAATTCACCTATTTTCTCCGCCGTCTACTCATATGTTCCCCCTTAAGAACGCTCCAGCAACATTCCAACGATTAATGGATCAAGTTTTATGCGGTTTAGAAGGAAACATAGCATTCGTATATTTAGACGACATCGTTATCTATGCACACTCTCTTGAAGAACACGAAATTAAATTCAGAAAACTAGCTAATCGACTACAATCAGAAGATTTGAGTTTACAAGTAGCCAAATGCGAATTCCTAAGAAAAGAAGTTGCTTATTTAGGACATATCATTACAGAAAACGGCGTAAAACCAGACCCAAAGAAAATAACAGCAGTCAAAACATACCCAGTTCCTAAAACAGTTAAACAGATCAAACAATTTCTCGGTCTAATCGGTTATTATAGACGCTTTATCGAAAACTTTTCAAAAATATCAAGACCACTAACTACACTACTGAAAAAAGACGTTAAATTCCTTTGGACATCTGAACATCAAATGGCTTTCGAAATTTTACGAGACTCGATATGCACATCTCCTATACTACAATATCCTAAATTCGATCAACCATTCATACTAACAACTGACGCATCTAGATACGCGATTGGCGCCGTACTCAGCCAAGGCGAAATAGGAGAAGACCTACCGATAGCTTATACCTCACGCACACTAAACAAAGCAGAACTAAATTACTCTGTAATCGAAAAAGAATTACTAGCAATCGTATATTCAGTCCATCACTTCAGACCCTATCTATACGGACATGAATTCACACTCGTTACCGATCACAAACCTCTTGGCTGGGTCAGCAGCGTAAAAGATCCGACCTCGCGATTACTCAGATGGAGATTTAAACTCGAAGAATACGACTATAACGTTGTATACAAGAAAGGTCATATCAATTGTAATGCAGATGCATTATCGCGCAATCCACCTGTAGAGACCGATAAATTATTACCAATAAATGCAAAACGTAACCGAAACTCTAGTTCAGATAGCATATCAAAACCAAGCGCAAAACAATAGAAAGAAGCTCACCAATTCCCAACCCGCGCGCGACAAAGTACAGATGACTCACCAAACCCCGCTCCTACAAAGAAATATAAAGACGACGTCGACTCAGATACTGAAAAAGACGAACCCAACCAAATTCCTATGGATTGCTTACCAACAATAAAAGAAACAATACACTTTCAAAATATACCTTTGACAAACTATTCATTAACCGACAGTTCTACAGACGACGAAATACCTACAAAGAAACTAATTCACCCAGACCCACTAGAAGAAGATATAGAAATCAATTCACTAACCGATACAGAAATGAACAGCCTCTCAGATAACTCGATACAAGATCCATCCGCAGGCGACACAACAGACAGTTTTCCAATGCCAAAAAATCCTGTCAATGTTTCAAAATCTGTTAGACCAATGACAATCGATTCACCTACTGACATGTCTATCGACGACTTACCACTATCTGAAAGAATCGACCAAAAACGAAACGCTACATATACCGATATCTCTCCAGGCAATCTGCCCGTAAATAAAAAATCACGTAAACTCATAAACACTTCGGCACCAACTTCATTTGAAAATAATCAAAAACAAAACCGCGATTCAAACTTCATCTCAAATCAGCTGAGCAATAATTCAGACTCAAGTGGCACACATAAAAATAAAACAGGGTACAGCGAACGCAAAAGCGCGCAATCTCCGACACACGCATACAAATACAAACTACGACCAAGAAAGCCTAAACCCCCCTCACCACTACCTACTTCCTCATCGTCGGACGACGACCACGTGCCTTACTACAAACAAAAACTTCCTACCTCCAACGAATCATGGACATCGAACTTCAAAGATCCCCCTGATAAAAAAATGATTCCGACTTCCAGTGAACAACAGATCCCTAAACCTAATTCCAGAAAATCATACGCAGACACTATCAGAGCAGAACAAGTAAGAATACCCAAAGTTACCATTTCACCACAATACAATAGCCCTCCAATCACTAAATCAATTTATCATAAACCATCCTATAAACAATTTCGAGAGCTCCTAAAAATTTTACCAGACCCGACAAACGAACTCATAATAGAAACAACTGAAGACCTATTTACACAAGACGACAACATAGCACATTGCATTCCAGCCGACTGCTTAATCGGACAAGGTATAGCACAAGAAATGATTGAACGCAACATTATAAATCGCGACGTGTTAGAATCAAAGAGCCCCCAAGTAGGTGACATCATAGTAACACCATACAATAATATCAAAGTATATAATCTTATGACCGAAGCTGAATTCGACGGCAAGCCAACGTATAAAACTATGTACGAAATTTTATGTAAACTCAGACGACAATTAGAATTAGAAAACGTACAATCAATATCAATCCCAAAAATCGGTTGCGGACTAGACAAACTTAACTGGGAAACCGTTCGATCAATGATTTATTTCATTTTCCAAAATTCTCATATAAAAATAACTATTTGCGATTTCAAACCAATCCCAATAACTGTACAAACCAGAAATTATGCATATCGTTTGCAGAGACGAAGAACCAATCCAAATAACTCTAAACAATTCTGGAATACTAAAACTCAATAACAAATGCACAGCAAATTCCCACACAATCTCACTATCCACAACCAAATACTACCAAACCATTGAAACACACTCCTACATACCAAAATTTAACTTGAACATTTCAGAAATCTACGACGAACCCAAAGAGTTACCGTTCATCCCAACAATTACACTAAACAAAACCCCATTCCTATCTTCCAAAGACCTATCCTCAAATGGACTAACTTTAGATGACATTTATAAGTAACCGATACTATTGCAAATAAGTAACCTTCATTATATTCTAAACCATTCACTAACTCAGCAGAAGGCATTTATAACTAACCAATCTCATTGCGAATAAGTAATCCTAACGATATTCTAATTTTAACTCAAATCATACACCTCGACACATTCACTAACGTGAATACACATCCAAATACGTTTACTAACGTAAACATATACACCCAGGTATATCCACTAGCGCGAATATACGCGTAGATGAATCTACTATCGTAGATCCATGCACATAGATACATTCACTAACGTGAATGTATACCTTGTATATTTACTATCGTGAACATACAACCCCATACCCAAAATATATTATATACATTTCTACTTTTACAAAAAAAAAAAAAAAATTTCCTCCTGCTTCACAAGAGCAATATTTTTTCCCCCCGGGGATAGGCGTGTTACGTATTCCATACCTACTCTATACCTATCCGATACTCTTCTTTATTACCCTCACTATCAATACCGAAGACATAACATCCTGCATGCATCCAGTCTCACTGTCTCTAATCAGAAAGAGCTTCCATCCTTACATTCGCAGAACTTCATCCCTACCTATACGCACCTCCATAAGTACGCTCACGCCCGGGAGAACAATGGAACAAAGAATGATCTGATCAATTAGCTCATCAAGCAGATCACCAGTAGCTTCCACTTGCACTTGCATCCACGCACTTCGATCAGAATTATTAACGAGAGCAGTCGCTCCAGCACTTGCACCAAAATCGTCAAAGAGAGCACTCACTCCTAACTAGCTCTCGATATTATAAAACGCTAACTCAAAATCACTCATCACTTATACTCATTAACGTGTACAGATGGTTCTACCATCTCTGTAATCACTAGTAATAAACCATTATTCTGTTATTATATATAAGTTCACATCAATCTCCTATTACCTGAAATCCGGTTACCTTAAGGTGTAAAACGAGGGACGAACTCAACGATAGCTCTATCTTACCCATAAGAACAACGATCTCTATTCATTACATTGGTAGCAACTCTATCTCCATTCATTACAACAACAACAAAAAAACTAATAAGAAACAAAGAACGAACCGGCGACCGAATAACTTTTGATGCTGGAAGAGACTTTATGGAAAAAAAAAAATTGCTGCAGAAAATAGTCAGACTGGAGAATCATTGCAGCGAAAAGATAAGATCGAAATTGCTGTAGAAAGATGGGAATTGTCATAATTTCGGTAATATTCGAATAAGCTGCGTCGATGAGCTGAAATTGAAGAATAAGCGTTATCTCATTCAGTTATGATGGATCAATGGAAACATGTAGTTTCGCTGATCGTCTCTTGAATGATTTTTGGAAACCGGCATTTTGTAGCTCTTTTGCTTGACTGCATGGAGAGGCATAATCGACAGATTTGGTAATAAATCTGAGCATATGCAAATATCAAACAGACTATAGGGTATTCCGCAATTGAATGGATCCTCTTCGCTGTTGTAACGACGCACTACCAGATGATAGCTGTTGTCGTAACGAACAATATTCTGGATATCACAAAACGAACCGTCATACAATAAACAAGAATTATCTTCTTGTCCAGTAGTGAAAACAAATTTATTTGTTTATGTGTCTGGGCCCGATAAACCGCGATTCTAACCTCGCTTCGCTCGGTTTAAACGCGGCTTTTAGCATAGACACATAAAATTGTATACGCCATACGGCCCCCAAAGTATTTTCTGACGAATTTCATTATAATCCTCGCATTCGGCTCGGATTATAAACTCAAATTCGTCGGAAAATACTTCATCGGCCTAATGACATAATGTACTATTTGATTTTGGAATATTGAATATATTCACAGGTATTATTCAATGGGAGTGGGCCATTTGTATGCTCTCCAAATACACGGAGTGAATCAGAATTCTTTCTCACCACGCTCACAAAGTTTTTGATTTTCCTTTCGTCAAATCGTTTAGCATATTGCTGAAGCGGACGATTATTACTTCTTACGTATTTGCGAATTATGCGCATATTGTTTTCGTAGGGAAAAGCAGAAAATTCATCTCACGGACCAAATCGCCTTACATCTTTTACAAGATGTAATAAACCATGTACATTGAAACTCAAAAATGACACCAGTCATTTAATCCTTCTAACCGAGAAGATAATATCTGTATTTGCCTATCGAATGATTTTACATTCATATTGAACTTGCCATGGAGTAACGCCTCTAATATTTTTCTCATAACACCTATACATACGAGGTGCATATACTCAAAAGGAACATTGGACACTTGAATTATTCCTAAGTCAAGCAAGGGGGTTCTTCCATCTTTATGATGATTTTCATCAATACGTCTAGCATACTCATCATCCGTGCGCTGAGTGTTATTAACGCCAGGGAAAGTCATATGGTTATTGTCATGAACACCGGTTATCTTACACTTCGAACAAGGATTGGTAGACATATGCCCAAAATGATTCAATATAAAAGCTCTAGCGGGTGCATCAGCAATAAAATTACGTAAAATAATAGAATATTTTTTCTTGTCAAACTCAATTCCCCCTACTTCTGTAATTTTGTTCATATCTGTTATTAGATAGCGGAATAGGTCGTTACTATTTGTTGGCTTCGCGGGGCCATAGTACAATCCAACAACTACTGGAAAACTATCTGTCAAATTAACAACTTTTATTTGCAAAGGCCAATATTGATGTGATTGTTCGTGATCAGCTGCAGCACCATCAGTGCTTACATCGATTATAAGTGAAGTGGGAATTTCATTATAACGGCATAATATTTCGCTAAGAGCATCAGAAATTCCAATATATACATATTTACCCGGTTCCATGTGGACAACATTCACTTTCTCCTTCGAACATCTGTCGGCAAATTTTTGAAGCAACAGTGAGAACGGAGAATTTTCAAAATTTCATTACCTTGCACAGCATTGATATTATGCTCAGTGATTGACTCGACCAAACTCGATTTTAAACGCTTACTGTCATCTACACAACTATTGAGATCACGATCTGCATCGGAGGAACGCTCTCTTACATTATGAGATAATGTTTTTACATTTTCACAAGCCGCGTCTGCAGCTGCAGTACTAACGCGAGCTTCCACGATAATTTGTTCAACATCAAAACCTCGAGTGAAATCTACGGTAAATTGATCTACATTTCCGTATTGAATGGGCTGTACGGTGATCTGTCCGACATCAAGACCATGAGTGCACTCTACGCTAAATTGTTTCACATCGTGACCTTAAGAGGACTCTACTTTGATTTGTGTAGTAAAATTCGTACGCGAAAAAGATGAACTTCTACGTAACCTGTCTATTTCTTCAATACGCGAAAATTGTTGTCGTTTCGTTAAATCTGCATAGCTTTTTCGATTAATCCTCTTCATTATTTTTTGGCGAATATGTTTCAAATAACGGAAAAATTATTTTCTAAATGTATGTAATCGCGATGAGAATATAAATTTCTGAATCTAAAAGTTCTCGCCAGTGTTCGAATATGTTCAAGTACTCACCATTTACCCTCAATGACTGATCGAAAAATGATGAAATCGCATCATTCAGATTTGAAGATTTGTCGTCTCGCCGTCCTGAAATACAAATTAACGTTGGAATACTTAAAATACCAATTAAATAGACATGCAGTTTATTCCTTCATTTTCAATTGAACGAATATTTGAGACTGAAATCTACAGTGCAACCTAATTTATCAGTTTGATTGAGACGCGATTATATTCTTAAGGGGGGAAATACACATCAATGGTTGAAAACGAGGCAACATTTCAGGATTCATTTTCAACGCAACTATTGAACTATTCATTTTCAAATTTTTGGGGTAGTTTATTCAACATTCGAAGATGTGAAAAAAAATGTAGTTAATGTGAAATGATTGTTTTCGAAAAGCCTGGAGAGAATTGTTGTTGCACGAATTTTTTCTGAGCTGACGAACTGCGGCAGTTGTAGCACTCTTGTTTCTTGTCCGTAACCAAACAGCAAAAGATATTTCTATTCTATCCGAAATTACACTGTCGAGAAACCTAAAAAAAGAGATGAAGAAGTTTAATTTGAATAATCGCGGGACTCAGAAATGAAAAATGTGATTTTCACCAAGAATTTTCCTGTTCTTTATCCAAAAAAACAATTGTTTGATTCAATTTTTTGTCGAAAATTTAGGTTTATCGACGAGGGATTGGAATTATGTATCTAAAAAACTTTAGTTTGAATAAATCGGCTCAATAGTTTTTTTTTTTTATAGCCGCCGCAGATTTCAAAAATGTAGTTTCGAGAAAAACGCATAATCGTTTGCCAGCGCGCGCCGTTATACATGCTATACGCGCGACACGCTCAACTTTCACAGGCTGCAGCATCTATAGGATTCAGCATTTCACTTTAAAATTTTCGGACGATATTCTGAAGATGTTGAGCTATCGATTATTGAAAGAAAGAAAAAAAAAATTCTGGAAAAATTTATATGTATTTCCCCCCTTAAACGAAAAGACTATTTATATGAAAAATGTATAGAAAGTATAACGATGCCAATATTTATTCAGAAATTTTTTCGTCAGGAAATTTTATGATGACGACTATTTCCATCGACCTTTGAAAATTCATTTTTTAGCCGAACAATAAATTGCCAAAGAAAATAACAAAATATTCCTATGAAAATGAGGGCGCCTACTGATTATAATCGTTTGATTTGCGTGTGGATTTAGTTGGTTTAGTAGCTTAGTATTGGAGTAGTTATTATTTCACGACTCAAACTCATAGTTGAGTGAAATCACGTCAAGTGGACCCCCCGTTTTCCACTGAATCATGGAATTCAAGTTCATATATTTTTATCAAAAGTAGTCCTTACCAACGATCGTACCTTAATTTTTAAAATATAAATTTTCGGGATTTCGAATTAAAAAGTTAATTACGAAAAAACCATGAGAGATACCTTGATGATAATATTGAGGGGGCGTCCATTAATTACGTGAGGCGTTAAAAGGGGGGAGGGGGTCGAGCCGAATCTCACCCAATCTCACGTGGGGGAGAGAGGGGGACTCGGCCAATATCGCGTAATAGGAACAGAATTCTTGACCTCAAGTGAATATGTAGAAGGAATTCTTGGGAATGTAGGTCAGAAAAAAAAACGTTAACGATTCAACATCAGTGTCGACGTTTCGGCCCAAAGTGTGGGCCCTCCTCAGGACAGAACAGTTTTTATTATATAATTCAAAAAGAAGTACTTAAAAATAATGAGTTTGACAATACCCATACTTAAAATAATGAATTTAAGAAACAACGAGAAAACTATGAACTTATAAATTAGCCGTTGGTTTGATTTGTACAATACTGACCTTACAAAACAAAATAATGAAGACGAGAAAAAAGAGATGGTCAAAACACCAAGCACGCACCGTTACATTGGGCTTTAAATTTGCGGAACTTCCACTTGTCCATCATATAAGATTAACAGATTGAAGCGAACAAAGGGTCTTTAATGGTAGAAGCAGTTACGCAATACAATGGAGGTGAAGAAGAAACCGGAAAGCTAGTTGTTGATGTCGATCGTTGTGTCATGCTGAAATCAAAATATTGAAATCGATCCCTGGATCATATGTACATAGAGAGGTAAACAATAAGAGTTAGTTCAAAAGTCGGTCGCTTATCGTAAGGTAGTAAGAGTTAGTTTAAAGGTCGGTCACTTATCGTATGGTAGTTAGATGTCAGATATAAGTCTCGTATACGTGTCACTTAGTTTCTCTACGCCCTGTCGTAGGTTGACTAAATCAACATGACTCACGATGTTGCACATTTCCAGAATCAGCCTTTTGTAGTATACAGGTTCTTCGTGTATCACACGCACATTATCATAATCAAACCGGTGGTCATGGTCAGCAATGCGTAGGGTTAAAGCAGTATAGTGGTCAACACAATCTTTGAGGTTATTTTTATGCTCATTAATTCTTTGGGATATGTAGCGAGACATTTGACCAATATAAGGCTTATTACAATCGAGACACGGAATCTTATAAACAACATCAGAACGTTTATCAAACGGTAGGGCATCCTTGCCGGAATCAAACAAAGGTCTCAGATCATGTTCATTCTTACCGACGAACTGTACATTAAATTTCTTAAAAACCCGATTTAGCGATTTGAACAGCCCCGCGATGTAAGGGATAGAGATGAATGTAGATCTAGGGAGATCCAATTGAGGCGCCACGTTGTTGTTAGGAGTATTAATCTTAAGTAGGCGTTTAGAAATAGTACGGTTTACAATATTTGTGGGGTAACCATTTTTCTCCAAAGCACACGAATAATAGATAGATTTTTTTCGTGGAACCGCGGATTTGCCAACCTGATACCTCTATCAACAAGATTAGTGATGATACCAATTTTGTACGATTTGGGATGATGGGAATCGTAATTCAGGTATCTCTGAGACCAAGTAGGTTTCTGGTACCAGTCAGTCTCAATAATCTGGTTGGAGTTGAAGATATGCGCATCTAAAAAACTAATGCGACCCTGCCTCTCCGTCTCACACGTAAACTTGAGTCTAGGGTGGATATCATTGAAGATATGTACTAAGTGGATCACAGAATGTCACACAGCGGTTACGATATCATCAACGTAACGGAACTGAAACGGTAATTCATACCCTAAATTATTGATACAGTGGAATTCAAAATCATCCATGACTAGATCAGTAAGAATAGGTGATAGGGGGGAGCACATGGGGAGACCGAACGTCTGGGAATAGATCGTATTATCAAATTTGAAAATAGAGGCATCAAAACACAAGTTCAACGCTAGTGGCAGCTGATTTAAGGAGACCGGAACACCCGATGAAAGAGACCGCAAACGATTCTTGATGGCTTCAATCGCCAAAGTTTTGGGAACATTCGTGAACAACGCCACCACATCTAGGGGGACCAAGATATAGTTAGGAGGCAACACAAGACCACTCACTTTTTCAATAAGAGTAAAATCAACATTTCAATATCTTGATTTCCGCATGACACAGCGATCGACATCAACAACTAGCTTTCTGGTTTCTTCTTCACCTCAATTTTATTGCGTAACTGCCTCTACTATTAAAGACCCTTCGTTCGCTTTAATCTGTTAATCTTATATGATGAACAAGTGGAAGTTCCGCAAATTTAAAGCCCAATGTAACGGTGCGTGCTTGGTGTTTTGACCATCTCTTTTTTCTCGTCTTCATTATTTTGTTTTGTAAGGTCAGTATTGTACAAATCAAACCAACGGCTGATTCATAAGTTCATAGTTTTCTCGTTGTTTCTTAAATTCATTATTTTAAGTATGGGTATTGTCAAACTCATTATTTTCAAGTACTTTTTCTTGTATTGTATAATAAAAACTGTTCTGTCCTGAGGAGGGCCCACACTTAGGGCCGAAACGTCGACACTGATGTTAAATCGTTAACGTTTTTTTTCTGACCTACATTTCCAAGAATTCCTTCTACAATATCACGTAATTTTGTTTTCGCAAAAACCGTGTGAAATTGCGAGAAGTTTGAATAAAAATATTCGATCAAATTATTTTTTCAAAACTAAATTCAACGCAATCAAGGGCGGATTAACATATTTACTCTAAAAATACGCATTATGAAAAATCTCACGTGAGATTAGGGGAGGGGATCGAGCTAAATCTCACGACATCTCACCAGGGGGGAGGGGGAATGGAAAAATTGCCAGAATCGCCTCACGTAATTAATGGACGCCCCCTTAGAATTTATTGTGTAATATTTATATTTTGTGAAAAATTGAAGAATGAAGTTGATTTATTTACTATCATATTTTTAATTAACTTTTAAATAAACGAATGAGAATTTGACTGACTTCTCCGTCAGATAATGAAGATTTCTTTCTAGTTATATGCGTCATACATTTGAATTTAATATTCCGCAAAAAAGTTTCACTACCCCGTGATTAGTTTAAAACTTTAAACGATCGTATACATTTTTATATCATAGAGCGGTGAGTGGTGTCCGTACAGCGTGCTACCGCGCGCAGTTGACTTAGCTTGAACCCCAGTCGGCAGATGAGGCTGAATCTAGCAGCCGGAGCTGCGGCCGCCAGCCCGTTAATAAGCGATCATCAATATTTAATAATTTTCCAAAAATTGTCTCACGGGATTTTCATTTTTTTTTTTCAGTTCATTTATTTTTTTTCATCACCTATGCTTTATAATAAATGACTATGAAATGAATAGAAACAAACGAAAATTGAAAAAAATAAATCAATCAATGAATAAATGATAGTGCGAAAAATTGTGTAGATATATCTGAACAATTCCAGGCAAAGTGGTCGCAATTGACAAAAAAAACTCGAAAGATATATGGCATTATGTCAAAGGTCGCCAATTCCCTATGTTAAATGAATGGAAAACAGAAAAACTCGATGAGGAACCTCTAAAAAAAAATTCGACATAGCCCAAATTCATACCACATCATTGTGGCATATAGTATGAGATACTGAGGGGGTGAGAGCCCGAAACAAAAAAAAAAAAAAAATGACACACCCTAATAAATATACATTGATAGATGTATATCATATACCGTGAAGTTAAGGTGCTGCCGGACGCAATTTCGCCGAACCTGACCAGAGCTGCCAACATCTTTAAAAAAGGTGCTATTAAACGGAATATGTCTGCCTGGGCACCGAAATCAATGAAACAAAATGCCCCGCGCAAGTTCACGCGCGATTACGAACCCGTACGGCCCAAAACATGTCCGTTTTGAGTTGAAATAGACAAGTAATGTATGAAAAACGCTCATTTTTTACACTTGGCGATTTTCTATAGGGTTTTTGTGGTGTCGGTGACGCTTCCGAGATGGCGTGGCGCACGAATCTACGACTCGGATCACTGTTCGATAAATTGGACAAAATCAGCTGTCAGTGATAAATATGCGTGTATTCTAAAATTGTCATAGAATGTTGTTATTGTGGTCAGGATGCACAGAAAACTAACCAAGCCATAACGTTTGGTAAGTGCATCAACAAAATACAGTGGTGGTATACATTACGTCATTTATATTCACCTACCTTAGGTTAGGTTCAATTCGATTCTGTTTAATTTATCGAACACTGATCCGAGTCGTAGATTCGTGCACCACGCCATCTCGGAAGCGTCACCGACACCATAAAAACCCTATAGAAAATCGCCAAGTGTAAAAAATAAGCGTTTTTCATACATTACTTGTCTATTTCAACTCAAAACAAACTTGTTTTGGGCCGTACGTGTTCGTAATCGCGCCTGAATTTGCGCGGGGCATTTTGTTTCATTGATTTTGGTGCCCAGGCAGAGATATTCCGTTTAATAACACCTTTTTTAAAGATATTCGCAGCTCTGGTCAGGTTCGGCGAAATCGCGTCCGGCAGCACCTCAAAGGGAAGCCGAACGATGGCCGCACTATAGTTCAGCGAACACACGCTCGCGTTGCGTACGTGAGCTTCTACTCGCTGCTACCCGGATAACAATTTGACGGCAAGTTGCTGGCATTGTGCCAGCATTTTCCAACATTTGACCGTAGCAATTAACCGCCAAGGTGTAACCTCAATATCGGAACAGTATGCAAGCATTGGATGCGTGAGCTCGCTCAAAGACAAAATGACGGCATTGAGCAAGCATCCGCAGAGCGCGAGTTTCTGCTTTGCACAGTAAATGCCAGCAAATCATGCTTTCACATTGATGCTGGCATGGCAGCAGCATTTAAACAGCATCAGAGGACAACAAGGATTGCAACTTGTGCTCAATCTGACCTGGTTATCTGGGTAGTGACTGTCAACTCGATTCGCCCGGCGCCTCAAGGATACTAAACTATGGTTAAGTATTCTTGAGCCTTGCTGACAGGCGCCGGGCGAATCGAGTTGACAGTCACTGGCAGCGAGTGGAAGCTCACGTACGCAACGCGAGCGTGTGTTCGCCGAACTATAGTGCGGCCATGGTTCGGCTTACTTTTAACTTCACGGTACAGTCATGTTCATTAATGGGTTCGCGGTATCTAACTGGTTTTTTTCGGACTATTTCGGATACAATCAAATAAAATAGTATTATATTGTTTTTATCAGGGGTCATAATAATTATGATTATAATTTCCATAATTTTCATAATAATTATGATTATAATTTCATCAAATACGACTAGAATAAAGTCTCGTTTCCGAAAAAGTCTGAAAAAAAAGTTAGCCACCGCGAACCCATTAATGAACATTACTGTACATGTAATAGTAACCTCCGGTGCAAAAAACTTTCGTCAAGTACAATAATGTGATGTGATTATTACCCACAAAAAATACTTTCTCATGCTGAAAGATATACCCATACAATATTTTTTATTTCATACAAAAATTCCTTCCTTGTGAAAAAAAGATACGAAATCAGATGTTACTGCCAAGTACCCACACCACAGCTACTGTTTCCCAGATTGATAATTAGCCCATAAAACATTAAAATGAAGATAGAAAAAAATGTGGAGGTAGTGGTACTTGGCGGGCCTTGTTAGACGCAATTAAATATACAACGTCAACTGATCGCGAATTTTAACATCCGATTTCGATCAACGCCATACAAGCTTGAGTAACTATAAAATTTACAGTGATTCGATGATATTACAACTTGTGAAGTTGTATCTAGATAATATAATAATAATGAGTAGAGCCGTTATGTGTATAATATTATAATAATAAATATATACATCCGTGTTAATAATGATCGCAAAATAATGTATACAATACTTTCTTAGATTTAAAAAAATGTGAAAGTTTTACGTCTTAAAAATCCAAGACTAAAGTTCCTTTACCAAAACTTCGAGGGACGAATAGTTTCGGAGCTACAGAAGATCTTAGTTTTAGTCGTCTAGGTCCTCCGCGCTGTAGCTATACTTCGAGGGGCTCATAGTTTCGGACCTTCAGAAGATCTTAGTCGACCAATCACAGGACTTATGAGTGACCAGGCAGGGCCGGTTCAAGAGTGTTAGTCGAGCAGTGCCCACGGCGGATCGATTCTTATCGTACGACGTTTCAGTCCGATTTCTGGATGAGTATGACGGCGTCATCTTCTGAAGATGTCTTCGTATGGCATACGCATCCGTTCTCGTCGTCCTGAACCTCGGAGTCGTAGTTTCAGTCACCAGGTCCTTGGCTTTGTAGTTTCAGTCAGTCTAGGTCCTAGGCTTCGTAGATCTCATAGTCTAGGTCCTTCGCTGCGTAGTTCTCGTAGTCTAGGTCCATGTTATCGTAATTATTATTATTACAATTATATTAATATAGGATTATTGACATGGTTCGATTTCTGTTTCTCGTATACTTGTCTACAAAAGGCCCGCCAAGTACCACTACCTCCAAATTTTTTTTTATCTTTATTTTAATGTTTTATGGGCTAATTATCAATCCGGGAAAAAGTAGCTGTGGTGTGGGTACTTGGCAGTAACATCTGATTTCGTATCTTTTTTTTACAAGGAAGGAATTTTTGTATGAAATAAAAAATATTGTATTGGTATATCTTTCAGCATGAGAAAGTATTTTTTGTGGGTAATAATCACATCACATTGATGTACTTGGCGAAAGTTTTTTGAACCGGAGGTGCTTTTTATGGGGATATCAGTGCTTTTTGTAGATTTTGATGATTTAGTATGAGAATATATTTTTTGTGGGTAATAATTACATTATTGTATTTGGCGAAAGTGTCTTGCACCGGATTTGATTCAGTTATCATTCTCCTTCGTAATGAATTGTATGAATTGTCCACCGCTCTTAATGTGGAAGATGAAAATATAGTAGGTATAATCGAAACACGAATATTTTTCGTGTCAATAAGCAATATCTTCAATACCTCTTGCTAATTGCTCAGGAGCTATATAGTTGGAAAGTCAGCAGTTTGTAAGCGCAGTTTTCATTGACTATTCTATGCGTATTGAAATCTGACGAAGCCCGAAATTATTTGAGAGTGACGTGCTCCTTCTAATTTCCGACCTATGTAAATTTCGACTCGACGTGGTCCTGTATATACAGGGTGATTTGGATTGGACGCACCATTTCAGGTATGAGGTATATTTTTCTCGAAAATCCAAGACTAAAGTTTCTTCACCAAAACTTCGAGGGACAAATAGTTTCGGAGCTAAAGAAGATTTTAGTTTTAGTCGTCTAGGTCCTCCGCTCTGTAGTTTCAGTCGTTCAAGTCCTCCGCTCCGTAGTTCTAGACTTAGACGACTTGAACTACGAAGCGGAGTATCTGGACTACGAGAACTACGAAGCGGAGGACCTGGACCACGAGAACTACGAAGCGGAGGACCTGGACTGGGAAAACTACGGAGCGGAGGACCTGGACTACGAGAACTGCGAAGCCAAGGACTTAGACTACGAGAATTACGAAGCCGATGACCTGGACTACTGGAACTACGAAGCAAACGACCTAGACTACGAGAACTACGAAGCCGAGGACCTGGATGACTGAAACTATGTACGAAGCGAGGTACCTGGGCTGCGAGAACTACGAAGCCGAGGACCTGGACTACGAGAACTACGAAGCCTAGGACCTGGACGACTGAAACTATAAAGCGAAGGACCTGGACTACGATAACTTCCAAGCCGAGGACCTGGTGACTGAAACTACGACTCCGAGGATCAGGACGACGAGAACGGATGCTTATGCTATACGAAGACATCTTCAGGAGACGAGGCCGTCATACCCATCCAGAAATCGGACTGAAATGTCGTACGATAAGAATAGATCTTTTGTAGCTCCGAAACTATGAGCCCCCCGAAGTTTTTGTAAAAGTGGTAGAGGAACTTCAGTCTCAGATTTTCGGGAGAAATACACCTACCTGAAATGGTGCGTCCAACCTGAATCACCCTACAAATTTTGACAGAAATAAGCTGATGTTGACGACGATGACGGACGCGACAAATTCATCGTGGAGATTGCCTAATCAATTTCGTAAGTTATCATAAATCGGCTTTCTATTGATAGAAATTATCCTCCTCATTGCTTTTGGAGTAAAACTTTTACTAAAGTTTTCTAATTTTCATTCGCAATTGATTTTCGATCGTATATTTAAAATCGGCGGCCCGCTAGCTATTAAACTTCAATTCGATAACGTTATCGCTAACCAAAGCGCCATCTAGCCACTGACGCCTATGCTCACTAGGAGAGTATCGCACCTCCAGGTCATCGATCTTGACCAAACTTATAGGGGTGATTTCTTGAGCCAAAATATTAATTGCCCGCTGAATAACTCTCCGGAATGGGCCTTTACTCTGTCAATTTACCTAAATGTACAACAGAAATTAGCGTAACCTGGGTTTCGCAAACCGCCATGAAATAACCAGTTTTTGTGCTGCGTTATGAGATTCTACATTGCATTGAATATTTATACACTGAATACAGCCATTATTATACATCAGATTGTTAAAATTTAACATCGCATCTATAGAAAATCACCTTATTCTGCGCCTATCGACACATTGCTTTTCATCGTTTGTCGCTCGTACACATTCATTAGGTGAATTTGAAGACTTACTCCCTCGTAAAAAATGTTGAAAATATGGTCAGTTTTAATACTGACACTGGCAGCTCAGAAATCCTATAAATAACCACATAATATCAGTTTCCCGAGTAGAAATTGACGTCAGGCGCAGATCAGGCCCTGCAGGGGCATGCCTGACTGCCTGATCAGGTTGCCGTCAGGCTTGCTGATAAGGCCCTGATTAAGAATGTAACGCTGCGTTCTAGAATCACCTGATCAGTCTGTATTTGTCAGGCCCTGATCACATTCGGTGGTCAGGGCCTGATCAGATTTAATGGTCAGGCCCTGGCCAGGGTTCCCCACCAGGCCCTGATAAAGGAAGAGAAACCAACCGTAAAAAACAAAACCAAAAAACTGACGTACGTGTGAATATTCGAAATTACAGTTCATAACTATCCACATGTACATCGAGAAGCATCACCAATTCGCTGAGAAAAACGACATCCTATTTTTTCGACCTAACTGGGATTTGAACCCAAGCCCGCTCGCATTTGTTGTATTACTAGTCGCACGCTCTACCTACTACGCCAAACTACCCGATTGATATTAGTCTGATATTTTCCTATTTATCGAAACTTATGATTTAAATGTCGAAGTGAGAGTTTATGGTCATTTTAATCTGACCCACCAGTCTCATGATTTTCAAGGTGAGATCACGCCTGGAGAATGTTGTAAAAAAATATGATCTGGAACATGACTGCAGGGGCGCATCAGGCTTGCCGTAATAGGAACTGCTTATGCCAACCTGGTCGGGGGCATGACAGGCAAACCTTGGGGAGGATCGCCTGATGACAGCCTAAACAGGGCCATATCAGGTTTGCTTCAACACGGACTGACTGATGGCAACCGGGCCAAAGTTATATCAGGTTTGCCTCAACCCGTGTGGAAATTGCCTTATTTTGCCTTATTGTGAAAACGGCTCCTATCAGGTCCCGATCAGGCTACCTGATTTAAAATTCATCATTAGGGCCCTGATCAGACCCAAACACGGCCCGGATAAGATTCCCTTATTGTTTAGTAAGGCGTTATCAAGCATCATCAAGTAAGGCGTCCTGATCTGGACGTGACACGAGCCTTTTTTACAATAAGTCAGGTCCTGATCAGGTGGCCTCACTTGATAATATATCATGAAGTACGGCGACCTGGTCGGGACCTGAAACGAGCCTTTTTCGCGATAAGTCAGTTCCTGATCAGGCTGCCTTACTTGATAATATACTACAACTATCAGGCAGCCTGATCCGGACGTGACACGAGCCTTTTTTTACAATAAGTCAGGCGCTGATCAGGCTGCCTGAAATCGTGCACTGAAATCAAATTAGATAACTTGTCTGTTGAAACTATCAATATCAGATATATATCAGGATGTTGCAATTTGTTTTTATTTCCATTTTTCTTCAAGTCGAAATAATGTTACTTAGAGGCCAACTCTAGGTGCCAGAATTATTGTTATAATTTTCAAAGTTTTATTATAAAGTTGCTAAGCAGAGTAAAAAAATTAGTTCAAGCTTTTAGGAGTTACATGGACCAAAGACTCGATTTGTGATATTACTATACGTGTTACAATTTTATGTGAATAAAAGTTCAGAAAGTTATTATCTAGTTATATATAACTGATTCAACTAGCTATCCCAGATTATTTTTTAATATAATGATATTATTTCTTATCCTTATTCTGTAAGAAGTGTTCAAACCTCATTCGAAGTATTTGTTGAGTGCGACATACCCAGCAAACCAAAATATGTATCAAATACGTATATATTATGTAACGAATGTTACACGTTATGTATCAAACTCATAAGAAAGTATGTTACTGGTACAGCACGATGTCAGCAACATTGGATGTATCATCAATGTATTAGATATGTGCTGGTGATACATATCAGCGACGGCTCACCAATATATCATAGACATTTCAAAGATATGTCAAAGACATGTTGAAAGATGTATCAGATACATATTGGAGATGCATCTGATACAATTAACTATCACACTGGAAAAGCTAAATAAAAAGCCGTTATTATTACTAATTTCCATCATCTATGGTGTATATATGACATAGTAACAATTTATAATCAACCACAGATAGATTAAAACGCATTTTTAGTTCATTCAAGACGACATCATTATTTTGACCTAACCCGGGCTCGAACCATGATCGCTCGGACTCGCTTCGATTAGTAGTCGCACGCTCTCGCCACTACACCACAGTATCGTGTAGTGAATACTGCCAGATTTCTCTATATTTTCGATCTCGCTATCTAACAGCTCTGAAGCGTTTATGCCTCGATTGATGCGTACTATCATGTTAGTCACTTACATACGTTTCAGAAATTATCGCCAGCAGATACAGATATCCTATTTTGCGATGTTTTAATTGCAGAACTAAAGATATTGCACGTATCATAGATGTTATTATGTTATGTGACTCTGTTCCCTGGTGTTGCCATCTCTGTTACGTATCATCCACGGGTGTGATGTTACATATACGACACATGTCATATTTGCAGAAATATTATGTCCCATGTATGTAACTATGTTATATTTCCGGATCCCTGAAGATGCTTTCAATTTTATGTATCACTTGTGGGTCTCATGTAATTTATACGATACATCACGGAATTGAAGTTATGTTATTTCTCCTCTACGTAACTTTGTTATATTACATTGTTACTTCGTGATGCCCTTAATATTACGTATCATTCATGCATCTTATATTATGTAAACAATATGTTACATTCTAAAGATATGTCGCATATCAGAGACATAACTATGTTACATTACTCCGATCTCTAGATGTGCTCTTACAGTTATGTATCAGTTATGTATTGGTTTGCTGGGTATAATACCAAAAATTATATTACGAAATGAGATTTCACTGGGTTGAAATATACGATAAAATATAAATTATATATTTGCGTCTTTATATTTCAAGAGAGTTGTTTTTGTTAACCCTAGAGGGGTACACTTCCTAATTCTTACGCTAAGGGTACACTGGGTGTGTGACACCCGGGCATTTTCAAAAAAATGCCATTCCGGCTGTGATTGAGATTTTCGAAATTTTCAAACGTAGAATTTTTCTTTGAAGTACTCTGAATACGATCAAGTTAGACGAAGTCGATTTCGAAATTTTTTGTCATGAATAAATCGTGATTTTCGAAAGCATGAAATCGGAGATCCACGCGAAGAAACAAAAAAGCCTGGGTGTATCACACCCAGTGTACCCCTCTAGGGTTAACCTATTATCCCAATAAATTTTTCGGAAATGAATTACGCGCTATATATGATAGTAAACCAATGTGGCCCTGATCAAGGCCTGCATTATTGTTGAGGAATAAAGAAGGTTGCCTGATATGGGCCTTGTAAGGTAGCCAGATATGGGCCTTGTAAGGCTGTCACGTAGGGGCCTTATGGTGGAGAGCGTTACAGAACACCATCAGGGCCTGATGAATTTTCCGTATCCGGGCCTTACGTACAAATACGGCAGCCTGTTCAGCGCCTGTCACCGGATTCAGATTTCCACACGGGAATGCGGACTAGCTGATGTCAGCCTGACCAGGGACACATCGGGGTTGCCTCAAACACGGAGTGCCTGAAGAAAACCTGGCCAGGGCCACCTTAGGCTTACCTCAATAAGGACTTGCTGATGCCAACCTGACCAGGGGCGCAACAGGCGCACCTTACTGGGAGATGATCCAGGCTATCCTGACCAGGGGCTCAACAGGCGCGCCTCACTCAGAGATATTGGGATCGACTGAGGGCATACTGACCAGGGTCCCGACGAATACTCTTTAGTAAGTAGCGCCTGATCATTACCTGACCAGGGGCTCAACAGGCGCACTTTAGTAAGGGATGATCCAGGCAATCCTGACCAGGAACCCATCAGGCGTTACTTAGTAATGCAGGCCTGATGTTAAGCTGACCAGGGCTCCAACAGGTACGCCTTGGTGACGGATGCCTGATGATGACCTGGTCAGGGCCGCATCCGGTGTGCTCTATTAGGCACGCCTGAGTTCAACCTCATCAGGGCCTGATGGAACGTCAGGCTGGCTATATCAAATTTCTACTCGGGTTGACCACAACACTATATTTATTATTTCAGAAGAATATACCTATATTAAGGTCAACGCGCAGCACGTGGAAGCGAAGCGAAGGTATCGGAAGCGATTGGATGCTGTGCGAGTGTCCACATCTTAAAAAAGTTCAAATTCAAGTTTGAATGAATTCAAATATGATTGAGGGCTCATTTGGTTCGGGATAATTTTAATTTGTTTATAACTTCTGCAAGTGTTTATGAGCGGGTATGAAGCCTTCGCACATTTTTCTGGATGTCATCGCGAGGCGAATGAACCTTCCATCATATTGTAATTCACTTTAACTTGAATTGACACGTTTTTGAAGATGTGGACATTCCAATAGCATCCAATCGGTTCCGATACCTTCGCTTCGCTTCCACGTAGTGCGCGTTGACCGTGATATAGGTATATTCTTCTGAAATAATAAGTATAGTATTGTGGTCAAACTAATATTATGTGGTTATTTATAGGATTTCTAAGCTGCCAGTGTCAGTATTGAAACTGACCATATTTTCAACATCTTTTAAGCAGGAGGAAGTCTTCAAATTCACCCAATGAATGTGTACGAGCGACAAACGATGAGAACCAATGTGTCGATAAGCGCAGAATAAGGTGATTTTCTATAGCTGCGATGTTAAATTTCAACAATCTGATGTACAATAATGACTTATTCAGTGTATAAATATTCAGTGCAATGTAGAATCTCATAACGCAGCACAAAAACTGGTTATTTCATGGCGGTTTCCAAAACCCAGGTTACGCTGATTTCTGTTGTACATTTAGGTAAATTGACAGAGTAAAGGCCCATTCCGAAAAGTTATTAAGCGGGTAAATAATATTTTGGCTCAAAAAATCACCCCTATAAGTTTGGTCAAGATCGATGACCCGGAGGTGCGATACTCTCCTAGTTAGTATCAATAAAGCCACTCTTCACTCGTTTATAGACCCAAAGCTTTTGATCACTATGAAGTACGTGTTTTGACTGAAGGAGGAGAAGGTGATAAACAAAATTTCTTGATGAAAACGGGTATATTTAAAACTTTCATAATTATATCTCAGCTCTTCGTTCGCCGATTTTATCTAACTTCGGCTTAAATCGCAGCGTTTCTTGGCTACATCCTATGGTAAATATTTCAATTCCTTGTCTACATGCGTGGTGTAAGAAATAGGAAAATACTGTCTCTCCACTACGCCGTTTGGCTGTCGTTCGGGTAGGGGAGAGTGTTGTACCTCGGACCAGTTTTCTTCAAGTCGCCATAACTTTTTTTCCTTCGAACGAAACCTAAAAAAAATGGTGCTACAATGAAGTCTTGAGTGTTGAGTATCAAGCCTATAAGATTTATAAATAAAAATTCTACTCAACATTATACTATATTGAATAGTTTGAACAAACAATAAATGTTCTGAGGTACAACATGGTCCTGTACCTCGGACCATAGCATACTGTACCTTGGACCATATCATGTTGTACCTTGGACAAGTTATCTTTCACAGTTATGTTTAACTTACTTTGGTTTTTCGGAAATCTTCGCAACCTAGGTGGTGATGATATTGCATAACATTTTTATTTCTCATAATTTTCAAATACAAAACCTCCATAATTATAAGAAAAACAAAAAAAAAAACGATAATTGTGCTACCATAATGGTGGACTTATGAAAAAAAAAATTAAGAAAATGACTCTTGGTTCCTACTACGAACAGATGTAGGTGATATATTTTTTTTAACTCCATAATTGTCTCTTTCTATGTGATATCACATATTCATATACAGAGTGTCTCTCAATTAGTCATACAAACCTACATAGGGCGATTTCTCTTTGAAACAGAAAACGATTTTTCAAGAAAATGTTAAAAAAAAACTTTCCCGTTGCACTCCGCGGCATTATTCTCTAGAATCAAATATAACAAAACATCAACGGAATGATGACATCATTGAATACCGACCGTAACAATATCGTGTTTAGGTATATCATGTAATACATAACATATAATACATGATGTGTACACATATAATAATAGTAATAATAATAATGATAATGATGATGATAATGATGATGATTTTAATATTAAATTAGATGTTGAAACAGGGGGTTAGTAATTGTGCGGCACTACTATGTCACCGGCTTATGGTATATTGTACCTTGGACCGGTCCGAGGTACAAGACACTACAGTGGTCTAAGGTACAACAAACATGCATTCGGAATAACTGGTGCCATTATTTTTCAAAGGTAATATTGTGTTTAGTAACACTGTGCCTGTTTTAACATACACATTTTGAAAATATGAAATGATTAATTGCGAATCGTGAAGCCTATCATGACATACATTTCACACCTTCGAACTAAGACACGAAAAAGCGACTTATCACCTGCGAAAACACGTTTCTCTTGATAAACTGCGACTCATTTCCCGAACACTCAATTTCTTCAGGAAGAAATACAATTCGGGGATTCCCCGAAAGTAGATCCGTCGAAGTGAACGGAAATTTCCACAGAGGGGCGCTGTAGCCTATGTGGATCGAGGTACACGTTGGTCCGAGGTACAACACTCTCCCCTATATAGACTCCGTCGAGTCTCAAGCGGTGCATACAAAAAAACATTTTTCTTTCAATGGACTTGGCGCGAGACTCTACCGAGTCTCTTGATCGTAATGTGTAATTGAATATTACACATTACCAAAGTAATGAGTAATTAAAAAAAAATGTAATTATAATTTTCACAACGCTGCTTTCTATACATTTTTCATAAAAATTTGTCTTTTCAATAAAGAATATAATCGCGTCGAAACCTAACTGATAAATTAAGGGGTCGGGGAAGGGGGGGGGGGGGTCGGTCTACTCGATTTTTACCGACTGGTCTATTTCTCGAATTTATCCGAAACGGGGCTATCAATCGACTTGTCCTTTTGGCAGTCGATGTTTGACAAGTAATGAGTTCGAACTGGTACGTTTGAACAGATGAAATCCGATTTTTCTTGTCGTATCGAAAATTGTCAGCGTGCCATTCATTTCGACTTATATTACAGCCTATGCATCAAAAATGCGAAATCGGCCTCTGTAGCTCGATTTTATATGGAATTCCGAACACAACCATCCAAAAACATCTTTGTTTCCGACAACGACAAAGGGGTAAAACGTATCCGACGATTTTGTGGTAATTTTCACGATTTCGTGCTCATTTCCGCGATTTCCACGGTTGAGAGCAGCAAACAGCGAGCGGCATGAGACAAAAAAAAATCCGATTACGTCCGTTCAAACGTAGCAGTTCGAACTCATTACTTGTCAAACATCGGCTGCCAAAAGGACAAGTCGATTGATAGCCCCGTTTCGGAGAATTCGAGAAATAGACCGGTCGGTAAAAATCGAGCAGCCCCCCCCCCCCCCCCCCCCCCCCCCCAAGTGGCATTCTAGATTTCAGTCTCAAATATTCAATCAATTGAAAATGAAAAAATAAACTACACGTCGATTTAATTTGTATTCGAAGTACTCCAACATAAATCTGTATTTCAGGACAGCGAGACGACGAATCTTTCATCAAATCAAGAAACATGGTGAGTACTTGAATGAATTCACTCACTGGCGAATCGCTTGTATAGTTTTCATAGATCATTATTTGAATCCTTTCAGATTCAGAGCTTCATTTTCTTCGCGAAGGCATACATTTATACAACTCACTGTCCTTGAATAATTTCGATGAGTTTATTCAATAGCCAAAAATTGAAGAAAATAAATTTTTTTTTTTTTTTGTAACGTTGAGTCAGAAGATTATCGAGTGTCATACTGAATGTATTTTATGCCAAATTGTATTCATTGTCCCTCACAATACTAGTTCGTACCGGATAGTAGGTAGTGTACATACGGGGCATTACACGCCAACTCGACCATAGTGTTAAACCCCGACCATCTCGAAATAATTCCAGGTTCTTCTCTAACATTCTTCTGAGTGAATAACGTGGCCAGATTTCTTTCTAGATTTTTTCATCAAGCCGTTTATCTTGAATAAATTTTTGGAGTTGATTGAGAAAGCCCATTTTCAAAACTCTGAAAAAATTCTCAAGAATTCAGTGGATGACATAGAACATCTCCCTAATTTCCCAGATTTTTGGAAATGGGCTTTCTCAATCAACTCCCAAAATTTATTAAAGATAAACGGCTTGATGAAAAAATCTAAAAATAAATCTGGACGCGGTTTCACTGAGAAGAATGTTAGAGAAGAACCTGGAATTATTTCGAGATGGTCGGGGTCTAACACTGGTCGAATTAAAATGCATTCAATTGCGGGACTTTGACTAACATCATTGATACATTCGTATACGCTGACGGATATGACTAAAGGTATCAATATTCTATGAATATTCTTGATCGATTTCAATATAAGTCGTATAAGGTACCTATTAAGGGTGTGCGGGTACCCGATTTAATCGGGTACCCGAGTCGGGTATCGAGGTCGGGTGAATATCGGTCGGGTATTGCTGTAAAAGCGAGTCAAAACCAGGTACCCGGGTAACATTCGGGTACCCGGATAAATCGGGTACCCGAATCCGACGTCGGATCCTGCTATTATACTCAAAGAATTGGGCATGAAATGTAGGTACTGCGTGGAGTGAACGATCGCTCTCTTCGAAAGGCTCGCAGCACCGCGCTGTCTTGATAGGGTTGTATGTACGTCTTGGCGGGTTTTAACATGTTTTAATGAAAGTTAACGCGAATTCTGGTAAAATCGGGTACCGGAGTTAAACCGGGTACCCGCCCGGGTTTCGCCCTCGGGTACCCGACCCGACCCGACCCGACCCGACAAAATAGACTACCCGCACACCCCTAGTACCTATCAGTATTCATTATACATCCAAGGGATAATAATTAGTATTTACCAACATTGCACTGCGTTAAAAAAATAAAATGATGGTGGTTGTCGTTGTTGGTGATTAATTTGTTGTTTATTCTGTTTGATTTTGTTGTTTATAATTCTTTTTTTGCTGATTATTTTTATCATTTTTCATCTCATTTCAGTCCTCTCAAACCCCTCGTTTGAAGAGTCATACAAGCGTTACTAAAAGAGGTTCCGGTTCCAGTTCTGGAAGTCGGGTGATTTCATATTTTTTTCTCGCATTTGATTAAGCCCGAAGAGTATTTACGTGAAATCAAATTCTAGGGAATGTCATAATCCTGGGTGAAATAATATAATAGAGAAAATAAAAATGAAAATAACGATCTCAATTCCGTTTAACGGTGGGTTCCGGAAGTCGGAGTGGTTTTCTATTTTTTTCTAGCATTTTATCAATCTGAAAGAGTATTTACGTGAAATAAAATTTTGGTGAATGTCATAATCCTGGGTGAAATAATATAATATAGAGATAAAATCAAAAAATAAAGACTTTACTTCCGTTTTTGAAAGTGTTCCGGAAGTCGAAGTGGTTTCCTATCTTTTTCTAGCATTTTATCAATCTGAAAGAGTATTTACGTGAAATAAAATTTTGGTGAATGTCATAATCCTGGGTGAAATAATATAATATGGGCAATTCCACCTCAAATCGGCCGAGAAATGACCTCGTATTTTTTGAATCGACTCAAACTTTTTTTACGTGAAATCTACGTCAAAAAAGTGGACCCGTATTTTTTTGTTGGTCAAAAAAATTTTTTTCACGCTAGTTATGAATTATGGCATTCTACTGTAAAAGTAGCGTGCGGGTGGCTTTGACAATTAATATCTCGGGTTCTCCTCACCGTAGAGAGATGTTCAAAAACGCGTTTTAAGGGGGTATAGGACTGCTGCACTGAGGGAAAAAAGTCGTTGAACCAAAAAAAAAATATTTAAATCAAACAAATCCGGCGTTCGCGGGCGTTCAAATAAATATTAGGTAACTTTAACCAGCGGATTGGTTATTTGGAATAAACGAGATATGGTTCTATTGACAAATACACAGTTGGAGCGAACATCCAATAAGGTAAATTAATGAAATATCTAGTTCAGTGCAGCATTTCATTTGCTCAATCTAATGAACGTATTTTCGGATCAAACAACGTATGTTACAGCCGAATAATTTTCCGGGTGAACCAATAAGATATAGCATTAATCCAATTGAGATTTGGATGTTAGAATTAAACACTTTGTCGAAGAAATTGTATGAGATGGTCCATTCAACACTCTCGCGTTTCTGTTAAATAGCTGCGAATTCCAGTTGAGGATTTGATATTCTCATTCGGAACAACGTAGTCTTCTGTCAAACACCCTTTGTTATAGCTGACTAATTTTTCGGGTAAACCGAAGAGATATTGCGTTAATCCAATTGAGATTCGAATGCTGGGATTGAAAATTTCATCTGAGAAAGCGTACGAGATGGTCCATTCAACACTTTCGCGTTTCCATCAACTAGCGGCATAGTTCAGTGAAGGATTTAATATTCTTATTCGGAACAACGTAGTCTTTTTTCAAACACCGTATGTTACAGCTGAACAATTTTCCAGGTGAACTAATAAGATATTTCGTTCATCGAAGTGAGATTTGGATGTTGAGACTAAACATTCTGTCGAAGCGAATGTACGAGATGGTCTATTCAACACTCTCGCGTTTCTGTTAACTAGCTGCGAAGTTCGATGAAGGATTTAATATTCTCATTCGGAACAACGTAGTCTTCTGTTGAACAACGTATGTTACAGCTAAACAATTTTTCGGGTGAACCGATGAGATAAATCGTTTGTTCTAATTATTTCGACTGAAGGAAAATGGATGTTTGGTCCATACAATACTACACGGTAAGGTGCATCAAGTAGACCAATTCTTCAACCAACCAAACGATTATTTTCAACAAGTCAGGACAATTTTGTGGCTGGAACGTACTTTCAGTTCATGCAACAATTCTTTCGTGTTGACTAAAAAAGCTGCTGCTTTGGATTGACTCTTTATACTATTCATTTCTTTGGGTATTCATTTCAATGAAGAGAACTAAAATACTTGCATCGGTAATACCGATGGTTCCCATCGAAAAGAGCTTGACCCAGCAGCGCAGGAAAGAAGACTGTATCTCAGCAAATCAGGTGAAGAAAACGTATTTAATAGAGTGGCACAGGGGACATACGCTTTTCTCACCTGCTTTACAGAGATAGGCTTTCTTTCCTGCACTGTAGAGTCATGCTCTTTTCGATAGGAACCATCGATACGTACATTTATTTATTTTTTTAGACAGGTACATGAAATATTAATAACAGATAATTCGACAACTTTCCCACTATAGGCTTTTTTTGGCGAAGCTCAGGTATACCAACCCAACTATACCCCCAAAGGGTACCAGCATATACTTTGAGTGACAGACACTCTGGGTAGGTTTGGGTATAGCTGGGTTGGTATACCTGAGCTTCGCTTAAAAAAAAAAGGCCTCTATACAATACATATCAGTACTATTAAATATATTAAAATAATTTAACGATATGTAGTAGATATATAAAATTAAATCAGAACTGGCACTCACGTTAGCAAGACAGAAAAAACTGAACTAGAATATAAACTTTTTTAATCAAGAACAAAACATTTGAACTAAAACTGAACTAAAATAAACTTTTTAAATCGAAAACAAAACATTTGTCAACCTCTTATATATACAACATATTAATATGTTGATATTTAACTAAAGTTTTCATTGATACATATTTGTGCTTAAAAATTATTCCTATCAATTAGGTGAACAATAAAGTACGATAAAATACAACCTGAGATCAACAATAATCTCCACAGAAATGCAAAGGTAATGTGATTGAGGACATATCCACTTAATCTATGTCCTTGCATTCATACATATTGATAGTAGCGAATGAAAATTGTCCATTAACTTAGTATTGTTACACAACAATTCGTGTTTTAGAGTAAAATATATAGAAAATATAATAATATCACAATGGGATATATGCACATTTCAAGTACAAATAAGAATATAATAAGACGTTATTTCTTGTCAGGGTGAAAGGTTATGTAATTACCAAAATATCTGCATTATTACACGGTCATTATCAACTTGCGCTTCAGGGAAGTGGTATGCAGCCGTGTACTGTGGAATAATTTGAAATGCACTATGAGCAATTTAATCGATTCAAAATTATTAAAGCACAATGGACATGAATACATCTTGACAGAAGTTTAAGACCGTGCAAATCTAATACACTTTATGCTGAACATTTACAGAGGTATAAGCAGTGCAATTTTGTTTTATCAAGAAATGATGTTACAGAAAAAAATAAATGATAAGCTAGCAGATATACCTAAACGGGAACAATAAAAACTACTAATATTCATATATGGGAACTCACACTTACTCAGGTTAAACCTGATTATGCGAATAATTATGCAGATATTTTGGTAATCGATTATTATACATAATAGTTATTAGTTATGGTTATGTGAATATCATGTTATTGCAGGATATTGTATACAATAGTCATTTAGCATTTCGTTAGTCCGTGATATGTGACTCGTGAAGACGAAACAAGAGATCACTACTTTTGCAAAACATTGATAATTTCCATTATATAGGACATTTGCTTATCGTATTTTGTGGAAAACTTGTACAAACCATACTGCAGCAAATACCAGAGGTGTTCGCTTTCAGGCGGATACGTAGCGTCCAGAACATGAAAGGATTTGAAACACACGTCAATAGCTTTTGATGTTGATGGCACGTCGTAAAGAGTTTTATCAATGCACACGTAGAATGTTGAAATTTCTTGAAGAGTAGGTCCTACGACGATAATATAGGGCTGTACTGTCAATTTCATACGGTCCATAACATCAATCCGCTTTTGCTGGATATGCGATACATCTCCTGGAATCTGTGAAAAAGATGACTGTCAAACACTTTTTAAAGCCTCAGCATTCTACTACTGCATATATTTTCATGGACTCTGGTTGAACAATTAATTGTATTCAAGCCTACAGCAATCTAAAATGTATCGAACAAAATATCAACGATATCAATCGCACCAGCGACTTACAACTGCAAAACCAGGACTGACATATTTACATTGCTATAATGTTTCGCAGTTTGAAAAAAAATAAAATCATGCAGTATTTAATCGTATTTGTATCGCTTGCATTTATGGTGCAATGTCATCGAGTTCAATCACCAAACAACTTTGAGTTACAATAGTAGAGTCGAGAAAGGAAATGGTATATCAAAAAGAAATTATTCGTTACAGACATATATAACATGTCTGAACCTACTCGCGTATATAGGTAACCAATGGTAATAAAGAAGGATTGTAAATGGTTAATAATGGATGTGTGTATGTAAAATGTTTAACCTTGGCATGGACTATGATACTGTCTTTGGATTCAGTAATTGATGGCTTCCAGTATTCATTCTTAGTACGAACCCTGCCTTTCGGTGGAATCAAGTATGGTAGCAGAGATAATTGCACAGCAATTTTGCTAGCTAAGTAATGAAACAAACACGAGTAAATAAACGACCGAAAAACACAAAGATCAAAATTCAAAAAAATTAAGACTATGGAAGTTATGTAAAAATGAAAATTTTCAACGTTTCGAGTGTGACAATAACTTATTACTGTTTTCAATTTATAGTTTTCCTCCATCTCTGAGATTTGGAATGATTTGTACCTTCAATTCTCAACATAATTAAAAATTAACATGTTCATTGATCATTATATGTTATCTCTGAGCAAATTATAGGTATTGTTTTGTTATTCGCTATTCGAATATAGTATCCTCACCAATGTTTAAATTTTCGGATGTTAGTATCTCATACAGATCGTTAGGTTTCTTTTCCTTCGCCACAGCAGATAACTTCTCGATCTTATCGAAGAAAATTTGCCAACTGTCAATCGCATCGATTTCTTTAGACAGCTGAAGAAACTTGAAATCTTCATTTATCAATACATGACCCATGGGATGGCGCAGAATGGGCCATTGATCAAAAATACCAGAGACAGTACGGGATGAAAGGTTCTCAATTTCGTTACGACGAAATTTTGATGTTGCTGTCCAATGGCTTACTACTAATTCCCATGGCGCTTGATTTTTTTGAAGCCATGATATACTATTTTGAGTTTCACTATTCTCTGAAAACCAGAAACAAGTAATGTTTAGCAGGCTGTTACATGACTAGCAGATTGGAGCAATTGTTCTTCGGAAACACAGAATGAAATTGGAATGAAATAGGATTTTCAATTATCTATATTTATCTATCTATCTATCTATAAAGAGTGGATTAGATGACGCTTGCTATACTTTCATAGCTAATTTGTATAAAATACATTGATAACTTGATTTATGAGCAGCGCAGTTTAATCTTTACAGTTCCTTTTCATAATTTTTATCACATCAAAAGTAACCTATTGGCATTGTATTATTTACTCGCCATATCAAGAGACTCGGTAGAGTCTCGCGCCAAGTACAATAAAAAAAAAATATATATCATATAAGGTATCTGTCTATAGTATACGCCGCGCGAGATTCAACGAGTCTATATACCCGAACGGGAGCAAACCAGTGGGGTGGGGAGACAGTATATTCCTAATTTCTTCTTCTTCGCGATATCCCGGAGATTGAAATAATTATCTCAGAATGTAGGCACGGACAGCCCTTTATTTAAGACCAACTTCAATTGAATCAGTGATAGGAAAGCTGCGGTATGATTAACTTAAGTTTCTGAGTACCCGTTTCGTCTGAAAAATATTTCGTCGTCTCCTTCAGACCAAATAATCCTTAAACCTATGTGTATAAAAGATGAAATTAATGTACCTTCGATTTCCATATCGTTGGGTTCACTGTTTACAGTACTGGACTCAGAATCAGATAAGCTCCACCCTGTCAATCGTTTGTACTGCTGTTTCTTGTTACGAAATTTATCAACCAGTTTTCCTCTAGATGTGATTGACTTTTTTGATCGAGACTTTCGTTTTTCTACTGCTGGGACATAATAGGTACCTAGTGCTTCAGTTGGAAACACCTCCACGATTTCCGATGCTAAGTGTTCTAAATCTCTGGCTCTGAACAATTTGCAACTAAGGTACCAGAAAATTATCAGTTAAATTTATATGTCAAATAATTGCAGTAACTAATCTTTTTTCGAATTTATTTACCTATTTGCGTCTTTCAAGATTTCAGAAATCACTATATTTACTATAATGTTTCTACATTTGCGAGATAATATTTTGGTTTTCTGATATGATTTAAGGATGGCACGACCTTCGATCGATCCCTTAAGCATTTGTTTGACATGACAGCGTTTAACTTTCTGTAATGCTGCCGCCCCTGAGTTAGAATCGATATTTTCCAAATCCTCTGAACCTGAGTCAGTTTCTACTAAACTAGCTGTAGTATCTGTATCTTCAGACTCCTGAGATAAATAAAATAAACCTTATAAAAAATAACCAAGTACTTTGATGTCTGTGAATATCATTAAATTTATTTTCTCAGTTTACAAATTTAAACGTTAGATTGGGACAAAACTTACTCCAGTATTTTGTTTGTCATGTGCAATAACATCTGCAAACTGTTCCTTCCATTTGGAAATAAACGTGATTCTGTTGCCGACATGAGGGATTAATTCTTTGATAATATCGAGTGTTAAGCCCTTCATTGAACTTTGAACGATACCATTATCTGCGGCAAAGAGATTGGTTTTATACATCGTTTATCAATGCTGAATTCAAAACAAGGAGCTAGACTGATGCTCCGACAGGGTGGCAACAGTTTGGCTGCAATAGAATTCCAACTTTGCCCACCAAACTAATTCAGTATTAGCTGATTAGTTCTAAAAGTAGCTATGTACAGAATGATTCTGAATTTATGACCAAGATTTTACAAGGTAAATCCATATCAGAACTGGCACCGAACTACACTCAATCATTTTCAGCGAATGTTAATTTTCAATTTTTATTTGTAAAAAAAAAAAAAAAGGTGATGAAATTCATGAGAATAGTATTTTATGTGGCATGCCCGTAAACCAAGTGTTTTTCAGCGACGATAATGATTACAGTCTGAGCTAAAGGCGAGCCGAAGACGGGCCGAAGACAAGCCGAAGGCGAGTTCTGAAATCACTATTCGAGTCAAAAACTGTTTATGGGCGCATCCCATACGATATTTTTTTCAACATAGGCATGAAGTCACTTTGACGCAAGGGGGAAATAACTCGTTGAATTGACGTGTCAATAGCCCCTGAATTAATTCTAATTAACCTGAATTATTGGTAATTACCTGAATTATTGGGAATTAACTGAATTATTTGGAATTAACTAAATTAATGTGATTTGACTGAGAAATAATTGAAATAATAAGAAATAACTGAGAAATAACTGAAATATTGATAATTGACTGAGAATTAACTGAAATAATGAAAAATTAGGTGGGAAATAACTGAATTCATGAGAATCAACTGGGAAATAACTGAATTACCTGAATTAATGAGAATTGACTAAAATAATTCGAATTAACTAAATCAATGAGAATTGACTACGAATTTACTGAAATAATCAAAATTGATTGGGAAATAACTGAATTTGTATCGAACGGATTAATTTGAAATAACAGGAAATATGAGTGATAATTCAACCCAACGAATTATTGTGTCACTCAAATCTCGAGTTATTTCCACCTCGCTTTGACGCCTGTTGAGATTCGCACTTGATACGACGAAGAGTGAGGTTATGGCGCGATCTGTCACGCACTTCAACTGCGCATCGAAACTGCCATATAAAGACTTGATACGGCATTCCTGGAATGAGCCGTATAATGTTGACGGATCGAAAACAGGCGTCAATAAGTGACTCTTCAATGCCGATGCCGAAAAAAAAAATTTATAAATTTTTCTCTTGTTCAAGAGAAAAATAGCTTAGGAAATTCCAATCTCAACTCTTTCAAGGAATGACCCTGTAAAATATTTGTCACGAATTCTGAATTACCGCGTATACCTTCAGAAAAGAAGATATTCGATACACGCAAATGAGAAAAAAAAATAAATAAACAACAGAAAAAAAATTGTCGTCTGACGCTATTTTTTGCCAAGTTTAAGAACAAATGATTCAACCAAATAACTGGCAGCCAGTTGAAGCAATAGTATATTTCGTATCGAGCGCGTAGAATTTTATACCCGCGTGTGATCGCCGTGCACGAGGGTCGGCCAAGGCATCACACAAGGGTATCAAGTATTACGCCCGTAGGCTACTGTCTAAATAGGATATAAGCCAAAACGGTTTGAAAAAAAAAAAGAATTACGCCCGTATTGCGAACGATATTTTTCGATGCAGTTGGCGTTGAATTCGATTTTATCTAAGCAGAAAAAGTTGTAAAATCGGATTGTACGCCCACTGCAACGAAAACAAATTTTCTCAAGGAAGCGATCATTCGCAAGATGAAAAATGAATAAATGAAAAGATAAATATTATTCAGATTCGACATGGTCAGTGTTTGCATGAAATCGTCGACAACTAAACAAATGCAGGTATAATACAATGTCTAACAATGTATCGGAGACTCAACTTCTCGCGAAACACATGCAATTATGTATTTCAATGCTAAATTATTATACATTATCACCCGTATTCATAGACATTTAGTAGCCTACTAACTTCATTTTGTAGTAGTAGTATTTTTTATTGTTACCTATTATGGTGTTACAATATTTTCCTTAAGTCCTAGATAACTTCAAATAATATATATTTTCTTTCCTTAATTAATTCTAATAGTATTGCCAGTTTCTTTGCTCTTAGTGAGCTGACTTAGTTTTCTAACTTCATTTTGTATTGTGTTTGCATTGTTCAATAAAGTTAGTAGCCGATTAAAAAAAAGTTGGTAGGCTACTAAATGTCTATGAATACGGGTGTATACATATATTATAAATTAAGTAACTTACTTGTGAAATGCGGTATAAGATTGCCCAGATCCCATTTTTCTAAAAGTTGTTTGCAGAAGTCGTCGGCCATTATCTTGATATATCACTTTTGCATATATAACTCAGCGTTTGAATCATTTGATACAATTATCGAAGGAAACTGGAATGAATATTAAATTCGAAACCATGTGTGAGAATTATAACTAATTGGCACAGTTTTTCTATTGGCGTAGCGTGGAAGCCGAGTGAGTGCCTAGCGTCCTGCACGTGAGATCTCCAGCGGTGGAATGATCATGCCATGCGGCAGCGGTATGCCGGTCTCAGCCGGTTCTCTAGCCACGGACCGCGTGCATTCGACGGCCAATGAGAATCCGTGCTTCGGCGCCACGTGACCTCGCAACCAATGGAGCCCCAGCCACTCTGACTAGCGAGTTCAAATAAGTTTGTTGTCGCAGCGACCGGCGTGCGTCCCGCGCTGTAAAATTTCATCGGTTATGGGGCTCCGGCGGCCGCGTACCAGTGTAGGAAACGCCAGGCAGCTTTTAGCGCCATCAAAAGTAGGATTCGAATAAATATACACTTGATTCGAATCGCTTTCTGTCGCCTGAAAACTCCCATGATTCACAGTGGACATCTGATATTATCACTAGACTATGGAACGACTAATAGCTGAGGAACTTTCGACTTCAATTTCGACAAGGATTAACCCTATAAAATATTCGTAGCGAATTCTGAATCGCCCTGTTTACCACCCGATCATATCAACCATTCGAACAATATTTTCATAGAATAGAAGAATAGTATACCCTGTCGTTTACAGGCTGGTAGGTGAATGTTAGTATTCCATAGGTATAACAAAATATCGTTCGAATTAAACAGAGATTTGTTCATTCGAAGAAAATATTTAATCGTATCTACCATTTTTGTTTTACGGATGCTAAATATTTATTTGACAGTTTGTGAACGTTTATTCCGTAAATTCAGCGACTTGTTTCTCCTACGATCACTGCAGTCGTTCGCATACATACGTGTGAGAATACATATTTCAGCCTGATATTCCGCATGTATGCATATCTACGTTGCAAGTTCTACTATAGGAAAATTTTTTTACAGGAATGAACAAAATATTTCTAAGTTCAATTGAATAAGTATATGACCTAGTCGTTGACCTTCGACGGAACTATACCTCCGTATGGAAATAAGGTATCGACACGAACAAATACGTTATTTTTTTTTTTTTTTAGTCTTGGATTGTAGTTTCACATAAGAATATATAGAAGAGCATGCAACGTCAGGTAGCTATCAAGTGGAAAAAAATTGGAAAAATCAAAAACGTCGAGGGTCAGAGACTAGGTCAGTTCGCATGAAAAAGCCGATATATTGGAATTATAATTGAAGAAATATCATCGCATATAATCACGAGATTCTATAAATATTATGAAGGATGACACTTTTAATTGTAGATATATAGATCTGTAATATAGATAAATTGCGAATATAATATAAAAGCTTGAGATATTTGAGATACACTTTATGTATTTTCTACATGAATCATTTATATATACAATATATCTCGCTGCATGAGACGGGAATGCGCGCCCACGCGATACAATGTCGCGCTGCTTCGAAATAAAAGGTTGAAATGAGGTTCGACTGAATGATATTGTATATATTTTTACTTTTCATGAAGAAAAGTTGATTTAGTTCGAAAAATGGCTTTTTCTCAACTCAACGAGTCGTTCCGTTTTCGGACCACCAGAATCCACAGAACAGGTTTTTAGAAAAATGTCGGCCTGTCTGTCAATCTGGCCGACGAACTCGCCTAATGATCTGAGAAACGATTCGATTCCGTTCAATTTTGCTGTTCGGCTTTAGGGGAGAAAAAAAAAATGTATTTGCCTTAAACAACCTAAAACTATACTTTGACATGAAAAAATAACCTGCGTGAAGAATGAGCCCTGTCCTCGAAGATTTAGAAGTGCCGCATCGGACTTTTGTCTTTAGATACATTATATATATCGCGTCACTAATGCCATAGGGTCGTAAGCGCCAAAAAATTATTTTTATTGCGGATATGCTCAAACGATGTTATATGGCGTGAAAAATTTTTGCCACCGAAAAAACGATTTTTTTTTTTTTTTTTTTTTTGCGCGTACGACCTTATGGCATTAGTAATGCGATATATATTAGGGTGATTAAAAAAAAAAAAAAAATCATTTTTTCTTCCCAACAGGCTCAAAAGTTTCTTTTGGGTGTAAAAAAATTTCTGTGAAAAAATGGGCCCTTAATATTAATATTAAGATAGTCCTCATCGCATTTTTTTAATTCCCATAAGAATAACATGTGATAAATTATTTTTGCTTCTTCTGATTTTCATAACTAGCAAATGATACGTCACACAAAGAATCTACAGACATATTTGTGTAGAGAATTGAATGAAAAAAAATAATGAAAAATTAATTAATTAATTAATTAATTAAATTAATTAATTACATTAGACTTTGACCTTGAATAACTTTTGAACGAGTGGACTTATTAGAAAATCACTCGAAACTTTTTTGTACAGCGTTTAATTCTCTGCAAAACTGTGTTTGTGGATTCTCTGTGTGACGTATCATTCGCTAGTTATAAAAATTAGAAGAAGCAAGAATAATTTATCACATGTTATCCTCATGGGAATTAAAAAAATGCGATGAGGACTATCTTAATATTGATATTAAGGGCTCATTTTTTCACAGAAATTTTTTTGCACCCAAACCAAACTTTTCAGCCTGTTTGGAAGAAAAAATAATTTTTATTTTTTTGGTCGATAAAAAAAAAAAAATTCCCCGACACCCCCCAAATCGACTCCAAATAAATCAAACCTCATCCTGTAATTTTTTCAGATTTTTATTTTGTCGCTTGACCCTTGACCACAGAGGATGAACTTCTCCATTTGAAATACACAGGGTTTCGCGGTTTTTTCAGTTATTATTCCACTGTGGGTCTAATTATTGATATAAAAATCTGAAATTCTCACAGATTGGTCTACGGAAATGCTTCTCTGTGGAAAAAAATCCCCCCCCCCCCCCCCCCCCCCTGCCCACCAAATTTTGTATGGGTCATCCTATGCCAATGTGATGATTTTTCATTTTCCGATTTCATTGAATGTTGCTCAAGGACATCGGAAAACATATATTTCCAATGTTTTTTCTTTGACTCAAAATGATATTAGGTCGTAGCGAAACTACATTTACTGGAGGCAACCGTGCAATTCGAGAAAAGTCAATTCTCATCAACATCATCATTCGTTCGTCTCAAAATGATGTTGGGTCGTAGCGAAACTACATTTACTCGAGGCAACCGTGCGATTCGGAAGAAGTCAATTTTCATCAATAATATCATTTCTTTGTCTCAAAATGTTATTGGGTCGTAGCAAAACCATATTTACTCGAGGCAACCGTGCGTTTTGTAAAAAGTCAATTTTCATCAACAATATCATTCGTTCATCTCAAAATGATATTGGGTCGTGGCGAAACCACATTTACTCGAGGCAACCGTGCGCTTTGTAAAAAGTCAATTTTTATCAACAATATCATTCGTTTGTCTCAAAACATTATTGGTTCGTAACAAGAGCACATTTATTCATGACAATCACTGACCCTGAACGAATCTAAGTTTCAACTCGATAATTACAACATTCTGAATCTGATCAAATCTCGCTGTTCAGTGAACAACTATTAATAATCATTCTGAACGATCTAAATTTGATTCCTCTAACAACTATGTCTACTTCATTGAACCGAACATTTAGTTCGACCAATCGACACTTTCAAACATGACTAAAATTTCCTTCAAACGAATGACCTCAATTGGAACAAGGAAATTCCACTTGATACTAACGAATATATAGTCAAGTGGACTATATCTGTCAAAAATTTGATTTCTTTGTTCTAACCTCTCGGAATTTGTTACATTAACTATGGTCTTCTTAATCAGACAAGGTGATGCTTGAAGCAACTGACTTTTCGTCAACTAAATCAGCGTGTTTGCTTCAACAACTTTTTTCCCTCAGTGTGGAGCCTTCAAAACAATTATATTTTTCTGGGTGTGATTACAATGAGCGTACTTCAGATGGGCGAATTATATTTTAGTGCATGTTTATTGGACTCAAAGTGAACCCTACAGAAAATATAGATGAACAAAATCTTGATAAATATAGAAATCCGAAGCTATTGAAGCAACGCAGGTTTTTTCTGGATTCGTAGCTGGCCCGCATGATAACTCAAGAGCCAAGGCACTTAGAGAGCTGAAATTTTCACGAAATTTTTATGATACCTGTGTGCATGGTGTGAACCAGTCTCATTAATTTACAAAAAAAGATGTCAAAAATATTCGAAAAAAACGAAATTTTTTCGAATTTATTCAAAAAAAATCCTGTTCTTCGTTTATAAAATCCCTCACAGAATTTTGCCGTTGGCGCGACTGGTTCACACTGTGCACAAAGGTATTGTGAAGATCTCGTGAAAGTTTCAGCTTCCTCAGTGCCTTGGTTCTTGAGTTATCATGCGAGCCAGCTACGAATCTGCGAAAAAACCTGTGCTGATTCAATTTCTATATTTATCAATATTTTTTCATTCATATTTTTTTAGAGGTTCATTTTGAGTCTAATAAACATGTGCTCAAATATAATTTGCCTCCCTCGAATACGCTCATTGTAATCTCACCCAGGAAAACATGATTGTTCTAAAGGCTCCAGCAGTCCTATACCCCCTTAAAGGCGATGAAAGACACTTTCCGATAAAATTTTTCAACTTTTCGAAAAATATTATTTTCTTATTTTTATGAGCAATTAAAATGTTTATCGATTTTTTTCGTAAACTTGAGTCATTTTTTAAATTTTCAAAAAAACATGATAGCATTCCTTATTCAATTCTGAGGATGGTGATTTTTTGAAATTCATGGAGCGATTTTTCTAAGTATTTTTTTTGCAATTATTTGTCCGGCGCTGCGTCGGGCTGCCGCGCCGCGCGCCTTGCTACTACCGCGTCATTCCATACATGGGAAGCCGCGCGCCACGCCATTGGTCGAGCCCCGTACGACGCGGTAGTAGCAAGGCGCACGGCGCGGCAACCTGACGCAGCGCCGGACAAATAATTGCAAAAAAAATACTCAGAAAAATCGCTCTATGAATTTCAAAAAATCACCATCCTCAGAATTGAATGAGGAATGCTATCATATTTTTTTGAAAATTTAAAAAATGGCTAAAGTTTGCGAAAAAAATCGATAAACATTTTAATTGCTCATAAAAATAAGAAAATTATATTTTTCGAAAAGTTGAAAAATTTGATCGGAAAGTGTCTTTCATCGCCTTTAAAACGCGTTTTTGAACATCTCTCTACGGTAAAGGGAACCCGAGATATTAGTTGTCAAAGCCACCCGCACGCTACTTTTACAGTAGAATGCGATAATTCATAACTAGCGTAAAAAAAATTTTTTTCACCAACGAAAAAATACGGGTCCACTTTTTTGACGTAGATTTGACGTAGAAAAAGTTTGAGTCGTTTCAAAAAATACGAGGTCAAAAAACACCCAAAATTGGCCGATTTGAGGTGAAATTGCCCATATACAATAATAAAATGTATCCGATGCAATCTCGCTGATTTAAATTAGACCCAACTGGAATTAGGCTTTTTACGAATTAGAAAAAGTTCATGTGAAAATAGGGAGTCAAAATAAAGATCTGAAAAAATGAGAGAATTATTCTTTCCATATTTAGAACTGATTGAAGACCATCCGAGATAAATTTTTTTTTAACGACCACCCTAAGTATACATGTTCATCTCGTAGGTGCTATTGATAACTGTCATGCTCCGCCAAGTGCATGAATACCTGTTTGCCACGAAGGATGACGTTGTATTTTCCTCGGACTGATTCACCACGGAGAACTGGACGCGCTTCGTATCCTCGATAAAATTGGCCGGAGTGCAAGCTTCTGATTTTCAGGAGTTGAAAATATTGACGAATCTTCGACCGTGATTGGGGTAGGTCTGGCTGAATCGCAAACCTGCGGGATGAAAAATATTCTATGTCATGAGTATTCTCTGCGTATATCACTCGGGTTTGTATGTGTACAATACATACATACCCATATACGTGCGTTTTCAACGAGGTTTTGGTGCAATAATTTGTCGTAAACAAACGAAGAAAACCTAACCTAACCAAGGTCATTTACACTACAACTGTATTTTGTCTATGCACTTACCGATTAAATGTTCTGGTTGTATTAGTCTTCTGCACTTCTTGAACGTACTAACAATATTCCGTAACCATTTCCAAGGACTCGGGCTTCTCGCGTGTCTTTATCACTGACAGCTGACTATTTCGATCGGTGTGCCGGGTAGATCACGCACCGTCCAACCACGTGACTGAATTCGTCCGACGAGTCGACGTCATTCCATTGAGTTAACGTGGTGAACGATACTGATAATCATGCCCGCCGAGAAAATTGACAATAAAAAAAGTAAAATCGGTATTCACGCTCTATTTTCGCATGAAACTAACATGTTTTTCGACGTATGACCGAATCCATCTCAGTTCGGGCAGGCTGGAAATCATAACGTCACAGAATCGATCGAAAGTGGGATATATTGTTTTCTGAGGTGAAAAAAGAAGACCCGTATTTTTGCGTTTGACTGAAAAAAAAATTCCCACGAAATTGTAGCCGTTCGAATATTTACGCACCCGCTACAGATGTTCTAGTAAAACGGACGAATTTTTTCTTCAAGTCGCTATATCTTCGGAACCGATTGACATAATTGCAAGTCCCTGGTCTCATTTTGTGAGGTTTTTGGCATTCCTTCGAAGCCCGTGAAGAAACTGCAAGATTTTAAAAAATTGGCAATATGGCGTCTTTTTCTCGAAAATTCGAGAAAACTGATTTTCTCAGGACTCCATTTTTTTTTTCTTTCGCATTACACTCAATATGCGGAGTGATATGCCTCATATATCCCATGAGTTTCATTGATGCTATGACACTCCATCATATGAAAAAAAATCATAAATCTAGCTTACGTCTAAGCGAGTTCTCGGAAAGTCGACCGAAGGGGGTAGAATTTTTGCGGGACAACAACGCCCCACCTTCATGCACTTATTATAAAAGATATCGTGCGTTACTATGGCCAACAGTTGTCCCTAGTAACGCAATAAACTATTTCACTTTGGCTCACCAAATTCTCATTGAAAATGGTCTTCCCAAGTGGAAAAGATTTTTCTCAAGTGCGTACGAAATGTCCCGATTTCGAAAAACGTCATAAAAGAACAATATATAGTGGCATCGATAACAAATTCGTTCAATTAGCTGACTTAGCTGTATTATTACAACGTTGCTTCCCAGATGAAATCATTGAACCGAAAGATGGTGTTTGTAAAAATTGTTATCGATTGCTTAGATCTAGATTCAGCGTTCCTTCAAACAAAGCATTGTCAAGCGATGATGAAGAAACGAGTGCTGTTAGTTCTCAGTGCAGCGTAACAAGTTTCGAAAGTGATGAAGCGTTCCAACCAATCTCGCCTGTGATAACTGCCGAAGTGAATAAAGATATCGAATCAAAATTAGAGGTGAATATTTCACCGTTGCGGATTCCGTCGGCCGTAAAACAACATTTACGAGAGAAATGCGTCTGCAGAAAACGCACACAAATTGTAGAGTCGGTTTTCGATGCAACCTCAAGTAAATTGAACAAATTATACAACGTCCAAGTACCCATAGAAGACTACTTTTGTGAACAAACGTGTAACCAGTGTGAGCATTGGATTACCAGGTTTAGATCAGCCTTTGCAAATTGTACATCTATATCGGAGAAGATCCGCCTGTTGAGTATAATTCCTGAGGAATATTCAAGAGCAGACGCCCTGTTGGAAGTTCCTGGCACAACAAAATATATGATTGACCAAGCAAGAAAAATAATTACCGCGAAAGGTGTGTATCACGCCCCAGATCCGTACAGTGGCCACCCGTCGAATGACGAGATAATGGAACTGGTACAGGAATATTATCTAAATGATGACTTGGACTGCTCCAGACAAAGCCCAAATAAAAGTGACGTTATAACTGTATCGGTAAAAGGTAAAAAGGTCAAGAAAGTGAAACGCTATTTGACACGTAGCATTAAAGAAATTTTTCACTTTTTCCACGAACGACACCCGGATGTTAAAATTGGGAAATCTAAATTTTACACTCTACGGCCAAAATGGGTGATGATTGATCCTGCACGGGAAATATGTGTCTGTATCTATTGTGCGAATTTCGAACTGTGTCTCATTGCCGTGAAGAACATTAGAAGAGATAGTCATTCAAATATGGCAAACATCGGTTCCGAAATGTTGTCTGCGGTAATGTGTTCTCCACCAACCGAAGACTGTGTTTTACAGGAATGTAAAAACTGTCCAGGTGTTAAAGGCATCACAGTTGAGTCTCTCTGGCTTCAAGACGATGAAGAGGATGAAGAGATTACTTTCGCCACATGGAATAATGCTGATTTAGAAGAAAGAACCACCAAAATCAAGGTTTTTCTAACTGAGTTAGCAGGATAGACATTGAAAGCAAACATTCACCTCCGAATTAAAGATATTCAAAGAACCGAAATTCGAGAAGAGAAGGTCAGAGTAAAATCCAATCCACGTCACTTAGTATTACACAGTGATTTCGCAGAGAACTGGGAAGTAATAATGAAAGACGAAATTCAAAGTTATCACTGGAAAAATCAGCAAGTATCAATATTTACAGCAGTTTGCTATCGTGTTGACGAAACAATCAGCTTCGCTGTCGTTAGCGATGACACAAAGCATGATTCTGCACACGCGCTACTGGCAATGAAACGCATAATTGAGACACTGGAAGCAGCACCAAATTCTAAACCAATAGAGCAAGTTACAATAATAACAGATGGAGCAGCGAGTCAGTTCAAAAATCGCTTCCAGCTTCACGAAATTATAATATCCACCATCAGGAAAAAATGGATTTTTTCAGCAACGGTACACGGTAAAGGTGCATGTGATGGTGTTGGTGGTATTTTAAAACATTTTGCAACTGCACACAATCTGAAAAGTGCCCACATAGACTGTATAAACAATGCAGTGACCTTCGTTAGGCATGTGAAAAAGTACACAACTGCCATCAATTTATTGCTGATTACAACCGAAGATTTAGCCACATTTCGAGTGATGAAGGTAAAAGATTGGACCGACGTTAAGTCTGTGAAGGGCATACAAAAATGTCACATGTGGAACGTAGAAATAGGTGAAAATTCCGAGAACCGGTGTCACGTATTCAGAACATCGAAGCATCCAGGGGTGGAGGTGTAGGAGAAAGACTTTCGAACTGCCTTTTGATCAGAAATTGTTAGGTAAGAAATGACTCGTGTACCTACTGGAATAAATTCTTGATCACAAAGTTTTTCTATGTTTTGCGCTAGACCAGTGCCGAACTTAGCCTAAGGCTGAGTAGGCTCCAGCCTACAGGCCCGCACCAAGTTATATTAATTCAGGTTTCAAGTAGAAATCTATCATTTACAACCATAATATCGATCATAGAGAGATCACTAAACATTTTTCTTTCTAAAGCTAAAAAAAGAAGAGTCCCAATTTAGACCCATCATTACTTTTAAGATGATTAAAAAAACTTCGTAATTTGATTTTAATAATCGATATATTCTTATTATATTAAATAATCGTTCAAAAAAATTATTCTACAATCTACATATTCATTTCCAATTTTTCCTGCCCACTAGTAGGCCCCCATCATTTTACTGCCTACAAGCCCCCACCAGTCATAGTTCGGCACTGCGCTAGACCCTTCGGTAGTCTGACTGAATAGGAATATGGCTTAGCATTCCTAAATCGTACGTCGTTCGATTATCTATTCCTCCAGCAGTCCAGCTATAGCGGAACAAGTTTCTAGTATATTTTTTACTGGATCAGAAGCTCACAGTGATCTGTAATAATATGAAAACATGAGGAGTAGTACAGGAATTGCAAAATTTCATAAGAACGGAGGAATTTGGTTTTTTCATATGAAGGAGTGTTGTAGCATCGATGAAACTTATAGGATATATGAGGCATATCACCACGCATATTGTGTGTAACACGAAAGAAAAAAACAAAATGGAGTCCTGAGAAAATCAGTTTTCTCGAATTTTCGAGAAAAAGACGCCATATTGCCAATTTTTGTAAATCTTTCAGTTTCTTCATGGGCTTTGAAGGAATGCCAAGAACCTCACAAAATGAGACCAGGGACTTGCAATTATGTCAATCGGTTCCGAAGATATAGCGGTTTGAAGAAAAAATTCGTTCGCCTCACCACAACATCCGTAGCAGACGCCAAAATATTCGAACGGCCACAATTTCGTCAGAATTTTTTTTCAGCCAACCGACAAAATACGGGTCTTTTTATTTACCTCCGAAAACAGCATATTTCAGTTTCGTTAGGTTTCAAATTTATGAACAATCCATTTTGGCCTTGCCTGCCCGATTTGAAATGGATCCGGTCGTATGAGTTCGGAATTGAAATAGAAGTTGCGCTAAGCATCTCTTTTTTGCAGTTTCGACGCCTGGGCTCGGCTAATAATCGATATGTTTTTCCCCCCAGCCCCTTTTTCGGCGAAAAGGAGGTGGGCGGAGGTGGGCGGAGGTGGGCGGAGGTGGGCGACTAAGGATGGGCCTTAAGAGTTTAAACGGAACACTAAATTTTAGATTTATCATGTTTAATTGAATTTGTTAACGGGTGCTAAGTCCTTTATACTACCACTTTAATTATGCGAAAGAAAAGATTAAGTATAACTCTTGGCTTGATTATTGCACACGGGTCCTTGCGACCACGCACTTCGCGACTTGACAAAAGAAAGACGCTAGTTCAAGTTCAAAGACGATGAGGTTCCCGCGGTCGCAACAATGTATGTATTATTGCGCGCGTAGCTTAGCCAATTAGGGCCTTGCTTAGTGGCCAATTGTCGCCTGATTGGTTTGAGGTACTACTTGCAGTTGAGCGTACGAGTGGGGCCCTGGTGACGTTACGCGGTCCCATGCTATTCCATGCCTCACCTATAGTTTACTCACACTAGCTCAGTTTGAATATATTCAAACTGTATTGATAATTAAATCTTATACTAAAAATATTACGCTTTCGATTGCTCTTTAAATTTTGATAATCCCTGATTTGATATCTTATTAATCTAATTATTATCTAGCTTAATTGTCCTGTTTCTTTCAGAAATTAGAGAAAGAGAGCAAATTACATCTACGTACACTAGTTGAGTAGTGTGGAATTGAAGGGTCAGCAATACTGGGGTTCCAGTCTTGCTTCGCCGTTATCTACACCTACGTGACTTATAGCCGTTTCAAGAAGGGATAAATATTCGTTACATTGAAATATCATATTTCATTATGGTTTGCTTTTGCGCTCTTAATCACGTTCGATAATAAAAAGAGTAACTATTGCGTTCAAAAGGAATGAAGTTGAAAGCAAAGAATATTTATTTGATTTTGAAAGATGGTCCAGAATGAATTAATGAAAAAGAATTTTAGGGTTTCGATGATATCAAAAGTTACCCACGTAACACTTTCATTATTTTCATTGTTTTGCGACAGATATAGGGAAATAAAAGATACAATAAGAACAAATAGCGAGAGTCTCTCCTAGTTGCAATAAACGCATTTTGCCCGCCTTCGTGTTCGTTCGCACCAGCCGACGCTAGGAGACATGGAAACACGTGCGCTTCAAAGATCAGTCAGAGCTTGTAGTGAAAGATGATAATCAAAAAATAATTGGATACTAAGTTTCCGAACACAGCGTGTGCTAATATGTTAGTTCACCTCATTATTATTCGTACTGAATTTATTTCTAGTGTCTACGCGTGTGATAGTGTTCATTCCGCCAGATCTCACGCTAACCTCAAAATTTTTTTGCGCGCATGTGCTTTTTACTCATTGCAAGTAGAGTTATGAGCACCGTGCTGGTATGTATTGTGACGTTGCAGATTAGCTGCCGTCACTAAGGTTCCGAAAATCACACATTTTATTAGCTATATCGCGAGAGAGAGTTTTTACCGCCGTCTAGACCCACGGGATACAAGTGACACACCTAGAATAAGCAATAGAGCTAGACTAATTTGAAGTGTTTTTCTGTTAATGTACCGCGAGAGAGAGAGAGAAAGAAGATAAAGAAGACGACGATCCTGAACTTCCGCTACTAGAACTTCCGCCACTAGAACTGGTGTTAAAGAGACGGCCACGCAGTATGCAATCCAGTAATCGTGCTAGGACAGTACCGAATCAACCGGAGGGAAGACTGTGGACCTTGGTCCAATATCGCTAGGCGGTGAATAGGGATGTGATGCAGTCTCCTGCCAGCAGATGAATCTTACCACCCAGCATCTGGTTGTTGCCTTGCACAACCAGCTACATCATCCGCTCCAGCTGCCATCACCGACGTCACGCAGAGTCCGGCATAAGGACCAGTGACGTAACGTTATCGCTACCGGACGTAAAACGCGAGAGTGGACAAGTATAGTGTCCCGCGTTCTCTGGCTAGATCGGAAGAGGTGGAGATCCAGTTGTAACACCTAGGTCTGCCAGAAGTTTGCAGCGTCATCTACAGAAGAGATCGCACCTGTGAAGTGCATCCCATGTGGTTGGTATCGCTGTTACGGTATCGCTTCGTAAGAACCAAGGTCGCAGCTTCCCGAAGATCCTCTTGCCACCGAAGTTCAGCAGAACGGCTGATCTAACGCAACGAAGTTCTGAAACCTAACGCCTAACGTCAGGCAACAAGTTGACGCCTTGGGCCGAGCAGCTGACGAACTGCTCGTTCATGGAACCTTTTTCGCAGGGCCAATCAGCTCATTAGCTGGTCCTGATAGGCTCTTGATTTTCAAAATCAGAAAGGATCGTCGAGACGTACCGAGGTATCGCTTAGCCTCATCACTTCTACGTTTCGCTCGGTCTAAACTAGACGTTCCAAAACTCCTCTCTCGCCTAGTCTCGCCAATTGTCTCATATAGTTAAAAATTTAGTTAAAGTTGTAAAGTTAAGTTGTGTGTGCTTCAAAGCAGTTCAGCTAAAGGTAAGGTCTTTATAATCTATAAACTGCTAGTAAAGCCACAAAAGAAAAACTAGATCTGAATTTCTATTGGTTCATTTATCGTAGATTTTCTTGTACCGCGTGCCGCCTACGGGCCACGTAGTCGCCTATTATTGTATTTACAGAAATTCAGTGAAAGCACTTTATAATTGGCTGTAGTAATTAAGAATATCTTTTGGCTTGATAATTTTCCGCTTATTAGTCTGATTTCTTTGCTATCTTTGCTTTTGATTTGTTAAGATTATTTGAGGGCTTGTTCTTGCTTCAATTCTCGCTTTGAGAATATCTAACGCTTTGATTTATTTGCTATCTCTGATTTAGTAATTTATTAGTAATTAATTAGTATAATATCGCAATTCCAACTCCCCGAGGTTGGCTGAACGTAGTTAGTCATAGTTTTAAGTTGTTTCTTCATTAATTTGATTTATTATTTTATCATTCTGTCTGATTTCTATTATTCTGTTATTCTATCTGATTTCTCTGATTCTATGTGGTATATCTGATTTATGCGATTTACTTGTGCTATCTAATATTCCCACTTTCGCTATATTACATTATAATAAGATTACTACCGCTAGGTAGTATCTTTGATCTGATATCTTGATTATTCTAGTGTAAATCTGTTATTAATTTAGCTTATCGCATCTCTTAGCTTTTCTGAAATTATTTATTGAGCCAATATATCGTCTAATAATTAATTAATAACGCTAGTGTGCCGCATTATAAAAGTTGATATTGAGTATCGTATCGCTCGGTGATACGTAGTCTGGAAAGTAGTATAGCTTGCATTATATCGCTTCTACGGCACAGCTAGATAACCGGCGTGTTTACGTTCTTTTGTACCGCTGCGTCGCGGTAAGGCTCAATAAGATAATATTCATTCTTTTGTTAAATTCAGTATTTTTCTAAGCATTATTCCAATTGTTATTTTCTCGCATTATTCGGAACTATTATTTGATAACTAACTCTGAGCAATTCTATATTTCCGATTATAGTCGAATCTTTGGTTATCGCTAATCAATTTGTTATCGCTAAATCTGTACCACATTTAAATAACGAACAATATACGAAATCGCAGATTTCACTGAAGGAATTTATATCTGGTATTTTATATTTTATTTAATTAGTCAAAAAGGTGAATCCACCCACTCTACCACTACCTTGGCAAATCTGAGCTAACCTAGCTTTAAGGCCGTCGTTCCGGCAATTTATTAGTTTGTTGAATATCGCTATAATTGATTTAATCTCTGTGAAAACGACGCTTACGTGTCTGGCGCCCAACACTCTCTTAGTTTTTATTAATTAGTAATTTATCGAAGGAACGCCGTAGGGTGCGGAGTTGCACTCTGAAACTCCGTTACAGTATACAACGAAAGACAGAAGTAAACATTTTCCTTCTATCATTCCGCCAGATCCCGACCTGTCAGTAACTCATATTTACGAATTGATCCCTTACTAACTTTGACTCAACTCTTTTGCTATTCAGCTTGACTAAGTGTTTGTGAAACTAGAAAATAGACACAGTGCATTAGCTATAATTACTCATTAAATTTTACTATTTTAATTTGCTCTGAGTAATAATTCAGTGAATTCAGATATCACTCATATCAACCGCTCTGCACAAGAGCGAGGGGAACAACCAAGGTTTTGCTTGTCATACCGATGGGGTTTCCAAACAGGGATTTTCTTTGTGTTTATTAATCATGTCTAATCATAAGTTAGAAATATCATTGTGAACCGGTTTCACTCTTATGAGCCGCTCTGCCCAAGAGCGAGAATAAGTCTCTCCAGCGGAGAACCACTCGACTGATGGTCGATAGAATCCAAACGGATTCAGATTATTGATTCATAGAACATATATCTAGTAATAGAACCTGCATACATTAACGTTTTTCTTTCAGTTTCTCCAATGGAGAGCGACTCGATTCATTGTCGATAGAATCCAAACGGATTTAGATTATTGATTTATAGAATATATATCTAGTCGTAGAAACTGCAGAAAAGAATATTTTTCTTCCAGTCTCTCCTAAGGAGAGCGACTCGACTGATTGTCAAAGGAATCCTAACGGATTAGATACATTATGGTGAATTAGTTTTCACGCATATCTATCGCTCTGCACAAGAGCGAGGAAAAAAACCAAAGTTTGCTTGTCATACCGATGCGGTTTTCAAACAAGGATTTTCTCTGAATTTATCATGTCTAACCTGTAGGTTAGAAATATCATGGTTGATTAGTTCCAACTTTTATCAATAGCTCTGCACCCGAGCGAGAATAAGCCTTTTTCGCTGCTTGACACTGCGACGTTTGTCCAACACAGTGTTGGTACACGTGATGTACCTAAATAATTCTCGATTTGTTCGGGTTATTATTCAGTGCAATTATTTGCAATATTCCTTGCAGTGTTTATAGACACTGCCGCGAAATAATCGCGAGCATTAGTGTACGTTGTGAAGTGGATTTTACTCAGACCTCGGATCTGGACCGGATAGCCAGCCTCCGAGATCAATCCACTCGACAATTGGCCAAAAGAAAACAAAGAAATAGCAAACGTTGGGCGCCAGGCGGATAACCGCCGATTTCAAAAATCTAAACAAAATAATAACCGTCGGCTAGCTACAGTACCGCGGAGAGGGGTCGGGATTAAGTGAAGGATTAGCAGGGCGTTGACTAACGACTCGTAAATTTGAATTTAACAAAGAAAAATAGAATTTATTCAATAAAAATAGTATAAAAAAATAACAGTAGAAATAATAAATTGAGCAATCGGGGATACTTCCCCTCGCATATAGGACGGCCACAGGTCGTGCACAGGCGACCTGGCCACGTTTGACGAGTTTTACAATAATTAATAAACTACTATCTTCCACGTGGGAGAGCGATAACAAAACAAAATAATGCAAAAATAAGTAACTCGACAAACTCGGTCCTCGTAGAACAAAAATTACAAATTACAGACTGGAATATGCCCGCAAGGCACAACAACTAATCCACAAAATTATTACTTAAAATTAACTTAAACTAACTCTGCCTCCGTAGGCGAAACGAAAAGACTAAATAAAATTCAGAGTGTAATGACGATCTGAAGCTCTCCGTGAGAGAAAGAGAGCGCGACCGTAACGGATCAAGACTATCTTTCTCGCACTTACGTGCGAAGCTCATAACTCTACAAAAGCACTATCACGCGATACAAAACTCAAAAATCTTACTGAAAAAAATCAAAATTCGAAACTCTATTCTTGCGTGAGACACTGGTGACGGCCTACCGACTCGGAGGTCGTCTTAATTCGATTTCCAAAAATCTCTAAAAGCCTCGTGGCTCGGAAAATAAGGCAAGATGGCTGATGGCCGTTTGCCGAATTCAAATTAGTATGAGTCAAATTGGCTAACGCTTACCGTTGTCCAGCCAAAATACAAAGCCTCGTGGCGTGTCGACGACGAGCCCTCGGATGCACTGAACTCGTACTCAACAAAGACTCGAACGCTTTCCCGCAGGAAATTCACGCAAAATTCAGCCTCGTGGCTACTACGGACGAATGCAATTTCTACAATGAGAGCAAGCACCAGAGCTCGGCGCTCTATCTGCGAGACAGGCCTACGGCAGAGTGATTAGACGGCATGGCGCCGGTATTTAGTACCCTCATTAGGAGATGGATTATCGATTTCGTAAATCTACCGCGAGATCCTTAAATATGGCGACCTGTCGTCGCTACGCGCGCAATTCGAAGTTCGCCACGATGTTCGAAGCTCGCTTAATCGGAGGACCACGGACTGCAGATTCTTCTTGGTGGTGGGAATCTCTTCCACCACCGATGTCCCACGTTGCAGAATGCCCTTGGCACTCCCCCGTGTCCTCTCGTACAATAGTTGGAGGTAGCATGGCCACTACTATCCTCCGGAGCTTTTAGGTGGCGTTCGTCGAGTAGGATCCGAACAGTCGATTTTTGGCGTCGTGCGTTCGTCTGGTCATGTCTCAGTTGTAGTTGTTAGCCGTCGGCTGGTTCTCATCTCAGACATGTTAGAGAAGAGGTGAAAGAAAAACGAAAAGAATAAGAACTAAATTCCACAGTCTTAGATCGGTCACGGTCGCCTCTCGGAGAGTTTATAGCCTCGGGGCTAACCTAAATGCATTCATGCTTCTGTCATGCATCCACCCTTCGTAACTATGGTCGTCTAAGGGTCCGGGAGTCACTTGTAACACGCGTTGCAAAATGCAATGTTACAACGTATATACTGACGTAGCGAGCATCGGAAGATGCGCGCTGCGCCATCTAGCGGTAGGCAGAGGTACCAAACGTTAGGTGTCTGCGCCATCTAGCGGTGGGCAAAGGTACTAACGTTTGGTAATCTGCCTTACCGCGGTGAAAGGCACCCGGCCGTGGCCTTGAAACGTTTCACTTCACCTTAAGAGGTACGCAAATTGAGTCATGTGAAGATCGGTCAACCACGCGCCTGATGTAATTATGAGTGCTATTCCATCGTGGGGTCAGAGTCGGGTAAGAGTTAGTTCAGTCCGCGCACTCTAGCGGTGGAAACGGGCGGGATCATAGAAACGTGCGTCCGCTTCCATCGAGAGTCAGAGTTGGGTTTGAGTTGGTTTTGTCCGCGTGCTCTATCGGTGGAAACACATTCACCCGTATTCATAGTCAATTTTAGTAGCTTATTAGCTCTCTTTTAATCGGCTACTAACTTCATAATGCATTGTATAACAATGCATAATGAAGTTAGTAGCTGACTAAAAACGAGTTAGTAGGCTACGAAAATTGATTATGAATACGGGTGATTGTGTTTACCCAAACTCTACCCAATTAAAATTCGGGGTCGGGTCGGAATAGACTTAGGTTAAATTCAGTACTGCCAACTCGACAACTTCGTATACGCGGCAAATAATAAAACTGCAAGTTTTGAATGTGACAGTGGCACATGGCAGCCGCAGACGAAGGAATAAGGATAAACAGAAGAAAAATAAGTTTCCAAACATCAATACATTTGATCATCAGAAGAACAAAACAATGGAAATAAATATCGACGAAAGTTTTCCCGAAGATAGTAAAAGGAAGTCATGGTCCGCCACAGAAACCGAGTGCTTTTTATTAATTATGAAAGATCTGAACGTCATCCGTTTGATGGATGGGAAGAAATTCCGAACTTCGGATATTTTCCGAAAAGTGGAGGAGCTTTTTAAGGTAAAAGGGTACGACAGGACGGCAACACAACTTGCGGACAAATTCAGACCGATGAAAAGTATGTAAATTACCAAGCAATACTCTGAGTATGGCCTTAGGAATAAGTCTATTTGTTAATGTAAGTTCATACCATAAACTTTATGATTATAGGCAATCGTCGGCGTATGTAGCAAAGCTGAACCCCAAGTTTTCTTCGTGGTTGAAGCCTTCACATTTCACATTTTTATACTGGTTATTTTACAGAACGGTTCATAGCAGCGAGAAGAGGAATGTGCAGAAGCGGGGCAGGAACAGCAGCAAAAAAACAATGTGCGGTTTACGACGAACTTGACGATATATTCAGTTATCGACCAACTGTGAATCAAACCGGCGTAGATTCAACTGTATTGCCTCCGGTTTTGGGTACGTTTTATTAACATCTAAGATTCTTGTTTCTCATATATATTCAATGTTCTGGTATCCTGTTAAAAATAAATGGATCCCCCAACAAAAGTTATTATTGATCGATAATGTGTTTGTGTTTAGATGAGAACAGTTCTGGTTACTGTGCCAGCGATAATGAAGTTTCGAGTTTGATGTCGAAACAATAGAGTATACCAAAGAACAGAAAATCCATCTAACCACTTGTAGGTTGTTCTAACTGGCCAGCAACACCTTTTACGTCCGAAAAGAGTCCAATTCCACCCGCGTCGCCAAACGTCAGATATTTTTCAGACCATAATAACGATGATATGAGCTCCAGATCCACCTCCAGATCTTCATCCTGCCCTTCTAATGCCCGTGATGGGCGATATACTTATTCTGCCAAAAAGCAGAAAACCGGAATAACAAAACGAGAAACCTCACGATCTGGTCTTAAGAATTTTATCGATGCCTTCGCAGAGAAAATGATAAAATCACAAAACGATATGCTGGAAAAGATGCTTGTGGAGCAACGTCAACCCGATCAAAACATGATGACGCTATATAATAATATTTTTACGCAACAGACGCAGATGCTACCGCGGATCTCCGTGGCTTGGGTCAGAGTGTACCGACCAACTTTGTACGAATTCCAGATTATGTCTCGCCCTTAGTACCTCCAACATCTGTCATCTTTCCTAACACTACGCTACATGACATGTACCCAGTGCAATCAAACAATGCATCTAGTGATCTGCCTGAAATGACACAGGCTCACCGAGAGTCTGTTCCCCCCCAAAGTCCAGTCACGGTATTCACAACTACCCCATCTGTCAATTCCATCCGACCTAAAGTCCTATTACAAAAGTCACTGATAAAAACGACCATTGTTATAGGTGAAAAAATAGTGGATCAACAACCCCCACCGATCGCTACAACACAATCGTTCACCTCTGGCAATTATTCACGTAGCGTACCATCAAGTGGTGAACCAGTACAGCTGATATGTGGCAGCGACGATGAGGATTCAGATTTGAACTTTGAAGATATAGAATTTTTAGATCAGGATTAACTGAAATTTAATGCATCAGAAGACTGAATAAGTTACAATAAGTCATAATCATAGTTTCCTACCTTCCGACTTTCCGTGTCAGCTACTTTTAACGATATTACATTCTAAGATTGCTATTCATGCCATGTTTCACAAGTAAGTGTTTAAGATTCTTATTTAGTTTAGTATAAAGATATTGCTATCGATACCAAAATAGTCATAGCAGTACAAAAATTAATATTAAAATTAAGTAAAGCATTTTCACAATATTGATATTATCATTTAAGATAAATATATATTTCACGTTTTTCAAGAATCTGTTACATCTGTTCGATATTTTTGATAAAATTTATAATACATTGTTTATGAAACCATTGTGAATTGATTTGTGTTATTTCACAACCTAAAAACTCTCGAAACCTGTTTTTCGGATTCACAATATAACAAGAATGACCTGTGCAAGGGAAATTGTGCAACGTGATTCATCAGCACGTCTCTAATGCTTGCCGCGTTTAAGTTATCATATTCGCAAAATCTTGTATCATCAGGTTGCGGAAAAAGTACATTCGCTTCTTCAATGTCTTGCATCCACGCATATCTGAATTCCTGTTTGTTGAACTCGACTATATTGTGGAGGGTACAGCAGGCAGCCACAATATGCAGTACAAAACTGTGATGCACGTCAATCCTTTTCAGGAGCCGACGCCAGCGTGCTTTTAAACGTCCAAACGCAAGTTCCACATCCGCACGAGCAGTGTTTAAATGAACATTGAACGATTCTTCTTCGGGTGTTAAACGTCTACTCCTGGTATATCCTTTCAATAGCCATAGAAGCAAAGGATAGGCGGGATAAATGAAATGAGCTTTTTTTATTTGCTTTGAAAATACAAGTGTGGCTTTATTTACACTAGTAACGACTTTGGAACTGTGAACAGTTCCATATTTTACACTGTAAATGAATAGACATTGTAGAGGCGTAAAATAGTAGCCAAGATATCTCACCTATGGTATTAAATTTTTGTAATGCTGAAGCAACCTAGACGGTCTGAAAACTGCTGCGTCGTAAGATGAGCCAGGACCTTGACAGTTTATATTCCTGGACCTGAAGAATAATCGTTTGAAACATTATCTATGAGATTTATTCGTACTAGGCTTATACTATGTTTCTTAGTAATACCTCAGTGTATTATCAACCACCGCTTGTAGAACCATTGACGGCCAGCCTTTTCGATTCACATAATCTCTGTAACCGTCTGTAGGCGGTAATATGGGTATATGGGTACCATCAATGGCCCTAATAATTTGAGGGATTTGTGTGCGTTCTTTGTATACCGCAGAAATCATACTGCACTCGAATTCCGTAGGCATTTTAATCCACTCCGGTTCAAGTACTTCGTTTATAGCCTCGACTACTTTGTGGACACAACGCCACACCGATGTCTTGTGCACTCCGAATACGTTGCCAACAAATCTGTATTCGCAACAGCTTGCAAGATAATATATAGTGATAGCAACTGCCTTTTGCACAGAAATCGGCTCTCTGACTACTTAGAATGGCTTGTTTCCTCGTAAACTATCTTGTAGCATCTCACAAATATCATCGAATACAGATCTCTTCATCCCGAAACCTTCAAGCCAGTCTTCATCAAAGTATTCTATTAGAACTATACGTTCCCAGAAGTCTGAGCTTCTGACTTTGGTCCAAAACCTGGGACACTTCTTAGACTCTGCATAGCAAGTACTCCGGCAAAGGCTATCGAATGGGTATTGATTATATTAAATAGAGTATTCAGCAATTTCCGCGCTGCTTTTCGACGATGCTCTTTGAAAATTTCAAATAACTCATGCATATTACTGAAATACTGATTAATTAGGAGCACTGCTTTTGGATCCATGCTCGTTTTGTTTAACGGCGCGTTTATGTCTTGTGACGTGCAGAGCCGACGGTGGGGGTTTACTCCGTCACGGTTGCAAGACCAGCAAAGATTCTGGCACCTACGATTTTACTTACAGTTGGGCGCCAGGTACCTAGGGGTACCGCGGTATACAAAACAAAAAAACGGTGAGGAACGGGAACGAGACGATACTGAAATAATAATGAATGAAATAATAATAATAATTGAAATAAAAATAAAATAAAGTAATAGTAATAATTGAATTAGATGAAATATATTATAATAAACGAAATAAAAATAAGAGGATTAAATAACACCAACGGTACAACACCGTTGGCTCAGCGTGAGGGAAACATGGGGGCGAAATAATATAGGGTACACTTTTATATTTTATTGGTTTATGAATAAAATCACGAAGAAACCTTTTATTTGGGACGATAATTGATAACAAATAATTAGAATAATTAAACACAAGATAAAACAAATTAAACAATCAAAGCCGATCCCTTGGATCGAAACTAACAAAGGTTAAACAATTCGAATGAAAATAATTCGGAACAGCTGACTGACTATATCACAAACGGAAAGTAGGACAGATAACAATATAGAATATAAGGTAATGTGGAAAAAGATAAGGTAGGATAATTTACATAAAAGGAAGAAAACAAATATCTTCTGGTACGGTAGGAATCAATCTCAATAAAATATTAGTTTATGATAAATAGGTCGGTAACATAGGGGGATCGCGAATCTATAATTTAGGGACTGTTACAATTTAATTTGCGGGTCGCTATCACAGAATCTGCTATAGGAAGTGCATAGCGTTTTTCTATAGGATGTGCAAGGCGTCGAAACTAGATTCAAACAAGTTCGTACAAAGATGGCCAAGGCAACTTTACACGAGGCACGCCATGCAACTACGCCGCAACAAATTAACACAAAGGGACGCGAGAATCTAATACAAATAATAATTCGAAATAATGATACTTATACCAGCTCAAGGTTTTACTAAGGGTTTACCGACTACTTTCAACGAGAAGGGTTTACTGAAAGCGGATTATTTTATATTATCTAATCTACAGCCTGTAGACCGATTTTTCCAGAGATACGTGGCTCAACAAGCCGTCGAGATTACTTGTCGTATTTATTACGAAACTAATTTTCCCACGCGGGGATATATTTTCTGGGAGTTTATCAAATAACATTTATAGGTAATTTAGATTAACAATAAATAATACTTTCAAGGAAAGAGACACGGAAATATTTATCAAACAATTTGAGACAAAGAATTGACGATACGAGAACTATTAATTATACGAGAAATAATGAAGACACGATAAACAAGGTTCAGACGAGAAATAATGACGATACTATGAATAATAAAAATACGGTAAATCATGACGATACGATAAATAGGGACGTTACGATAATTATAGACGGTATTTTCTTAAAAAATCGATCGATAAGGCACAATTATATATCAGGGGAATTCACTAATCAATAACACAATCAATAATCGATAGTTAAGCAAAACTAAAGCACGACAATTCGATTATATGTTAATGGCGTTGTCACGTGAGGGTGCAGCCCGAGCGGATGGAAAATTGATTCACGCAACCAAGAGATAATTTAAATTTTTGACTTACCTTTCAATAAGTCGGTAAATGGGATCTTGCTTTCCTAGCTCTATACAGAGCCGTACGTCTATTTAAATATTCTAATTATGAGGCCAATTACTAGGATGAGGATCAGGTGTATGGAGGGTAAAACTCAAATGAAAATGATTGATTAACTGGTAAAAGCAAACTATATTCTACAAACGATTTCGGAAAATATATGCAAATCAATGGTTAACAAAAATGGGATTAAAAATGAACCTATGATTAGCCGTTGTAAACTATGGTTATTAATGCGTCTAGGAAATGCTATACTGAAGTCGGTTCTCTGTCGTTACAACTCTCTCTCTCTCTCTCTCTATTATGTTCATATAAAGATAACGTACTCTAATAAATAAGAAAATAGTAGCGGTGTGATTCTCTAGGCAAGACTGATTTGTACACGAATGACTTATGTGCAAATCCGCCTTATGATCCCTTTCTGGTGATTTACCTAGTAAGAGAAATTTTGGTATGAAAGACTTATACCAAAATCTATCTTTCGATCACTATTATTTAATGGTAAACAATCGGTAATTAAAATTGAAGACTTAGCGTTGCTGTCTGACTGTACTGAGGTTGGGTCCCGTCGGATAAAATCGGAGCTGTTGGGTGATAAGTACTCCAGTGGGTCTCACCTCGTCGTTAACACGTAGGCAACACTAAACCAGTCACTTATTTTGAATTAAGTTTATGAACTGAAGCTTTTAATCAATAAAATACTCGAAAACTTTAGGTTCGTTTAAAAATGTGAATGAGCGAACTGAATTATTATTCTAACTTGAAAGTATTACCAACTATTGAATATTGAATTCGATTTGAATTAAGTTGTTGAGATTTATAAATGTGTCCATGCACTTCAATTAGCTTTCGCTATTTGATGATTTATTTAACGAGATTAACTAAGTCCTTTAGTATCGTCACTTAGAAGATTTTCGATCACTAACTCGTGCTTGATTGTTAAGCCTCGGGACACGTCCGTGCACTATGCAACTTTTTAGACGAAAGACGAGTTATTCAGTTTAGATGCAGCCACGAGGCCGCTGGTACATTGCATAGGTGTTACTCCGCCGTGGTAATCAGCCAATCAGAGACCTGCGTCTTTCCGCGGATGAGTAAACTGGCCGCTTTACCTAAGATAGTGTTCCGCGGTCCCAACCTCAAGACAGTCTGTTAGTAATAACATTTAAATTTTCATGCTCTCTAAATCTTAACAATTTTCCTCACACATCCTTCCATACGTTCTAATAACTAATTTAGTATGATCGAGAATTTCCTTAGTGGATTGGTTAAGTCTATTTATTCTTGTAAAAATCAATTTATTGAGAGAGTAGTCACGTCGAACCGACTATTCAGTGCTGGGTCAGCAAAACGCCCGGCACTGCAACTAACCTTAGCTTACCTTATGGTATTAAATTCTTATCTCTAGGACTCGACCGGAGTTCGTGACTTTCAAGCAGAGAGGGTTTTGGATTCTTGAAATATTATATTTTGGATTATAGTATATCTGAATTCTTCCCACGGTTATTTATCTATGGTTCATTTTATAATATGAAAAATGAAATTTTGAATAATGTGAAGTCGCACGTAACACCCCTCCCTACTTAGAGTCATCGGCGTCCTCGTCGATTCGCACTAAAACTACCGTTGCTAATTTTCATTTGTATACCCTATGGGATCTTCTGAAGTGTTTGTTTGTACCTTCCGACTTGCGGCTATCTCTAACCCCATATCGTCTTAGTCTCTGCTGACTCGACTCCTGATAACCCTTCTTGGTAAAGCCAGCTGTGAGGAGGACCCTTGCGCTCCTTCAGTACAACGGCTCATTACTATTCGAGCCTTTGCTAGTTAAGTACGGTCTTGAAATAAAACACACCGCGAAAGTACTGTTTGTGACTGCGATCTTAATAATGGAACTTAATAAAGAGACGATTATCATTGGGGTGATGGCCGCTTTCTTAAACTGGGAGGGCGTCCAAGGGATGTCGGTGTCGGATTTTCGACACTGGTTTCGCGAACAGTGGGCAGAGTTTGTGTGCGGAAAGGGGGAGGTAATACTCTTAAAAAATCTCACGGGCACCTGTGTGCCTTGTTTTCTGAAATAGTAAGTACCCACTACCCTCACTCTTTTATATACGCCCACATATTCCTATAACTATCTCCCTATTCTAGCGTGGATATCAACGAATTCAAAGGACTACATGCTATCCATCGGGCCAGTAAAGGCTCTGTGAAGGGCCCCACGACTTCTTGCTTTCACTGCGATTGTCTACTGGTTGAGGTGGGGTCGCCGGAGGGATGCCCCGAGTGTGACAGAATCCAGATCTTATTGAAACATGTGGCCGAGGCTTTTTACAGAAACCAATATTGAATGGCCCTACATACCTCTTAACTTGTGATCGTAGTCGTTTCGTAGGATGATCTAGTAAATTAGGATCATAACCCGTCACTGGATAGTAACGCTGATTTATTCTATCCTGGCATGTCTTGTAACAATATATACAGTATTGGCTTATATTTGACTCTATTTTTGGTAAACCTTCAAAAGATCCCTCATCTACTTCCCAACTATCCTACGTTATTTAATTATACTTAATTATAAGTCTACACTATTTGTCATATACGCAAGGTAGTAACTTGACGTAATTTAATATGGATATACGTTTATATAAGTAGCTACTAGATTATCGTAATGATATAAATCGAGGTCAGCAGTTTGGGTCCTAATTTTCTTTTAAGAGATTCAATAATAAGATAGAAATCCAACAGGATTAGGGTCAAACCTCGAAATTCTATGAATTATCCTGTTTGGCTCATTAATTTTGTGACTATACCAAACTCGATTTATTCCGCTGAAATAATGCATTCATATACCCTTAAGTAACAGGTAATTTAATTAATTACATCCTTAGCCTCTATAGTTTAATATTCAAGAATGGTATTAGGTAAGGTAATAGGAACATAATCTATCAGTGTTTGTCTGAATCAATTTGCTCTTGCCTTCTGGGCTGGTAAGGAGCGAGTCGAGGTTTCCGCCATTGCTGTACCCGTCGCTTTGATTTCTTTCAGCTCGAATTCGTTATCCTGGCTTGAACTCCCTTCGTCTTTCTCTTCGATGTTGTATTTGGTCTTTCTTTTTTTCACGATTAGGTTGCTGTGAATTCTTTCCCATATCCTCTTCCAACAACAGATACCTATTACCAGGGCTACTAGTCCTACCTGCGCTGCATATCCTCCATAGATCAGACTTTCATGATGTTGTTTTTCTCGGCGATGAGTTCCCAATTCCTCCAGTTCATTCTCTACCTCATATAGAGATTTCCCTTCGTCAAATTCACTTTCATCCTCGGTGGTTGCTTCGGTTAGGTTTTACCACATTATGCTGGCTTAGCTTTGGCGATATTTGACTTAAGTTAAGTGTCAGTTTAGGTTGGTAGACATACTGTTCTTGTTGACTGAACACCTGGACTCCTGGTAGTGTGATGTAGTGTGTTTTACCTACGCATTTTTCATCCAGATAGAGGATCCCAGTTCCTGTTAGTTTGACCAATTGATCTTTGGTGTTCTTACAAATAATTTGAACGGTTTCCGGTTCATTAAACGAATATAGCCATCCTCCCACGGAGCTCAGTTTGGTGCAAAATGCCTCATACCCTGACTTTAGTCTGATGTCGCACTGACGCAGCGTCTGATGATCTGGATTCAATAGCAACTGAATCTCACAGGTAGTAGATGTTGCAACTTCGATTAACGATAGTTCGAGGGCACATAGATGGCAATACCATGTATTTATACATCCTCTTATATGCCTTTCATCGGGTAAGATATAGGTTTGATGATCGTTACTTAGCCCTAGGTATGTTGTTCTTGGTATTACTTGTGCGGTTACCGTTCCGTTTCCGTTCTTCTGTGGTGTCGGCCAGCTGTGTATTCTATGAAGTTGATAAGCTGTTCGGTCTACCAATGGTAATCTCATTATTATCATAATCTTTCCTCGATGGTTCCCCACTTCCATCACTGCAATCTTTGCAATTTCTCCTATTCGATGGTAGTATCGTGGCAGCGGCAACTCGTACTCTCCGATAGACTCGTGGATTTCTCGGATTGTTGATTTCAGCTGTTTACCCGTGAATAGCGCCCGGGGACTTTCTCCTCTCGTGCTGCTTCTATAGCTGTTATGAATTCTCCGATGCTGCTTATATAGTGTTTCAAAGCGATCATTAAATCGTTTCGATACATCAGCACCGCCCCTATGTACTGGGTGTGGGTAATAACTTCTGACATATGGTTCATCTTTTTAGTGATTTGATTGATCCTGTTTCTATTTATTTCTATCGCTTTTTCATTATGTCGTGCTTTGTCATGGAGTTTATGGAGTGAGCTGGATATCAGGTGAGTCTGATTGCGTAGTATTTTCGTCACCCTAGTTTGGTCTTCATGTAGCTTGTCGATTTCTCTGTTGAAGTATTCTCCATCTTCTGCAGTTAGTGTTCCGAACAGGTATCGGCTTGCAGACCCGATAATTTCCAGTGGTGCTCCACGTTTAGATATACTGTGGGGTAAGTTGTCGATGTCGGGCAGCAGGATTTCATTAGCCAATTCCTTAACTTCCTCTCGGAGCTATATGGCTTCTGCTATCAATTCCCTCATTGTTATCACGAGTAGGAGGTCGTCACAATGATCAGTAACATTCTTCATTTCTTTGCACTCTCTATATATTTCATCGTACCTTTCCGCTCCTTCCGGGAATTCATGTGCCAGCTTTTCCACATCTATGAAGAGTACCAGGCGCCACTCCGCTCTCTTGAATCTGATGTTGTGTAACTTCTCGTAATATATCCCTGGACTAGATACGATCGTTTCTACTGCATAGCCTGGCTCACTAGCTGCTCTTCCGATGATCCCAGCCCAAATCAGCAACAGCAAACCCCTCATCTTCTTGGTTTAGCCGTCTCGTATAACCTAAAGGGTTTCAATTTCGCGTGAGTCGTCAGTGGGCTGTTACACTGTATGTATCTAGTTATCTATCTGTGCGTCGATCAAGTCTAATTCATGAAACGGGGGTTTTCGGGAGGATGGTTGATCAATGGCTACTGTTTGTTGACTCATCCCCGTTTCTTTAATAGTTGTCTTTATGAACACTAAGTCTTTTGGCTCTACAATAATTGACTGTCCGTAAAGTGGTTGATAGTCTGTTTGGTTAGGTAGAATCGTGATCGAGGTCCATGATGAATACAGATATCTCCCATCTGTTATCCTCCCATGTTGTATTATGTAGGTGAATAATTCTTCTTCCCAGTCCTCGATCGGATCACTGTGTGTTACCACTGGGCTAGGGCCGCTAAAGTTGAAGTCGACGAATGGTGCCTCTTCTGCCCAATGTTTTTCTACCTGCTCAAACGTTATTCCGGCTTCCGGCGTTATCACTTCTACTGGAACAAGGGTCGGTCTTTCTGTATATGTCTACTGGAATTTAAATACTATCTGTCATGCGTTTCGTCAGTCATCAGTCAATGAGCCAATTCGATCTTATCTATATGTTTTAAAAATCGTTTACCATCATCTGACTCCAATATTACGCTATTATTTTCCAATATTTTTATAATTTTAAAAGGTCCTATATACCTCTTACCGAATTTTCCCTTCTTGACCTCTATTAATACCCGTGCCATATCTCCTTCTTTACCTGGAAATGGATGAGCTTTTTGATCGTAATACCTCTTAGACTTATGCTTTGCTCGGATCAAATTGTCAGCAGCCAATGTCTGCATCTCAGTGAGCCTTATTATTAAGTCGCCAAGGTAGGAGTTATAGGTCAATATCTTTTCACCGGTTGGAAAGGAACTCGGACATCGCGCTATCTTCCCGTAGACTAGCTCATAAGGCGTAAAATTAGTTCCCTCGTGAACAGCCGTATTATAAGAGAACATGGCGAATGGAACTAGTTCATCCCAGTCGTCAATTTCTCCCAAATAATGCTTTATATATTCCGTGAGTACTATATGGCTACGCTCTAAAGCGCCATTAGACTGAGGTCTATAACTCGATGTCGTAACATGCCTGATCTTAAATGCCTTCGCTAGTTCGTGAAGTAATTTGTTCACAAAGCTAGTTCCTCTATCAGTTAGTATGACTCGCGGAGCTCCGTGCTGTAAAATCAAATGCTTTACTAACGCGTGTGCTACCGTCTCGGCTCTTATATCGGGAATCGGTACCGCAATACAATACTTTGTTAGATTATCTTGCATTGTTAAAATGTGTTTATTATTATTCGGAGTTACGGGGAGAGGTCCTACGGTATCTAATGACACTTTGTCGAACGGCTCGGCTGACGTGTCCGTGATTATCATCGGCTCTCTAGTTTTTACTCTAACTAGCTTTTGTTCTTGACAGCTAATGCAATTGCGGATGAAAATACTTATGTCTTCCCTCATTTTGGGCCAATAGAATCTTTCGCGTACCCTTTTAAATGTTTTTGTTACCCCTTTATGCCCTCCGATTAAACTATTATGCATTTCCGCGATAATCTCGGCACGAATTTCGGTTGAGGGTACTTGTGTTATACCATTGCAAATCGTTATTAGAACTTCATCATCATCAAATATTTCCGATAATAATTTTGGCCATATATCCGTAGATAATCCATCTGTGTAGTCTCCCGTTTTCGAAATTCTAAATGTTGTTATTCCTAATTGGTTAAGTGTAGATTTCAAATTCTCTAGTCCGAGAGTTAAATTTTCTATTGTGATTTCATCGAAATACTTCTTTTTGACTACTACACTGAATATCTTATATTTCCCGCGTTTGCTAATTATGATCTGCCCTATTTTCGGTTTCGCGTTTCGTTGGTCGTCCGCATCAATCGCTTCTAGATCAACTAACAATTTACCTATTGATGTGATTAATTCCGAATCTGTTGTTGTAAAGTGTACATAATTATCTTTAATGTAAGTTAAGTTGTCTCTACTTGATATTATGTTAGTAGGGGGTCGATGACGCGCTCCCGGAAGATTTAAAGGTGACGTAGGCGCTATGTCTGGCAATATTCCTTCTGTTACCTGTATGCTCGAGGGAACCGGCTCGATTTTTAATTGCGGCTCCAATCGTCTCGGAGGCCTTATGGCTTTCGATTTCTAAGTATCGTTTTCGCGATCTACCTTATTGTCCCTTTCCTGTATCATAGACGGATACGGGGTGGACAGTGCTAATGGCCGGGGCGCGATTATAGGTGTTGGTAATACTGATTTATGCAAAGGTCTACTAATGATTGATTCATCTAATTGCTTTTGGTTATTGTCTTGCAATTCTACTTGCTCTTTTGCCTGACTTTCTTCTGTTGCCTTCTTTAGCAATTTACTTATCCTACGATTTAACTCCTCGTCTTCCGTTTCGTCATTGTACGGGTCTCGTTCTGTCAGTACGTTGGTTCGACTTGGATCAGTTACCAAAGTGTCTTGTAAGATTGAGCTTCTATCTAATAAGGATCGATCAAAACGACTAAATGATTCCTGCAATTCTTTAAGATCTACGCCCGTACTTGAAAACACGTCGTCATCTACTTCACTATCGCTATCGTGGCCCGCCGGCTCCAGTTCAATAGTGATATTCTCCGTGCCTGACTCATTCTCTGTTGTTGATTCTACTTGATCTGATTCAACCTCGGGTTTTGCGATACCCGCTTGTTTCTTCAAAGCTGTAGGTTGAAATCCCAAATTTGGTAAAGCGCTTCTCTGTTTTCTAAAGGCTGGTGGCTCCGAGGATTCATCATCCGAAGAGTCCTCGGATACATGCTCTACTATCGGATCTAGAACTGGTGTCGGCTTGCTTACTGTAGCTTTGGCTTTCGACCGTGTTCTTAATGCAATAGCGCTTGTATCCAATTCGGATAACGTTTTGGATCTCGTTTTGACATTCTTTTTATTAACAGTCCTTTTCGGCGCCTCTGAGACAGATCGAGCTAACGTTCTACGAGAAGTCGCAGCAGGTATTTTAGACTGACTCGGTTCTTTCTTTTGACTACTTATTGGAAACAACTTTACTTCTTCCGTGTTTTGAATTCATGGCGATTCCGTTCTTAAATTTGTACAAATTGTGATTTTTATACCCGTTCCTTTGAAGATAAAACGCAACATTCTTCTTACATTGTTCCAACTAAGCCCGTCGAGTCCACAACCAATTTTTGGCAAAGCTACGGATTTAATTTTATCTGCTTCTAAAGTTCCGCGAAAGTTAATTAAACTGTGATACAAATCTTCATAGGTCGGTTTGTCCCAATAATTTTGTTTTGTCATAATGTAATAAATTATTTGATCAGGTAAATGCAATTTAGCGGTTGAATGTAATTTAGCTTGGAGTTTAAGTGTTTCCGGTACACCGTATTTTTCTTTGAATTCTACTGCTATACCGTCGCTTATTTCAAGATCGACAGAAACTGTGTGAGCATAATTATCAACCTGATTAAAAAGGCTATCATGTAACTCTATTACGTCCGGATTTTCGATTGTAGCCGTTCTTACCAAGTTCAAATATTCCGAATATTTTGGAAATTAATTTACTGATTTTACTGGTAAGAACTCCTCCTCGTTCTCAGAAGAGCTGGTCGACTGGTCACTAGTAATCGGATTCCGCGATAACGCGTCAGCGTTGGTGTTTAGCCGGCCCGCCTTATGCTCGAACGTGTAGTTGTAATCTCGTAACTTCAGTCTCCAGCGTATTAAACGCTGCCCAGGATCTTTTATTGAGTCGATCCATCTCAGAGGTTCGTGATCACTAACTAGTTTGAATGTACGTCCATATAAATATGGCCTAAATTGTAATATACCATATAAAACTGCTAAACACTCTTTCTCCGTAGTGAAATAATTTTGTTCTGCCTTTATCAGTGCGCGAGATAAATACGCGATAGGCAAGTCATGCCCGTCTACTTCTTGGCTTAAAACTGCTCCGATAGCAAAATCAGATGCATCGGTTGTGAGTGTAAAGGGTTTTTCGAAATTTGGATATTGAAGAATAGGCTCGCAGCATAATGATTTTCGTAGGGTCCTAAAGCTTTCTTTCTGATCTCTTCCCTACACGAATGGAGTATCTTTCTTTAGCAACTCAGTTAATGGCGTTGCCTTAGCTGCGAAATCTTATATAAATTTCCTATAGTAACCTGCAAGCCCTAAAAATTGTCGAATGTTTTTCTGTGTTTTGAGACGGGGAAAATATTTGACTGCTCTAATTTTATTTGGATCTGGTCTAACCCCTTTTCTACCTATTATATGCCCTAGATAGGCTACTTCTATTCTCAAGAACTCGCATTTATCTGGCTGTAAGGTTAATTTAGCTTCATCTAAACGTTTAAATAGCCTACGAACTCTCTTACCATGTTCCTCAAAATCTTTCGCGAAAACTATTATGTCATCAAGATACACGAGAACCTCCACCCCTTGTAACCCGCGCAATGTTTGATCCATTAATCGCTGGAAAGTTGCAGGAGCGTTTTTAAGCCCTTCCGGCATTCGCCGGCATTCAAAATGACCTTCAGGTGTTGTGAACGCGGTTTTCGCTTGATCTCTGGGATCCATCTCTATTTGCTGAAATCCGCTAGCTAAATCAAAAGTGGAAAAATATCTTGCCTCTCCAAGTCGATCTAAAATATCGGTAATATTCGGCAATGGATATGCGTCACCGATTGTTTTTTCGTTCAACTTGCGAAAATCTATTACCATTCTCCACCTTGGATTTCCCCTAGAATCGGGTTTCTTAGGAATAATCCATATCGGTGAGTTGTAAGGAGAGCTTGATGGTGCAATAATATCGCTATCCATTTTGATCTTAACTTGTTTCGCGATCTCGGCTTTGTGAATCGGAGGAAAACGGTATTGACGCGAGTTCACAGGTACATCATCCTGTGTCAATATTCGATGTTTAACTAACGGTGTGAATTGTAATTTGTCACCGGGCAAATGAAATATGTTCGGGTATTCTTTAACTATGTCTAATACATGATCTCGTTCTTCCTCATTTAAGTGGTCCAAATGTAATTTAGATTCTACTTCTGCAAACCGATTTATTATTATCCCTTTTTGTCGCGGCTCTTCTAGGTCTGAGCCGTAATCTAACTCTTCTGGAAATTTGTGAAACTCGAAAGAGATTATTTCTTGTGGCGGAATTTCTATTTTAATATCATCATCTAAAGTATTGATGGCTAATACATGACACGCGCCGTTTTCAACCGAGACAGCAGCTTCATCGATATAAACACCTTCGCTAGTGAGGATCTTCGGTAGACAGCCTTCTGTTAATTCTGGGTTTATCACGTCGACAGCAATGACCTGCTTAGTTCGGCCTCGAATTTGAAAAATGCGTCTATTTGATTTTTCTTCGGTACTGATCATATTATCGCGAAGAAAACGCATCGGCCTTATTGGTTCAGTTTTCGTTACCAAAGTGTTATGATGAAACGAAATTTCTGCCTTTTCTTTACGTGAATAATCTTTCCCTAAAATACCATCGCAAACTAGTGGAAAGGTAGATCGAACTACCTGAAAGTTATTAGGTTTACCGTGCAAGGTTAATTCCGTAGTACCTAATGTTCTTATTTGGTCTGCGGTTATTCCAGATATCGTCACGGATTCATTCACATTTACTAGTACATCCGATCTTAACGCGCCTGCTTTTACTAGACTTATTTCCGCGCCGGTATCTATAAGGAAAATTGCCGAGTTATTTCCGAGTTCGGGTGCTGTTATTTTTATTAATGGTGATTCTCGACTTGATCCGCACGTAAAAACCGTGCTACCGGATCGGCAAATCTCACTGATCGTTGACGCTCTGGTGTCACTTGACCCGCCGTCGCGTCTGAGCGTCGGGCTGCTTGGGAGTTTAAATCACCGGCCTGACTATTATCATGCGGGGACGGTGTTCGCGATCGTATTGTCGAACTACTACCTTGTCTTCGCGAGTCATGCTCACCTGATCTACTCGGATCAAACAATCGGGAATTTGGAATTGGCGAGCTAGGTCTATGTCTCGTCCATGTCGATCTTTGTTCTGGAGTAACCGGTCGCTGTTCTACTTTATTTGCGAAGCCTCTTTGGCATCCGCACGGTGTATGTCGCATACACGACCTAGCTGAGCAACAACATGTATGTACTGGTTGACACCCGAGACACGGTTGTTGAAATATCGCGTGTATAGGTACGTCCGCGACTCCCGCGCTTGCCTCAGGTCTTCCCGATGGGTGCCTCGTGGAATTAGGCGACAAGCTACGTTCCCGGTTTCCCGGTTCTTCCGTAACGAAGAAGTTTTGGAAATTTCGTGATGAATGTTGTTGTGGGAAATTTTGAAAATGGCTATGCGAGTGTAAAGGCATTTGGCTAGGACGCGTAAACGTAGCCCTGAATGTTTCTCCCGACGGTAGAATCCCAGTTCGCATTCGTGTTTCTACATGCACTGCATACTCTAATGCTTTATCTAGGGTCTTGGGCATTCGCCCGTCTACAGCCTTAGCTATCTCTTCAGGCAAACCGCGGATAAAAGCATCCAGCGCGCACGCATACACTGGCTTTAACATTTGTTCTGGGACATCAGTGAACTCATCTTCTAAAGCAACGTGCGCCCCACTGATTAGTATATTTAATCTGTCATAAAAATCACTAACGGTTTCATCTCTCTTCATCCGAATATTGTTAATTTCGTTATGATAATAGGGGTACGTTCTTCCGGGTGCAAATCTTTTCTTTAAATGTTTAGTTAGATCATTTACAGTTCTGAACGTTTTCCCGTATGTACTATCGCGAGCTGACCCTTGTAATTTTCCTAATACTGCTTTAACGAATGACCCTTCAGATCCCGGCGGAACATAAACTGATCCGTTGTAAACGTCCTGAAAGAAATCCTTCAACGGAACGTTCTTCCCATCAAAGAACGGAATATTTAAGGTACTATGTTGGAGAGCAAAGCATTCAGCCATAGAGGTCATCATCGCATTACTTATATTCGGATCTATAGTAGTATTCTGCGTATCATTACTAGTTTCGTTACCGCCAGCCATTTTATCGGTTATGGTATAAGACTTTTGTACACAGTAATAATTTCAACGAAATAGCTTACGATTTATCATGCACATATATGTTATAAATGTCAAGGGAAAATTCGATGGTCACTGAATTGCATGCACGTATATTACTATATATATGGGGCATTCCAGCTCAACTCAGCCGGCCAACGGAAGTGACCTCTTCGATTTTGTTCTCGAAATAATATATGGTAGTTCTATATTAAACATAACATGTCTGTGAAGATCAAGCCTTAAATCAAAAATCTGCCCAAGTTATGATTTTATGAAAATTCGAGTCGCCTCACATTCAAATATTCACTGCCACTAAACGATGAGTCAACTCAGAGAGGTGTCTCATGGATTATTCTCGGTCCAAAGTGTAGTTTGGATGGAAATTCAATCAAAAATTTCAAGCACTCTTTTTCTCTAAAATTTCTCGTGAATCTCAATTTTCTCGGGAGTGCCCTAATCGATTGGGATGAATTTTGCACACAAAATTTTCGGTGAAAAACTACAAATTTTGACACCCGAAACAATATGCCCGGACGTCAACTTCCGGAGTTGTGCAGTTTTTAAATAATCATATAATTCCCATTTCCGAGGAAATTTTGGTTCGCACGGATAAATAACATCGGGTATGATGCAAAGCATAGAAAGCTTGGATACAAATATTCAGGAAGTTGCTATTAGACATCAATAAATCAATTTAGTGATTGATAATCTTTTTAGTTATTACAAATATCATTTATCCGTCAATCGTGTCGAATAGCACTTTCTGTTTTTATGAATCACTGATTATATTCAACTGGATACGAGTTCACATGACAGGCAGGGGCCAATGCTAGCACCCTAATGTACAGTAATGTTCGTTCATGTGTTGGCGGTGGCTAACTGTTTTTTCGGACTTTTTCGGAAACAAGACTCCATCCTAGTCGTATTTGATGTGCTGATAGCCGAAATTGTAATAATAATAATTGTAACCCCTTGTAAAAATAATATAATATTATTTCATTGATGGTATCCGAAAAAGTCTGAAAAAAATAGTTAGCCACCGCAAACCCATTCATGAACATTACTGTGCACTCAGGTGCAAGAATTGGCCCCTGCCTCCCATGTGAACTCGTATCCAGTTAAATATAATCAGTGATTCATAAAAACATAAAGTGCTATTGGACACGATTGACGGATAAATTATGTTTGTAATAACTAAAAAGATTATCAATTACTAAATTGATTCATTGATGTCTAATAGCAAGTTCCTAAATATTTGTATCCAAGCTTTCTATGCTTTGCATCATACCCAATGTTATTTATTCGTGCAAACCAAAATTTCCTCGGAAATGGTAATTATATAATTATTTAAAAACTGCACAACTCCGGAAGTTGACGTCCGGGCATATTGTTTCGGGTACCAAAATTTGTAGTTTTTCACTGGAAATTTTGTGTGGAAAATTCATCCCAATCGATCAGGGCACTCCCGAGAAAATTGAGATTTTCGAGAAATTTCAGAGAAAAAGAGTGCTTGAAATTGTTCATTGAATTTCCATCCAAACTTCACTTTGTACCGGACAAAATCCATTGGATACCTTTTTAAGTTGACTCATCGTTTAGTGGCACCGAACATTTGAATGTAAGGCGACTCAAATCTTCATAAAATCATAACGTGGGTAGAATTTTGATTTAAGGCTTGATCTTCACAGACATGTTATGTTTAATATAGAACTACCATATATTATTTCGAGAACAAAATCGAAGAGGTCACTTCCGTTGGCCGGTTGAATTGAGCTTAAATGCCCCATATATACTTATTTCTACGTACAATATAAGACAGAGAGAGTTGCAATCTTGAGAGGCTATATTCAGAATCTCTAAACAGTCAGAATTTTGAATTTTCAGATTTTTTTTTTTTTTTTTTTTCATCTAAACTAACGCACTCTGGCTAGCAGTATCCCACCGCTGCCACCAAAATCTTGTGTCACGTGAGGGTGAAGCCCGAGCGGATGGAAAATTGATTCACGCAACCAAGAGATAATTTAAATTTTTGACTTACCTTTCAATAAGTCGGTAAATGGGATCTTGCTTTCCTAGCTCTATACAGAGCCGTACGTCTATTTAAATATTCTAATCATAAGGCCAATTACTAGGATTAGGATCAGGTGTATGGAGGGTAAAACTCAAATGAAAATGATTGATTAATTGGTAAAAGCAAACTATATTCTACAAACGATTTCGGAAAATATATGCAAATCAATGGTTAACAAAAATGGGATTAAAAATGAACCTATGATTAGCCGTTGTAAACTATGGTTATTAACGCGTCTAGGAAATGCTATACTGAATTCGGTTCTCTATCGTTACAACTCTCTCTCTCTCTATTATGTTCATATAAAGATAACGTACTCTAATAAATAAGAAAATAGTAGCGGTGTGATTCTCTAGGCAAGACTGATTTGTACACGAATGACTTATGTGCAAATCTGCCTTATGATCCCTTTCTGGTGATTTACCTAGTAAGAGAAATTTTGGTATGAAAGACTTATACCAAAATCTATCTTTTGATCACTATTATTTAATGGTAAACAATCGGTAATTAAAATTGAAGACTTAGCGTTGCTGTCTGACTGTACTGAGGTTGGGTCCCGTCGGATAGAATCGGAGCTGTTGGGTGATAAGAACTCCAGTGGGTCTCACCTCGTCGTTAACACGTAGGCAACACTAAACCAGTCACTTGTTTTGAATTAAGTTCATGAACTGAAGCTTTTAATCAATAAAATACTCGAAAACTTTAGGTTCGATTAAAAATGTGAATGAGCGAACTGAATTATTATTCTAACTTGAAAGTATTACCAACTATTGAATATTGAATTCGATTTGAATTAAGTTGTTGAGATTTATAAATGTGTCCATGCACTTCAATTAACTTTCGCTATTTGATGATTTATTTAACGAAATTAACTAAGTCCTTTAGTATCGTCACTTAGAAGATTTTCGATCACTAACTCGTGCTTGATTGTTAAGCCTCGGGACACGTCCGTGCACTATGCAACTTTTTAGACGAAAGACGAGTTATTCAGTTTAGATGCAGCCACGAGGCCGCTGGTAAATTGCATAGGTGTTACCCCGCCGTGGTAATTAGCCAATCAGAGACCTGCGTCTTTCCGCGGATGAGTAAACTGGCCGCTTTACCTAAGATAGTGTTCCGCGGTCCCAACCTCAAGACAGTCTGTTAGTAATAACATTTAAATTTTCATGCTCTCCAAATCTTAACAATTTTCCTTACACATCCTTCCATACGTTCTAATAACTAATTTAGTATGATCGAGAATTTCCCTAGTGGATTGGTTGAGTCTATTTATTCTTGTAAAAATCAATTTATTGAGAGAGTAGTCACGTCGAACCGACTATTCAGTGCTGGGTCAGCAAAACGCCCGGCACTGCATCTAACCTTAGCTTATCTTATGGTATTAAATTCTCATTTCTAGGACTCGACCGGAGTTCGTGACTTTCAAGCAGAGAGGGTTATGTATTCTTGAAATATTATATTTTGGATTAAAGTATATCTGAATTCTTCCCACGGTTATTTATCTATGGTTTAATTTATAATATGAAAAATGAAATTTTGAATAATGTGAAGTCGCACGTAACAGCGTCACCCTCCTCGAGGCCTGACCCAACTACGCAAGAAGAAACGAATTTCTTTTTAATCTATCTAATATCCATCGAAGAGTCGTCTAGAGCTGGAATCTTACCTTAAAGTAAGATCGGACACTCACTAACTGAGTTCATGATGTTAATATTTATTGGCTTTAGACGTTAATATTCGATAAACTTCGAACAAAGAAACAATTAAAATCGTTTTTTTAATAAACAGGACTGTATCGAACTGATTCCAAGCAAGAAGTGAAGCGTCTAGATCTGTCTCTATCTAAATGCTATTTGGGGGTGAAGGGGGGTATTGCGCATAAAATTAATGGGCGTGTTGACTTCTTCCACCGGGTTGTGTCGCGGGCCTGACAGGGCCTTTTGGCACTTCAAGCTTTCGCCAGGGGGTTGTTAGATGTCTCGTCGTGTTATATTTGTTTCGATATCCTGGGAGCCGGAATTCTGCATATTGGACTGGTGGACCAAGCCGGTGTGGGACAGGTAGAGGGGAGAGAGGGAGCTACTCCATGTGACAGATTCGTATGGCCGCGCTCTTCCAGGCATATCTCGGGATACAATGACTCGTTTTTCCCCCGGTTAATCACTCGAAGGTCGGGTGGCCTGCCAGGCCGGATGAGATTGAGGGATGATCTCCCTCGATGATTTCGGCAGGAACGGTACGGGAATATAAGATATAGGGAACGGGAAGAAGTATTAGTACACGAACTTATAATTATTACAATGGACCTTGGGCACTTGAGCTGGGACTTCTCGCTTTGAAATCGGTTGATAACCAAGGTGGTCACTTCGGTCTGAGGAAGAGGGGATAGTTCATTCACGAGGCAAAATAAATTTCCCTCGTTACAGTGCATACCGTTCGTAGTAGTGGATACTCGGATACCATAACCTAGCAATCACGTGCTATTAGAAAACATCTGGTAACGCTCAACTCCCACCCTAAAATGTATATAAATGTAAATGTAAATACCTTGTGTGAACCCAAACTCTACTCACGGAGTGTTTCCACCGCTGGAGCGCGCGGACAAAACTACTCACACGGCACGTAATATTTCAGAAATATTTCATAAATGTTTCATTCGCTACATGACATATTTCATTGCAACATTCCGGAAATATGTCAGAAATATTTCAATGTCTGCATATATAACTAACGACGTATAGCTGACATATATCAGAAATATTTCTGATACATGTCGGTTGTATTTCAGAAATATTTCATTGCAACATTCCAGAAATGTGTCAGAAATATGTCTATGTCCGCATGCATAACTAACGTTATATAGCTGACATGTATCAGAAATATTTCAGAACTGTATACCAGAAATCTTCCAGTAATATACCAGAAATCTTCCAGTGATATGTGGATATCGCGTGGATGAACATTGAACACTATAGAAATGAGAAATTAAAATTGAAAAAAAAATACGATTTTTCATATTTCCGCTGTCAGATATCACTGTTATAGGATAATTGTACCTATATTGAATCACCTGTATGAAGAAGAACGCATTTCGAGTTCGTCTCGCTAATTTCTAAATCCTGACTGGGGTTTGATCCTGGACGCTCACCGGTGTTCGCATTACTAATCTCACGCCTTAACCACTACGCTAGACCGCCACTTAACATTTGTTGCAAATTTGTCCTATATATTATTTCTTCCAGAACAATGAAGAAATTGAGTTGAAGTATCAGTTTTCACAAAGTTGTGCAGAAAATTTGACATTGAAATTGTCTTGAGACATTACGAAAATTCTGGGAATGTTGTAATGCAATTGACATATGCTTGGAATATTTCGGAAATATCAGAAGTGTTACATTACAATTGACATATTTCGGAAACGTTTCAGAAATGTCGAAAATGATATATGTCATTTGGAATGTTGTTGAAACATTTCGAGGATTCTGTAAATGCTGTATTGCAATTGATATATTTCGGAAATATTGAATATGTTGTATTGCAATTGACATATTCTAGAAATATTTCGGGAGTATCAGAAGTGTTATATTGCAATTGACATATTTCGGAAACGTTTCAGAAATATCAAAAATGATATATTGCAACCAACGTATTTCGGAAATGTTATACTGCAATCGACATATTTCTGAAACATTTCAGAAATGCCGAAAATCATATATGTCATTTGGAATGTTGTTGAAACATTTCGAGAATTCTGGAAATGTTGTATTGCAAATGATATATTTCGAGAATATTAAATATGCTGTATTGCAATTGACATATTCCAGAAATATTTCGGAAATATCGAAAGTGTTATATTGCAATTTACGTATTTCGGAAACATTTCAGAAATATCGAAAATGATATATTGCAATCGACGTATTTCATAAATATTACGGAAATATTGAAAATGTTATACTACAATCGACATATTTCTGAAACGTTTCAGAAATGTCGAAGATGATATATGTTACGGAAATGTTGCTGAAACGCTTCAGACATATTCCTGAAGTAATGTTATGAATCTGAAATGTTGTAACATTTCTAAATATTTCTGAAATATTTCGTGCCGTGTGGGTAACTCTAACCCGACTCTGACCCCACGATGGAATAGCACTCTATGTCTTCGAATTTCTCGTCAAAAGTTGGATGGGCATTACGCCTTTTTCGCCTCCGTGATTCCCTATCATGCACAGCAATTGATAAACTCGCGGTTATCTTGCGACTTTGCATTCTAGGCAAACTCTCACGCGCAAGATTACCTAGTCGACTATTCTGTGCACCCAGTTTCTGCGCGTGAACTGTATCTCGGCGTGTAATATCTGACGTAATTCTTGAATATTTATGAAACAACTTACAATTTTTTACATCTGTTCCGGGTGCACCAATAACTCTTTTTGGTTGTGGAACCATTGCAGCCAGTGATCTCACTACGATTTATTGCAAGTGTTTTTGTTTGGTGCTATCGCGAGGCGATTCGTGGTTATTAACAGCAATATTTTGTTTTGTATCAGATACTTGCATTCTAGCAATGGATGGAAAGTCTTGTATCTCATTATTTTTAAATATCTGTAAAAGATGTTTTCGCATTAGCTCAACATCGTAGATAATTTCGTCCGGCTGTTGCCCGTTTATCAGTGAATACTCACAATCGGATGAGTCGGGCTGACGATGAACTCTTAGAAACTGTACTGTATTTTTGTCCACTTTGTAAAATGGAAATAAAGGTTTCAAATATATTTCATGTTCTTCGCGGAGGACTTTCGAATTCAACGAGTCGTATATGTAAATGGACTTCGTATCAAAGTAGGCGCACACCCAGTGCTCATCGCCTTTTTTCTTTTAAGCGCCCTTGATGGGCCGATTCAACGAAATTGTCGTTGTAAATGTGTTGAGGTCCTTGAAATATCGTTGATCATATATTGGTAAAACATTGTGGAGGTTGGAATTGTGTTGGAGGCGAGTTCTTCGTTGGCCCGTCATTGTCAGCGCGTTGGAGGACAACTATCAGCGCATTGGGAAAGCGTTAAAAGTCTGTTGGCTCACCAATATTGCCAAGTTCGAGCGGTTCTTGTACGAGCGGTTTTAGCGTTAAAAATTTTTGAATTCGAAATCAGTCTAGGAGGAAAGAGAAAGCCACAATGGGCCACAGCTCAAAATGTTTGTTTTTCCTCGAAGTATTTTTGAGAATTTTCTGAAAATTACGAATCATGTCATACTTTGAGCAAAATCGATTTTACATGTTTAAACGAAGAATTCACTATGAAGGACGAAGCACAATTATCCTGAAATACTTTTTTTGAGAAGTACACTTCCTTCTGATTAATTTCATATAGTCATATTTCGTAATCCGACTGATAGATCCAGAAATATAGGCGTCTGAACATTTTGCGATGGTCAGGGATTGAGAATTTTCAAAAATATGTAAATCGAAAACCAATTGAGATAAAAATTTGAAAAAAATCATGAGCACTTTTTTCGGTCTACCGAATATCAGAACGAAGTAGGAAAAAAATCGGGAGGGGTCAGGGCCAGAGGCTGTCCCGGATGACGTCGAAAGCCCCATATGTAGGCTTTCGTTAACGAAGAGGGAAGGTTCCATACAGGATCAACAAGCAGCAGCTGATGAGGATGATCTACGAATTGCGATCAGCGAGACTATGATCATTTTATTTTATTAAGCAGATGATAATTTCTAGTTGATTTCAACTGGACTTCTTTATCTTATTTCTATATCGAGTGAAATGAACGACAATGATATTGAATTTGAATATGTCAGCCCTGAAATTAAATGAAATAAAAACATTGACTGCATGGACGATTTTTAGATATACACTTGGTCATTATAAACATGTACTGGATACTATAATTATTTACGTTATGCCTTGAAGTATATAAAAATGAGTTATTACAATGTGAAATGACAAATGCGATGATCGATTTCGAATGAAACGTATAAAGTGTTCACACTGGAATCATACCTACATTACGATCGAGATTCGTTTATTGCACTTACTTTCTGCACCTCAATATCCATCAATTATTTAATTATACATCACATAAATTCAATTGATAATACATCACATATTTCTCGACTTACTTAACATCGTCACGTTGATTAATGATATGCAAATCTAACCAGGTCATTATCAAAAAAAAATCCGAAAGTTTAAACCATTTTTTGATCAGTCAATTTAGCTCGTGTTTGGCACTGGAAATATGAATTCCTGCTCGTTCGCTTTCACCCTGATAGCATGTGACTTCACCCTTGATACCCTCATAATCTGAGGTAAGCCAGGAACATTGGGTCTGAGAGAAGCTATGTGCCTTGCATGTAGCATAGTGACATGCACATCATGTTCCTCGACAAACATCCCACAAATAACACCTGCACCCTCTTGCTGGAATACCGCTATAGACTTTGAAGTGCAAAAAGTATTGTCCCACGTGTAAATATTACTATTGTCTGACTCGTTGTCCTGGTGGTATTCTGTAATACGGTACTCATTGCTGCCCTTGATGACCATTTCGTAGGTGGTCAGCCTGTGACAGTGTCCGTATCCCTCTCTACGTAGCAAAGCGGCCTCAACTTCTGTTGCCGCTCTCTGCACAGTTCTCCTAAGAACGTAAACCTCGTCAATCAGTAGTGCTTTGGAACGTTGCGATGAAGTCAGAATATCAACCAGTTGATCTCGGACCGGCGCAGAAACGTCTGGGTCCATGAGGGCTTTATTGATATACATCAATATCACGTGTCTGGTCACAATTTGATCAACTGCACCCTTTGGGGAAGTGACATATTTCACAACACGCATATTCCAAGATTCAAAATTGGAAGTGGAATAACACCACATTGGGCCCCACATCCTCACGCACTCTGGTATGTGTGTGAGTAAGTGGATGTTGTAGTTCATGTGCTCCAACCCGAAATAATTCTCAAACATCTGGACATAAGTCCGGATACATCTGCTGGCTTCGGGCATGTCTTCCTCTGAAATTGACTTCCGAGAAAAGAGAAATATAGGAGCTGCATGTGATTGATGAACCGCTCAGGTACAAGACCCTGAAGGGAAACTATAGAATAATGGAAAATCCAGTTCCTCCACTCAGACCCCTTCCACTGTTTTCTTTTATGTATTGTAACTTTCTCTGCGTATGTCTCACGGCAGAAAGCCGTGAAATTACGCTAGCTCGCGTGAATTCTTTGTCACGGTTATGATTTGGAGCTCCTCCAAGGAAAAATGTGAAACACCTCTGTTACCCTAATATAGACTTGGGATTGCACACTCTCAGACTCGGGTACCGATTAAAGCCACACCGTTGCTGCCTGAGTGTTACGCGTCGAAGCTGCCTCCCTAATACAGACCTGGATGATCCTATACTCTCAGACTCGGGTACCAATAACAGCTGTACCGTTGCTGTCTGAGTGTTAGATCACCGAAGCTGCCTGATATAAGCTAGCTAAACACGAATTTATTTCTAAGTGATTTGAAGCTGAAAGAATTTATGTTAGTTGAAGAAATGAAACAAGACACGAGATGAGAAACAATAATTTGATGCGATTATTCTATCTAGTTGATTGACTATTTATTTTATTGATTACACTTTCTATAGTCGATTTTACTTAAAGATACTATTTTCAAGAATGAAAGAAAATAATAATGTGGCTCGATATGATCAAATAATAATTTCTAATTCTAATTTCTATTCTATTGGTTTTTGTTTCTGTTCTGTTTGTTTCTTTTTCTTTTGTTCTATGAGATCGCTTTGATTTCATTCGGTTTCTTTTTTTGATTCTATAATTACTGTTTTAGCTGATCATACTTTTGTTTTGTTTTGAGTTTAATCTAAATTGCTGCGTTAGTCAATTTAATTTCTCAAGTTTTGATTCTATGTGAGGTAAGATCTCGCTTTGAGTAACTTCCTATATTTGAGGTTATGTGAGTTTATCTATCTGATAGCTATGAGTCAACTGACTGCTTTAGTACGAGTCGCTGGCTGCTGCCTCAGCATGCCGGTTCATATAGTAGCTCTTGTGACGTCACGTCAGGGTCTTCTGATCGGATCGGCGCGAGGCTATTTGCGCGATCCTATGGTCGTAGTTCGGTCGTTCACCTAAGCGGTATAATCCGAACACATTACAGTATACTAGTGCCAGGCTTTCTTGGAATGCAAGTGGGCGTCCTGATACGAAAGAGTCTTGCATCGATAATGCGAACCTTTTCGGCATACGGCATTGGACCCACAGTGGTTGAAAGCAGATTGAAATGCAAGGTCACAGCCCCATGAAATACAGTATGCAGATCATCTGAGGCATTTCCAACTGCTAATCCATAATGCCTGAGGTTCATCAATTCCGAGGGTCCCCGTATTCCGTGAACTATGCTGCCAGTTTCCAAGGCTTCCAGCATATCGTAAATCATTGTGTCAGCGGTGCGCTGATTAGGTCGTGGGATGGCAGGATGAGGCAGGATGGGATAGCGCGTACTAGTGCAGCTCTAATACCGAAATGATTACACAAACTGCACCCATAGTGATCTCTGTTTCATTTCACCATATTGAGCATGACCCAGCGAGCATCTGAATCGACACACGAACAAACTGGTATAAACCCAGATCGAACCTCGTTGACACCATCACGTGACCAGGAGAGGACAGTCTGTTGGCCTGCGATACAAACGGTCTGAGCATTACATTCATCTGGGGATTTTTCATCCGGTCGAGCCATATCCCAGCAAGAAACATATACTTTTGTCGCACATTAGGTGGCAATTCATTGAGTCTTATGTATATCGGCCAAACCAATATCTTGGATTTACCAACCCTAACCCCATCTGTATTAAGGGGGTATTGTTGTGTAGAGCGAGATTTTTGACGTCATTTTTGGGTTGGAATAACTTTTGAACCGTTGAAGTTGTCTTGACGAGATCTTACATATGTATTTATTGTTTCTTTGGGAAGGTATCTACATTACGAAAAAAATTATTTTCAATATTTTCGAGTAGTTTTTTATTTTTTTACAATATGGTCCGCAGAAAACCGCCTCAATCGGCGCCCACTCTGAGTGATGTTGTATCCATCGGAAAAGAAAAAAAATATATTCTTAATCTGTATGAGTATTCTGAGCCGTGGTAGCAGAATTAGTACTTAAAAAAATTTTGTTAAAAAATGGCGGCCTGTTAAACTTTGATTAACGATATTTCATACATTTTCGGGTATTCGACGAGTTATAAAATGTGGCCAAAATTATTGTTCGACTCAATTCTGCAACCACGGCTCAGTAAGAGGCTACCGAAGGTATGTGCAAAATTTGAGCTCGATCGGTCAATTAGTGATCGAGATATCGTGGGCGCCGATTTGAAAAACATAGTTCTGAGATGAACGCGTTTAAAGTTTTGATACCGTTAGATGAGGTTTAAATTGAATTACACAGCCCCACAAAAAAAAAAAGGTCGTGATTTGGGTGACTGATCATGGTATTCCTATGTATTTTCTGACGCTGAATCCGAATCCGAGGTCAAAAAAATTCGTATGCCCCTAAATTTAAAGTCAGATCAAGGTGAAATCTAGGGAATCCATTCTTAACTAAGTAAACCAAAATATCTATGCGCTGTTTGGGTCGCTGAATCCGAATCCGATATCTGTTTTGAAAATCAGGCAATGCATCTTTTTTTTAAATCTTTTTTATTTCAAATTAATTAATTATTTTTTCATATTTTTAAGTTGGATGTCCGATAGACAAGACCAAATTTTATCAATACGTTCTTGGGCATCTGGCATGCGTCGTCCATTCTTCCACTCTCCCGCTCTCTCTCATATCTGCTTCGCTATGAGCCCTCTTCACTTTCACACTATCTATCTATTCTATTCTATTCTAGCTGCAAAAAAAGAGAATAGATGCCAGTAGAGAGGGTGCAGTATACCGTTTATGACCCTTCCCCCCTCCCCCCCCCTGGGCCGGCGCCATTTTTTCCCCCTTTTTTTTCCCTTCTTTTTTCTCTCTCTTTTTTCTCCCTCTTTTTTTATTTATTATTATTATTATTATTATCAATATTATTTTTTTTTTTTTTGTTTAGCGCTAATCCTTCGATCCTAACCTAAGCGAACTTAATGGATTTTAACCTAAGTGAGACCTCCGGTTCTTCCGCTACTGCCGTGGCAAGGGTAGAGCGGGCGCTCCGGAGTCGTTGCCTATGTATACTTATCGAATAGAAATAAATATATATATATATATGGGGTATTCCACCTCAACTCGACGTGTCCCCAGACCTTGACAATTCCGATTTCGCTAATTTATTTTGTGCATGTTGCACCATCAGATACAACTACTCTCACCAAAGCTTTTAGGGATTAGTCTCATCGTTTTGATGAGGCAAAATAAGGTAAAGGACCCAGTACCGGAACGACGAAGGGTATATGACTGATTTTTCTTATTTGCAAAATACTTAAGTAGCTGATGGACAAAAATGAATTAATTCACCGGATGGAATAGACATTTAGCTATTCAGGCGTAATTGCATTGATTAGTTTTACTAAAATTTAATATATTAAAATTTTGTTTTACGAATGAGTCTAAAAGACCCAGTATCGGAACACCTAAAAAGCCCAGACCCAGTATCGGAACATAGTTAACCCAGTACCGGAACGGTCAATAAAATGAGTTTATTTCAATGAAAGGATTATGCTTACCTTAAAGTGATTGAATAATATAGCAGTTAATTAGAAGAAATAATTAATGATAAATGAGTTAAGGCAATAATAATTAGTGATAGAAGCATTTAACATCGAAAAATTCTATTATAAAAGGGTTTTATTATTCTTTTATAATAAATTAATTTTCATTTTCTTTTTTTTCTTTTTATTTACAACCTGTGAATAAGTAAATAATTGATGTATAAAATAAATGCCATGTACTCCATTATAGTGAGTTTCAATAATTATTTAATATGTACACATATAAAATGCATTTTATATTTTTGAATGATTTAATATTTTATAAGAAAAAAAATGAATAAACATTTTATCAAGTAAATAATAATAAAATAGAAACAAATGATTTTGAGGTTATACTAGAATTAAATAGTTTCCGAATAAAACATTTGACAGAGAGATTAATTTTTACCATCTAAATTAAATTTAATGTATATTTCATGTATTTTTTATAACAAACGTACTTACTGCATTAAATATTCAATCACAAATTAATTTTTCGGCCCCACTCGATCTGTACACTAAATAAAATGCCCCGCATGTGTCATGCGATAAAAGCAACATGGATGGCTGTTCCGACACTGGGTACAGCTCATTTTTAGGGGACCAATAAAGGAACGGTAGAATTTAAATGAAAAGGGAATTTTGCTCATATTATAAATAAATTATTCTGATTTCAAAATACTTCTATAAACACATAAAAAAAAAAAATATCCGAAAAGTTTTTTTATGCACTTTCTACAAGCTTAAGATCATCGACTGATTTCTTAACAAAACCATTAAGGAACTTGGAAAAGTCGTACATCTGAGACTACTGCTATATTTGACAATTTTTATTTCATACTTTGAATATACTTTCAATTCACATTTATATATGTTATATAAATAAAAGTTTAAGGTATGAAATAAATCAAGATTCGAAAAATTCCATCGCGTACGAGATTAAATATAAATTATTGAGTGTCAAATCGTTCCGATATTGGGTCTCGTTCCGGTACTGGGTCCTTTACCTTATTGAAATTTCGGTGTTTTCGTTGATACGAAGATTTCAAACGCATGTAACTTGAAATCTATCTGTCCTATCGAGAAAATGAATGACACAAAATTTCTTGTTTTTTGAATGTTCTACGTGAAAATAATTTTTTCAAAACTCTTTAACCCTTGTGTCAGTTGTTATTCGCGAATAAAAGCTTATATGCTGTTTTTCGAAGAATAGGCCACCTTCGATTTCATTGAAATTTTCACACGATATTCCATGAAAAATTACGCAAATTGCAAGACTTTCTTTGAGATGGCTCGACTTTTGATTCAGAAGTTACAATCATTTAACAATCTGTAAAAGCCTATAACGGAACGAAGCCGCATGAAAATGGAACGATGGAAGGATTGGAAATTAAAACAGTCATAGTTTGCATAAGCAGTAAGTAAGCTGTACTGTATTTGAAAATAAAATGCAGAATTCATTTGAATACCAACGACTATTTTGATTTCCAATCCTTCCATCGTTCCATTTTCAAGCGGCTTCGTTCCGTTATAGGCTTTTACAGATTTTCAAATGATTGTAACTTCTGAACCAAAAGTCGAGCCATCTCAAACAAGGTCTTGCAATTTGCATAATTTTTCGTGGAATATCTTGTGAAAATTTCAATGAAATCGAAGGTGGCCTATTCTTCGAAAATCAGCATATAAGCTTTTATTCACGAATAACAACTGACACAACGGTTAAAGAGTTTTGAAAAAATTATTTTCACGTAGAACATTCAAATAACAAGAAATTTTGTGTCATTCATTTTCTCGATAGGACAGATAGATTTCAAGTTACATGCGTTTGACATCTTCGTATCAACGATAACACCGAGATTTCAATATTTTGCCTCATCAAAACGATGAGACCAATCCCTAAAAGCTTTGATGAGAGTAGTTGTATCTGATGGTGCAACATTGCCAAAATAAATCGGCGAAATCGGAATTGTCAAGGTCTGGGGACACGTCGAGTTGAGGTGGAATACCCCATATGCATATATGGAGGATGTAGGAAAGGTATGGGAGTTGGTCAAAGACGCACAGGTGAATATTGTTATAATGGTTGTTTATTCATATCATTTAATATTTAGAAAGGTAAAGATTCAGACTTATATTTACTAATATTTATGCAAAGGTTCAAGCTTATGGCGACTAAGAATTATTCAAAAGTATTTCGTATAAAAATTACAGCTAATTATGCTAATGATAAAAAGTCTTATTCTAGATAAAGTTTAGGAACAGTCGTTTCTTATGCCAAACTAGACGAGTCTTGCATATAATCACAAAAATGCCATACATGCTAAATGCTCAGCGTCGGTATACGCGTGTCGAATCTATGTTCGTTTTAATTTCTTTGGCTATAGCAACACTAAACAGAGCCTTCAGTTCAAGTATAACAGTTTTATACATATTCGTAACAAAATCCGGTTCAAATTTCCTCTTTAACACTTCTTGCATATCGTCCAAATCCTTCAAGACAAGCTCTGTGAAACGCTCGAGCGGAGTATTCACAAAGCCAAACGCATAGGACAGCGTAGTGAGTTCCCCCACTATATCTTCTTTAGCCTCGTTCACAGCATCCGCATGATTTGATAGATGATATATATGATCAATTACACACGGTATTATAGCATTCAATCCATCGATCAAAGTTTTCTGCAGCACGATAGACGGAGAGTGCAGTTTTCGTTTCTTCAAACTAGGGGAGTTGTAGGCAGACGACTCATCGTCCGTGGTTCGATCTTCTTCCTTTTTCCATAGCTCAGCAGGTTCCGATAGCTTGATGGCTCTTGAGCCGTGAGCCAAGATGAACGAAACAGTATAACCATTCAGATCTACGGGTATAGTATCGGTAGAAATGTCGGAGTTATAGTCTGTGACCGTTGGATTAGCGAGGTATTTGTTGATATCGTCCAAGGCGTTCAAAAACTTCCACCAAATTTCAGCTCTCATCGCTATCACACTTCCACCTTGGCCGCTGATCTGCACAATAGGCTCAAAACGTTCTCCGACTAAAGAATATCCGACCGAGACTGTTGTAGAAAACGAATAGTTTATCCCGTATGTGCCCAATAAACACTAGTTCGTATAAAAAACGTATAAATAGGTCATATACTCTACGTTTATTTCGAGGAAAAATGTTCCTCAGTTAAACGCATAAGCAGCGTTGATTGAAAACGTTACGTCTATACGTTTAACTTTACGCAATAAACAACGTTTAATACACGTGTACCACTTGAATTTTGACCAAATAATTGTTAGCTCAAAAAAAAATTGAGATATACGTAAAATGAATTAATTACAATATATGAGGCGTTGATCAACAACTACTAATCGTAAACAATCGCACTTTGTTACAAAGTAAGAATTTTGAGATTAGAAAAACTTCGCATTATTGTTGTGGTCGGGATTCGATCCGGGGACGCTCGCATTCGCTTGTATTACTGTTCGCACGCTCTATCGACTACGCCAAACTACTCATTGACAAAGTCAGTCACTTTCTCGTAATTACTCTGGATTTTGCATCTGTCTTAGTGATATCAGTGTTTTAATGTAGCTGAGATGTCTTAACTAAACATCCGAGTGGCAAGTAGGTTTTTTTAATTTAATTTCTTGCCTAGAGTTCCACACATTCTCACTCGATTTCATTATATTGCACGTTCATTATTATATTGGAAAAAACGTATAAATGACGTGTAGTTCCGAGCGTATAATTATTGAAGGAACTGAACATTGTTATAGTGTAACTCAAAATCCGCGAGGTATTCGTTGATTTTTTGGTTTTCGAAGACGTTTTGAGGAAACGTACGCAATACGTATATGATATGTGTAACAGTATACGTACATTAGAGCGTTTCGTACGCGCAATTAAATACACGTATTCTTGTCCAGTCTGATAAACGTATAAATAACGTTCGAACGACAGGTTTCGAGGAAACGTCTGCAATACGTATATGATATTGATACGAGATTAGCTTTTGGGGGCTAATTGCGTTTATTTTAAAGAACTTGAAGACCTGAAGGCTTGAGCGGATTGAATTCAATAAAATGTGGGTCCTGAGTTGAAATAATAGATTCAAGTCAAAGCGAATAAATTGTCAGGTAAATTGAATATATTGGAAAATGTGGGAAAAGGTGTGTTTACAGTTTTAAGTGTAAAACAGCACTGTTTTTACAATAATGTCGGTTGACACAGCAACCGATAGTTTACTTCAGTTATTTATGATCATTTATTTGTATAGTGTATGTTTGAGACTACTAGACCGTATGCGTTAAATATACTGAGAAACATTCTTCGTAACACTACCCCCCCCTTGAAGAAAGAGTCGACCCGACTCGCGAATTCGAATTAAAAATGAAAAAAGATCACCGGTCTAGCAGTTTCAATGTAGGTGTATGCTCCGTTTAGGAAAGCTGGAATTTACTTTAAAGAGGAGGAACTTTCCCAAACACTATCTGGCATTCACCTTAAATCTCAAGGGAAAACCTCGAAAAACCTTGAAAAGATAGCTGAGCTTTAATTTTATCAAAGTGAATAATTTTAATATAAAAAGTGTTCGTTCTTCAGACTCAAGGATCAGGATCAGGGAAGAATCAGGTAAGGATCTACGGGCTGGAAAAATGGGCAGGATCGGGCCGGAAGGAAACAGGAACACTAGAATCATCGACGATCCGAATTGCTGCTCATGATTAGGCCAGCTTCGGACGTTTTCAAAATTAATCGAACGACCTAATTTGGGAAAACAAATATGAGTTTCACGAATATCAAGGTGTTTGTGATAACAAACACGCGATGGAGACGATATTAAATAGTTTAGTTAAAAGAAACAAATAGAAAGGAACGATCTTATCTGGGGCAGGGATACAAATTGGGCCAGGAAAGGATCGGGGACCGTATATCCAGACACCAATTTGAAGAAATCTGAAAAAGACTTAAATTCCTGAGGAAAAGGTCATGGTTAGAGACAATAGTTCGTTCGAATTTCTCTGCTCTAAATAAAAATCACGACTACCCCGTGTGATAGGACAACCGTACACACACGAAAAACAAGAAAAGGACACTAGGATGATTCATAGAAGTTCCGCGAGAAGTCGCCGTTAGAAGTCCTAATTGGAAATCTACCAAAATCGACCATCGATCATAGCGAAATTCAGATGGTAAAATTCTAACCTCAGAATTGATATCGAATGTAACCTAACTACTAGAGGTATCCATAACCTGGCAAAATTGTTTAAAAACATCTTCTGCTGAGGAAGCAGCGTCTATAATTAAAACAGGAGCAGGAAGAATTGAAAATGATTTGTTGACCAACCAGTCTTCATGCACTTCGTGGAGTAATTGGAGGTAAACTAAAGGGATAGCGTCTTCTTCGCTTCGAGCGCGTGAAAGGATGCGAGAATAGGCTATGTTGGGATCTAACCTCAAATAAACAATAAGATCAACTTCGAAACTAATAGAATTCTCTATCAATCTACGAGTATTTTCTAGCAAAACGTAAGCTTCCACCTCTTTGAAATCTTTCTGTCTCCTACGAGCTTCCACGAAGCAATTACAACTATATATGGATCTTTCCATAATTTTGATAGGCAATGAAGTTTGGACGAGATGTCTATCAGACATTATCATCAACGTGTGATGCTGGAAAAGATACGCGTATTGAAGAGGATCTTTATACATCTCGTCTAGAAGATTTAAACCAGCTACGTCCCGATAAGAATCTAATGGCTCTAATAAAGTTAAGACATTAGGATATTCCAAAAACCTTTTTGTGAACGTGGTTTTACCACAACCTATATTTCCCTCGACCAGAATAGTCAGGGGTCTAGAGCCCTAGAGTCCCACTGAATCATCAGAGTCTAGTTTTTTGAGGTAGAAGGTTGGGAATGAGAGGAATCTTTGTTCCTCCATGAGTTATTATTTGAATTGAAATGCGAATCGGAATTGGTATTTGAATTTTGATTATTTTTATCGTTCTTTTGAGAGTTATCAGAATTCATTTCATTCTTTCTTTTTAAAGCAAAACAGTCTTCGATATTATGATTATCTTTTTTACAATATTTACAGAACTTTGAGGATCCTTTGGAACTGTATAAATTAGAATTCTTTGAGGCGCGATGCTACTCGGGAGTAGTTTTATTTCGGTTATCTGAAGAAAAATCTGTCGTCTTTATTTGTCTCACGCGACTTGCTCCTAAATAAAATTTGTCCATTGCTTCGATCTCTAGTCCTCGAATAACAGCTTCTCTGAGAGTTGAGGGTCCCGCCAATCCGAGAGCATGTTTAAGTTCGCTATCTTTTACAGCATTAATAAACCGCGAACATGCTAAACGGTCTCTAGTTGATTCTGAACAATCTGGTAAAGCTACTCTAGCCATTCTTTCTATATCGAGTCCCAGAGTGGCGAGACTCTCATCTTTATGTTGTCGTCTATTTTCTAATTGCGTCAAATGGAGTTTCTGAAGATGTTCGTCTCCGAACCTTACTCTTAAAGCTGAACTGAGTCTGTCATAATTCTCTAATTCTTGGTTAGAAAGGGAAGTTAATACTGTCAATGCTGATCCTTTAAGGTTAGCTGCTAAATTCCCGGCTTTAATTGCTGTACTCCAACCGTTTAATTTCGCAACGATCAAAAATTGGCATTCATATTCGGCCCATGAGGTGGTACCGTCAAAAGTTGGAACACGAATTATAGGGGAAGATTTACTGACAGGTTCAGTCCGGCTTTCTATGTTGGTTGGAAGAACTGGCCTGTCATTATTCTCGCGGTTACTCCCGGCGCTTATTTCTTGACGTATAATATCTCCGATCATATCGCGAAAATTATCTATATTACTAGGAAATCGACTGGGTAGGGATCTCGGGATCTCATCCCGCGAGAGATGGTCCCCACACATTCGGTCAGGCCTGATTAGATTAGTTTCGTCCCGCGTTGATTCTTCAACGCGGTCGTTTTGAGCTGAAGAACGAGCGAGTGGTACTGCTGTATTCACGTCGTCCGTTCTAGGCCTATCGTAAATAGGGGGAGTTCTTCCCCCAGAAATATTTACAGACCTTATAGTTGGAGGGATTTGGTCCAACTGATCCCGAACCAGGGAAAGTCGTCGAGGTGTAGGGATGGGGGAAATGCGTTCCGGAAGTCGGGGAAGCAGGCTCTCTAGACTGCGCTGAAAGGTCAGCAGGTGAGCGTCTCGGTCCTCTTTTTGAGCGGCGCGTTGAGCCTCGCGTTCTTCTTTCTGGGCCTCGCGGTCTCGTTCCCGCTCTTCTCGTTGGGCCTGGCGTTCTTCTCGTTGGCCTTGAAGAAGGAGTTCGGACTGGCGTTGTTGAGCGGCCATCAGTATCGAGAGCATCGATTCCATTTGGCTCATTGGGTCCGGTAGAGGTTGTTGGGGGGTGGTTAGCCGGGATTCGGCTGATTGGTTGGGATTTGAGGTAGATGAGGAGGATTCGTCTACGGGAGGAGATTGAACTGCGCTTCTAGTAATCCGGTTCATTTTCCAATATTTTTCGTTTGAAGTTGTTAAGTTTTCAAGTTAAAGACTTGTAGCACTTTTAATTCAACTCAGTAGTCCCGATTCTGACACCAGTGATACGAGATTAGCTTTTGGGGGCTAATTGCGTTTATTTTAAAGAACTTGAAGACCTGAAGGCTTGAGCGGATTGAATTCAATAAAATGTGGGTCCTGAGTTAAAATAATAGATTCAAGTCAAAGCGAATAAATTGTCAGGTAAATTGAATATATTGGAAAATGTGGGAAAAGGTGTGTTTACAGTTTTAAGTGTAAAACAGCACTGTTTTTACAATAATGTCGGTTGACACAGCAACCGATAGTTTACTTCAGTTATTTATGATCATTTATTTGTATAGTGTATGTTTGAGACTACTAGACCGTATGCGTTAAATATACTGAGAAACATTCTTCGTAACAATATGTATAACAGTATACGTTATGAATTTCGTCGAATGAGCACATATTGACTTTGAATGAGTGAGTGAGCACACGGGCTCACTAACGCTTGTAAGGTAAGACTTACGTCTTTTTACCTATAATTTTATTGGTTATATTTCTAATTAAATATAACCAATGCCACAGAAGACGAATTACACCACGTTCTGTGGCATTGGTTATATTTAATTAGAAATATAACCAATAAAATTATAGGTAAAAAGACGTAAGTCTTACCTTACAAGTGTTAGTGAGCCCGTGTGCTCACTCACTCATTCAAAGTCAATATGTGCTCATTCGACGAAATTCATAACGTACAAAACCGAGCACACGAACTAGACTTGAAAATTGACGAGTGAAATTTGAAGGTGGCCAGGTGGTCTAGTGGGTGTAAGCCCCCGGATTGGCAGCCAGTAGGCTCGGGTTCGATTCCCGAGACACCGGATAAATTTTTCTCGTCAAAAATTTTAAGTCTTCTAGCTTTAAATCATTCTTCGACGAATTACACCACGTTCTGTGGCATTGGTTATATTTAATTAGAAATATAACCAATAAAATTATAGGTAAAAAGACGTAAGTCTTACCTTACAAGTGTTAGTGAGCCCGTGTGCTCACTCACTCATTCAAAGTCAATATGTGCTCATTCGACGAAATTCATAACGTACAAAACCGAGCACACGAACTAGACTTGAAAATTGACGAGTGAAATTTGAAGGTGGCCAGGTGGTCTAGTGGGTGTAAGCCCCCGGATTGGCAGCCAGTAGGCTCGGGTTCGATTCCCGAGACACCGGATAAATTTTTCTCGTCAAAAATTTTAAGTCTTCTAGCTTTATAACAGTATACGTATGTTGGATAGTTTCGTACGTGCAGTTGAATACACGTATCCGGGTGCAGTTTAACAAACGTATAAATAACGTGTGAACGACAGGTTTCGCGGAAACGTACGTAATACGTATATGATATGTATAACAGTATACGTACATCAGAGCGTTTCGTACGCGCAGTTGATTACACGTCTACTTGTCCGGGTTGATGAACGTATAAGTCACGTAAATTTTCAACGTATTCGTTGTCCGAATCATACGTGTATATTAAAGGTACAAGAAGTTATTTCTTCGTTTAAAAAGCGTGATTAATAAACGGATAATATTGGACCACTTATAAACGTGTATGATATACGTTTTATAATAGTATGATGATATATGGATACCAAAAATCAACGAAAAAGACGTGTATAATACGTATAATATACGAACTGGTCTTTATTGGGTGGTTGATAGTAACATCCGCCTGGTTGGTCGTAGAGGGTCAATTATGAGTGGTTTATCAGATGGTTGAGGATTTTCTGATGCACGCACAGTTTGAGGGTTAAACATGATGAAATTACGATTCAGACACTGAATAGTATTAAGGTATGGTAACTGATGTTCACTGTTGCAAGCACGGGCGTTCTGCAACTACTGTCGTAGTTGCAGATAGACCCCTCAATATTTCCAGAAAAAACCCCCCACCATCGGCTGGGATTTTACTATTAGCCAGCGGGTAATAGACACAGTACCTACAGCTAGAATCAGCGTGGCTCTGGGATGCCATGGGTGCCGACCTCAGCTTATGCCAGAGGCAGTATGCCGTTTATGACCCAAGGGCTCGCAGGTAGCTGCAGGGTTGGGCCTAATGTTTGAGGGAAAAGTTTGCAAGGTCTCGACTTATTCGGATAGGTTCAAGCAATTGCTTTGGGATATATTACCGTCTGTTGTAAAACTGTACACTAGCCATGAATACCGAGTGTATTGCTGTACAGAGTTTTGTCGATGTTTCGGTCCGTCCTTTTCTGTTAGCTGATTGTAAAACCAATCCTAGAAAAAATAAAGAGACCTTCGGCTCTTTGAAAACTGTTTGGCAGGTCAGGCTTACAAGTTTCAGCCTGTCTAATAGCACAGCGCGACTATGGTTCGCTAATAATTACTTTTATTATCATCCGAACAATATGAAAGTATTAAACACTGTACGGTTCTCAAACAGGCGATCGACCGTTCAACGTCATAAACTATTGTTAACGTATCGTTCGGAAATGAACACTGAACGTATTATATACACGCAAAATTCGTGGAAATATGGCAATTATACTCTGCTAATTGAACAATGTAAAAATTGTTTGTCAGGGTAACCTACGTCAGCAAAGGGAAATAGATAGGTGTACGATGCAGCTGTCTTTGTAATTAGTCTTTTTCGAAATGTAATTAAGCGATTTCTATTTTCAAGTTTACGCTCCGACGACCCTCGCGAAGGTGCAAATGTATATTCTTTTGTCTCGCGCGCCATGGTGCGACTGAAGATTAGAGGCGACGGTTATGCAGGTTCAGACTTGCGGACGTAAGGATCGAAACGGCAAATACCGATTTTTATGTCCAAGTTTACGCTCCGGCAACCCTTGCGAAGGTATACGATGTACATTCTTTTGTCTTGAGTGCAAAGGTACGATTGGGGATTAAAGGCGGAGTGCGTGCAGGCACAGACCTGCGGGCGTAAGGGGCGGTCGAGTGAAATGCTATGTGGAGGTGACGATAGTCAAGGCGATGGATAGTGACAATGTTTCACGTAAGTAAAAATGGTCAAGGGTTGGCGGGGGCGGTGGTAAGACCACGGATTGGTTCATTTCACTGAGTGGGGATGAGCAAGCTACCAAGCAAAAGATATATAGGCCTGCCAAAAGTGAGTAATTTTATCAGTTTGAAAAACTATTCAGTAGAGGAAACTCTGCTGGTTGTGATCTTCTGATTTCGAGTGGTTTAACAATTACTGTTGCGTTTGTTTTTTCATTCGTGAAAGGCGTTGTTACCAAGCGACCAAGTTTGAGCTTTGAGAAAATTTTGGACAAGTCCTTATTTTTCTTTTATTTGAATTTATTTTGAAGAGTATATTAACGATGAATCGTGTTGAAGATAAACGTGTCATATCAACCGTGAGGGGTTTAATCCTGATGGTGATACGGTACCTCATTGCTTCAAGACCGAGTTGCATCACGCCGCGTATTCGTGAGTGGTATGGTCAAGTCAAAGGGATGCGTACGGTGATGGAAGTGTCAATAGTTCTGCGCAATATTCTGGGTATGCTTGACATGCCGACGATCATAGAAATCATGAAATTGCCGTACTTAGTGAACAGGCCTTCTTGGATGGCAAAAATGCTGGACATCGTGGAAGTTGCCCTTATACCAGCCGATCTTCAGAGACTGAAGGATGTGATCGAACGGCAAGGACGGAAGCTGAGGACGGCTGCACAACCGGATACCGAGGCTATTCTACGAGAAGAAGCGATTGCTATAGAAGCTGTCGAGGCTTATGAACTGGCAGCAGAAAGCATGATGGCATTTACACAGGATCATCCTGATAAAGATATGGACGGTGCGGTGATGATAGAGGAGACTACGGAGCGGCTATCACAAGTCTCAGTGAAAGATGAGGAGGACGCGAGTGAGACGAGGGTGATCGAGGAAACGAGAGACGAAATTTGTCGATATGCACCGCATCTATCGAGTAAAAGTACGCGGTATACCCCTGTGAGCGGTAAGTGATTCAGAGAATATGTCACGAGTACACTCCTAACCGAAAAAAAAAAAAAAAAAAATGTCAAATCTTATTCACAGTCATTCAAATTTACCTCGTTTTTTAGAGCTTTGAATACTTTTACAGATGGTGGGAACATGCGCACTGGAGCTTCTACCTCAACGTCGGGTATTCCAGCCAGGCTATACACGGTCAACGAAGGGGCTAGCACTTCAGGAGTGCAGCAAGGCGGAGCAGCTCGTCGTCCTGGAAAGCGTAATGCTCCATCGGACGATGTACCTGAACAGGAAGATCGACCGGCGGTTGACAGGCGAGTTAGTGTACCAGCTCAGATTGTAGGGTTAGAGGCCGAAAGGGAAGATGTAGACGATAGTACGTCGAGACGATTTAGAATCACACAGCGTGTCAATAAAAGATATCCGCGTTTTGGATTAGCTGGAAATCAAGTCACGGTAAAAATCATAATTCCGCCGGAGACGGAAAATACACTACGTTGGTTAGAGGACGCTTTTAGGGAACTGCATAGGTATTTCAGGTCATTGTGCGGTCAGAATGATCTAATGGGTATAACGTTTGTTACGGATGGTTTTACGAGGGGTGCAGCGGGTTTAAGCTTTCGACCGGCTCGCGATTTTCAGTTCGAGGATTTATGGAGTCTTGTGTTCAGAGTCACGCAGAGTGCGAGCGAGTTTTCGATAGAACAGCCTTTCACAGTCAATATATTTACCGTCAATTCACCTGTTGGGAGGGGTAAACGCTTACGGTTGGATGGGGAGGGAATACTAAATAAGCGGTCGATCTTAAAACTTAAAAACACGGATAATTTATGTTTACCGCGGGCTTTATGCGTAGCTGGGGTGCACGCGCGTAAGATTACTCATCCTGATTTCAAAAATATATGCGGCAGGGCTAGGGACAACGTGAAATATCAAAAAGAGAGAGCTCAGGAATTAGTTAGAAAGGCACATGTCACGGTACCAGAACAGGGCTGCGGGTATGATGAACTCCTACAGTTTCAACAGTATTTGGCACGAGACGACACTGTCATAGTTGTTTACTTCCAAAGTACCCTCGGAAAGGGTGGAGAATGTTTTTTCAATGGCGAAGATATTGTGCTAGGCTTGGGGCGGAAACTAACTTATAGACTCAACATTCTTTACGACGAACGGAACAGGCATTATGATCCAATTTTAAACATCAGTGCAGCAGCCGCCTCTAATTTTTTCTGCATACCATGTAATGTAGGCTATGCTCGTGGTATGGAGCACAGGTGCTCTAATATATGTCCTCGTTGCTCGTCGACACCCGCTTGCGATACGAGGGTTGATCGAATGGAATGTATCTCGTGTAGACGTGAGTTTTTCGGCCTTGAATGCCTTAACAATCACAAAAAACCCGGTTCGTTTAGTGGAAAGCGATCAATCTGCAGTACCCTGCGGATTTGCGAGACCTGTGATATTTATATGGATACATCCAAGGGGAAGCATGTCTGCGGGGAGACATACTGCAGGACCGGTCGTTCGACTCAAAAGATAGAGCATAGTTGCTATATGAGACCTGTGAAACATACCACTGAACAGTCTGCGAATTATATTTTCATTTTTTATGATTTCGAGACACAGCAAGACCAGACTTTAGACGGTGACGATACAGTGAACGTCCACGTGCCAAATCTGTGCGTTGCGCAGCGGGTCTGCACGCGTTGTATAGAAGAAGATTTTAGTGTAGGCTGCGCAGGGTGCGGTGCTCAACGAGAGTTTGTTTTTAGTAGGGACCCAGTGAGGGAGTTCATCGAATTCGTAGATAGGAAAATTGACGGTTATAGGAAGATTATATGCGTAGCACATAACGCTAAGGGTTTTGACGCGCAGTTTATTCTCAAGTATCTGGTGGAGAATGGGGGTGAACCACCGCGGGTTATACTGAACGGGAGTAAAATAATACTTTTGGAGACAAACAACACCCGGTTCCTAGACTCACTGGCATACATGCCAATGGCTTTGTCAGCGTTGCCAAAGGCTTTCGGTTTACCAGAGTCTACACAAAAAGGATTATTCCCGCACCTTTTTAACATCCCGGCTAATCGGGGGTATGAGGGTCCCTTACCTGCGGTCGAGTTTTACTCGCCAGATACTATGACGAGAGAGGCTAGGGAAAGTTTTTTCGAATGGTATAATAGATCAGTTAGCGAGAATTATATTTTCAACTTTGATGTAGAATTGCTAAGGTACTGTCAGTCAGACGTGACAATTCTTCGCCTCGCCTGTCTAGCTTTCCGCAAGATCTTTCAGCGTACAGGGAACGTCTGTCCGTTTACGGAGAGTACGACTATTGCGTCAGCTTGCTCGATGGTTTTTCGGAAGAACTTTTTACGTGATAATGAAATCGGGATTATCCCACCTGCTGGGTACAGACTGGGTGATAAACACTCACGTAGAGCCATCGAGTGGCTGGTATGGAGGGAGCATGAGCTCGGTATTGAGATCGAGCACGCTGGCCGAGGAAGAGAGAGACGGGTACGGGGACGACGGGTTGACGGCTACTACAAGGGGCCCGATGGTGTGGAGCATGTGCTGGAGTTTCATGGCTGCTTCTGGCACGGTTGTCCACGTTGCTTTCGTATTAACAGGGATGAACGGCCAGCGGTTGGCGAAAGCATGGATCGACGACTCGAACAGACCATAGCCAAAACAAGACGCCTGCGGGACCAAGGGATGATCGTCGAAGAAATATGGGAGTGTGAGTTTAATAGGATGGTTGGAACAGATGCGATGCTGCGAGCATATATTGAAGATAACCGTCTTATTCCGATGTTAGGTATCACTAAATTGAACCCGCGTGATGCCTTTTTTGGAGGCCGGACCGGTAATACGTCACGGCTCTACGAAGTAGATGGCGGGAGCGGTGAGCAAATACACTACGTTGATGTTTGTTCACTGTATCCATACATCAATGCGACAGGTAAATACCCGCGTGGTCACCCAAAGGTATATGTAGGGCAAGAATGTGAAGCTTTAATAGGGAATCAGGACGCGTCGGAACATCCGTCAGGCGTTTGAGCAGATGTTCTGCCTTTGGTCTGTATTTCTTTGGTACTGTACTAACAATTCGTGATAACGATTGCTGCTTGTCGGGGGATGATTCTGCTTCCTCTTTATGCGTGATATCTGTTGAACTATCGTTTCCAGACTTTGTGTGAAGTTCTAGACTTAAAGGTTTTCGTGAATCCTCGGCGAAGTATAAAAAACGCTGTAGTAGCTGTTGATATAGTTTCCATTTCGCGGCGTCATCCGTGGTAGGTGAATCCAGAATGGCTCGCATCTCGCTATCGAGTCTAGAGATTGGATTCCTCGTGATCTGGTTGGCATCCTCGTAATTACTACTGGAAAGTGTCCTAGAGGTCGTGAGATTACGTTGGAAACGTTCTACACTCTCCGAAGGTATCAAAACCATTTTCTTCGCATGTTCCATCGCTCTCCTGTTTCTATTTGCCAAACAGGTGTGAAAATAGAGTCCCGAGAACTGGTGCAATTAACATGGGTAAAAAACCACTACCACTTTGAACCAATATCTGTTTTTTACTCTTCAGGCTTCCTCTGCTGCTAGCCAATTTACGTAGAAGCTGTTTATGCCTAGCAATCCTCGCTTTTTCCTTCTGCGTCAATATGACGTTACCGTGCACTGTGTTCAAAGCACACTCACATATACTCTTTACAAGGGAATTATTGGCACTACGTAGCAGGGCCAGACGTTGTTCAGGACTTAGCCTACAGAGCGCCTGTAGTGATCCTGTATTTTCTTTACCGAATCGTCTACGAGCGGCCGCAACTGGATGAACCTTTCGCACTTTGGGTACTATCCGAGGCACCACGAGACATCCGTACGCGTGGCATTACAACCGAACGACTGGTCAATTGGAAATAGAACGCGACTTTATATCTTTTCGTGGAACATAGACGTGTTGATACTTGTCAGATGGAAATATATTGGTGCGATAGCGGCAATTTTCAGGCGTCAATTGTTTTAAGTCAAGTAATAGATAACCGTGTGGTTGCGCAGTGGCGTCAAGATATGCCTCCTGTAAAAAACGTTGATCCTCAGGATAAACCTGGCGTGCTAAATGTTGTATCTGCGCACGATCTCGCGGGTTCTTAAAAAAGATCATATAATTTGTATTGAGCGATATATCTCTCTGACCACGACCCTGATGAAATAGGTTCTGTGTGATGAAAAACACGCTTAGATTCTTATGATGACAACCCTTGGTAAACAGATCAACGATTACGTTGTTGGAGGCCTCCCGCATTAGATCATCGACCACAAGTAGCTTAGGTGTTCCATCCGTATCATAGTCAGACTCCTGAGGTAGCCCTTCCCGATACTCAATTTCAGTATTAGTTGTATTGTTTTTATTGAGAGGCCCCTGGAGCGAATTTTGCTCAGCATAGTACCATAGGACACGTGAAAATCGTGTATCGCACAATTCGCCTATGTTTCGCAGAAAGGTCTTGACGAAGATTGATTTACCGCAACCGGACGGACCGGCAATTATAGCCGAAAAAGGGTGTCGCCAGCGTGTGTCCATTTTTCTTATGGAAGGGCTCTCACTATTTCTGACTGTACACGCCGAGTGTTTTAGGAACTATGGCTGAAATTTGACTCAACCGAAGACTAACTATGCTACAATATTTTCCTGACGAGACTAAGTGTCTGACACGCGCCATCTCTTATTCGATGCACGCTTTTTTGCAGAGTAAATATGTCGTCTGATTTTTTTTTTCTGTACTGTATACCGATCATGGATGAATGTTGAGGACCTATCAAAATTTATATATGGGCATATCAGATCATATCAGACCAGATATGGATATATGAAAAATTTTGATATAGCCTTATCAGGTCATATCAGGTCTGATCAGAATATTTTTTCACGGGTCTACAGCCGAAACTAAAGAGCGATCGAGAAACGCCCCGTAGATCTCCGACAACATCGTCAAAACAAGGCTGGCTGTCATTCGGAATGCGAAAATGAAAGAACTAGAACGACTGTATTATGACCCCTCACACCCGGCTGGCTATGCAGGAGCAAGAAAGCTGAAAAAGGCCGCTCGAGAGGTGAGCTCGACTGTAATTGAAAATTGGCTAAGTGCACAGGATGCTTACACGCTGCACAAACATATACGGCGAAAATTCCAACGACTGCGGTACAACATTTCAAATATTGATGAACTCTGGGAAGGCGATTTAGTTGAACTCGGTTCGATAAAGGATCATAACGACGGATTCCGTTACTTATTAGTAGTCATCGATGTCCTGAGTAAATTCGCATGGGTGATTCCACTCCATCGTAAATCGACTAGTGACGTAGCCGACGGATTCAAGCAAATCTTAACCTCTACCGAACGGCGTCCTGTTACAATGCAGACTGACAAGGGTAAAGAGTTCGTGGGTGGTTCTTTTCAGAAACTACTTGCCCAGAACGAAATCCGTTTTAGAGTGACGCGTAATCCTGATATAAAAGCAGCTGTTGTTGAGCGATTCAATCGTACTCTGAAAGACCGCATGTGGAGATATTTTACTCATAAAAACACTCATCGATACATCGACGTCCTGGAAAACATCGTCAATTCCTATAATAATACTATACACTCGAGTATCAGAATGGCTCCATCGGCTGTAACACTCTACAATGCGGCTGAGGCCCGTGCGAATATTCAACGTATGCATCCGCTACACAAGGCGCGCAAGCTAAAATTCAATAAGGATGATCTTGTACGCATAAGCAAAACAAAGGGGACCTTCGCTAAAGGATACGAAGCTAACTGGAGTGAGGAGTTGTTCAAAATTAGACGTGTTTTACCTGGTTTACCGAACGTATACGAGTTGGAGAATCTTTCCGGCGAGGAGATTGACGATTATTTCTATGAAGCGGAACTACAGCGTGTGACGACGGACATTGAAAATACTGAGTTTCAAATTGATAAAATCATTCGCAGCAAGGGGCGGGGTCCCAGTAAGAAAGTTCTTGTCAGCTGGAAAGGTTACCCCGAAAAGTTCAACAGCTGGATTCCCGCTACCAGTCTTCAGAATCTTGCATCATAATGAAGTCGCAGTTCTACATAACCCTACCTAGCAATAGCTCGATGCAGTATTTTCCTGATAACAAGACCTGCTGTTATATTACTCAGCTCCCGCGCACGATTGAGCTCAGCGGCGAATGGGAGGTCGCTATTGTCGAAATACAATATCCTTTAACATACCTACCTGACAAAAATAGTAAAGAGGTACAAAAGATACCGTCACTTATGTTCGTCTATTGTGACATCATAGAACCACGTATCGTAGGCGACATCTATGCACCTCTTCTGCGTATACTACAGGTTAGGCAAAGCGCAGACATCGTGGATACGGAAGTAAAAACGTTTTCACCACCGCACTATCTACCTTTACTTCTTTTGAGTTTTCGGACAGTCGAAATATCTATAAGAGACCAGCAGGGTAAATCCATACCATTTGATCACGGAACCTTGACCGTCACACTACACTTCAAGAAAGTATACTAATTTGATGCATGTGGTGAGAATAAGAGGAAGAGCAGTATAACAACATGGCTCACTACATAGAGCATTACGAGTCACAAATAGGCGGAGGAATCGATCGTGTCTTCGTCGGAGCACCCAATCAGCGGGGACATGGAATCGGTAGTTTTCTCGGTGGTCTATTCCGACGGGCTATTCCTCTTTTAAAAAGGGGCGCACGTGTACTCGGTGACGAGGTTTTGAGAAGTGGTATGAATTTCATGTCAGACCTAGACGGTAATGTACCGTGGAAACAGGCTTTCAAAACACGAGCCAGTGAGACACGGGAGAATCTGAAGCGGAAGGCCCAGGAGGGTATTGAAAAGGTTATGAAAGGGGAGGGCTATAAACTCAGGTACGGAGGGACGCTGGGCCAGTCTGGACTTGTCCGTGCACCGCGACTATCGATAGCAGCTACTTCGTCTAAATCGCTTAGAACCCGTAAACCCTCTAGGAAAATAAAGAAAAAGAAAACGGCTAAGTCCACTTCCAAGAAAAAGTCACCGAGTACTAATAAAAGATCACCTGGTAAGGGTAGAAAAAAGATTTGCCGCAAGAAAAGGGCTATTACGGATATTTTCGGTCCTTTGTGAAGAAAAAATCTAAAGTGAACAGTGTTATTCGAGTTAGCTACAAAAATGGCCTACCTACATGCGCATTCCTGCGAATGTTTGAAATCTGAACTAGATCTCTTCACTCTGCCGCCTACACAGACCTCTATCGAAGGTGGGCAATGGGTGCAGTACAAATCCGTGTCTGCACTAACAGATGACTCACCGATTGAATTCGTCGTGCCGGGCCAGGGTTACGAGTACCTAGATCTCTCACACACAATGCTTAGGGTATGCGCACGTGTACTCACTGTCCAAACGTCTTCAACTAGTCCAGGTTCTCCAACAACAGCAATAGTAGCCCCGGTGAACAATTTCTTGCATACGCTTTTCAACCAGACGGATGTACCCAGCAAACCAAAATATGTATCAAATACGTATATATTATGTCACGAATGTTACACGTTATGTATCAAACTCATAAGAAAGTATGTTACTGGTACAGCACGATGTCAGCAACATTAGATGTATCATCAATGTATTAGTTATGTGCTGGTGATACATATCAGCGACGGCTCACCGATATATCATAGACATATCAAAGATAAGTCAAAGACATGTTGAAAGATGTATCAGATACATATTGGAGATGCATCTGATACAATTAACTATCACACTGGAAAAGCTAAATAAAAAGCCGTTATTATTACTAATTTCCATCATCTATGGTGTATATATGACATAGTAACAATTTATAATCAACCACAGATAGATTAAAACGCATTTTTAGTTCATTCAAGACGACATCATTATTTTGACCTAACTCGGGCTCGAACCATGATCGCTCGGACTCGCTTGGATAAGTAGTCGCACGCTCTCGCCACTACACCACAGTATCGTGTAGTGAATACTGCCAGATTTCTCTATATTTTCGATCTCGCTATCTAACAGCTCTGAAGCGTTTATGCCTCGATTGATGCGTACTATCATGTTAGTCACTTACATACGTTTCAGAAATTATCGCCAGCAGATACAGATATCCTATTTTGCGATGTTTTAATTGCAGAACTAAAGATATTGCACGTATCATAGATATTATTATGTTATGTGACTCTGTTCCCTGGTGTTGCCATCTCTGTTACGTATCATCCATGGGTCTGATGTTATATATACGACACATGTCATATTTGCAGAAATATTATGTCCCATGTATGTAACTATGTTATATTTCCGGATCCCTGAAGATGCTTTTAATTTTATGTATCACTTGTGGGTCTCATGTAATGTACATGATACATCACGGAATTGAAGTTATGTTATTTCCCCTCTACGTAACTTTGCTATATTACATTGTTACTTCGTGATGCCCTCAATATTACGTATCATTCATGCATCTTATGTTATGTAAACAATATGTTACATTTTAAAGATATGTCGCATATCAGAGACATAACTATGTTACATTACTCCGATCTCTAGATGTGTTCTTACAGTTATGTATCAGTTATGTATTGGTTTGCTGGGTATACTTCAATCAAAAACTGGTCTCCCCGAGTAACAACTAATACGCATGCAGAGCTTACATCGAAACACTGCTCAACTATGCCGATGCAGCTAAAAAATCGCATCTCACATCTGGCTTATGGTATTCCGATACTCCCGGCCATTTTGAGGAGACTACGGGCACTAACAATACGGGATTCGCAAGTAGATGTAAATATTTCGCTAATAGCAAGCCCGTTGATATGCTTGGTCGTTTGCATTGCGACGTCTTTAACCAGGAAAAGTTTCTGTTGAACGGGGTGGAACTCAGATTGAGGCTGGTCAGATCCCGGGACGCCTTTTGCTTGATAGAGGCTAACGATCATCATAAGGTGGATATTATGGACGTGACCTTATTTTTACGGCGTGTCAAAATCAGCCCAGGTATTCTTTTAGCGCATGCAAGAACCCTAGCCAAGACAACAGCCAAATACCCTATGACGCGCGTAGAGGTAAAAACAATGACAATACATAGCGGTGTGCAGGCCGAGACCCTCGATAATGTTTTCCTTGGTCAACTACCGAAGCGGTTAATCATCGGATTTGTCGATTACAAAGCCTATAACGGTGACAAAAAACTCAATCCGTTTAATTTTTCATCATTCGGGCTTAATCACCTATCCTTGTATATCGAGGGTACTCAGATTCCCTCGAAGCCCTTACAACCCAATTTCAAGAATAAACTATTCGTGGATTCCTACAATACTCTGTTCACGCGGACCGGTATACACTTCCTCAACGAGGGAAACTCAATTCCTCGTCAGGACTATGCACATGGATACTGTCTTACCGCGTTCGACCTCACACCTGACCTCTCAGCCAGTGATAACGGGCATTGGAATCTCATTAAGCACGGTAGTGTTCGGATAGAGACGCGCTTTGAGGAACCCCTGACCACGACTATAAACTGTATTGTGTATGCCGAATTCTCTAACGTAATAGAGATCGATTCGATGCGTCAAGTCATTACAGATTTTGGTAATTAGTTGTGAAAGTTAACCATGCGACGTCCCGAATTCCTGTCGGAATTTGTATTCCATAATCCACAGTTGAAGCAACCCTCTCGAAAAACGTGCTGTGACCATCATAAAACCTGATAGAACCTGCTCACCCCCTCCAGCTCACTGTATACGGAGGGGCAGAATTGCAACCATAAAACAGTAGAGCCTAAATACCTCAGGCTGTCCAGTCTTCTCCTCAGTCTACTAGTAGTGTCTCAAACGCTTCCCTGCTAAAAATCTCTTATAGAAACCTATAAAAAAAAAAGGTATCGGTTCTTAGGTGGTTTCTGTCACCGGAATTCCGGTAGCGGTTACCGTTATGGCGGTATAAATATCCATACCTCATTTCCAAATACAATTTCGATCAATTATTTGTGGCCATTCCTTGCAATAATATTATGTGTTCCAACGAATGTATTTCATATTCAGAAAGTTCAGTTTTCTATGAGAATGATGTATCTTATTTGGTCTATCTCTTATCAGAATGTATAAACAATCTGCACAGGTTTTTCTATTCGTTCAATACCGCGATTGCTCTACAATATCTATACGATTCTATGAGCCATGTCCAAATACCCCTGTATCAGTTCCTTACCGCAACTGCGCGTCAGTTCTATGAGATCCTATAAGTAATCGGTAGTTCCTATCCGTTCAATACCGCGATTGCTCTACAATATCTATACGATTCTATGAGCCATGTCCACATACCCCTGTATCAGTTCCTTACCGCAACTGCGCGTCAGTTCTATGAGATCCTATAAGTAATCGGTAGTTTCTATCCGTTCAGTACCGCGATTGTTCTACAATATCTATACGATTCTATGAGCCATGTCCACATACCCCTGTATCAGTTCCTTACCGCAACTGCGCGTCAGTTCTATGAGATCCTATAAGTAATCGATAGTTTCTATCCGTTCAGTACCGCGATTGCTCTACAATATCTATACGATTCTATGAGCCATGTCCAAATACCCCTGTATCAGTTCCTTACCGCAACTGCGCGTCAGTTCTATGAGATCCTATAAGCAATCGGTAGTTTCTATCCGTTCAGTACCGCGATTGCTCTACAATATCTATACGATTCTATGAGCCATGTCCAAATACCCCTGTATCAGTTCCTTACCGCAACTGCGCGTCAGTTCTATGAGATCCTATAAGTAATCGGTAGTTTCTATCCGTTCAGTACCGCGATTGTTCTACAATATCTATACGATTCTATGAGCCATGTCCAAATACCCCTGTATCAGTTCCTTACCGCAACTGCGCGTCAGTTCTATGAGATCCTATACGTAATCGGTAGTTTCTATGCGTTCAGTACCGCGATTGCTCTACAATATCTATCGATTCTATGAGCTATATTCACATACGTCTGTATCAGTTCCTTGCCACAACTGCGCTCCGGTTATATACATCTTCTCTCGGCTGACCTAATCTATCCTCATCTTAAACATCCTATTACTTATGTTAATCATTCGCTCGCAAGTCCGGATGCATCGCAGTGACATATTGGTATGGCTATCGCCTCTCCCTTATATACAAACGTTGATCTAGTTTAGTGCTATTGAGAAATATTTTTCCGTCTGTAGCCACCTATCGGCGAAGTGAAGCCCGCAAAATTCACATTCTCATTCAATTCTCACCGATTATGATTGCACCGAATTCTATGAGATCCTGTACGATGTGAACTGTATCCGTCTTTTACCGTATCTCCGGCACCCACGAATACCAGATTCAACGTGTGCCAAAGTTCTATGAGTTCCTGGTCGATTTTGACCGATTATGGTTGTATCAGATTTTATAAGATCCTATGCGGAGTAAACTGTATCCGTCTCTTACTTTATCTCCGGCGCCAACGAATAGCAGAATCAACGCGTGTCGAAGTGCTATAAGTTCCCAGTCGTTTTTGACCGATTTTGGTTGTATCAGATTTGATGAGATCCTATGCGAAGTGAGCTGTATCCGTCTCTTACCGTATCTCCGGCGCCCACGAATGGCAGATTCAACGTGTATCAAAGTGCTTTGAGTTTCTAGTCGTTTTTCACCGATTATGGTTGTATCAGATTGTATAAGATCCTATACGAAGTGAACGGTGTCCGTCTCTTACCGTAATGAATTAAATGTATACGCTACGCTCTCGTCATCTGAGCCAGGACCACCGCTACGTCGGTTTCGTCCTCCAGGTTGACCGCCTCGTAGCTTCCGTGCTGCAGGTCCACGGTTACGTAGTTTTCGTCCTCCAGGTGCACCGCTACATAGTTTCCGTCCTCCAGGTCCACCGCTGCGTAGTTTCTGTCGTCCAGGTCCACGACTACGTAGTCTTCGTCCTCCAGGTAGACCGCACCGTAGTTTTCGTCCTCCTAGTCTACGGCTACGTAGTTATCGTCCTCCAGGTAGACCGCACCGTAGTTTTCGTCCTCTAGGTTCACGATTACGTAGTGTTCGTCCTCCAGGTCCACCGCTGCGTAGTTTTTGTCGTCCAGGTCCACGGCTGCGTAGTCTTCGTCCTCCAGGTTGACCAAGAGGAGGAAAACTATGGTGCGTTCGACCTAAGAGACGAAATCTACGGTGCGGTTGACCTGGAGGACGAAAACTACGGTGCGGTTGACCTGGAGGACGAAAACTACGTAACCGTGAACCAAGAGGACGAAAACTACGGTGCAGTTGACCTGGAGGACGGAAACTACGGTGCGGTCTACCTGGAGGACGAAAGCTACGTAGCCGTGGACCTGGACGACAAAAACTACGCAGCGGTGGACCTGGAGGATGGAAACTATGGAGCGGTATACCTGGACGACGAAAACTACAATGCGGTTGACCTGGAGGACGAAAACTACGTAACCGTGAACCTACCGGACGAAAACTACGGTGCGGTTGACCTGGAGAACGAAAACTACGTAACCGTCAACCTAGAGGACGAAAACTACAGTGCGGTCTACCTGGAGGACGAAAACTACGCAGCCGTGGACCTGGACGACAAAAACTACGCAGCGGTGGACCTAGAGGACGGAAACTACGTAGACGTGGACCTGCGGGACGAAAGCTACGGGGCGGTCGACCTGGAGGACGAAACCGACGTAGCGGTCGACCTGGAGGACAAAACCGACGTAGCGGTGGTCCTGGAACAGATGACGAGAGCGTAGCGTGCACATTAGTTCATTAGGGTAAGAGACGGATACCGTTCACTTCACAAAGGATCTCATACAATCTGATACAACCATAATCGATCAAAAACGACTAGGAACTTATAGCACTTTGACACGCGTTGAATCTGCTATTCGTGGGCGCCGGAGATACGGTGAGAGACGGATACAGCTCACTTCGCATAGGATCTCATAGAATTCGGTGCAATCATAATCGGCGAGAATCGAATAAGAACGTGAAGTAGTATTGTGCACATTCAGTTCATTACGGTAAGAGACGGATACAGTTAACATCGCATAGGATCTCATGGAAACTGATAGATTCGTGATCAGTCAAACACGCATTTTAACTCATAATAGTCTTATACACATTCAATCTAATACGTGTACTCGTCGAGAAGACGGTCGGAAACGGATAAAGTTCCTAGCTCATAGGATCCCATAGATTTGTGATGAAATTATGATCGGTGATGAACGAAAAAGAACTTATTGCTCTCAGCCACACATCAGGTCTACTTCATTTGCTCAACTGAAATGCGATAAAAGACTGATACATTTCAAACTTCATAGAATCTTTTCGAAACTGATAGATTCGTAGTCTATCTCGCACATTTAGTCTCCTACGTATGCTCGACGGATAAACGGTAAGAAACACATACCATGCGCACGTATTAGCACTGATGAAACGAATACGTCTGAAATGTTGAAATTTCAAGTAGAAGCTCATATTGGAATGCAACGAATAAATTACGATAGTTTCAGCGAATATTGGTATGCGGATTTTCAGCAAAGATCTGATACCTCTAAAATGAAATTGAAACTCTAAGAAAACGAGGTATTTTCTAATCTGAAATTTGTAATAGGATCATGTGGTTGTGGAATTGTACATTATATATTATGAAAACTCACTGTTTCGTTATCAGGAAAGTCACATAGAAAACAAGCCTGATAGAAACTGATAGAATAATATAAGTGATCTATCTGAGCAAATTTAAGTGCAGATAGGCCATATAGAATCTTATGAAGTCGCATAGCAATCCTTTATGTTTGTTAGCTTTTCTATGAGAGATTTTTAGCAGGGTTGAAAGTACCAGCTGTGCAACTCTCAAAATCACCATGAATTACATCGTCGACATACAAGGTTTCACTGGTGAAAATGGCGAATTCATACCGAAAGAGGTTGCCGTTGTTGGATACGAGTGTGAAACTCTGGCTCACTGGATCATCGCTCCGCCGTACTCCATCTCTAATCGCTGCTCATCAGACCGCTCACGAATCAACTGGCTGACCAATAACCACCACGGGTTGGAATGGTTCGAAGGTGATGTGACACTCAAGCAGCTACACACGAATTTACGCACGATTACACTTACGGCAAAAAATATCTTCTGTCGTGGTGTGCAAAAAGCTAAATTTCTCCAAGAGGTGACGACACGTGAAATTGTGAACCTAGAACGTGGTGAATGCAGATGCCCAGCGTTCAAAGATATGTCAGCGGACGAAGTATGCTACGTACACTCAACCGTTGCAGAATCCCTCAGCTGTGCATTACGTAATGCTATGAAATTGAAAACATGGTTAAAATCCCAGGGATTATCCGCAAAAGAGTTGTCTGCAATTCCTTTCCGGACTGAGGTGCTGTACACTCGTTGTCTATCAGAATTCAACGAGAGCCTTGAGCAGAAGGGTACCAACAGCGTCAGGGATATTAACAAGTGTGGTGATACGGCGCAGGAACTGGAGAACAAGAGATTACGCGAGAGGACCGTGTCATCATTTTCATACGTTACTAAACCCTCAAGGTCAAATGATGAATCGGAATGTTTTAACAGAAGATATTTGTGCCACGACGAGATAGATACCTGTACAAGTCCAACCGACATCAATAACCGTCGCAGTATCTAGTTAACCAGGATACAGAATGGACAGTCTTCAAATCTATAAAGCGCTGGAGATGATCCCTAGCCGTTCCAAGGGGGTGTTTGCAGCCGACCAGATACCTCTGCTATGGTCGTACCCTACAACGATCGTGGCAAACACCGATGAGCATACCAAGCCAGGATCCCACTGGGTGGCTTTTTATGTGTCAAACTCTGGTAATGGAGTATACTTCGATAGTATGGGTCTACCACCGATCATACCGCATTATCTACGCGGCCTACGGCGAAACTGTACGACCTACCGATGAAATGACAAACAACTCCAGAGTAATTCATCCCACGTATGCGGTCAATTCTGCATTATGTTTCTGCACTATATGAGTCAGGGTTTCACTCTTCAACGGTTTACAAGTATCTTCAGTGGGAATCTGGCGTCAATTGACAGACTGGCCGAATCTTTCTACAACCGAATAACCTGCGAGTATAAAGGAAAATGTGATGGAAATAACTGCATGCTCGGATGTATTCAACGCTGCTTACCATGTAAACACTAGTCTTAAGTATTTAACATATAGTATATTCGCTATGTGCAAGGCACATGGTAGCGCTCATGGTGGCGTTTTGACGAACTTCACGCCCCGAGCGATATACGGCGTCTTATGAAAGTAAATAGTTATTTACGTAACATTTCACTATGATATGCTTCAAGTACGTAATAATAGTTGAAAATAAAATAAAAAAAAATAACTCAACGAATTTCGAACCTTCCACTTTTCAAAAGCAGCGTATTGATTTAATATATTGGAATGAAAATGTCAGGCACCCGTATCATTGGACTAAACTGATTCGAAACTGATCTCTCAAGTTCCCCGCGGCTGTCGGTCGCGTGAAAATGAATCTAGTAATTAGAACCGGGTTTCAAGGAATCATACATCATATAAATTTCAACCCCCAAGCAATTATAAAAGGTAAAACGTTATCTGCCACACATATAGTGCGGGTCGACGAAGTATCGGGAATTACCGAATCGTATAAAATTATACGTGCTAGTGTAATCCGTCCAACATCTGTCACTTTTCCACCGTACAAAGTTCAAATAGAGGTGAGTAAAACATTTCATGGTGATCTATTTATACATGGGGCATTAGGGTGGTTCATTTTAAACTTGTGTTTTTTTTTGTCTCCCACCTGATAATTCGGTGCCAAATTCGGAAAAAAAATTCTTCCTAAATCGCAGAGCATAAAAAAAATATTTAGAGGTCGCTACCGGCAGCGAGTTTTTTCAAATTAGCATGGTATTTTTTAATTTTTGTTCAATTTTTTTTTTGTTTTTTTCAAAAAAATTTTTTGTTCGCTCATAAGTCAATCATGAATGTTAGATCGAAAATGATTGTTGTTTTTTTCATTCCTCGGTAGCGACCTCGAAATATTTTTTTTCATGCTCTGCGATTGAATGAGAATTTTTTTCTCCGAATTTAGCACCAAGTTTTCAGGTGGGAGATAAAAAAAAATACAACTTCAAAATGAACCACCCTAATGGGGCATTCCACGTCACATTTGCACCCTTTGTACCTCACCCCCTTCGATTTGGATAATTTTTTAGTATGATGTTGCAACCGACCCAAAAGGGTCTCTGAATTCAATTATATATATTTCGTACATTCCTCAGCTTGACTCCAAACGGTGTGCAGTTAATGTATCATGTACTTGTGTTTCACAAGCTGGGGAAAAGTGCAAGCACATTTACGCACTTATCCACTATATCAATACTGATAGAAGTACGTCAAAGACAACACTGGAACAGGAATGGGGAAGACCTTCAGATCTGCAACTTGGCAAAGAAATGTATGCCAAACCAATCGTTGTAACCGATGTCTTTAGAATGAAAAAACATAAAGTAGCCAACATTGTTCCCCATAATATATTATACTCAGATGTTGCGAATCAGCCTTGTGCTGTACGTACCATTCTTTGGGAAAGAAACGTAAGCGAGAATACAAGATTCATCAAAAGTATTATAAAAGATATATTGCATTCAGCAATAAGCAGAAGTGTAGATGGGGATTGTGAAGCATGTGCTTTAAATTTGATAAACTTTTGTCATGATTGGGAGCCCTATTCACTGGAGATAATCATTTCAGATAATCAGCAACTCAAATTTTACTATGAAAATGTCCATCTGACTAATCTTCAAATTATTGAACTATGCAAAGCTACACAAGATCAAAGTGATTGTAAAGAATGGTTTCTAGCTCGACAGTGTAGAATAAGTGCCAGTTCCAAGGCTCATGCTATCAAAACGAGAAAAAAGAAGACTGTTACATCTCTAGTGACAGATTTTTTGAATCCAAAATCCGAGAAGAAATTTATTTCGGCTTTAGAATATGGTAAAAAATACGAGAGGAAGGCAATATCAGCATACAAAATAGAATATGAAGTAGATGTTAAATCAATAGGTGTCTTTGTAATGCCTTCACAACCTTGGTTGTGTGCAAGCGCAGACGGCATAGTTATCAATGATGGGTGCATTTCAAAAGTGTTGGAGGTAAAGTGTCCTTCATCGTGTCATTACAAGCCTGTGTTCGACAAAGCTGCTAAGAAGTTCAATGTACCATATCTATATTTAACGAATGACGTGATTGAATTGAAAAGCACTCATAAATATTACACACAGTGCCAAATATTGATGTACGTAATGGGACTGAGCATGTGTGACTTCTATGTATGGTCACCGAAGGGTAGCTGTCTGACTGAAGTACATAGAGATAACCTTTTTCTGAGAAATGTGATTCCTGCATTAAAAGACTTCTATTTTACTGATTTTCTGAGAGCTTTATGCGAAGTGAGTGAAGAAAATTTGACGTCGGATAGAACTTCTGAAATGTAATAGCGTAAAAGAAAAAGTACAACTGAAGTTAGTTACACTACAAATAATATTACCTATTGTGAAACTTACAACATTGAAGACTCTAATAAAGGATGTTGTGTATGGAGTATTTACTAGATTTACTTACAAAAATGTTATGTTTGACTGATATTTGAAAGATATGTGAGCTTAAGGTACCAGGCTGAGTAATGTGGGAAATACCTTTGTCGTTGTGATCTCATTTCTATGAAGTTATTTAAAATGATGTACAAGTTAATTTGTCGGTTAGTTTTGTATGATTTGTTACTCTTTGAAAAGTATTTATTTGTCGCTGTCTGAATAGTACGTCTCGTAGTACGACGAAATAAATAACACAATTTTTTTTATCGTCAAAAAATTTAATGACAAGACGATTGAATTAAACCCCACCTCACTTTATACATTTTCAGAATCACTGTTTTTGATTATTGGTGGCTGCAAGTTCACTAAAACACCGCACATGAAAACAATATCATCACAATATGGTAACATTCTAATAGTAAATATATCTAAGATTCTGTAAGTTCTGAGTCGCTGCATAATTCTTTCAATATGAATTCGAACACTGGCTACTTTATAAGTCTCAGAAACTTGTTCCGCACTAAAAGTATTATTATATAAGAAAGGTGGCATTACAAGCAGAATCCCCCGGCCACTTTCATCTCAGACAGTCTTAATCTGAGGAAACCCTTTGTCAGCTAGAATGAGGTCACCGGGTTCCAAGAGCTCCAAAAAACCAGAATTTGTTGTTATTTGTGCATCAGTTGTTCGACCACCATGGCATTTCGAAATAAAAGAGATAAGCCCACAGGGAGTACAACGAACTAGAACTTTTAATCTGAAACCCTTCTTGTAATGGGAATAAAACTGAACACGTAACTCCACCGTCGAAGGTTGTTCAACTTCAAATTCTGTGCAATCGATAATGCCCCTGCAATTTTCATATGAATCTTTGAATGCCTGCGGCATAGTCGCTTGAATTATTTCTTTATCAGGCCATGTGACAAAATTTTTACATGCACCCGCCAAGAACGATAATGTTGAAAAAAAAGTTCTTGAAATTGTACTCCTGTGCACATCGAATACACTCAGCGCTGAAAAGCTCGATCCAGTTTTCATTTTCGTTAAAAAAATGAGACACCTATTTTTGAGAGATAGTTTAATACCATGGGGTACCATTTGTTTCGATAGGATTTTCAGAAGCAACTGAAAACTTGTAAGAGTTACTCCAGCAATATCAAGCATTTCCTGATCACTTTTTATGGATTCTACTCCTCGAAAAGATAAACCGTAATTCGAAGGGAGGTCATTATCTTGATGGTCAGGCCCAACCTTTTTATCTTCGGATTTAACGTTGGTTCCACAACATACATTTCTAGTTTTGCGAATAGGTGCCTTAGTTAGTAGATATTTAACATTTGGACTACAAGATTGGCTTTCTGCGTCACACACATTGTCTTTTTCATAACGATTACATATGAATACTTGCTGTATCCCAAAACTGCTCTGAAATGGTAAATCGACTTGTACACTTTGATCCATTTTTTCCGGACTATTCAATTGCGCATTTTCATTCCCTTCAGGCAAGTAGTCATTCATCGAGTCTTCTGGATGGTTGTCAATTTTCAATTTTTTCGAGTTACTAGAAGTCTCATTTGCAGCTTTTTCGCTCTTGTTTCTTCTCTCCATGTGGCGTTTATACCTGAAAACATAACATTATTTCTCAGCTATGAATTACAAAATAAACAAATATTAAAATTTGCAGAATAAAATACGCGTCTCACTAACCTTCCGATTGACAATTCCTCAGGTACTGTAACTCTGTGATACACCTCTGGAAAGATGGTTGGGTTAAAACTCGGACTTCGTGGATCTTCGGACTTTTTGTTTCCAACGAAATGTCGACTACAAATTCGCGTTTTTTTGCTCGGTAGCCAAGGAGATCCATCTTCTCTGCAAATTTGACATAAAATAATATAAAATATTTCCTGATATTCTGTGTATCATGTGGTTAAAAATGAGTACATTTCAGTACGAGTACGGAAAGGCTTTTTTGACGAAATGAGAGGATTACGGCACGAGCCGAAGGCGAGTGCTGTAACGAGGTTCGTTAAAAAGCCTTCACGTACAAGTAACGATTATTATTTTTTATCAGGAAAGCCGAGAAATCGCGACGAAGTTGCGATTCTGAGGTTAGAATGATGAAAAAAATTCAAGACTTTATTATCACGTTTTTCAAATGACTAATCTAACACACAATCAAAAAAATCTATGTACTTACTTTTCTCTCCGTACTGCAGTTAACCACTTTTCGCGGCGCAATACTTTATGTGGATGTAGAGGATTTGAAGTGGGGAAGCAATAGAATTCAGTTCCTACCCCCACGAAAAAAATATATATGCTAGGATATATGCATGGGATATATCCTAGCATATATGCTAGAATATATGCTAGGATATACTCAAATTTGCCCAAAGATATATCCTAGTATATATCCTAGCATATATATCCTAGTATATATCCTAGCATATATATCCTAGTATATATCCTAGCATATATATCCTAGTATATATCCTAGCATATATATCCTAGTATATATCCTAGCATATATATCCTAGCATATATATCCTAGCATATATTCTGGCATATATCCTAGCATATATTCTGGCATATATCCTAGCATATATTCTGGCATATATATTCCGGCATATATTCTAGCATATATTGCTATATATATGTTGAATAGTTTATTAAAAAGAAAAAAAATCTAGATACGTTGGCGTGAAACAATTAGCGGCAAATTTTTTTCTGAAATATTTATTGTACAAATTTTTCAAGTTTAAAATATTTATATTAAATATGTAACTTTTCCGGTATGTTTTAACCCTCCTAACATTTTGAGGTTGTTTCGGTAATGTAGCCAACATGTTATAACGTGCGTTGGCAATAATATTACCGTGATTTACACTCAATTCAATTTCTTCATCGTTGGTATCATTAGCAGCCGATGATGAAGGCCTGGAGACATAATTCCTTCGGGTGCCTGAATTTCCCACTCCAACATTTTACTTGAACCTAAAACAATTATGTATAATTAACTACCGAATTCATTATGCAAAAATGTATAATTTGAATGAATTGATAATTTTAATAATACAATAGGCTCTTACCGGACACTTCCATCACTATTGCGTGGAAACATTTCCAACTACCGAGTGCCATTTTCTTCGTATCGTGCCATTCAACTACATCCATTTTTTTCGGATCATGATCTTCGCTCAAAAATTCTTCGAAATCAAAATCCTTAATGTGCTGAATATCGATTCCTGACGTCATCTTCTTGTCATCTCTTCCACCTACCCATTTAACTAATACCCACATTTTTTTCAATGACCAAATAATTAATTAATTGATTATTTTATCAAACCCGTCCACCTCTGCTAGCCCTATATTTTTTGACAATCAGCAATTGAAGACAAGCAAATCCTGACTCTGTGATAACGCTAACTACCGATCAGGCGCTACCGACGAGGGTTTTTTATTTTTCAATTTAGCGTTGTCACAGAGTCAGGATTTGCTCGTCTTCAATTGTTGATTGTCAAAACATATAGGGCTAGCCGAGGTGGACGGGTTTAATAAAATAATCAATTAATTAATTATTTGGTCATTGAAAAAAATGTGGGTATTAGTTAAATGGGTAGGTGGAAGAGATGACAAGAAGATGACGTCAGGAATCGATATTCAGCACATGAAGGATTTCGATTTCGGAGAATTTTTGAGCGAAGATCATGATCCGAAAAAAATGGATGTAGTTGAATGGCACGATACGAAGAAAATGGCATTCGGTGGTTGGAAATGTTTCCACGCAATAGTGATGGAAGTGTCCGGTAAGAGCCTATTGTATTATTAAAATTATCAATTCATTCAAATTATACATTTTTGCATAATGAATTCGGTAGTTAATTATACATAATTGTTTTAGGTTCAAGTAAAATGTTGGAGTGAAAAATTCAGGCACCCAAAGGAATTATGTCTCCAGGCCTTCACCATCGGCTGCTAATGATACCAACGATGAAGAAATTGAATTGAGTGTAAATCACGGTAATATTATTGCCAACGCACGTTATAACATGTTGGCTACATTACCGAAACAACCTCAAAAATGTTAGGAGGTTTAAAACATACCGGAAAAGTTACATATTTAATATAAATATTTTAAACTTGAGAAATTTGTACAATAAATATTTCAAAAAAAAAAATTTGCCGCTAATTTTTTCACGCCAACGTATCTAGATTTTTTTTCTTTTTAATAAACTATTCAACGTATATATAGCAATATATGTTAGAATATATGCTAAAAATATACGCTGGAGAATATATGCCGGAATATATGCTAGAATATATGCCGGAATATATGCCAGAATATATGCCAGAATATATGATAGGATATATGCCAGAATATATGCTAGGATATATGCCAGAATATATGCTAGGATATATGCCAGAATATATGCTAGGATATATGCCAGAATGTATACTAGGATATATGCCAGAATATATGCAAGGATATATATGCTAGGATATATGCTAGGATATATCTTTGGGCAAATTTGAGTATATCCTAGCATATATTCTAGCATATATGCTAGGATATATCCCATGCATATATCCTAGCATATATATTTTTTTCGTGGGGGTAGTGAATTGAATTTTGAATTTTTACATCCCACAACACAACAGTAGACGGTGGTCTTTGTCGTCATTTTCACTGTTTATTCGTTGAATTGTTAAAAAAAGACAGCCGGCTGTGGCCTGTGTCGCCGGGAACTTGACAGATCAGCTGCTCGATCAGCTGAGTCTGAACACGGGTTCCTGACATTTATATTACAATATATTGAATCGACACGCTGCTTTTAAATGGTAAAAGGTTCGAAATTCGTTGAGTTGTTTCTTCACATTTTATTTTCCACCATTATTACGTATTCAAATCATATTATACTGAAATGTCACGTACTTAACTATGCACTTCCATAAGACCCCGTATATCGCTCGGGGTGCGAAGTTAGTAAAATCGCTACCATGAGCGCCTACGTCGATCATCGTACCCCCTCCATGCTGTTGCACACAGCGAATACCCACGCTGAGCATTTAGCATGTTTAGCATTTTTGTGATCATATGCAAGACTCGTCTAGTTTGGCATAAGAAACGACTGTTCCTAAACTTTATCTAGAATAAGACTTTTTATCATTAGCATAATTAGCTGTAATTTTTATACGAAATACTTTTGAATAATTCTTAGTCGCCATAAGCTTGAACCTTTGAATAAATATTAGTAAATATAAGTCTGAATCTTTACCTTTCTAAATATTAAATGATATGAATAAACAACCATTATAACAATATTCACCTGTGCGTCTTTGACCAACTCCCATACCTTTCCTACATCCTCCATATACGCATATATATATATATTTATTTCTATTCGATAAGTATACATAGGCAACGACTCCGGAGCGCCCGCTCTTGGGTTAGAATCCATTGAGTTCGCTTGGGTTAGGATCGAAGGATTAGCAAAAAAAAAAAAAAAGAAAATAATAATAATAATAATAATAAATAAATAAAAAGAGGGAGAAAAAACAGAAAGAAAAAAGAAGGGAACAAAAAGGGGGAAAAAATGGCGCCGGCCCAGGGGGGGAGGGGGGGAAGGGTCATAAACGGTATACCGCACCCTCTCTACTGATGCCATAGCATCTATGACCATTTAGAGGTCATATGAAAAAATGTATATAAACGTATCTGAATGTAAAATTTTCCGCTCTTTCCGAATCTGGGATAAAAAATGAAGTTTTTGTGTGAATGGAACATTTGGCATTCAATCGACCTTGAACCCAACGTGATGGGATCAAACGGACATCGGATTCGGATTCAGCGACCCGAACAGCGCATAGATATTTTGGTTTACTTCGTTAACAATGGATTCCCTAGATTTCACCTTGATCTGACCTTAAATTTAGGGGTATACGAATTTTTTTGACCTCGGATTCGGATTCAGCGTCAGAAAATACATAGGAATACCATGATCAGTCACCCAAATCACGACCTTTTTTTTTTGTGGGGCTGTGTTATCGATGCTTACTAGTGAATCTGCCAACCCGGGTCTATAGATTGCGCCTTCTTCCAAGTAATTTTGAGAACTGGACTACGGTTATACTGTTTGGAGCCCTAGGGGATAGTGCCCTTCTCGGAACGAGGGCGTAGCTGCTTCCCGACCGCGCTACCTGAGCGCGCGGCTTGCTTATAACTTCTATTACTCTGCTGATTTTTCAAATATCGATAAACGGTTTTCACGAGCGTATTAAGAAAGGTCTAAGGAATAATAAATTGAAAAAAAAAATTGATTTTTTCAAATTTCTAGACAACAATACCCCCTTAAATACATAATAAAAATCATATGGTGAAACTAGAGGACCGCCATCTTGCTGCAGCCGCTTGTACTCTTGGCCGTCATAGATATCTTCAACAGCACCAAATGCCGGCCAAATTCAAATCTAGGTTTCAATCAAACGGATGGACATACGACGATCTGCATGGAACTAAAAAAATGCTCCCCTGATTCTCTTAATTGCTCCACCGTTGATTTTGATTGTTCTCTATTAGTTTTTAATAAGATTGAATAATGAGGTACGAGTTCGGGAAACATAACCTCTCCATCATATAATAGCTAATTTCGAGTTACACTGAGACGGGGATGAAATTGACGATCAATGCTGGAAAAATGATGAATCAATTGCTCCTCGTCTGCCTTTAATTGCTCCACCCTTTCTTTTAACTGCTCCCTCTTAGTTTTTGAGTGAATTCAATAATGAAGTACGAGTTCGGCCAACATAACCTCTCTATCATATAATCGCTAATTTCGAGTTACACTGAGACATCGATTAAGTTGACTTTAAATGCTGAAAAAATCATGAATCAATTGCTCCTCGTCTGTTCTCAATTGCTGCACCCTTTCTTTCAATTAATCCGTCTTAGTTTTCAATAAAATTAAATAATAAGGTACGAGTTCAGTCAGCATAACCTCTCTATCATATGACAGCTAATTTCGAGTTACACTGAGACATCGATCAAGTTGACTATAAATGCTGAAAAAATCATGAATCAATTTCTCCTCGTCTGCTCTCAATTGCTCCACCCTTTCGTTCAATTGCTCCGTCTCGGTTTTTGATCAAATTAAAGAATAAGGTACGAGTTCGGCCAACATAACCTCGCTATCATAACACAGGCGATTTCGAGTTACACTGAGGGATCGATTAAGTTGGCGATAAATGCTGAAAAAAATATGAATTAATTGCTCTTCGTCTGCTCTTAATTGCTCCACCCTTTCGTTCAATTGCTGCATCTTAGTTTTTAATAAAATTAAGTAATAAGGTACGAGTTCGGTCAACATAACTTCGCTATCATATGACAGGTGATTTTGAACTACACTGACAAAGAGGCATGGAATAAGTTGAAGTTAAATGCTGGAGAAATTATGAAAGAATTGCTTCTCGTCTGCTCCTTATTGCTCTACCCTAGGTTTCAATTGCTCTTTCTCTCAGTTTTCAAGAAAAGAAATAATCAACGTGACATAGACGATTTGCATAACCCCTTTCCAGTGGGCATCGATTTAGAATCCCATCACTGAGAAAATATCGATGCCCACTGAAAAAGGGTTATGATCGACTTTGTCGCGTTGATTATTCCATTTCTCTAAAACTAAGACGGATTAATTGAAAGAAAGGGTGAAGCAATTGAGAGCAGACGGGGAGCAATTGATTCATGATTTTTTCAGCATTTAAAGTCAATTTAATCCCCGTCTCAGTGTAACTCGAAATTAGCTGTCATATGATAGAGAGAGTCCGAACTCGTACCTTATTATTCAATTCAGTCAAAAACTAAGAGGGAGCAGTCGAAAGAAAGGGTCGATCAATTAAGAGCAGACGAGGAGCAATTGATTCATGATTTTTTCAGCATTTATCGTCAACTTAATCGATGCCTCAGTGTAATTCGAAATTAGCTGTCATATGATAGAGAGGTTATGTTTTCCGAACTCGTACCTTATTATTCAATTCACTTAAAAACTAAGAGGAAGCAGTTAAAAGAAAGGGTGGAGCAATTAAGAGCAGACGGAGAGCAGTTGATTCATATTTTTTTCAGCATTTATCATCAACTTAATCGATGCTTCGGTGTAATTCGAAATTAGCTGTCATATGATAGAGAGGTTATGTTTTCCGAACTCGTATCTTATTATTCAATTTACTTAAAAACTAAGAGGGAGCAGTTAAAAGAAAGGGTGGAGCAATTTAGAGCAGACGAGGAGCAATTGATTCATATTTTTTCGTCATTTATCGTCAACTTAATCGATGCCTTAGTGTAATTCGACATTAGCTGTCATATGATAGCGAGGTTATGTTGGCCGAACTCGTACCGTATTATATAATTCACTTAAAAACTGAGACCGAGCAATTGAAAGAAAGGGTGGATCAATTGAGAGCAGACGAGGAGCAATTGATTTATGATTTTTTCAGCATTTATAGTCAACCTAATCGATGTCTCAGTGTAACTCGAAATTAGCTATTATATGATAGAGATGTTATGTTTCCCGAACTCGTACCTCATTATTTAAGGTAATTGAAAACTAAGAGAGAACAATCAAAATCAACGGTGGAGCAATTAAGAGAATCAGGGGAGCAATTTTTCAGTTCCATGCAGAACGTCGTATTTCCATCCGTTTGGTCGAAACCTAGATTTGAATTTGGCCGGCATTTTAACATAGAAGATCCGCATTTCGTTTTTTCATTTTTTCTCAAAAACTAGACTGGAGCAATAAACGAAATTAGCGGAGCAATAAAGAGCAATTAAGGAGCAATTTTTTGGTATATAAAACATTGAAAAATAAACAAATTACCGGCTAACCTTACATAGGTTTCAACAGCATCAGGAGTTACTTTTGTCCTATATTCACGATACAGCTGCATAGCCCGTGTTATATCTGGAATAGCAAGAAAATGCTTCACCTGCTTCTTAAGAATCAAGCTGATGAAAAACTTGACTTTTTTTGTAGGAGTTTCTTGCATGCATTGCGGACACAAGTTTAGAGCAGGCAACATTTCCTCATTTCCAAAGTAATACCCACAGGCAGAATAAGCATGAACACCAATTCCAGTACGATTTCGGTTCAAAACCTTACACAGCTGTTTCTTCAATTGTGGTGGTATTGTTTTTCCCAGGATAGCATTTGTTGCGGCGAGGGATGCAATCAACGCCTCGTATGTCCATTTATGCCTGAAAGACAGAGCCAAGGTCAAAAGAAGCGCTTCTTTTGCGGTGTGCCGGCGGTAACAATGTATAGTTGCATCAAGGACACCGGCAGTGAATTCAATATTATTCTGGTCGCTCTCTGAGCTGCTGTGACTATCACCTCCACTTTCAGAATCGTTAGGATCATCAGGGTCATCTGGTCCACCCTCGTCAGACCAGTGGCGTAGCGTGAGTCACCAGCGCCCAGGGGCATTAGTGTATATTGAGCGCCCCATCTGAATTGTTTTTCCGCCAATCTGAGACAGATTTTTATTACAACGGAATTCGTCTAGCTTTCATACTCGCAAACTGATCAATTACCTCATCGGAATTTATTTTTTCAGCCTTCTCTTTCTCTACACTGAGAAGTGCAAGATCACAGAACCGTTCCTGACCCATAGATGCTCGCGGATATGAAAGCATAATTTTCAATTTACTAAATGAGCGTTCACAACTCGCTATAGACGTGGAAATTGTTAGAAGTATCTGCAATGCAGTACGCAGATTAGGATACACGTCGTCTACATAGGAAATTATAAAATGCAATAAATCTTACGGGGATTTCGCCAAATCTTCGTTTCGTGTACGGAGCAGCATCCTGCAATCGATAATCTCGTTATAAAGTTCAGTACCATCGACATCAGTCTGATAGAACTGCCAAAGTTATTCCAATTTCTATTCAAGTTATCATCGGTATTATCTTCTAGAAGATATTTAATATCGAGCAAGAAACCAAATTTGGAATCTATATTTTGTAGGCACGTAAAACGAGTAGTTATTTCTTTCTGCAGTCTATCAAAAACGCCTTTCAGGACTCGCATAATCTCATCTTCGACACAAAGACCTGCATCTGGTGACTATTCTCCAGGCATCTGTCGACGTCGTCTAATTCGTCTTTCTATTGAGATTCCCCATTCCTGACATCGACTCTTGGCAGTTTGAATTGCACTTTCACATGCATCTTGTCGAGTTTCGTTCATTTCTATTAATAATGCTTTAAGGTCATTCGATGTGGTTTTAAAATCTATTGTGGGATCTTGCAATCGCTTCTGCATGCGATTCATTTTTCTGAGTGAGTCATCCCAGAAGTGTAGGAAAACTAGAAAATCGAAATTGAGTATGTTCTTCAGTAGAGTTTGAGCCTCACCTCTGGTATCACTGGATGCATTTGGATCGTCTGATAAGTTTTCTAACAAACCTAACAGTCCATCGAGTCCAGCACGAATAGCGTTGACGGCGTCAGCTCTTGCACTCCAACGTGTCTCGGATTCACGCTTCACTGTTTTCGATACAGCATTTTTCGATTCACTTCACCGGAGTGTTGAACGAGAGAAGAAAAGATAAATACTTTCGATTGTGCCGAAGAACGTTACGATAACTGGATCCCGTTTTGCCGAATGTACTCCTGCTGAATTCGAACTATGATTATCACAGCTAACAAACAATGCTAGGTGATTCTTATCATAAATCCTTTTTTGAACACCCAATACATGTCCGGACATTACAGTCGCGTTATCATAACATTGAGATCTGCAGTTTGCCAGAGGTAAACCGTCCAATTCTAATTGATCCAAGATTACTTTTTCTATAGAGGTTGCACTTTGAGCATGTAGTTCTAAAAAACCTAGAAAGGATTCTTCAATGGCAACCTTCTTGTTTACGAAATCAGTACTGCAATACTTATTACTACGGACGATTGAGTACCTGGGTGCTAGAACAACCTAAGTCGACTTAGGTCGTTTTTGCTCCCACCACCATTTTCGCGTTGTACAACATCCCAACTACCTACCCTGTGAGTTTCAGGTTTGTGGGATGTCGCATTTTGGTGGAAAGTATTTTTTAAGTATGCAATGCGCACGGAGCGTCAACCCTACCACGCGCGATCTATGCAAGAACAACCTAACGCCACTACTTCGGTTGTTATTGCATAGAGCGCGTGAGTCTGTTGAAGTATTGTGCGCGCTCATTCGCCTGCCTGATAAAATCAAGTTTGTGGCAGTTACTCAGTTACTGAATTTAATACTTCTCGAAGTTGAAATGTCCATTTTGTGTAAAAAAAAAAAATATAAATATAATCATACTGAATACTCAAAATTGCTATTCAACTTTTTGTTAACGTGGGACAACTGTACCGGACTCACCCTATATAAATATACTGAGAAGATTCGGTGAGAGTAGACAGCCCCCTTCCTACGCCAAAACTAACACAGGCGCGTACCGCGTGCGTGAGGCTCGGCGGGCGGGGCTAAGCGACCAGCGGTGCTTCTACCGAATCTTCCGCGCTAGGTCGAGTCCGCATAGCCCACCTCGATACTTAACCTAGAAAGCAATCATCGCACTAAACACGGAAAAGAATGAACGCGAATAAAATGAATTTGCCTGATGTGAACATTTATTTTCGAAATTTATGAACGAATTTAAAATCAAATATCAATCGATTGGATTTAAGTATTGATTATCAGTGTTTAGGATCGATATTTGAGACGAAGTGGAACAGGTAAGTGGAAGGTAAATCATTGAAGACAACATGGTCAAAAATTGGTTTATTTATTGATTTATTTATTTATCAACAGAAAAATGAAATTTATCAACGATTATTGATTAATCGAGGGATCCATTGCTGTTGAATTATGGCGTGTGTCCAAACTTATCGGAGATTGAATGCTTGGGAATCGGAGAGAGGCTACCGATGAGCCACTGTCGAACGTAGTAGACTTTTACTCAAACCATTTTTATTTCTCAACGACTACTTCTATCGGAGACCCGAGTGCTGACATGTACCTCAGCGAGGCTTCATAGCGTGCGGAGGGGATTTGTCGCAGGAGTTTGTAGTACGTCGACAATCAGGTGTCGGAGAAGAATAAATTCATACGAGTTGAAGAAGATGTTGCCATCCCAGGACATCGTTACTTCCTCTGAAACAGCAAGGTGAGAGTATAACTGACTATCATGAGAATTTATAAGTCTTGTAAGTCTTTTCGATATCCGTTAACTTTGTACCCAGTGACTGATCGCCCGCTAACTCTTGAGGAGAAATATTGCCGATGTCGTTGTCCAAGCTGACCTCAGGGATCAGACTGCGAAGAGTGATCGAGAACCAAGCAGGGATCGAGGAAACGAGAGCTAGCAACAGCGTCGGCGAGGCTTGGCAGCGTACAAAGTAGCTTCGTTGCAAGGGGTCGTCGCGGATCGACGATATTCATGGAACATTTCTTACTTGTCCAAGAGTATTCGACGTTTATGTCCTGTCGCAGGCGGAGGAGATTCGTCGCGGATGTTCGCAGTGCGATGAGGCAGCGTACAAGGAGCTTCGTTGCCAGAGTTTGCAGTGCATCAGCGAGCATTTTCTATCAAATTTTTGTGCGGCAAGGCTTCGCCAGAGTCCAGAGAATGACTGCATATCGTCGACGTGCTACGAACCCTTGCAACAAAGCTCCTCGTACACTGCCTCATCGCACCACGAACATCTGTGACGAGGCTTCTCCGCCTGCTACGAGACATGAATGTTGAATGCTCGTTGGACGAGTAAGAAATGTTCGATGAATATCGTGGACCTGCTACAAACGCTTGCAACGAAGCCCCTTGTACGCTACCTCATCGCACTACAAACTCCAGCGACAAAGCCCCTCCGCACGCTATAAAGCCTCGCTGAGGTACATGTCAGCACTCGGGTCTCCGATAGAAGTAGTCGTTGAGAAATAAAAATGGTTTGAGTAAAAGTCTACTACGTTCGACAGTGGCTCATCGGTAGCCTCTCTCCGATTCCCAAGCATTCAATCTCCGATAAGTTTGGACGCACGCCATAATTCAACAGCAATGGATCCCTCAATTAATCAATAATCGTTGATAAATTTCATTTTTCTGTTGATAACTAAATAAATCAATAAATAAACCAATTTTTGACCATGTTGTCTTCAATGATTTACCCTTCACTTACCTGTTCCACTTCGTCTCAAATATCGATCCTAAACACTGATAATCAATACTTAAATCCAATCGATTGATATTTGATTTTAAATTCGTTCATAAATTTCGAAAATAAATGTTCACATCAGGCAAATTCATTTTATTCGCGTTCATTCTTTTCCGTGTTTAGTGCGATGATTGCTTTCTAGGTTAAGTATCGAGGTGGGCTATGCGGACTCGACCTAGCGCGGAAGATTCGATAGAAGCACCGCTGGTCGCTTAGCCCCGCCCGCCGAGCCTCACGCACGCGGTACGCGCCTGTGTTAGTTTTGGCGTAGGAAGGGGGCTGTCTACTCTCACCGAATCTTCTCGGTATATTAGGGTGGTTGTTAAATACAAACTTGAGAAGTGAAGCATGGCAACTTTCAGAAAAGAAATCAAAAAATAATTGTCTTCAAATATGAGATTCAAAAAAAAATTCTAAAAGATGCCTAAAGAGATTTGAAGTTTCCCGTTTAACCCTTTCAGTCCCACAATTCGATTTTATTTGGCATTATGCATTATATTTACTTTTCCATGTCAAGAAAAAATAAATTGTTGGACTGAAAATAAAATGACGCCACTTGTGACGTGGATTTTATTTATTCCTCGAAACTAGACCGGATAATAGCCTTCGATAACCATCCACTCGACAGTTGGCCAAAAGAAAACAAAGAAATAGCAAAAGTTGGGCGCCAGGCAGATAACCGCCGATTTCAAAAATCTAAACAAAATAATCACCGTCGGCTAGCTACAGTACCGCGGAGAGGGGTCGGGATTAAGTGAAGGATTAGCAGGGCGTTGACTAACGACTCGTAAATTTGAATTTAACAAAGAAAAATAGAATTTATTCAATAAAAATAGTATAAAAAAAAACAGTAGAAATAATAAACTGAACAATCAGGGATATTTCCCCTCGGATAAAGAACGGCCACAGGTCGTGTACAGGCGACCTGGCCACGCTTGACGAGTTTTACAATCATTGATAAACTACTAGCTTCCACGTAGAAGATCAATAACAAAACAAAATAATGCAAAAAAATCAAGTAACTCGACAAACTAGGTTCTCGTGAAACAAAAATTACCAATGAAAGACGGGAATATACCCGCAGGGCGTAACTAAACCAATTTCCAGAATTATTACTTAAACTTAACTTAAACTAACTCTGCCTTCGTAGGCGAAATAAAAAAAAAAGGCTAAACAAAATTCAAAATATAATAACGATTTGAATCTCTCCGTGAGAGAAGAGAGCGCGACCGTAACGGGTTAAGACTATCTTTCTCGCACTCACGTAAGAGAACCTGCGGCTCTAAAAAGCACTATTACGCGATATAAAACTCAAAAATCTTACTCAAAAATGAAAACTCTATCATTGCGCGAGACACTGGTGACGGCCTACCGACACGGAGGTCGTGTTAATTTGATTTCCAAAAATCTCCAAAAGCCTCGTGGCTCGGAAAATACGGCAAGATGGCTGATGGCCGTTTGCCGAATTCAAATTAGTATGAGTCAAATTGGCTAACGCTTACCGTTGTCCAGCCAAAATACAAAGCCTCGTGGCGTGTCGACGACGAGCCCTCGGATGCACTGAACTCGTACTCAACAAAGACTCGAACGCTTTCCCGCAGGAAATTCACGCAAAATTCAGCCTCGTGGCTACTACGGACGAATGCAATTTCTACAATGAGAGCAAGCACCAGAGCTCGGCGCTCTATCTGCGAGACAGGCCTACGGCAGAGTGATTAGACGGCATGGCGCCGGTATTTAGTACCCTCATTAGGAGATGGATTATCGATTTCGTAAATCTACCGCGAGATCCTTAAATATGGCGACCTGTCGTCGCTACGCGCGCAATTCGAAGTTCGCCACGATGTTCGAAGCTCGCTTAATCGGAGGACCACGGACTGCAGATTCTTCTTGGTGGTGGGAATCTCTTCCACCACCGATGTCCCACGTTGCAGAATGCCCTTGGCACTCCCCCGTGTCCTCTCGTTCAATCGTTGGAGGTAGTCTGGCCAGTACTATCCTCCGGAGCTTTTAGGTGGCGTTCGTCGAAAAGGATCCCAACAGTCGATATTTGGCGTCGTACGTTCGTCTGATCGGGTCTCCGTTGCAATTTTTAGCCGTCGTCTGGGCCTCGTCTCCCACATAATAGAGAAAAGGTAAAAAAAAACAAAAAGAATAAGAACTAAATTCTACAGTCTTAGATCGGTCACGGTCGCCTCTCGGAGAGTTTATAGCCTCGGGGCTAACCTAAACGCATTCATGCTTCTGTCATGCATCCACCCTTCGTAACTATGGTCGTCTAAGGGTTCGGGAGTCACTTGTAACACACGTTGCAAAATGCAATGTTACACACTATAGTGGCGTCTGTGACCGAAAGGGTTGAATAACATAGGATCTTGCGATTTTTTCTTCGACACTCGATTTTCTGTCTAATAGTGGGGGAAATTTTTTTTTTTCTTTGTCTGAAGGTTGCCATACTTCACTCCTTAAGTTATTATCTAGGGTGGGGCAAAATGGACCCCTTGGGTCAAAAAAGTTCATATTCATACTCAAGTTTTTTGATGGTCAATCTGTTTTTTTCAGTGGTCCATTTTGCCCCACGTCCATTTTACCCCACCCTCCCCTATATATATTGAGAGCTCATCAATCCCTTTTTATATATTTCCGAAAATATGCCTCATGTATTATTCATTTAATTAATTGCAAAAATTGGTGTATTTTTCGAAAAAAAAAATTATTTTAATTTCCTGTCTTATTTATTATTTCACTGGTTAATCCAAATTCTTAAAGACTGCGTAAAATATGTGTTTCGACATGAAAAGTAACAAAATTCAAGTCGTAAGTGTCGAGACGGACCAAACATTCGCAAGAAATTTCGTTTTTCGCAAGAACGACCTAAGCCAGCGCGTATGTTTTATTTATTATAAAGATTCGTGTTCATTTTAGTGCAAAAACAAAATGGGCTTCGTATTCCGGAAGAATCGCCCTTCAAAATGAGTAGTCTACAAAGTCCATTGTGGTTTCGTTCGTAGATGCATTTCAGTTTTTAAACTTCAATCAACGGTTTTGGTGTCAAAACCTAAGTCGACTTAGGTTGTTCTTGCACCCAGGTACTCAATTGCTCTCGATGAGTGATCCCATACGGCTCGAAATATTTCAGAAATATTTCAGATATCTCCCATTTCATCGATGTAATATTACAGGAAATGTGCATGTTATGTGTCGGATATATGTCAGAAATGTGTCTATGTCCGCATATACAGGATGTATCACCTCAAGTATCGAGAATAGGAGGGACTTAGTTGACGCGAAGTCACGCCTCATCAACCAATCAACGAAGAGAAGAATTTCGTGGGCCGAAATTCTTACGAAAAATAGAAAAAACAATTTCTTGGTATAGGGAAAAAATATCAACAACGACTCGAATACAATGTCTTGTTGTAGGTAAGAAATATCAACAACAACTTCAATCAGGCTGTTCGGTATTTATTTACTCCGACGCTCACGAAAACGGTTCTTTCCTCTTTGTTAATTGGTTGATGGGGCCTGATTTCGCGTCAACTAAGTCCCTCCCATTCTCGATACTTCAGGTGATACATCCTGTATAACTTGCGTAATATTTCCGAAATGTTACCGAAATATGTCATAAAATGTGTCATAAACATTAAGACATATTTCCGATTAATACTTCCGAAAAATTTCGGCAATATTTGTGAAACATATCATGAAATATTCCAGGAATGTTTTGGAAATGTTTCATTCGGAACATGACATATTTCGAATACATAACAGAAATATTCCTGCCACGTTCCAGAAATGAGTCACAAATGTCTCCATGTCAGCATATATAACTAACTAAATATTTCTGACATATTTTTAGCACGTTGCAGGAATATTTCTATTATGTATTCGAAATATGTCATGTTTGGAATGAAACCTTTCCGAAAGATTTCTGGAACATTTCGTGCCATGTGGGCGTTCGTTCAATAACGGATATCCTAGGAATTCTAAATTGTGAGAAAACCGAACAAAAAATGTGTGTACATTTCATTTCACTTTTTATAGGTGACCACATGTCGATGGTTTTATCAGTTCGCTAAGAAAAACGCCTTCCAATTTTTTCGACCTAACAAGGATTTGAACCCACGCCCGCTCGCATTCTCTGTACTACTAGTCGCACGCTCTACCTACTACGCCAAACTATCATATAGAGTTTGGCTGATTATTTTCCTGTTCATCGAAACTTATGATCAAGGTGTTGACCTAAAAGCTAATAGACATTTTATTCCCGCCGATCAGTGTCATTTGTCATAATTTTTGAGGTTCAATCACTTCTATGGAAAATGTTGTAAAAAATATGAGCGTAACGCGTACAGATTTATGCGATATCGCAAATCAGGTGATTTTATGAATCATGCAAATATAATGAAACTTTGTGACATAAATTTCACTCATATGTTGTGCTTTATGAGAGAGAGAATCGAGTTATGTAGTCGTCGTATTATAATAACGTTACTTCTCTGCAAAGCAAACGTATAGCGTCGGATAACGTATAATCTACATCACATTTGTTCTGCTGCTATGATGTATCACTGATACAGAACCATTACATTTCGGAAATATTTCCAGATTATCGAAAATGTGATATTGCAGTTGTCATATTCCGTGAATATTTCAGAAATATCGAAAATGTTGTATTGCAATTAACATATTTCAGAAACGTTTCAAAAGTCACGAAAATGATATATTACAGTCAACATATTCAGAAATTCTTCCGAAATGTTGAAAATGTTATATTGCAATTCACATATTTCAAAAATATTTCGGCAATATTGAACATGTTATACATCACTTGACGTATTTTCGCAATATTTTCGACGTATTGAAAATGTTATATTGCAATTTACATCCTTCTGAAATATTTAGGAAATATTGAATACGTATATATCACTTTACGTATTTTCGAAATATTTCCGCCTTATTGAAAATGTTACATTGCAACTTACATCTTTCTGAAATATTTGTGAAATATTGAATATGTTATATATCACTTTTAGGTATTTTCGAAATATTTTCGACTTGTTGGAAATGTTATATTGCAATTCACACGTTTCGAAAATATTTTGGAAGTATTGAATATGTTATTCATCACTTTACGTATTTTCACAATATTTTCGACATGCTGGAAATGTTATATTGCAACTTACATCTTTCTGAAATATTAAATATGTTATATATCACTTTACGTATTTTCGAAATATTTCTGACATTAAAAATGTTATATTGCAATAAACACCTTTCTGAAATATTTCAGAAATATTGGAAATTTTATATTGCAATTGAAATATTTCCAAACATTACAGAAATATTGCCGGAATATGTTATGGATCTGAAACGTTGTTATGTATTTGAAATATTTCTGAAATATTCCGTGCCGTATGGGATATCAGGTATGGGGTTCAGTCGAGCAAAATGCCATAATACTTACTTCTTTTAATGTTAGATAACAATTGTTTCCGAACGGTTACAGCAAGAATATGAATCAATTCGTTCTGAATTCCTGGGGATAAGTAAGAGACGGATCTTGGATTTTCTTCGGCATGTTGAAGATGACCAGCTCAGAGTGGGTCATATTCAGCTATAAGCTTAAGGAGCGATAGAAAGTTTCCCATATTGTCACAAGGCGCCCTTGAATCCACAATTCATATCTACCGCCAGACGGCGATATACGTGCAACTGTCTCAACGAAATTTAAGTGTCCCAAAATGCACCGAAAAACCCTTGATTTTTCGCCAGAGTAGTTAGTGGCGACACAGTAGATCATCATTCATAGAGTATCATTTGAAGAGTCCAGGAGAGAACACGTCTCAACGTGCGTCCGACTAGATATACACATAGCTCAGTACCGCCGGTACAAAGATTCACAAATATACATTATATATTTAATCACGAGTACGGTGACGAAAATAATCCGCGGAGAGGTAGTGAGGTAACAATTGGTGATAAATACAAAACTAATATATTGATAGTGATAAGTGAGTGAATAACCATTATATATTCCACGACTACGTCGCTTCAGCCTGATTCTTATACCCGAGACCTTCCTCAACCGGTGCTGTACTATTGTATATTATGTTATATCTGTAATCCTAAGCTTGTCTATTTCTTGCTCTTTGCATAATAAGGAGCAGAAAGTCTCTTGATAATGAATAACAGATACGAGGGCCTGATAGTAGCCTGAATTCCACGACGCCTAACGTCGGTAAAAATTAGGTGGCGCTCAACTGCACAACTAGCCCTGAGAATAATATGAAGCCTTGGTGCACACGGCTAAGCAATTGGCTACCCTCGTCTAGAAAATAGCAAAATCCCAGTACGTGTCGCATTCTTGGCGCCCAACGTGGGGCGAGGCTCGAAAACACGGGAGGAAAATTAGATTTAAGAGCAATTTGAACATAAAAATTAGTCACAGTATATGCAAGGTATAACGGAATTATTCAAATCGAAGTATAGCTCTCAGAGACAAAGAAATTCGAGAATCATCGAAGGTCTCGAACATAAACAAACGCTTGAAGCCTAACGCTGAAACGTAAACAAGGCACGACTTGCCGCGTCGAACCGTTTCAAACGCTCGACAGAGTGACGCAACAACTACACTTGCAATACAAAGGCTAACAAGGACAGTATTAAGAGGCTTTCTTCTTCGAGTTTTGAAAATTCAAACTTGTATATAACTGATATTAGAACTTAAGGATCTATTAATAACACTATATATATATTGTAACGGAGTTTCAGAGTACAACTCCGCACCCTACGGCGTTCCTTCGATAAAGTACTAATTAATAAACAAAAGCTACGAGAGTGTTGGGCGCCAGACACGTAAGTGTCGTTTTCACAGAAATCTAATAGAAGACAGCGGTACTCAACGAACTAATATATTGCCGGAACGACGGCCTTGAAGCTAGGTTAGCTCAGATTTGCTAAGGTAGTGGTAGAGTGGGTGGATTCACCTTTTTAACTAATTAAATAAAATATAAAATAACAGATATAAATTTCCTTCAGTGAAATCTACGATTTCGTATATTGTTTTTTAAGTAAATGTGATAACAGATCTTAGCGGTAACAAATTTACTATCGATAACTAAAGATTCGACTATAATCGGAAGTGTTAAATTATGCAGAATTAGTTATCAAAATAATAGTTACAAATAATACTCGAATAATAACGTTTGGAATAATGCTTAGAAAAATACGAGTTTAACAAAGGAAAGAATATTATATTATTGAGCCTTACCGCGACGCAGCGGTACGAAAGAACGTAAACACGCCGGTTAGCTAGCTGTGCCGTAGAAGCGATATAATGCAAGCTACACTACTTTTCAGACTACGTATCACCGAGCGATACGATACTCAATATCAACTTTTCTAATGCGGCACACTAGCGTTATTAATTAATTATTAGGCGATATAATGACTCAATAAATAATTTCAGAAGTAGCTAAGAGATGCGATAAGCTAAATTAATAACAGATTTATATTAGAATAACTAGGATATCAGATCAAAGGTACTACTTAGCGGTAGTGATCTTATTATAATGCAATATAGCGAAAATCGGAATATAAGATAGCACAAATAAATCGCATAAATCAGATATATCACATAGAATCAAAGAAATCAGATAGAATACAGAATAATAGAAATCAAACAGAATAATAGATATCAAACAGAATGAGAAAATAATAAAGCAGATTAATAAATGAACAACTTAAAACTATGACTAACTACGTTCAGCCGACCTCGGGGAGTTGGAATTACAAGCGACACACCATGCGATATTATACTAATTAATTACTAATACATTACTAAATCAGAGATAGCAAATAAATCAAAGCGTTAGATATTCTCATAGCGAGAATTTGAGCAAGAACAAGCTCTCAAATAATCTTAACAAATCAAAATCAGACTAATCAAATCTTCAGACTTATCAAATAGAAATCAGACTAATAAGCGGAAAATTATCAAGCCAAAAGATATTCTTAATCACTACAGCCAATTTATAAAGTGCTTTCGCTGGATTTCGTTCCTTAAAACTATCAAACGAATTTCGTGGCCCGTAGGCTGTACGCTACATAAATAAGGCGTATTAACTACTAAGATAACTAATCGGAATACTGACTGAGTTGTCGAAAGAGATCGACTCCGGATCAAAATGTAAACGTAACTAATAATAATTGAAATCCAGCGGCAGCTTATGGTATTTTCTAGCGATTATAGATCATAAAGACCTTACCTTGAGCTGAACGGCTTGTAGCACAAAACTTAACTTTAACTTTTAATTCAGCGGAAACTATGGCGTAAGACTAGGCGAGAGAGAGCGTAACACGTCTATGCTGGGTCAAGCGAAACGTAGAAGTGATGAGGCTAGGCGATATTTCGGCACGTCTCGACGATTCTTCCAGGATTTGAAAATCAAGAGCGTATCAGGACCAACTAATAAGCTGATTGGCCCTGCGAAAAACGTTCCATGAACGAGCAGCTCGTCAGCTGCTCGGCCCAAGGCGTCATCTTGTTGCCTGACGTTAGGCGGTAGGTCTCTGAGCTCCGTTGCGTTAGATCAGTCGTTCTGCGTTATTTCAGCGGCGAGATGATGGCGGGAGGGTGTGACCTTGGCGCTCACAGAGCGGTTCCGTCCAAGCGATACCAATCCTTCGGGATATACTCCGCAGCGGTAGGCCTTCTTCTAGCGTACACGACTGCAGACTCTTATCAGGCCCAGGTCTCTCACTGAGTCACCACCTGTTAGCGACCTGGTAGATCACGCGGGACGCTATCCTTGTCCATTCTCACGTAGTACGTCCTTCAGCGATACGTTACGCACTCGTCTTTATGCCAGACTTTGAATGACGTCGACTGATGGTATGTGGAGCGGGTGATGTAGGCTGGAGTTGTCATGGGGGGGTGGCGGTGTCTAAACATGCCACCCTGTCCACCATGGTCGTACCCAGATGCTTCGGCAGTAAGATGCGTCGGCTGGCAGGACTGCGTAACAGCCCCATACGCCAACTAGCGATATTCGACCAAGGTCAACATCCCTCCTCGTAGATGTTGCGATACTATCCGTAGTACTGGATCCTGTACCGGACGTCATACCGTCGTTGTCATCTATAAAGCGGAAGTTCTCGATGCGGAAGCTCGGAATCGTCGTCTTCTTTGCCTTCTTTCTCTCTCTCTCTCTCGCGGTACATTAACAGAAAAACACTTCAAATTAGTCTGGCTCTATTGCTTATTCTAGGTGTGTCACTTGTATCCCGAGGGTCTAGACGGCGGTCAAACTCTCTCTCGCGATATGGCTAATAAAATATGTGATTTTCGGAACCTTTGTGACGGCAGCTAATCTGCAACGTCACAATATATGTATCTCTATTCATAACTAATAACTGAAAACACAATATAATTGCCGACTCGAACTTGAGAAATCTGAAACAAATTAAAAATTTCATACAAGGTACCCTACTTACCGACAGTAACCAAAAATAAAGCAATACCGACTAGATACATCGATATCGACCAGGAAGATAATTAATCTAATAGACATTATCGACCGACCTAAATTCATTACTATCGATCATCGACCTAATTGTAGATAATCAGATCAAGTCGATAACCGGACTTTGACAAATTACCCATAAATAACAGATAACGTTACTTACAGAGTATGAGTCGACAACGCTATTGCTCACGCATTATCACCACATGTCAGATTTGAAGTACAATCGTAATTCAGATATCATTATCGGTTCGATTAATCAATATTTCTTAATTCATAGAAACAATTAATCTAGTAACCCTAAATATTAATTTAATAAATAAATATTAGTACGATACTTCAAAACTGAAAAGGTCTACTAGCTATTCATGCATCTAATCATTGAGTGAATTAGTAATAATGAGCTATCCAAGAATTCAGGCTTATCCTACGAATTCATTATCTGGAAACATACGTGGATTCATCAATTTAAATTCAAAACCACAATATGGAGAACCAAGACGGCAATCAGAATCCTAATCCGCCAGCAGATCATAACCCTCAACCCGGTACGATAGATCCGACAGGATCCTTCTTTTATCAACCACCCTTACTACCTGGTCAAACTCATAATAGCACATTAGAAGACAATCTTGTCGAGGATATGCAAGCACAGCTAGTTGGAGCAGCAGCGTTAAAAGCAGACCGCATCCGACTATTGAACTACCTAGGTTTACCCTCGGAGACACCCTTATTTACCGGTGGCTCTAGACAAGACCTTAATAGCGTGTCACAGGCGATTAGAAATTCTTTACCGACATCCCCGAACGGAATGTCAAGAGCCCAGCCAACTCCTGGCCAATTGGGAAGCGTACCTTCCGAGCCACGCGATACGACCGCCGAATCGATCAACCAACCTAACCAGATAAACCCTTCGGATGAAATACCAGAACTACAACAGATAAACTTACTGGCGAACGCGATTAGTTCCTTAGAATATATAACTACACTAAATACATATATGAGTCGTATGATCTTAGAAGCAAGAGATAACGGTTACAGTTTTGACACCGTACCAGTACCTGCGATCATGCAATCTTTACAGTCCACTCCAGAGCGACCGAAACCACTCTCGAGTGCAAGCACTACAATCCCTCCAGAGTTTAGCCAGACATTAGGACAAAGTAATATCGATACAACTCAAACCGCGACACTGCGAACAGGACCACTTCCTAATTCAAACAATCGCGTGACATTTAATCCTCATCATACCTGGTATGGTAACACGACACGGTATCCCCGTCAAAATATCCCGCGACAAAATATCCCCGACAGAACATCCCGCGACAAAATATCCCCGTAAAAAAATATCCCGCGACAAAATATCCCGCGACAAAATATCCCCAACAAAATATCCCCGACAAAATATCCCCGTAAAAAAATATCCCGCGACAAAATATCCCGCGATAAAATATCTTTGTAATAAAATATCCCCCGACAAAATATCCCGCGACAAAATATCTGTAATAAAAATTGCTATTGGAGAATGCTGAGGTAGATAGAAGTTGTGAGGTATGGATTACGAGTTACGTATTATCGTAGAGCAATAATACGCTCATTATTATTATTGGTTCGTATGGTTTCATGTATAAATATTTCGCCCTACTTCGGGCACTTTATATTCCAAGAATATGTAGTGACCGGAGTGGGAAGAGAGATGATGAGTGATGAGCGAGGCATTATCGTTCGTATCATCGTATTAGTAGTATCGTATCGAAATGTCGTTGCAATTCATTGCGAGCCAGAGGGGCGGTAAGCTTCTCGTGAAAGACGGATTCACGTATTCCGTTCATCGGGAAACTGATGAAAAAGTTCTGTGGCGTTGTGTGAATTATCAAAAGCATTGCACTGGCAGAATTCACACGACCTCGAAGAAGCGCAGTGGTCAGTAGTAATTATTTTTCATGTATATGAGTTTGTGTTTGTGTATAGTAATCGAGGGCATACTATCGTTATTGTAGGGAAAGTTTTAAAAGAAGTGGAGCATAATCATGCTCCCGACGGTGCACGAATTGAAGCGCAGAAGACGATCGTGGCCTTGAAGAAACGCGCTGCAACATCAGATGAACCAGTGCCGAACTTAGCCTAAGGCTGAGTAGGCTCCAGCCTACAGGCCCCCACCAAATAAAGGCCCGCACCAAGTTATATTAATTCAGGTTTCAAGTAGAAATCTATCATTTACAACCATAATATCGATCATAGAGAGATCACTAAACATTTTTCTTTCTAAAGCTAAAAAAAAGAAGAGTCCCAATTTAGACCCATCATTACTTTTAAGATGATTAAAAAAACTTCGTAATTTGATTTTAATAATCGATATATTCTTATTATATTAAATAAGCGTTCAAAAAAATGATTCTACAATCTACATATTCATTTCCAATTTTTCCTGCCCACTAGTAGGCCCCCATCATTTTACTGCCTACAAGCCCCCACCAGTCATAGTTCGGCACTGAGATGAACCCACAAGTGCCGTTCTTAGTGCTTGTACGTCTAAAATTTCTGGTGCTGGGGCTGCGCAGATGCCGGGTACTTCTGGTTTGGCTCGTGCTGTGCAAAGAACGAGGCATAAAGTGAATCCTTAGTCCTCTAATCCAGCAACACGCGAGGACCTTGTACTACCGGAGATATTTACAGTGACTGAGACAGGTGATTCATTTTTGTTGCACGACAGTGGCGGCGGTCGTGATCGATTCTTGGTTTTTGCGACGATGAAAAATCTGAAGCTGTTGGAAAAATGCGGACAGTGGTTTGGCGACGGTACATTTAAATCAGTCCCGTCGATTTTTGCGCAGTTGTACACAATCCATGGTTTGCATGAAGGCAAAGTCTTTCCTTTAGTATACGTATTGGCACCAAGCAAGGCTAAGAATGTTTACGTTTCGGTGCTGAATTGTTTGAAAGAGCGTAGGCCCCAGTTAAATCCCCGTAGTATTATGATCGACTTCGAACGGAGTTTTGCTACCGCTTGTACCGAGTGTTTTCCCGGAATTGAAATAAGAGGTTGCCATTTTCATTTTGCACAATGTGTATGGCGACACATTCAAAGTGCTGGTTTGCAAGTGAAGTACGCTGATGATGTTGAGTTTGCTCTTCATGTAAAAATGTTGATCGCGTTAGCTTTTGTCGCAGTTGGTGATGTCGTTGCAGCATTCGAAAAGCTCGTGGACTCGGATTATTTTGAAAATAACGAGGACATAATGAAGCCGGTTATCGATCATTTCGAGGATACGTGGATTGGACGAATGTCTAGACGGAAATGTCGACGATCTCCGTCGTTTCCGATCAGCATGTGGAATTGTTATTCCGCAGTGTTGGCAGATGAGCCGCGAACCAATAATGCCCTTGAAGGCTGGCATCGTGGATTTAACGAGCGTGTGCGAGTTAACCACGCTTCGATTGGAAAATTTATTACAACGTTAAAATTGGAGCAGAGTACAACCGAATTTCTTGTCGAGCAAAGTGTTGCCGGAGCGATTGTGGCACGCACAAAGCGTCGAAAGTATCGAGATCACGACGAAAAAATAAAGAATGTAGTTTTGCAATACGGGAACGAAAATGTGATGGAGTTTTTGCGCGGTATAGCTTACAACATATCGTTGTAACCGTGGGTTGCGTGCTCATTTATTTTTATTTTTCCTCCATATCTCGATGTCATTATATTGTGTTGGCAATAAATATTTTTATTAATTTTTTTGTCGAGGTCATTAGATGGATATAGCTATCTTATACTTATTGATTATTATATTTAATTCTTAATTCAAAATAATTTAATTTTTAAAATTATTATTAAGTCCATCTTCAATTATAAATTTCATTATAATATCCATTCAAATAAATGTTATTGTAATTCATCTTAACTGTATCATGAACTACATAAAGACCTGAAATAATTATTAAATAAATAATTTAGAAAATCTTTTCTTTTAAAATAATTTGTTAACGGCAATAAATAAAATTTTAAATAAAGTAAGGTTTCTTCTCGATCTGTGTGCACAATTTATTTAGTGAGAGATGATGATTATCGATCGTTATTTACATCATTATATTGTTACGGGGATATTTTGTCGCGAGATATTTTGTCGCGGGAGATTTTTTTACGGGGATTTTTTCTCATCGATTTGTGTGCACAATTTATTTAGTGAGAGATGACGATTATCGACCATTATCTACATCATTATATTGTTACGGGGCTAGTTTGTCGCAAGATATTTTGTCGCGGGATATTTTGTCGCGGGATATTTTGTCGCGGGATATTTTGTCGCGGGATATTTTGTCGGGGATATTTTGTTGGGGATATTTTGTCGCGGGATGAATTGTTACGCAGCCACCTGGTATAGTACCGCACGAATGAGTGAGAATGCTAGAGACCTAGGGAACACACAGATATCCCAAACTTTTATACGAATCCCTGTTCAGACGCAGGTATCGATAGCTCAAAGTACGTGCACACATGCAACATTCTCAACACCATACGTGCCAACTTATAATAGAACCCACCAATCGTCATAAAATCACCCTTCAGACAAAATATTAACCAATCTTATAACTACCCAAGTCATCCCTACGGAGCCCATCAGACTATGTCGAACGAAATAGAACAGTACACTGCATCGCGCGGACGCCCGATCTTATACGGATTAGCCAAACGCGCATAGCTATGGAAGCTCCAATATTCAGGTGGCACAGGGCCACGCGCGTTCCTGAAGAAATTAGAGTGTGAATGCCATCAAGAAAGTATCCGCGGAGATGATAGACTCTTAATACTGAGCGAATATTTCACTGGTTCCGCGCTCACTTGGTTAAAATCTCGCTGTGAGAGCTGGCAAACATGGGAACATTTCGTTGATGAATTTTCCGTTGCATTCGGCATGGAAGAATCAGACGCGGAAATCTTGAGACCCATTAACTCATGCCAAGGTCTCAATGAAACAGGATTCAAATACATTACTGAAACGATGGAGCTTTATTTCACCATGAATCAACCTCTTCGCGAAGAAGAACAAGTAGCCGTAATACGAAATCAGTTAAATCCCCGTTATAGAGAATTCTATTCTCACCGAGACAAATTTACCACGTATCACGAACTCCTTCAACTCACTCGCGAATACGATGACATAGTAGCCAGTCGACGGTTGAACAAAAATACAACTCAAAACCAAAAGCGCAACACCCCGCAACGCCACTCGCGTCTTGCTGCGATCGCCCCTGTTACAGTTACGGACGGTCATGATAGCGACCAGTCAGAAGCATCAGCTGACGACAATATCGAACTTTCCACGTGTAACACCGTCAATCAAGCGCAAGTCAACCTTACGTTGATGAATACTATGAAACAATTAACTCTACAATTAGAACAGATCAAAACAGGAATAAAACCTGATCATAAATCAAATACGAGTAATGATTGTGCGAAGAAGAATCCAAACAAGTTGGTTAAAACCAACACAAAAACTAGTAACATTTCGACAACTAATGCAAACGAGGACTGGAGTACTGCCTTTTGCATGAACTGTGGTGAATATGGACATATTCCGCGAATTTGCAGAAACAAACGCCGTATCGTCTGTTGTATCTGCCGCGCGACCGAACACTCGAACGTCGAATGCCCGCGTGCAAACACCCGGGCTACCGCGAATAATTCCACTCTAGTTCATAAATCATCGAATCACTCTTCACCAGAAAAGTCACAGAACTTAACACGCGACTCTGGAAAATCTCTTACAGTAACCGCGACTACCGTAAATGAGATAACAAATACATTAGAGGGGACCGGGTATGGTTGTCTTACGGGTTGGTTGTCACAGCGACCATAACAGAGAAATGAACGAACGAATAAATTTATCGATCGGCGTCGAAGGATCACTGGAGCAACGCCACCTTCCTTACTTTACTTCAGTCTGCTCTGAAATCCCGTGCCGCAAATATATGCATTCGATTCTTTCACACAGTGAAAGTAATTTTTTATGCATCTGTGTCGAGTCTCGTGAGTATGCCTAAATTTTGTTCAATAATATAACTTTTCGTGTATTCATAATGTTGAATATGTGTTTCATGATATCGTTATATGGTTTTTTTAATATACATCAAATTGAATCATTTTCGGAAGGTTACGTTTTCAAATGTGTCTTGGGGCAGGTTGTCTCAGGTTGACGGGGGCTGGTAGTCACATGTGACAACCAACACCATGCACGTCTGCTGCCTCTTTTCATTGACTTATTGGGGTTTCGCTACATAAACGTGGATTTATTTCAGAGCTAGTCATGAAAATCCCACGGCATCACAAGAGGAAGTCTACTCGAGGGCTTGTTTTACCAGAATTGATGCTGCGTGCTGTAAAAGAAGTTAAGAACCACGGCAAATCTATAGGGTCTGTCGCGAAGGAATTTAGTATTAACTATTGCACTTTGACAAGATATTGTGAAAAATTTTCTACCAAAGAGATGAGCAGCACGGCCGCATCAACATCATCTATGAAAGTAGGCTACCACAAGAATCGACAGATTTTTTACCGATAAACAGGAAGAACAATTGGAAAAATATTCACTTCAGCGTCAAGTATTTATTTTGGGTTGCCTCCTAAGGATATTCGAAAAATGGCGTTTGAACTTGCTATTTCCAATAACTTGAAGGTTCCAAATTCTTGGGAATCGAACAAGCTAGCTGGCCCCGATTGTTTTACGTCATTTATGAAGAGACACCCTTGTCTGTCCATTGGAACACCTGAAGCCACCAGTTTGGCTCGAGCCACCAGTTTCAACCCACATAATGTACAAAATTTTTTTGAAAACCTTGAATCAGTAATTAAACGATATAATATTCAATCACACGAAATATGAAACATGCACGAAACTGGGGTGACTACGGTTCAAAAACCGCAGGAAGTTGTTGCTAGAAAACTATTTAAACAAGTTGGTGCTATTACCTCAGCTGAGAGAGGCACACTAGTCACCGTAGCTGCTGCTGTTTCGGGAAGTGGCAATTCAGTTCCACCATTTTTTATTTTTCCGCGGGTGCATTTCAAGGACCATTTCATCAGAGATGGGCCGGTTGGCTGCAAAGGAGGAAGTAATCCTTCTGGTTGGATGACAGAAGAGCTTTCTTGAAACATTTTCATGACCACGTGAAATCGACTAAGGAAAAACCATGTCTTTTGCTATTAGACAATCATAGCTCTCACCGATCCATTGAAGGACTGAACTTTGCGAAGGAAAATGGCATAGTAATGCTGTCTTTTCCACCACATTGTACTCACCGCCTGCAACCGTTGGACAGGTCAGTTTATGGACCTTTGAAATAGTATATTGTGTAACAAGGGATGAAGCAGTGTGAATGCAGGCCAGGGTAAAGTTGTCAGCCCGAAGCCGAAGGCGAGGGCTGACATCACCCGTGCCTGCATTCATGTTTCATCCCGTGTCACACACTATGTTTTTCATAACATCTGCAAAAAACTTCAGGTTTCAAATTGCTTCCCTCCCATGCAACGCTGCTTTCAGACCGCTAATACATTGAAATCGCGATTGAAGCATACGTCACAGCTTTTCGCGGCATTCGCATGAAATTAGCTTGTTTCGACTCGCTACACAGGCACTGAAAGCTGACGTTTCAGAACAGATGTTATGAAAAAATGCATTAACAACGTGATGGATCAATTGATGGCAAATCATCGAGGACAACCAATGCCGATATACGAAATACCAGAAATAATTACGCAGGCTTTTCCATTGGCAGCAACACCGTCTAATATTCTCGCAGGGTTTAAAACCTGTGAGATTTGTCCATTCAATCGAGACATATTTCAAGAGCACGATTTCATGCCGTCTTCTGTCAATGACAGACCACTAATTAGACCTGATGACGAAATCGTGCGCAATGCCGCAGAGAATCAAAACTGTGATTCTCATCTTAATAGTCGGACTATGCCTGAAAGTCGTAACACCGACCCCTATGAACCTGCAATGGCTTCATATGATAATCCTGGCCTTGATGACCCCGTATTAGCTCAAAATGATAACCTCGGCCCTAATGTTCGTGCAATGACACCACAAGGTTCGACAGGCTGCCCAATACCAGAGCTATCGGTGCAGCATCAAGCTGCAAAAAAACCTATGGCAATCACTAATCCTGGTCAAAGTTGTTCAAGGAGTTCCCTAATAGTATTGCCGCACGTTTTAAAACCTCTACCAAAAGCTGCTCCGCGCAAGTCACAGCGAACTGAAATAGGGAAATGTAGATCAGCAATTCTAACAGATACGCCGGAGAAGACCTATTTAGAAGAGAAAAAACAGGAACAAGAAGCGAAGAAGAAGAAAGTATCGAAACGTTTGTTCGGTGAGAATGGGGAAAAGAGCAAGGTTTCTAAAGGGAAGAAAATTAAAAAGGCAGCAGTTGACTACGATGAAGGCGAGGAAAAGGATGAAGAGTTTTGCTTGGTGTGCTTGTCTCCATACTCTGCTAGCAAGTCTTGGGAAGTCTGGATTTAATGCCAGGATTGCAAATTATAGACTCACGAAACATGCACACCCGGGCTACCAAATTACATTTGCCAAAATTGTGATTCTGAACATTCAGACTGATTCATAATAACTTTGTTAGTGTTCGCGCGTTTAGGTCAAGTCGGATCCCAGATGTTTAGACATCGAAAGACGAGCACTGTCCTCGTGTAATTTCGGTGTTCCTTCATGAGAGTAGCGTGTGAGTGAGGAAGTGATGAAGAAGAAGGGAGATTATATTTAGTACCTCTCGATAGGTTGAAGGAGAAAAATAGAGAAAGTAAGTTTTAGCCGCAACTTAGTTGTGATCGTTATCAAGGAAAGAACAATAAAGTTTATAGTGTCTCTAGTGAACCATCAGTCATTACTCCACCTAGATCCAGCTCCCAAAAAAACCACCCGATGATAATTAAGGCTAATATTCCAAAAATTTACAACATGGTCCTTCGAGCCGGATCAAACGGAGCATGATTAATCACGAGAACGACAACCATTAATCAGAAAGTGAATTTTGAAATCCCAAGTAACGTCATAAAAGGGTCTACGGCAGAGTCGGCCGGTTTTCGGCTAATTGAGTAATCGTGCCCCGGTCAAACAATAAGTGTCTTGGCGTTGTTAACTACAACGCTTCAACTAGAAGGGAAATCGTTGAGAAGAAAAGAATCCACGTCTCCAATAATGTAACGGTTACATTCGTCCGATTGATGTAATTTCGTCTCGCTGGGAAGATCGGGAGTTCCTTTTCAACGGATTTCTTCTTACGCTGTTCGCCACTGCCACTCGCCTTCGATCGAGTAGCTGGATGTTATAAGTGTGTTTATAATACACGACGGATATGCCGGGACATACACCATTTAACTCGTTCCGTTGAGGACAAGACACTTGGCCCTCGTCCGAGTAAATAATAATAAGTCGTTGTCCTGAGGCGTTGAACGTTAGCATGTTCAAAATAAACACTCTCTCTCTGATAGTGGTACTCAATTCAGTGGATTCAACCGATCATTGGTGTATTGTGAAGCGGTTATCAAGACTTTAATGAACGGTCTTTAAACAAACGAATGATCGAAGCCCTGTTCTCGGAGTTAACGGAGATGTCTCAGGCAATTACTCGGACTGAGACAAACTTCAAAAAAATGGCCAAGGCCCATCTCAATGTGACGACGCAAAATCGCGCTTGGATCTTCTCGACCAACGCTGGAAAGCATGTGAGGAAATTCATTTGAAGATTAAGTCGTTATCTACAGCGGCGGATCGAGAAAAACTTGAGTATTTCACAAGATCTAAATTTTTACTGATCGAAGATGCTTATCTCGCGGCTCACGATTTTCGTGTTGATCAAATTCGCTTACTAACTCCGGAACCTGATGCCAATGAAAGCTTGAATCAAATTCAAGGTATCGTACACAATCCATTACCTGTAAAACTCCCACAAATTGTATTGCCCGAATTTAATGGAGATTATGAGGACTGGGAGAATTTCCGTGACTTATTTGACGCTCTTATTATTAAAAATGAAGCCTTATCGAATGTAACTAGATTACACTATTTGAAATCAGCCCTGAAGGGCGAGGCTGAACATTTGTTGAAACATGTAGCGATAACAGATGCTAATTTGACAATCACTTGGGAGTCTCTGAAGAATAGGTTTGATAATAAAATCGCGCTGATACCCGCTCATTTGCAAGCCTTTATTAGTCTGCCTAATGTGTCACCAAATTCGTTTATAGAACTCAGAAAATTACGCGATACTACGAATGAATCTTTAGCGGCTCTCAAGAATTCAAGTCGTTTAACAGACTCATGGAGTGATTTATTAGTTTTTCTAATCATTAAGAAACTCGACGTTCTCTCGTTAAAGAAGTGGGAGACGCAGGTGGAAACCAGCACCGACTACCGACCTACGAGGAACTTGATACCTTTTTAGAGAATCGCATTCGCGTTTTGGAAGCCATTCAGTCTTCGAAAAGCCTATCGTCCGAAAAATCAAAAAACTCAAGGTCACAGTCGGTGCGGGCACACACTGCCTCTGTCAATCCAAAGTGTTTGCTGTGCAAGGAAAATCATTCGCTATTTAGATGCCCGCAATTCAGGGAGCAGACGATTGAACGTCGCAAGCAAATAGCACAACAGAATGAATGTTGCTTTAATTGTCTAACCCCAGGGCACAAACCTTATAGGGGACGGTGGGGCAAAGCCGCCAGTGGGGGCAAGACCGCCACCAAACAAAAAAATGAACTAATGTTATTTTTGAACTAAGGCGACTGAAACAAAACGCCATGTCGAGTGTTTCCGCTGAAGGCGATAAAAATTTTAGAGGGTGGGGCAAAACCGCCACCAAAAAAAAGGCCGAATCGTATTTTCGCGTGGAATTCATGCTTTATATAAAAAAGGATTGATAATAAACTCTGATTTCGTGTACTTAGCGAGTCTTGATTGTGGGCACTTTTCATCTTTTGCGAAGTGCGAGTCGCTTCTCATAATATACTCTCGCTCGCACATGCAAAATATTGATGTGATAGACTACGCACGTGGTAACTCTAAAATTTTTATCGTTTTCGGCAGAGATACGTTAGATACAGCTTTTTCTTATTCACCTCAACGCGAAAATACGATTTAGCTTTTTTTTTTTGGTGGCGGTTTTGCCCCACCCTCTAAAATTTTTATTGCTTTCAGCGGAGACACTCGGCATGGCGTTTTGTTTTACTCGCCTTATATCGAAAATACCATTAGGTCATTTTTTTTTTTTGGTGGCGGTCTTGCCCCCACTGGCGGCTTTGCCCCACCGTCCCCTACTTGTCACAGCAAACTCAAATGCGCAAAATGCCAAAGAAAGCATAACACGCTTCTACACGAGAGAAGGGTCGAAAATGACTCAGAGTGTTCGGTCGAATCGACTTCAGTGCCTAGTGCGCATTCCGCGGTTGTCAATCAACTAAATTCAAATGTCCAATCGAAACCTAGAAGCAACGAGAATGAGACGGGGAGAATGAGCGTGAACCATGTCTCTACTAATGATCGAATCTCACCGGTACATTTGTTAAATAGCACACCGAATTGTACAGGTAATACACTTCTAGCGACGGCTTTGGTTGACATTCGGGCAGAGAATGATAGAGTTCATAAATTCCGAGTACTCTTGGATCAAGGTTCTGAGTGTAGTTTCGCGTCGGAAAAGGCAGTAAGGCTATTTAGTCCGAGATAAGATCGGATTAATACGTTGATTTTTGGCGTTGGTGGATGAGAGATAGGCGCTGCTACAAAATTAGCTCATTTTCAACTGATTCCAAAGGAAAAAGGTTGTAAAGCTCTATCCTTGCCAACGTTCGTTTTGGTTAAGCTAACGTCTTACCACCCACCTGCAAGACCAGGCGGGGAGAGTGAAGCTGAATTAAAGAAATGGTCATTAGCGGATCCATACCCATTCCACACTGCACAAATTGATTTCATTATAGGAGCGGATAAGTTAGGATCGTGTTTGTTGTCAGGATTAAAACAAGGCATTTTAGAGACTTTAACAGCACAATCGACAATATTTGGCTGGATCCTTTCCGGTCCAGTTACATCCAAATTGTCACCAGCTATCCCTACCATTTCAGTTCATCACAGCATAACAACGGAGGTCTTGCATGATGATTTAGCCCGTTTTTGGGAATTAGAAGAACTGTCAGCTAAAGTTCCCTTAAGGGGGGGGGGGGGGGATACCGGATGTGTTACCGACACCGCCTATATCTCCGAAACGGGGCTATCAATCGACTTGTCCTTGCGGCAGTCGATGTTTGACGAGTAATGGGTTCGAACTGGTACGTTTGATCGGATGAAATCGGATTTTTTTTTTTTTTTTTTGTGTCGAAAAGCGTGGTCGTGCCATTTACTTGGACTTATATCAAAGCCTACGGATCGAAAATGCAAAATCGGCTTCCTGAGCCCGATTCTGTATGGCATTCCGAACACAACCATCCAAAAACATCTTTCGTTTCGACAACGATGAAGAAACCACATCTAATCTACGTTTTTGTGGTAATTTTCGCGGTTGTCAAGGGCCGTGAGCGAAAATGGCTGCTCACGGCTGTTGATATGATGTGGTGGTTCGCAGAACGCCCGTGAGATGTCGCCGCACGCCCATTTAAGCTTCTCCTTTTACCACCGCTGTTACGTTGGTACACCTGGTACCACGTGACTCGACCCGCAGTCAGAGGTGATTTGAAGACTAACAATACGTATATTTACAATATAATACTTTTCAACGATTTCTCCAACATCTCGGTAAGTGAAAATATATAATCAATCCGAAATTGAGCATTTTGTTCATTTATTTCCATTATTCCATCATTTTCCATGGTTTTTCAATACATATATATATATAAAATATCATGTGAGTAGTTGTACTGCATATCATATATAATTTTATATTATACGTTCCTCGCATTATACAGCTATCCATTATATACAATTATATAAAAATACATAAAATATATGGTTTATACATATTATACGACGATGGTTAGTAGAATATTAGTATATATAGATTCTTTTGAAATAAGTGTAAAAAAAAATAAGACCGGGTGTGTGGAGGTGACATCAATAAATTATAAGTAACAATACCCACTGTTATGTTATATACCTACTGTTTGGTTATTTCAATCAGATATTTATAGTAGCTTTGACAAAAAAAAAAGGTTGCATTAGACATAAATATGGTTGAGTGAACTAATAAAATTTGACGTATCTATAGATAAATGAAGTTTAATTACTCATTACCTAAGTAATGTGTAATGAAATGAGTAATTCCATTGAAAATGTAATTAGAAACTCGCAAAACTGGTCTACGGCAACTGATGAAAAATGCCTGATATCTGGAAATGAAAATTTCATGTACACCCTGATTGGTTATGCTGTATTTCAGATTTCTCAAGTGTTCAGCAAACTTGCAAACAAATGACAAGTATTTGTATGAAAGAAAAAAAAAAAACAATTTTATTGGCGAATCGGGTATGGGTAATTCATGGTTGAAAAGGAGAGCAGACTTTTGTAACAGATTTTTTTTTACACTTATCTATAGATACTAATCTATAGATACTAATATTCTACTAACCATCGTCGTATAATATGTATAAACCATATATTTCATGTATTTTTATATAATTGTATATAATGGATAGCTGTATAATGCGAGGAACGTATAATATAAAATTATATATGATATGCAGTACAACTACTCACATGATATTTTATATATATATATGTATTGAAAAACCATGGAACATGATGGAATAACGGAAATAAATGAACGAAATGCTCAATTTCGGATTGATTATATATTTTCACTTACCGAGATGTTGGAGAAATCGTTGAAAAGTATTATATTGTAAATATACGTATTGTTAGTCTTCAAATCACCTCTGACTGCGGGTCGAGTCACGTGGTACCAGGTGTACCAACGTAACAGCGGTGGTAAAAGGAGAAGCTTAAATGGGCGTGCGGCGACATCTCACGGGCGTTCTGCGAACCACCACATCATATCAACAGCCGTGAGCGGCCATTTTCGCTCACGGCCCTTAACAATCGCGAAAATTACCACAAAAACGTAGATAAGATGTGGTTTCTTCATCGTTGTCGAAACGAAAGATGTTTTTGGATGGTTGTGTTCGGAATGCCATACAGAATCGGGCTCAGGAAGCCGATTTTGCATTTTCGATCCGTAGGCTTTGATATAAGTCCAAATAAATGGCACGACCACGCTTTTCGACACAAAAAAACAAAAAAAATCCGATTTCATCCGATCAAACGTACCAGTTCGAACCCATTACTCGTCAAACATCGACTGCCGCAAGGACAAGTCGATTGATAGCCCCATTTCGGAGATATAGGCGGTGTCGGTAACACATCCGGTATCCTCCCCCCCCCCCCCCCCCCCCCCCTTAAGCGAAGACGAGCTCAGGTGCGAACAACATTTTATCTGTACTCATAAACGGTTGGAATCCGGACGTTATATGGTTAGGTTACCGTTTAAAAAGGGACCTCCAATCAACATCGGCCATTCTTTCGAAAGAGCAAAAACAGTTCTCACTACGCTAAGAGAAAAATATATAGTATATGGTGAAATTTTGTGTAGTTAAATTTTATTAGTTCACTCAATCATATTTATGTCTAATGCAACCTTTTTTTTTTGTCAAAGCTACTATAAATATATGATTGAAATAACCAAACAGTAGGTATATAACATAACAGTGGGTATTTTTAACTATAATTTATTGATGTCACCTCCACACACCCGGTCTTATGGTGGAATCAACCATATTTTTCTTTCAGTGTAGAATCAAGCGTCGCTTATCTGATGAACCGGAATTGTTAAGGGGACCAGTACAGCTTGAATTTTCGAAAAAATTGGTTTTTCGTTTTTTGCAGTTTATGTTACCTAAAGATCTTCTACGTCTGTGAAAAAATCGAGTTTGACGAAATCGTCACGGTTTAGAAGTTACGGTCAAAAGTTCGTTATTTGGCTATCGCTATTTGGCGCAAGTGGCGCTGGCGCTTGATTTCGATATTGATCACATGGTGTATGATCGCCATTACTTGTGCAATACTTTTCGAGGTTGCGTGAGCGTCTTCTCGATTTCCAGTGTTTCAGAATTGAAAAAATTAGATAAAACCAGTACTTTTCAGTACTGAATAATTATAAATTCACCTAATATCTATAGCGCGTAATCGTTGTACGGGTGTTGTGACTTGGTGCTTCGAAAACTATAACCTAAAAGTAAGTATTCAATCACAATAGTAATATCTACATTAAGCTTCTGCCGAACTGTGTGTGCGGTCGAAGTTTTTTTGCTTTTTGTTCACAGATTTTTTGATAAAACAGAAAGGAAATATATAAAATATATCCAATATATTCAATATGAAAAGAAGAGAGAGGAGTTCTGGTGTTGGCACAAAAGGATGCATTGGCCGGTCAGAGAAGAGGGCGAAAACATTTCCGCAGAAGCAAACAGCGGCTGATGGACAGAGCACTCATGTTTCAACAGCTTCGGATAGAAAAATCAGTGGCGACTACGAGGCTAGCGATTCTGCTGGCTATAGGCTGTTTCACGTTGAAACACTATTCCGTGCTCTGCGGGAGCATTTATCTTGCAAGACATGTGGTGGGTCGATAGTTATGACTGAAGTTAGCTTGAGAGGACTGGGTGGAACATACGGTATCTCTTGTGAAAATTGTGTCCAGCTAAAATCCTTCGAAAGTAGCCCTATGATTGATGATACACGAAGCGCGTATGAAATCAATAGGCGATCCATACTAGCGATGCGTTGTATTGGGCAAGGCTTGGACAGTTTAGCCACATTTTGCGGAGTCATGGACCTGCCACCACCTGTAAAACGGCCAACATACAATGCAATTGTAGGACGTCTAGTCGAAGCTTCGTCGCAAGTTGCTGATACAGTTTTCCAACAAGCTGTCGAAGAAGAAATAGAGACTTCAGTGACACCTGAAGCTCGAGCGATCACTGTGCAGTGCGATGGGACATGGCAGAAACGAGGTTTCAAATCACTCAACGGTGTTTGTACCGTCATTGGCAGCGAAACAGGAAAGGTAATAGACGTCGAGGTACTTTCATCGCACTGCAATGCATGCATACGATGGAAAGGAAAGCAGACTGGTGAAGAATGGCAGACTTGGTACGAGCAACATAAGCCACACTGCCAGGCTAATCACACTGGCTGTGCCGGGGCAATGGAGGTACGTGGTATGGTCAGGATATTCCAGCGCTCCAGAGGGAAACATAATGCGAAGTACGTCAGCTACATTGGGGATGGCGATACCAAAAGTTACGCTGCCGTAGTGAAAGCAGAGCCTTACGGACCCGACGTGAATATCAACAAAGTTGAATGCTGCGGACACGTCCAGAAGAGATTCGGAACCCAAATGCGCAAGCTGACAGTGAAACTGCGGGGGCAAAAACTTTCTGACGGCAGACTCTTGGCTGGAAAGGGTAGGTTGACCGATGTGATCATAGATCAAATGCAGTCATATTACGGCAACGCTATCCGTAACAATGCAGGCTCCGTTGAAGATATGAGCAAGGCGATATGGGCAATCTGGCACCATAAGTGTTCCACAGATGACAAGCCTCAGCATCATTTGTGCCCAAGCGGGGAAAATTCTTGGTGCCAATATAATAAGGCGGTTGCAAAAGGAACAGTGGCGGAATACAAACATAAGAGTTCGCTGCCAGAGGCTGTAATGAAGACGATCAAGCCTGTTTTTCATAACTTGACGTCTCCAGAACTACTTACGCGCTGCATCGGAGGTAAGACTCAAAATGCAAACGAGTCCCTCAACAACGTCATCTGGAAATTCTGCCCAAAGAGGACTTACACTGGACACAATCTGGTGCGCATCGCAGCTAACATGGGAGCTGTAACTTTTTTCGAAGGAGCCACAGGAATTTTGTAGATCATGACTGCGCTCAAATTCACTCCAGGAACCAACGCAAGGGCTCACTCAATTCAGGCAGATAAAACACGCCTCGAGCAAGCTGAGCAACAAGCAGCTAGAAGTTCCCGCGAGACACGGATCGCCATGAGAAGGCTGCGGCTTGCGGACAATGAGTCTGCGGAGGATGCAGCAGGGCCCTCATATGCTGCTGGAGCTTTTTAAAGAAGTGAGTAAGAGAAAGAAGCATGTATGGAACAAAAAAATACATGGGAAAAAAAAGTTCTGAGAAAATAGTTTGCAGAAAAGAAAAAGGAAAAATTAAATTTCCAATAAAAAAAAAAATTCTTTTTGAAAATTGAAAATTAAAAGAAAAAAAATTTCATTCAACTTTGGTACAACAAACTTTTTGATGTATGAGCCTCCGGAGGAGTATATACCAATTTTTCTGAAAAAACTTCAAACTCGTTTATCTCATAACTATGTTTTTGGCGCTGTGTCGTAAGGTTTTTGGAGCACCGATGGTCCGATCTGGGTCTTTAATGGCTCATTTTCTTCAGAAAATGAATCTTCATGATATGAATGAGGGAATTTTTGAATGTTTTTTTTTTGGCGAAGTTATTTGCAAATTAGTGACTCAAATTTTTGAAATTTTGCATAATTGACTGTAAGTTTTCACATGTTTTTTTCTTTTCAGATCCCCGCATTCATAAGATGTAGGACCGCTGTCTGAAGAAAGTGAGACGTCGAGACGATGAATTAGATCAACGGTGTGACTAAAACCTTACGACACAGTTTTTTTAAGAAATATTTTTTTTGATGTAAAATAAACTTTGGTTAACAAATAAAGTCATTCTGGAGTACTTGAAATATCTTAAACCAAGCTGTACTGGTCCCCTTAAGAGAATATTCGGAATTCATGTTAGAGTACGAAAGGTTGAACCATATGAGACTTGTTGACAATGAGAATATAGGGGATCCGCCACAAATACTGTACTTGCCACATCATCCTATTTTAAGGGAAAGTAGTGCCACGACGCGGTTGCGCGTAGTTTTCAATGCGTCTAGTCCTACCTCGAATAACACGTCATCAAATTCACATCTACACATTGGTCCAAAAATATCAACTGATTTAATTTCAATTATAATGAGGTGGCGAGAACACCGTTAAGTATATCCAGCCGACGTCGAAAAGATGTTCCGTCAGATTGATCCCAGAGATCTTGAGGGGACCAGTACAGCTTGGTTTAAGATATTTCAAGTACTCCAGAATGACTTTATTTGTTAACCAAAGTTTATTTTACATCAAAAAAAATGTTTCTCAAAAAAACTGTGTCGTAAGGTTTTAGTCACACCGTTGATCTAATTCATCGTCTCGACGTCTCACTTTCTTCAGACAGCGGTCCTACATCTTATGAATGCGGGGATCTGAAAAGAAAAAAACATGTGAAAACTTACAGTCAATTATGCAAAATTTCAAAAATTTGAGTCACTAATTTGCAAATAACTTCGCCAAAAAAAAAACATTCAAAAATTCCCTCATTCATATCATGAAGATTCATTTTCTGAAGAAAATGAGCCATTAAAGACCCAGATCGGACCATCGGTGCTCCAAAAACCTTACGACACAGCGCCAAAAACATAGTTATGAGATAAACGAGTTTGAAGTTTTTTCAGAAAAATTGGTATATACTCCTCCGGAGGCTCATACATCAAAAAGTTTGTTGTACCAAAGTTGAATGAAATTTTTTTTCTTTTAATTTTCAATTTTCAAAAAGAATTTTTTTTTTTATTGGAAATTTAATTTTTCCTTTTTCTTTTCTGCAAACTATTTTCTCAGAACTTTTTTTTCCCATGTATTTTTTTGTTCCATACATGCTTCTTTCTCTTACTCACTTCTTTAAAAAGCTCCAGCAGCATATGAGGGCCCTGCTGCATCCTCTGCAGACTCATTGCCTTGCCCATTACAACGCATCGCTAGTATGGATCGCCTATTGATTTCATACGCGCTTCGTGTATCATCAATCATAGGGCTACTTTTGAAGGTTTTTAGCTGGACACAATTTTCACAAGAGATCCCGTATGTTCCACCCAGTCCTCTCAAGCTAACTTCAGTCATAACTATCGACCCACCACATGTCTTGCAAGATAATTGCTCCCGCAGAGCACGGAATAGTGTTTCACGTGAAACAGCCTATAGCCAGCAGAATCGCTAGCCTCGTAGTCGCCACTGATTTTTCTATCCGAAGCTGTTGAAACATGAGTGCTCTGTCCATCAGCCGCTGTTTGCTTCTGCGGAAATGTTTTCGCCCTCTTCTTTGACCGGCCAATGCATCCTTTTGTGCCAACACCAGAACTCCTCTCTCTTCTTTTCATATTGAATATATTGGATATATTTTATATATTTCCTTTCTGTTTTATCAAAAAATCTGTGAACAAAAAGCAAAAAAACTTCGACCGCACACACAGTTCGGCAGAAGCTTAGTGTAGATATTACTATTTTGATTGAATACTTACTTTTAGGTTATAGTTTTCGAAGCACCAAGTCACAACACCCGTACAACGATTACGCGCTATAGATATTAGGTAAATTTATATTTATTTAGTACTGAAAAGTACTGTTTTTATTTATTTATTTCAATTCTGAAACACTGGAAATCGAGCAGACGCTCACGCAACCTCGAAAAGTATTGCACAAGTAATGACGATCATACACCATGTGATCAATATCGAAATCAAGCGCCAGCGCCACTTGCGCCATATCGCGATAGCCAAATAACGAACTTTTGACCGTAACTTCTAAACCGTGACGATTTCGTCAAACTCGATTTTTTCACAGACGTAGAAGATCTTTAGGTAACATAAACTGCAAAAAACGAAAAACCAATTTTTTCGAAAATTCAAGCTGTACTGGTCCCCTTAACTATCAAAGAATCTTGTGGCAGTCTGCCGATGATAAGGTACGAACTTATCAGTTACTGACGGTCACTTATGGAACGGCTTGCGCTCCCTACCTCGCTAACACGGGGTGGGGGTCAAAATTTCGAAAGTCCAAAACGTAAACGGGCCGAAATCTCGAATTTCAAAATTAGCGAAACGCAAAATTCAGAACAGGCAATATTGCGATACTCTATAAAGTACACAAAAGATCATTATGAATACAAGAAATATCACAAACAAATTTCATCGAAAATCCAATTTAAGAATGGACAAGGTCACGAAGGGCAAAATATCGAATCAGTGAAAATATCAAATATACGAAATTTCGACTGTTCTCTATTCTAGAATAGCCAATCTAACGACCGTTTAAAAATTCGAATTCATTCAAACGACAGGTCAGAAACTCGAATGGTCATAATCTTGAATCGCTTCAATATAGACGGGCCAAAATAGCGAAAGTGCTGCAACACTTATTCCAGGTATTTTCTGTTTCCTACGCTACCGGATGAGGCTAATAGATGGCGCTAGCGTTTGCTCCCGCTAGGCTAGGGAGAAATAGAATTGCTCCAAGCTTCCGTATCAAAAAATTACCAATTTCGTAATTTTAGCTGGATATGCGGTTAAATTATTGTTTTGACATATGTATGAGTAGGTATATGTATGTATGTTGATAGAACCCGATTCGCGTTTGATGTCGATATTTCTGATAAATCGTAAATCACTTGTTAATTTTTTTATAATATTACTGACAAATTGAAAATTCCTGAAAAATGACTAATATGCTTCCATCTTGTCTGACACCCAGTACCATTGTTGCTCGATTTCTATCAATTCAACTTTACCCAAAAGCATTCTAGATTTTTTCATCACAATTTTCAAACAAAGTGTAGAGATTATTCGTTGATACCAATGTCATAACAGTTTTAGACAATAAGACTGCGCTTGGATATGAATTCTTATAATGGATCAGGTCTGCCTTGGCATTCGGTATAACACCAAATTTGATCCGTGGCATTATTGATCCCCTCTTCGAGCGAGCTCGTATGCACATGAAAACGAAAAGAAAATCTTGACGATATTCTTTAAAGTTCCACGTGGGTGAAAATTCGGGCGTTAACGAATAATGTTTTTTTTTTACAACTTATTTACAAAAATATTCTTCCGTTTACCAAGGCTATCCAACTCTCTGAATTTGAATCAGTGCGTAGTCACTGATTGCAGTTATAACTTATAAGTATAATATACTTATAACTGCAAACCAATGACTATGCACTGGTTTTCAGTGATTTTTACTTATTTAAATTTAGAGGGAACGGTTGTTCTAATAATGAATTCGACGTGTACAAAAAGCCCTGAAAAAGTGAATAATCACAACAGTCGCAGTTATTTACATGAGCCTGTACTATAAAGGCTGAAACCCACTAGTCGGCAGAGAACGGCGGCGAACGGCCAAAAACAGTGGTTCACATGCAATACCGACCAAATCTGGCTTTGGAGTTAGATTTGGTCGGTGTTTTGGATGTGAATCACTGTTTTCGGCTGGTCGCCGCCGTTCGCTTCCGGCTGGTGGGCTTCGGCCTCAATACTAAATCATAAATATTTGTATCAGATTTCTGAACGTTTTTTACATCAGGTGTAAAATTTGAACACTCGAATCACTATGCGTGTGATCAAAAGAAGAAAAAGTGAAGATATGTAGATGAATTTCACTGATACGAATTGTTAATAAATCATAGAAAATGATTATTAATGTGATTACTTGCTCAAACTCAATGCAACACTCATATTTTCACAATTTTCGCTGTCGTTGTAACTTCGGATATCCTAATCAGCCTGCAGGCGAATTTTTCCGCGCGACATATCTAATGCGATTTATTAATGACAACGGAAGTTGCGAAAAAAAAAATATGTGTTGAATTATGTTGTACCTATAATAGTATATTTCGTATCAAGGGCGTAAAATTTTACACCCGCGTGTGATCGGCGTGCACGAGGGTCAGTGAAGCCGGCCCGAGTGAAAACGGCATCACACGAGTGTATAAAGTATGACGCCCGTGTTGCGAACGATATTTTTTGATGCAGTTGGCGTGAAATTCGATTTTATCTAAGCAGAACAAGTCGTAGAATCAGATTTTACGCCCACTGCAACGAAAAAGTTATAATGTTGGTGATTTACGTTCAACTCATATCTGACAAATTTAGGGATTTCTTATTCATTGTGATCGGACACGTCGATGAATGTAATACAAATATTTTCATTTTAATTTGCTATCTCCGATCACGGGTTAAGTATTGGATCAAGAAGAAGAAGAAAAATATTTTTCTTTCAAATATCAGGATACGGGCGCATGTGAAAAAATGCTTTTCCGACATCATTTTCATTTGTGACCGCTTTTTTGTATTTCAATATTTTCGTTGAGAAGCTGGGGTAATTTTATCTCAATGTCGATCTTCAGGATTTTACTATCAATGCTTACTATGGGCGAACAAAAAGGTCTTGAAAAAAATAGTGAGTCCAAAATTCTGAAAAGCATTACAGCGACTCTGTTTGATATATCCACATATTCCAGAATTATATGCCAATATGGCTCGTTGTGAGGTGCAACAATTCAGCGGGTTTTTAGTATAACCATGCCCATACAGTCGTTTAGTCACAAATTCGAACGAAATTCGTTCTGTGGATAAGACTTGGATGATCGATACCAATATTCTACAGTATTTTTCGTTTCCAAGCTCTTGTCTGTTTGGTGTAGAATATTATGAAAGCGTTGCAGGGTTCATACAGCATCCATATTACCGAAGTTATTAATCATCGATGCATAACGAGTAGAATTGCAATCGCAAATACACTCACTAAATGTCATATAATTCCCGTAAATTCGCTATGTATTCTGAAACTCAAATCTCACTTCCTCCGGACTATAACAGACACGTGATTTAGGTTGAACCATTCACACCTGAAATACTACCGATAGTGTTCGATAGTAAAGTTTGTGTATGTAATTTCCGATGATGCAGCAAAGAGAATTTTTGTACATGGGTAAGTATACAATTTTTTATTTTATAAATGTTTCTATACATTTAACTCGTATACAGGGTGTAACCGAACTTGTGATGAACATTTTACAGGATTAATCTTGATCGAAAATGGGATCAAAATTTCCTCAGCCGATTTTTCTGAAATGCATAGATTTTTGGTTATGATTATTTTAATTCCGGCCAATGAAGCGCGGCTTATGAACGGCCGTTTGTCGGTCCGATTACCGCTCGGTTGTGTGCGCGTTTTCCGCTCTTGGTAATCAAAACCGACATACCGCCGTTCATAAGCCGCGCTTCATTGGCCGGAATTAAAATAATCATAACCGAAAATCTATGCATTTCAGAAAAATCGGCTGAGGAAATTTTGATCCCATTTTCGATCAAGATTAATCATGCAAAATGGTCGTCACGAGTTCGTCACTGTGACACCCTACTGGATATGCTGCTTTAAGAAAAATCCCAGTTCGCAATGGAATTTTTTTTTTTTCTCTGACAATCCTTTTTATGGTGTCCAAGCGAGCTTGGATTTGTATTGCATGAAACATTTTTTTTTTTTTTCAACTCGAATGGCTTAGAAGCTACAAAGGGTTGAATTTTCGAAAAAACCACCAAAAATCGGAATTGCGCTCTGCTTTAAACGTTAATATCTCCTTTCCGGATTCCTTTGTCGTACAGACATCAGCAAAAACTCAATTTGAAGCTCTTGAATCGCACTTTCATGTTATGAATTTTAAATTCATGGAATAAACAATTTTCTATTTGTTATTAACAATTATATTTTTCAAACGTGATTTTCGAGACTACTACCACCTTTGAAAAGTCTGAAAAAAATACGAGCGTGTTCCTCGATTCATTTTCTACAAAGTCTGTAAGTTTCAAAATGAAACTCCGATGGAAACTATATTTAAAAAGCGATTGATCCGTGCGGGACGTGACCGAGGCTCCTTTGCTTTACATGCAAAGAATATAGGGGGGCATATTATACGTTCAAATCCATCAATTTGCGGAATAATTTATTTCATTTCATGCTGAATATTCGACCTCAAATTACAAAAATATAAATATGGAGGTACACACTTGACTTAAAGTCTTGAGAATAACTGGACTGGTGAATATAACGTATTTTTTTCTTCCCTAGCGAATTAGGTCATACTGAAAAAATACCCAAAATATCTGATAAATTTCGGTAATTTTTCAGTAAAATTTTGTAAACTTACCCAAATTATACCGAAATAACCCGACTATTTTGGGTATATCTGTGAAAATTTCATACCCAAATGATACCCAATTTTTTTCTCAATCCATTCGCTGATGAGAATATTTCAATGCATCCAATATCAACTTGGAAGAATAAAATGACTGAGGAACTAATGAGAAAAAATCAAAATAAATTTTTATTCAAATTTTATAAACTTTTATTATTTGATAGTTTGTTACTTTTTGCATCCAAGTTGTGATAATAATAACAAAGAAAATATTATAAGTAGTGAAAAATATTATTGAAATAATCATATTATATGTAATGAAAACAATGAAGATTTTAGATATCTAAATGGATTTTGCCCTGCATTGCCGGTTATGAGCTGCCCTAGAGTTTTTCTGTTTTTTTCGAGCAAGCCGATCATTCTTCAGAAAGTCGATAACCCATTGATACACATTATGCTCAGGATTTTGTTTTTTAGTATGTCTCAGAAACCGTGTTTTTTGTAGAGCATAACAAAGATGGATAATATCATTATAATTTTGCGAGCTGACAATAATTGCATTGGGATATTTTTTATTTGGTCTTGTTATCAGCCTATCCCGTTCTTCCTCAGTCCAGTATGCCCGCATTAATCTTTTTGCACGTAAGCTCATTTTTTTAGCTAACAATGCTCTTAAAAAATTTTTAGCATCTAGAACAATTCCTTCAATTGTAACCTGAAACATATTTTAAATTATTAATTTGAAAATAAATGAAGAACATACTAATAAGTGAAATTTAAAGGTAATATACGCACTTTTCCGTTTTTCGATGATGGTCGCCCGAGATTGTGTTGTTTGATAACTTTTTCAACGTCAGAAATCATTTTCTTTCGAAATAATTTAAATCCATGACGCAACTCTGATTGACTGACCATTTCATCTAAATTATTAGAGCTACGTGAACTTGAAGAGCTGCGTGAACTTGAAGAGCTGCGTGAACTTGAAGAGCTACGTGAACTTCGAGAAGAATTAAGTAAATTGGTCGATTGTCTTGACCTAGATTGAGGTCGAGGTGATCTGGAAGTCTCGCGATTGTGACGATGATTTGGCGTCTTGTTCCTCGATGATGTGTGTGGGATAGATGTTTGTGACTTGGAAGTACCTTGTGTATTTCCACGAGCTGATCTGTGAGCATGCCTTACTGATGACGTTCTTACATCTGATAAATAAGAAGTTCGTGTTCTGGGGTTGCCTCCAGAAGTCGATCTAGGAGTAGGTGGTCCAGATGTGTTTCGCGGAGTGTTCTGTTGAGGTGGTGTGTTCAGTTGCGATAAGTGAGATTGCGGAGTTATAGAAAGTTCTTGCCGAAGCGATCTAGGAATATGTTGTTCAGACGACGTGTTTAGAGGTGATGAGTGAGATGGCGGTGTGGTAGGAAATGCTCGATGAGGCGATCTAGGAGTATGATGACCAGATGATGTGTTTCCACATGATGAGTGCGATAACGGAGTTGTAGAAGCTTCTCGATGAGTCGTTCTGGGAATATTTTGTCGAGATGATTTGCCTGAATGTAATGAGTTGAGTCGTAGAGCTTTCAAAGTTTCTCTACGAGCCAATATTGGCGTATCCTTCTGTAAAATGTTTTCTGGTGATGATGAGAAGGAAGAAATTCTTGAAGATTCTTCATAAGACGGTTCGTTTCTTGGTACTGTTTGTGTGCTCGATAGTTGAGTCGTATTACGATTTAAACTTTCCCCAATGTTTAAATCTTCCTATAGACAAACAAATGAAAAATTTATTATGAAATTTACTCAAGATCAATAATGCCCGGTTTTATAAACGTGAATTACCCCATGGGTTAAAATAACCCGTAGGTTACCCCACAGATACTACCCGTTCAACCTTCATGGACTGTTGGAGGTTAACAGCGATTCATGACAGCTGTCAGATGAAAAAAGGTTGAACGAGTAGTATCTGCGGGGTAACCTACGGGCTATTTTAACCCATGGGGTGACCCACGTTTATAAAACCGGCCATAAACCGTTTAAATGAAATCACTCAACAAAATTATACCATTTCAGTAAATAAAAATTGTTTTCAGTCAAATACACCATTGAAATTAAGCATAAATTATTGAAAGAAAAGCACCAAATTATGAAAGAAACAAATAATAGTTCGTGCATATAATTATTGTTCACATTCATCATCATAAATATATTAATGAATTCTCAAATAGAAATGTGTGAATAATATATATAAACAAATACCTGCCCATGCGTTCATTGATATATACATAGGTACCAATTTACGGTTTTTACTTTTAGAAGTATCATTTCAATTTTTGTTTTTCATTTGTTACCATATGATTGTTTTCTAACTTTGTGTGTTATATAATTTTTGAATCATTCAATTTTAATTTAACATATCACTCGATTAATTACTCAACTGCAACTGCAATTAAAATGTTATCCGAAAAGAGACGTTAGCTTCTAATTATGATGTACTTTAATTAACAGAAAAAATATTCCAATTGAAATGACACTTTTTTGATGTCTTATTTCTCATATAATTGATGGAAGTGCAGTGAATACGAGATCAAGCAATGTTCCACTTATCTCAACTATCTGAAAAGTCTAACAAATAATGAGCGATCGATATCAGCAGTTGATTCAGAAGCGATAGATAAAGATTATTGTCTGATATTTTCATTAACGAAACATATCGATGGTCATGCTGACATAGGTTGAGAATGATAGTGACAAAATTAGTGGTAATGATTTTTGTCTGTTTTTGATAATAACTTACACAGTTTCTATGAATATAGAGCCATTCTTTGTTTGATCAGATAGGATTTCTCGATCAATTTTCAATCCTGTTCAAGTTTGATGCCATTTATAAAAATGACTACGCACTGCAAGTTCTAAATGTAGGGATATTTAGTCTTCATTGATACATACTCCAATAGGAGAAATTAATTTTTTTTCTTTCTTAAGAATCTATAGTAATACTGTAATAGTACTAATTGGTCTAATTAGCAGAATTGTAATTATTAATATTTGAGTTTGTCAACATAATTATTATTACTGCTGGAAGATTTAAAAATCAATCAGTTAAATAATTTTGCAGCACGCTCTGAAAAATTACTTTGGAAATTTGATTTCAGATATATAAATCTTTTTTTAATTATTGAAAATTTTTATCAAGTAAAAAGGTAAAAACATTATTGGAAAATTTTTGCTAGAAGTGATGCTTACTGTTTGCGTTTGAATAAAGTTTAAATTATTATTCTCTTTATCGGCATTCAAAAGTTCCATAATGATATTGTCGCTTGCTGCAACTGACTTGCCCCGGATCGTTTGCTCTGCATTCTAGAATAAAAATAGAATTATGTAATATATATCTTAAAAAGTTCACTAAATAGATCGTAAATATCACAAAATTACTTGGGATGACTTTTTTTTAGTTTTGTGCTCATTGACAAGTTGTCGTGGTTTAAGTTTCTGTGGAACGGTCTTGCTTCGAGTTTTTGATTCATATGGCGTTAAACTCAATTTTTTTTTAATCTGAATTCTCTTTTTACCAGCAGATCTTCGAAGACTCAACAAGTTTTGTTTTGTCTCTGTAAGCAAAACATTATTTAGTATGATGTCACAATTTTTTAATATTATTCTGCATTGCTCAATTATTCCAGCGTTTTCACTTTATAAGAGCAGCTACCATTTAACGATTGGTTCATTGTTCAAAAATAATCAAATATATTATCGTTTATAAATAAAAAATTATCACTGAAAATGACCAAACTATTATAATCCTTGTATTTTGAACAATAAAACTACTGAATGCATAATAAGGAGAAAAAATAACAAAAATAGTTTAAACTCTACTATTTCTAAAGATAATTATTAAGATTGTGTAAGTGTGTAAGGACTATTTATATATGTGTCAATTTTCATAATTACCAGCGTATTGAATCATCATAACTTCCATAACATTTTCTCCAGATTGCATGTAGATCGGCACTTGCGATTGAATATCTGCTTTACTTGCAGTAGTCAGCAATCCGGTGTCCAGATCACGTATGAAAATTGCAGAAATAGGCAGTATCATTTCTCTATCATTTTGGAGCTCTTTGATTAAACAGCGGTTTGGTAAAGATGGCATTCTATCTATTAAAGGAAATTTAGATTATTGAAATGAATATAAAAATATATTCACGGAAACATAAATCTTCCAATTGAATGAAAGTAAAGACATATTCATGAATCTTGTTATTTTTATAGTTATAACGATTAACGATGTAAGCAACTATAAGTGAACAATAAACAAAATGACAGAGACTCAATAGTTAAGGTGCTGCCCTACGCAATTCCACCAGACCTAAAAACATTGGGAAAAAAGGTGTTATTAAACGGAATATCTCTGCCTGGGCACCGAATTAAATCACTGAAACAAGCTCTGTAGCGCAATTCCATGCGTGATTGCGAACACGTACGGCCAAAAAAATGTTGTTTTTACGCGAAAATAGAGAAGATATCCATGTAAAACGGCTTTGAACACGTTTTAGATGGATATCTTCTCTATTTTCGCGTAAAAAAAAACATTTCTTTGGCCGTACGTGTTTGCAATCACGCATAAAATTGCGCTACAGAGCTTGTTTCATTGATTTAATTCGGTGCCCAGGCAGAGATATTCTGTTTAATAACGCTTTTTTTCCCAATATTTTTGGGTCTGGTGGAATTGCGTAGTGCAGCACCTTAAAACTAAATTTAATACAACATTTTTTTAGGTTAAGCAATAATGATATATATTATTATACAATAAATATATTTGTACATGAATGCATTTATGAATATATATTTACTTTCTTTTTCATGCATAAGAAATAATAAGCAACAACTAATACCGAACATTTAATACTTTTTATTGCCTTACCTGTTTAATATTATACGTCTTTAATTGATTGCTAGATTTTTATAGTTCAATCACTACGATATGTGAAATCTGCGATCATCAAACTACCGAGAATATTCGGTGAGAGTAAACGACCCCCTTCCTACGGCAAAACCAACACAGGCGCGCACTTCGTGCGTGAGGCTCGTTCGGGAGGGGATAGGGGCCCAGTGGTGCTTCCACCGAATCTTCTGCGCTAACTCGATGAATACTTAACCTCAAAAGCAATCATCACACTGAACACGGAAAAGAATGAACGCGAATACAATGAATTCGCCTGATGTGAACATTTATTTTCAAAAATGTATCAACGAATTACAACTGAATATCTATCAATCAGATATGATTATCAATTCTGAGCGATATTTGAGACGAAGTGGAGAATAAATCATTGAAGACAACATCATCAAACATTGGTTTATTTATTGATTTATTCTTTTATTTTCAGAACTCGATTTCATCCAAAATATCTGTTCTAAATACTAGTATTCAATGTAATGAAAATTAAGAACTCGTGAAAAAGTTTCCAGTGTTTGTGTCAACTTTAGTTTAATAATAACATAATGGATGATTTGATCAGAGTACAATGCAGAGAATGAAGTCATCGAGGACAAGGCTGCCACCCACAGGCCACGTCCTCAGATCCGAAACAGAACAATTAAATTTATCAACGATTATTGGTTCATCGAGGGATCCATTGCTGTTGAACTATGGTGTACGCACAAACTTATCATAGATTAAATGCTTGGGAATCAAAGAAAGGCTGCCGATGAGCCACTGTTGAACGTAGTACACTTTCACTCAAACCATTTACGTCTCTCAACGATTACTTCTATCGGAGACTCAGGGAGGCTTGATAGCATGCGGAGGGGCTTTGTCACAGGAGTTTGTAGTGCGATGAGGCAGCGTACGAGGAGCTTCGTTGCAAGGGTTCGTAGCACGTCGACGATATTCATTGGATATTTTTTACTTGTCTGTGGAGCATTCAACGTTCATGTTTCGCACCTTGCGGAGGAGCTCCGTCACAGGTGTTTGTACTGCGTCGGTAGCGTACAGAGGAGCTTTGTTGTCAGAGTTCGCAGTGCGTTGGTAAGCATTTTCTATTCAATTTTGTGCGGCGTGGCTTCGCCAGAGTCCAGAGGAGATCTGCGACGAGGCTCCTCGCCTGCTACGAGACATGAACGTTGAATGGTCGTTAGACGAGTAAGAAATGTTCGATGAATATCGTCGACGGGCTACGAACTCTTGCAACGAAGCTACTCCGTACGCTGCCAAGCCTCGCCGACGCTGTTGCTAGCTCTCGTTTCTTCGATCCCTGCTTGGTTCTCGATCACTCTTCGCAGTCTGTTGCCTGAGATCAGCTTGGACAACGACACCGGCGATATTTCTCCTCAAGAGTTAGCGGGCGATCAGTCATTGGGTACGTAGGATACAAAGTTAACGGATATCGAAAAGACTTATAAATTCTCATGATAGTCAGTTATACTCTTACCTTGCTGTTTCAGAGGAAGTAACGATGACCTGGGATAGCAACATCTTCTTCAACTAGTATGAATTTATTCTTCTCCGACACCTGATTGTCGACGTACTACAAACTCCTGCGACAAATCCCCTCCGCACGCTATGAAGCCGAGCTGAGGTACATGTCAGCACTCGGGTCTCCGATAGACGTAGTCGTTGAGAGACAAAAATGGTTTGAGTAAAAGTGTACTACGTTCGACTAAATAAATAAATCAATAGATAAACCAATTTTCGACCATGTTGTCTTCAATGATTCACCCTCCACTTACCTGTTCCAATTTGTCTCAAATATCGCTCCTAAACACTGATAATCAATACTTAAATCCAATTAATTGATATTATTAGTTGTTATTCGTTGATAAATTTGAAAATAAATGTTCACGTCAGGCGAATGCATTTTATTCGCGTTCATTCTTTTCCGTGTTCAGTGTAATGATTGCTTTTCAAATTGAGTAATTATCGAGTTAGCGGGGATGGGCTATAGTATTTATCGAGTTAGTGTGGATGGGCTATACGGATTCGGCCTAGCACGGAAGATTCGGTGGAAGCATCACTGGTCGCTTAGCCCCGCCCGCCGAGCCTCACGCACGCGGTGCGCGCCTGTGTTAGTTTTGTCGTAGGGAGGGGTTGTCTACTCTCACCGAATATTCTCGGTATAAATAATATTCGCACAAAAACTTTCAAAAATATTTACGAGTCTTATCCTTCGGAGACTAATTGTTGAGAAGTATTGTTTAAAATATATTTCTCATGGTCTGTACCACAACAACTGATCATAAACAATTCATGGCCATTTTAAATAGAAATTCAATACCAATTGAGTTATTCATTTAAAATCGTCAATTAAAAAACATTTATTAGTTTTACAATATTTAAAAAAATAAGTACATTAATAAGAAATTTCAATCGACGTATTGATAAAAGTTTGCTGGAGTTGTTAGGATAAAATTTAAAATTTATCAGAACTTATTCTCCTGGAGATTCCAATTGATTCTAACTATTCTCTATAGAATGTTACACTGTAGCATATCATAAATTTTTGATATCAGAAACGAGTAAATTTTGAGTAACTTCTATTTGAGTAGTCAGAAATTGTTTAATTTATGGAAACATCCAATCTATTTTTGTATTTTTTAGAAAACTACTATTTTTGAATCGTTACGTATAAAATAATTTGTTTAACAGTGCCCAACAAAAGGCAGTAAATGGATCTGAAACATTAAATAATACGTCATGAACAACTACAATCCCAATTATATAATATACTGTAATCTAAAGATGATAAAAGAGTTCTAAATAAACAATTAATATCTAGTCAGTCTCCCATGAATTGGGTACTTTAAACACATATGAATCATCATTCAATCGTATATTAATTGCAGGACTAATAATTGATCTTTCGTCAACAAAAACGATATCATTAGAACAAATAACTTTTTTAACATAAGACACACTTAAGTTATCATTAATTTCTTGATACTTCAGAAAAATTATTCCGTTAATTGTCTTATTTTCAGTCAGAAAAGAAACAAATTTTAAAATTTCACCAAAGCCTATACCATTGCAATACATAAATGAATTACAAAATTTTGTTTCTTTTTCTTTTCTGCAGCTGAAATTAACGCTATTAATCGTTCCTTTAAAATAGCAATTTAAGCTGTTTAGGTGAAATCCTGATATAGCAAGGGCGTGTTTCTCACATTCATTCGGTTTCACTTTTGTGGCTTTTCCTTTTCCAACTATTTTATTGTGACAACCTTCAACTAGCGGCACATTCATCAGCCTTCTTATAGTTTTTCGGGTTTCTTCAGCTATTGAATTATCTTCAACGCAACTAAAAAGATATTTTGACAGCAAATATCTATCAGTTACCTGAACGCATGGGGATTGTGGACTTGTAATATTCTTACCAATCCTCATATTCCAAGATTCAAACACAAATGTCGAATTTGCCCAAAACGGACCCCAATCCCGAACGCTATCAGTTATGTGAGTCAGTAAGTGTAAGTTATACGTCATATTTGTCAATCCAAAATATTTTTGAAATAATGTGACATAATTTTTAAGCAAATCTTTGGCGCGTTTCAGTTCTTCAGGTGATATCGAGTCACTATTCAGTATGTTTACTGCTTCGCTTAATAAACCAAGATGATCTAAATATTGTTTGGGAAGAATATCTTTCAGGCAAATCACACAATAATCAAGCCAGTTGCGTAATTCTGAAGCTTTCCAAGTTGCCATAGTATCTATAGATCTTGGTAGCCTTGAACGGATGTTATGTGGTTTTATGGCTAACAATCTGGAATCTATTTTTTTTTTCTGTTCAGGTCGACCTATATAGTAATCAACAACAACTTTCTTTTTTTGATTATTTATTGTAACTACTTTATAATCTTTTTTTAATAGTAATTTAGTATGCCATTTAATAACTCCAAGAAAACAACAATGCATACTATCAACGACCATTCCTTTGGACAAGTCAAATAAGGGCAGCAACATTAACGCCGATGGTCCTTTGACACCATTAATTTCTGTATTTGTTTGAAAACTTTTGTTCATATCGGCACGCATTTCTTTATCTGTTCTCAGTTTATCAGCGTTGTGTTTTACAGGGTAAACATGCTTTCTACCTATACTTTTACCAGATGCATAGCACATGGTGCAACCAAAAAAACCATTGAACCGTTTCATCCGTAGCACTTCAGATCGAGCTGGTGTATCTACCGATCCTACTAGTGCAACAAATCTCGATTGTACTTCCGAGGTTGGCGTTGGATTCCAAATGACTCCTTCTTCATGTAAAGCTCTAACATGATCGGTGAAGGGTCGTAAATAATAGTTCATTACAGGTTCCTTAGTGTCAACAAATATTCCAGCTAGTAAAATATGTTTTTTTCTCAGATGTGGTGGCAGTTCATTGAGTTGAACATAGATTGGCCAAGCGCTTAATTTTGATGAATGAGTAACTTTGCATCCATCAGTGTTGAATGTAAATGAAAAGTTATGAGGATTACTTAAAAATTCTCCAGGCGTACAAAGTTTTTTATATTCAGCCCCATCATAAATATCTTCAATGGCATCTTGATCTTTTTTTATTCTAGTAAATCGGTAGTTTAACGAATCAGCAATGTTTGGGCTCGCAAGTAAATTTGAAATTTGTAAAGACAAATTTAGACTTAAAAAATATTTTAAGCATTGGTTTTCCTGCTTTGGTCCACAGCGATTACAAGAGCAGTCTTTTTCTGGTTCACGGCCTTCTCCCAAATACGCGCAACATTTACTGCAATATGTGTGATGTGTTATCAATCTCTCATCTTTTTCCAGAACAGACTTCAATGCTTCTTTACTAGTTGGTAAACACCTTAAATTATATGTAGCATTGATCAATTTGCAGAAATCCAAAGTAGCTTTGTACGATAATTTATATCTGCTTGACATTGCTAAAATTGAAAGTAAGTGATCTTTAGGGCTTAATTTATCTGAAGAAACTAAAGGTATGTTTAAAACATAACTCTGGTATAAATTTGTGTTATTAGAATCGCGATAATCATTATTATTGTCATCGTTGCTATAATTCTCTACGTCACTATCATCGTTGCTGTTATTATTCTGATGATCTTCTCTTTCACAATAACCGCTGTTATCATTGATGTTGTTATCATCACCTGATTCAAGTATAGAACTGTTCAAGATACTATCATAGGTGAAGCTATTGGTTTTTTCAGTATTCATCACCTCGTCATGACATTCAACAGTGAGATCAGTATGATCAATGTTCATTGATACTTCCACATTGGAAGTTGAAGATTCAAAATTCTCTTGCGTTGGGGAAGGAGAGCTGATGTTTTCTGAGTTTCGAATTGGATTGGTAGTACTATTGAGTGACATGACAGATTCAACATCATCACATTCTGATTCTGAGTCCTGCAACAAAGAATTGATATTATTTTGTTTTTAATCGTTGACAATCATTTTTCGAATTATAGTTTTCAGCTCCAATTGACGGTCACGTAGTCTTAACCCTTAAAAGGAGAATTTTTTTGAAATAATACAACACATAGCAACTTTTTTTAACAAACAAAATGTGCATATCAAAATTCAGTAAGTTAATTTTTAGGTTATGATTTATTAGTTCACGACTGTATATTATTTTTTCACATTAATAATTTATCAACAATTCTCGGAGTCGAAAAAAAAGTTGATTTGATATTTTACAATTTCAATATATCATATGTAAGAAAATATGTATACATTACCTCAATATGCGAAAGTATTTGTGGTAACAAATCAGATCCAAAATACCGAGGATTCAATTGCAACACTCCTTGACAAATTTTTTTATCACGTTTATACACTGTCGTTGGATGAAGTTTTCTTTTTTTATTCATATCCATTGTTTTTTATTACGATATGAATAAATCTAACGTAAACACAACTAACAAAAATCTAAACAACAGAATAGAGATTAGGATATACTGTACACAGTGGAAAGTAGTCTAGAAGAATAAGCAGTAAATATTAGAGTCCCTAGAATAAACAGAGTCTAGCAAACGCGACGCCATGTTTGAGCGAGTTGTACGCGCGAAGTTTGAATGTTCGCGCGCATTGCGGGTGGGGTATTGTGGAAATAAATATTGAACACGAAACCACTTATTTCGAATTTTCTTGTATAAATTTTCTTTATATTGAATGTAAACTTACATTAACAGCAAGTCCATACTCCACGACATGAGGTTGAGGACCATAGACATAGAGCATGGACTACGCATTCGGGCCGAAAATTGCTCGGTCCCTAGAAAGAGAGAGAAACGGACGCGGCCAAATCTGTTTCCTTCTAACCAACAACGTGAAATGCATAGAAAGAGACAGAGTTGGCCACGTCCGTTTCTTTCTCTCTCACTTTTGGCGTTACCACAGGCAGTATAGGGAATGCGCGGTCCATGCTCTATGTCTATGTTGAGGACTGTGGAAGTCGAGGTTAGAATGCCAGGTTTGAGCTTATTACTAGACAAAAGTCACTAGATCGGCAGCCATGTTTGAGCGAGTTCAAACTGACCAATCAAAAAGAGTCATGCGTTTGCTAGACTCTGTTTATTCTAGGGACTCTAGTAAATATCATTTGTCAACGACATCTATCGATTTTTTTGAAAACTTAGTCGAGATTTTTCAGTATAATTCGGGTATAAAAAGTTCACAAACATACTCAATATTTACGGTTATTTCGGTATTTTTTCGGTATAATTGGAAAAGTTTTCGTAAAACATACCTAAAAGTTAACCTGATGTATACTATATTCAAAACTTCCTCAAAATATACTCAAAATTTCGGTATGATTCAATTCGCTAGGGTTCCATCAAATGGAATACGTCAGCGTATCACTCGATCGGTCACGTGCTGAATTAATGAATTTAAAATTACTCAATCATAAACCACGAGGACTATACATTTCTATGAAAACTCAAGAGGGGACTTACACCTTCAAAAAAACTTTTCCTCGAATCACTTGTACACTGTTATAAAATCGACTCACAATCAGTTTTTTTACAGCAGATTACCAATATTTTAAACTGTAATTCAGAAATATTATACAATATTTGAACTTTGTCTTACGTAGTTCTCGTAGTTCATGATTGGTAATTTCAAATGTATAAATTCAGTACTAAGTGATTGATCGGAACATACGGTGTCGTATTCCGATTGATGGAATCAAAAAATACGTTATATTCACCAGTTATTTTCAAGGCTTTAGTCAAGTGTGTACCTCCATATTTACATTTTTGTAATTTTACGTCGAATATTCAGCATGAAATAATATAAATAATTCCGCAAATTGATGGATTTGATGGATTTGAACTTATAATATGCCTCCCTATATTCTTTGCATGTACAGCAAAGGAGCCTCAGTCTCGGCGCGCCCGCGTAGACAGTGCGGCGACGTCCCACACGGATCAATCGCTTTTTAAATATAGTTTCCATCGAAATTCTATTTTAAAACTTACAGATTTTGTAGAGAATGAATCAAGGAACACGCTCATATTTTTTTTAGACTTTTCAAAGGTGGTGGTCATCTTGAAAATCACGATTGAAGAATATAATTGTTAATAACAAATAGAAAATTGTTTATTCCATGAATTGAAAATTCATAACATGAAAGTACGATTCAAGAGCTTTAAAATGAGTTTTTGCTGATGTCTGTACGACAAAGGAATCCGGAGATATAAACGTTTCAAGGAGAGCGCGATTCCGATTTTGGGTGGTTTTTTCGAAAATTCAACCCCTTGTAGCTTCTAAGCCCTTCGAGTTAAAAAAAAAAAAATTGTTTCATTCATTCATTTTACCCAGAGAATATGTAAAAAAAATTACGACGATTTTCAAGAACATGCGGTCGAAAAAGGTGTCCCGCTTGACGTGGATTGACTCATATGCATTGTGACATTTAGTATACAGTATAGGAATGATAGTCATATTTTACAGTATATCCAACCATTACTATACAAGTATGAGAAAATTTACTATACCCTCTTCTCCGTGTGGGTCACTCTGCCTCGAATTCAGGAAATCGCCGCGATCTCATAGGGTGAAAATTCAAGCGCTCCCCACGCCTACACTGTCCACTCTAGATGTATATCGACACTGACTTTTTTATTGAAAATTTTGTGCTCTACAAAATTGTTTCTCTTCAATTTTTCGCTATCTGGAACCGTTCTTGCAGCGTCCGTGATTAAAGTTGGCAGCGCGGAAGATTTCGGTCATTTTTGACGGTTTTTGAACTTTTCCACATATTGCAAACTATTTTTGTCACCAAGAACTTGGATTTGGGATCTATGAACCATTTCTAACATGTGAATGTATTTTTTTTCCCTATCGTTCTGAGATTATTTGATTTCAAAGTGCTAGATCGCCTAACTATATCTGTCGCGTTTAAACTTGAGGCCTACCCCGGCATGCCCCTGCATTTCTCCTCTGCCGCTATCAGCGAAGGTTTCACCCATCCCTCTAGTCGAACAACGTTAAATACCAAAAGTATAGGTAAAGTCATCGCGTCGAAACGGTTTCGCCATCATTCATCAGTCTGTTCTAGCTTGTTTCAGTCGTGCAATATCCAATCGCTCTTGCAAGTGTGAAAAAACAAACGTCGTTCTACAATATCGGTTATTATTCTTCTATATATTTTAATAATCATGTAGTCACTTAAATAATGTTAGTTGTTCAGAAACAATCGTGATTTGGGGAGGTGTTTGTTTATTTCATTTTATTTCTATCACAGCTATATAACCATTTCGAATCAGTGTTTCGATTGCCCAGAGACAATCAGTGTTATTCCGTTTTTTCTGTTATATAATTAAGTGTTAGTTGTTAAAAAAATAATCAGGACTTGGGGAGATGTTCCTTTATTCTATTCTATTTTTATCATGGTCATATAAGCATTTTAGTTAAGTGTTTCGATTGCGCAGAGACAATCAGTGTTATTTTTTTTTTTTTCCTAATTTTTATTGGTTTTGCTTAAAACATTTTTTGAAAGTGTTCGGTTTTTGTGTCTTTGTTATTAATCACATCAGTTTCTTATTTTTTATTTCATTTCATTTTTTATCCTTCTTGTGTCCTTTTATTTTACGGTCATTCTACGCTAAAATGCCACGAAGACCACAAAGACGTTTGTCGGCGCTGGCGAGAATAGAAAACGGGCGAATTTATCACCGTAGTACGACATCCCGCACTGGAACTATGTAAGATTGAATTATTTTTTTCAGTTCTTTATGCCTAATCCTACAAAGTTCTCACCCTGAAAATTATTTTACTATACGTTTTTTAAAATGTTTCGGCTTTTGACCGTTCTATTTCTGAGAAAATAGTACATTGTACAACAAGGGGGGGAAATGACCCTCCCCCCCTTGTTGCACACCGTAATTTTTTCAACGAGTGCATGTATAGGCCCTATTTTTCGCGCATGCACGACCGAAATTTTGGGAAATTTTGAGAATTTCCAATAATTTTGGAAACTTTGGAAAGTTTGGAAATTTTCGGAAATTTATGGAAATTTATGGATATTTATGGAAATTTATGGAAATTTTTGGAAATTTTGGAAAGTGGTGTGGCGACACAATAATATCTCAGAGTTTCTCTCCACGCTCACTACGCGGCGCATTGTCACGTGAGGGTGAAGCCCGAGCGGAATGAAAAATTGATTCACGTAACCAAGAGATAATTTAAATTTTTGACTTACTTTCGATAAGTCGGTATATGGGATCTTGCTTACCTAGCTCTATACAGAGCCGTACGTCTATTTAAATATGCTAATTATGAGGCCAATGACTAGGATTAGGATTTGGTTCATTGATGGTAAAACTCAAATGAAAATGATTGGTTAACTGGTAAAAACAAAGTATATTCTACAAGCGATTTGGGTAAATATGCCAATGAATGATTAACAAAGAAATGATGAAAAGATTAATGGATACTATACTATAGTCGGTTCTCGGTTAATGCATCTCTCTTTCTCTCTATTGTACTGATATAAAGATAATGTAACCTAATAACTAAAGAAAATAATAGTGTTGTGATACTCTAGGCAAGACTGATTTGTGCACGAATGACTTATACGCAAATCAGCCTTATGATCCCTCTTGGGTGATTTTCCTAGTAAGAGAGATTTTGATGTGTAAGACTTACGCCAAAATCTGTCTTTTGATCACTATGATTTATGGTAAACAATCGGTTATTAAAATTAAAAACTTAGCGTTGCTGTCTGACTGTACTGAGGTTGGGGCCCGTCGGATAGAATCGGAGCTCTTGGGTGATAAGTACTCCAGTGGGTCTCACCTCGTCGTTAGCACGTATGCAGCACTAAACCAGATCACTTGTTTAAAATAAAGTTTATGAACTGAAGCTATTAATTAATAAAATACTCGAATGGCTTAAAATGGTTGAATTCGATTAAAAATGTCAATGTGCAAAAATGAATTATTATTTTAACTTGAAACTATTTGAGGTTTACTTAATATTGAATTTGATTTGAATTAAGTTGTTGAGAATTATAAATGTGTCCATGCACTTCTTTTAGCTTTCGCTAATAGAGATTTATTTAACGAGATTGACTAAGTCCTTTAGTATCGTCACTTAAAAGATTTTCGATTACTAACTCTTGCTTAACTGTTGAACCTCGGGACACGTCCGTGCACTATGCAACTTTTTAGACGAAAGACAAGTAATTCAGTTTAGATGCAGCCACGAGGCCGCTGGTGCATTGCATAGGTGTTACTCCGCCGTGGTAATTAGCCAATCAGAGACCTGCGTCTTTACGCGGATGAGTAAACTCGTCGCTCCTGGCCGTTTTACCTAAGACAGCGTTCCGCGGTCCCAGCCTCAAGACAGTCTGTTTGCAATAACATTTAAAATTTCGTGCATTCCAATTCTTAACAATTTTCCTCACACATCCTTCCATACGTTCTAATGACTAATTTGGTATCATCGAGAATTTCCTTAGTTGATTGGTTAAGCCTATTTGTTCTTGTAAAAATCAATTTATTGAGAGAGTAGTCACGACGAACCGACTATGCAGTACTGGGTCAGCAAAAAGCCCGGCACTGCATCTAACCTTAACTTACCTTATGGTATTAAATTCTTATCTCTAGGACTCGACCGGAGTTCGTGACTTTTAAGCAGAGAGGGTTTTGGATTTAATGAAATATCATATTTTGGATTATAGTATAACTGAATTCTTCCCACGGTTATATATTTTATAATATGAAAAATGGAATTTTGAATAATGTGTAGTCGCACGTAACACATCCAACTCGCTTCGCTCTCGCTAGTCCCATACTAGGACTACGCTCAGTATATATACCGATCACAAGCGACTACCAATATCCACTACCGGACACCCCGCGTCTAGCGCACGGTGTGCTCGGCTCTCAGTCTTACTGACGAGTCCGGCCGAGTACACCCGGACGAAACGCAATACCACATCTTTCTAGAAGGTTCGATTCCTTCAGTGAAAATTTTGAAATATTTGAGAACCTTCGAGACCGTCTCTCGGAAGGTAGTAATAGATCCATCACCTCCCTAGGGAGGTCATATCTATTACCTCCCTAGGGAAATAATGGATATTACCTCCCTAGGGAGGTAATGGAGTCCACGCTAGAAATGACCAATTTTCTATTCGTTTCACATGCAAGAAAAAGGGCCTATTACATGCACGTGTTGAAAAATAGTATATTGTGATACAAGTGCGGAAGGTAGGCAATATCCGACGAGTGTCGTTTGTAGCACGAGCCGAAGGCGAGTGCCGTAAATGACACGAGACAGATATTGCCTATCCGCACGTGTATCACACGATATTTTTTGTAACTCCCTGCGAAGAAAGTTTGATTTGAGGGACAGATTGATTAATCAATATAACCTCACATCGCGACTGTCCACCGCCATGACACAGTGCACGAAGAAAGCACTAGTGCGCAAAGTAGAGTATTTGCGGTGTGCGCATGCGCCAACTCTCTCTTTACTTCACCCCTCGGAAATAAGGTAGTTTGCGCTCGCTACACAGCCCTCGAAAATCAAACTTTCGAAGCAGGTGTTGCAAAAAAGCATTTAAAGTTTGTTCTTATACGCAGGCTGATATGGGAAGTGTGGGAAAATATGTTTAAAAATCACCCCTCGACGAAAACAAATCTTAGCATTTCGCAAAAAAAAAATATCATATGGTAAATTGTAATTTTCTCAATCGGTTGATTCATAATTCAGCGTTTTCGACCGTCTCGTTTAGGTTTTTCTCTCTTGCTCTAGAGTGGATATCTCGTGGCTCTCACTCTCACTCTCACAGAGCCATACATTGTCGCTGACTAGTACGAATGTATGGATTTTACGTTTTACTACCTTAAATTCTTGTGTACTACTTTCAAGTTCTCTTTTCAAGAAATCAGGATATTCGCAGATAATAATTATGCTACGGGAGTTTTTTTTTTGCCCTGTTCATGGGAAATATCACATCTAAAATAGCAAACGCGATAGTTTTCAGTTGTAGAAGAAAAGGCTAGTTAGCCCACATGCATAAGTACCGAATATCACTATATCACATAATACCGAATTATCACTATTTACGTAAGAAAAACTCTACTGCTCAGATCCTGTGTACTTTCAATTTTGTAAATGTGTTTTCTATGTGGGCTGACTGTAATCTGAGGTTATATATATGGTGAACAAAAAAATTAAACTGTTGATTTCACATTTTTTATTATCTTTTCCACTATCTAAAAAAAATGAAATTCTTTTTTTTAATATTGACATTATTTTTGCGGGTATAAATGGACTACTGATGAGAACCATGGCGCCTTCTTATCGACATGATAACTTCACCAATACCGACTTAATCCGCAAAAATAAAAAATAATCCAGTAAAATAATGTAGTAGTAATAGTCTAACGGAGGGAATTTTTTTTTCAAAATAAACAAACAACAGTATTTCAAACTTTAGTATCCGATTAAAAAAAAAAAAAAAATTGGGTTAAATAATTTATGAAAAATTGTCCAACCAAAATATTAAAAACACCTTTCGTTAGACTATTACCATTACATTACTGTACTACGTTTTTTTTTTTCTTTTTTTTTTGCAGATTGAATAGTTTTTGGTGAAGTTATGATGTCGACAAGGAGGCGCCATGGTTTTCATCAGCAGTCCATTTATACCCGTAAAAAATAATGTGAATATTAAAAAAAAAGAATTTCATTTCTTTTTGTTCACCATACTAACCTGTACAATAATTTTTCAAATTCACTCAGTTTTCAGCGCGCGAAGGGGTATGTGAGCCCTCAAATGCAGACATAGGTATTTCTTGTCTCTTATTGTTTCTTTTGTTTTTATTGAACGTAGCGGAATAAAAATCATGCGGTTTCGTGAGCTAGAAAAAAATCTATATATAACATTATGACAGACGTTTTGCTCATTTCTTGAAAAACTGTATTCATTCGAAAAGTTATGTAAATTTCAGACCTCTTCTTCGCGATCACTGTCGGCCAATCTGGGTAGCATAATACCCAGAACGCTTTTTACTTTCTGCTCGCTCAACCTGTGGGACTCAATTGCTACTGGAGATACGCGTTACATGTGCCCACATTTTATTTTTTATAATTGTCCGACAAAACGCCACGTCTTTCTTCTGTCTTTCTAGTAAGTAAAGGTAGTAGCCAGCGAGTTATTATTCCAATGTATTATTTTATTGCGTGTTTACAGGAATTTCAAAAAAAAAAAGTTAAATATACCGGGTGTAAATCCTAACTCTGTACATACTTAAAGGGTGTGTCGGGGCTGCCAATACAAGCACTTTGAGGTATGACACTCATGGTCGGAAACTCATCCTACACGGAGAGAAATGTCAAGTAAATATTCCTATGCAGCATGGCAATGGTTACATTACTCTATAGTTTGTGTCACGCCGCTCTCATTAACAAACTATAGAGTAATGTAACCATTACCATGCTGCATAGGAATATTTACTTGAAATTTCTCTCCGTGTAACTATTGTGGGGGGCTTTGACGGATATGGTACCGCCCGCTTGATCCTAGTGGAATGAATCAGATGTGATCACTTTCGACCCAAAATTTTATTCAACCGTGGATAACAGTAGACATGTTCTTGCGTGGAATCAACAAAACGCCAAACTTTGCAAAAACGACAAATCAATCGCCGGCGCTTATGAACAGAGGTTGAAAAAGTTATGGAAAACGAAGAGCCCAAGTGTGCAAGACCCCTATTCGTTTTCCGTCACTTCTTCAAATTCTGTTCATAATCACCGGAAATGGTTTTTTGGTACACGTTTCCGTAAAGTCCGACTTTAGGGCCTAGGACCGAAAACTACTATTGTTATTTTCTTATTGCCAAGTTTATCGTTTCGTTGATTTCACGCAAGAAAATTTGTACTGTTGTCTACTGCTGAAAAGTTATGCAAAACGAATTGGGGCTTCGCACACTTGGGCTTTTCATTTTCCATAACTTTTTCAACTTCTGTTCATAAGCGCCGGAAATTGTTTTGACATTTGTTGATTGCCAAGTTTATCGTTTGGTTCATTTCACGCAAGAACATGTGTACTGTTGTCTACGGCTGAATAAAATTTTGAGTCGAAAGTGATCACATCTGATTCATTACACTAGGATCAAGCGCGCGGTACCATATCCTTCAAAGCCCTCCACAGTCGTTAGGATAAGTTTCCGACCAAGAGTGTCATACCTCAAAATGCTTGTATTGGCAGCCCCTACACGCCCTATAAGTATGTACAGAGTTATGATTTACACCCTGTATAGATATGTACGATTCTGATTTGTTTCAATTCCACAGCTACCTCCGTTGTCAAAACTCGACTGTTTGTCATGGCACGGCGAAATTGGTAGACGGTGCGATACAGGAGATAAATCCTCACTCGCCGTACTGTCTTTCGGATCACGAAGTAGAACCAATCGCGCGGTTCAAAGAGGCTATGAAAGAAGTGCTCGCGCGGCACTGGTACAGGCTGAAAGACTTGTACGACTCATTAGCGGTTGTGTAAGTTTCATGACTTAATTTGTATTATAATTTCTTTTCTCTGTTCATTTTCTCGCGCCAAATAGTGGCGGAGAAGCCCACAGCCCGAGACGTTTGCGATACCGAGGTCGTACGATTCTAAAAATTTGGGTTTCTTACGGAAAAAATCTCAGTTTTCAGATGAAAAACTCGAAAAAAACCGACAATATTTAGGGGCCCGCGGAAAAAAGTTTTTATATGTAAAAAAAAAATGAGTTTTTTCAGTCGATTTTGAGTAGCTGTTGAAAAATCAACCATATGTTCGAAAAGATGAAAATTTTTTTTGTTCATTTGTCGATAAGTCGTGGAATTGCACATATAATTTTGTGATAATCGAACAATATTTCAAAGACGGTGACTTTTCTGTGTATATAGTCATGCTGATGCTGCTGAGCAACTTCCATACCCGGCGATTAAGAAATTTATGGAAACGTGTAGACGAACCATTATCCGCCACACCCGCAGAACATCCGTGAATTCGGTAATCGACTGATGGATCCGCAATACGCGCGCAACTTAGAGTATGGCACTGGACGGTTGTCAGTGCAATTGATTACCGATGATAACGGGAACGATCACGTGGTGTTTTTGACGAAGACTTCGTATTGAGAGAAATGGGTGACGCAGAAAAATTTTTCATTGACGGGACGTTTCGATCTACACCACGAATACAAGACGCGTAGCAACTGGTGACCATCATGGCCATTAAATTCAACCACGTATGAGCCATTTTTTAACAGTTTGAAGTTTTATTCCTTTCACGCGCTGCTAAGTTGTGCCGCAAACTTGCACACGCCCTTGATCCTGCTTCTGCGTTTCCAAGATATACTCTGAGTTATACAGAGTGAGGTATATTCCTATACAGGGTGTCACAGAATTCGTATCGATAAATATACGCGGTGAATCTTGATCAAAAACGGGATCGAAATATCCTTAGCCGTTTTTTGCGGAAATGCTTAGATTTCTCGTTCTAATTATTTTAATCTCAGTCAATGACGCGCGAACTAGGAACGGCCGCTTGTCGGTGTGCTTGCCACTTGGTTGTGTGCACTTTTTTCGTGGCGACAGTAGGGTGAGAGATGCGCACACAACCGAGCCGTTCATGGGCCGCGCGTCATTGGCTGGATCTAAAAAAACTACAACGTGAATCTAAGCATTTCCGTCAAAAAACGGCTGAGGAAATTTCGATCCCGCTTTTGATCAAGATTCACCCTGTGACTTCCTCGATACGAATTCTGTAACGCCCTGTATATATCATACGATTCATATGAAAGTTTTGAATCTATACCTACCTATACCTAATACGTTGGTCCTTATTTGGGGTGTTTTTGAAATTTTCCGCGGACAAGGTGGAAAAAGGTTGCAAATAGATTTAAAAAAAAGTACGCAAAAGTTGAAGTCTGTAGGTTAACTCGAAGTACTGCCCTGTGGGCTTTTTCTGCCTTGTCCGCAGAAAATTAAAAAAAAAAACCCAAATAAGGACCCTAATACCTACACACAAAAAATAATTTACATGAAATACGATTAGAAAATATCATACCACACTATAAAGTTCATGTTGCCCATCCGAAAACGAAATAACTAGAGTTAAATCTTGGTTCGATAATATGTTACACGCAATTTTATTTTGCTGCATGATGTAGGGGTTTCCATTTATCTGGATCGTGATGTCGCGGAAAACAGAAGTGGCATACCGAACCGTCCTCAGATTTGTCAAAGAACGGATCATGCCGAACAATAGATTTAATCTCGTGATGAGTCATTTTGAACGCGCGTTACGGAATGCAATTGCCCAAATTTTTACGACAGCCCATATCACCGGATGCAACGTCCATTATGATAGAGTAGGTATCACACAATATACAATTCCATAAGGCATAATGGATCGAATTCAAAAATGAAAATGCAACTCGGGAAAAAGTTTCTCTAGAGTTTGCGGGTGGCAGATATTTAAACGAAAAATTGAACAATACAAAAGATTTTCACGCAATTAATCAAAAATTGCATACTTAAAATTATGAATAAAATTTATTCAGTTCGCCAAATTCTGCTCCTGTCACACTTTGGAGGATTTTTGTAGAAATTGTAATGAACTATTTTTTTCATGCAATAATTGCCAATTTTTATTGAAAACATCGAGTCTTGTTCATCATTAACGTACAAATGACCTTCGCAAAATTGGTTGTATTTTGACTGATCTAAGTGACGCACACAAACCATAGACATATTTCCACGTATTTTCATGCGATTATTTTTTACATACGAGTACAATGTTGGCAAAAGGCGTAGAAATATGCGTTCCAAATTTTTGTTCAGGCTCTCTACCAAAAAGCCAAGTCGGTGGGACTGCAGAATACGCTAAGGCACGATCCGGATGCCAAACTATGCTTCCGAAAAATATTGGCCTTAGCGTATTTACCTGCTAATATGATCGAGGGCCAATACCAACGGCTAAAGAATTCTCTCAGTGCGAATCTCAGGAGACGTTTCCGCACGTTTTTAACCTATTTTGAAAGGTATTGGATCGATATTGTAAAACCGCACGGATTTAGTGTATACGGCCTAAGCCGCCGTACAAACAATGTGATTGAGTCCTATCACAGTAGACTTGGACACAGAATGCAGGCCTGCCCTGCGGCATGGGATTTCGTATGTGAGTATAGATAGGACAAGGCGACGCTACAGCAAGCAACCATACTCTAAATTACAGAGTATTACCTATTTTTGAAAATACATATATTTCAAGGTAAGCTGCTAAAATTGCAAGCCGACGTAAAGGCAGACGTCGGAAGACTACGGAACAACCGGCAAATTGGTCGACATGCACGCTACGCGACCATATTCAAACAGCAGTGACTTGTGAGAGGTTGGCTGTACTATATTATTAATCTAATTTGGTCAACTCGTAGGTCAAACGATTGCATTAGTTTTATTAGGGATGGGACGGGAGATCACCAGAGTGATCGCTAGGATCCAGTTGTTGAGTTCGCGGAGATTTTTGGGGGGCACAAGGTGCAGGTGTTTTTTGACGTGCATATGGGGCTTTCCACGCCATCCGGGACAGCCTCTGACCCTGACCCCTCCCGATTTTTTTTATACTTTGTTCTGATATTCGGTAGACTGAAAGAAGTGCTCGTGATTTGTTTTAAATTTTTATCTCAATTGGTTTTCGATTTACATATTTTTGAAAATTTTCAATTCCTGACCATCGCAAAATGTTCAAACGCCAATATTTCTGGATCTATCAGTCGGATTACGAAATGTGACTATATGAAATTAATCAGAAGGAAGTGTACTTCTCAAAAAAAGTATTTAGGGATAATTGTGCTCCGTCCTTCATAGGGAATTCTCCGTTTAAACATGTAAAATCGATTTTTCTCAAAGTATGACATGATTCATAATTTTCAAAAAATTCTCAAAAATACTTCGAGGAAAAACAAACATTTTGAGCTATGGTCGATCGTGGCTTTCTCTTTCCTTCTAGACTTTTTTCGGATTTGAAAAATTTTTAATGCTAAAACCGCTCGTATAAGAACCGCTCGAACTTGGCATTATGTTTCATTCATTGTTTTTTATAGAACTAATGAATTAAATAATCAATAATAATAATTTATCCAACCTAATCCCGGTGGTAGCACTGCAGCGATACATCTGAGGATAAGTTTTATGAGAAACAATGAATGAAACATAATGCCAAGTTCAAGCGGTTCTTGTACGAGCGGTTTTAGCTTTAAAAATTTTTCAAATTTGGAAAAAAGTCTAAAAGGAAAGAGAAAGCCACGATCGGCCGTAGCTCAAAATGTTTGTTTTTCCTCGAAGTATTTTTGAGAATTTTTTGAAAATTATGAATCATGTCATACTTTGAGAAAAATCGATTTTACATGTTTAAACGAAGAATTCCCTATGAAGGACGGAGCACAATTATCCCTAAATACTTTTTTTGAGAAGTACACTTCCTTCTGATTAATTTCATATAGTCACATTTCGTAATCCGACTGATAGATCCAGAAATATGGGCGTTTGAACATTTTGCGATGGTCAGGAATTGAAAATTTTCAAAAATATGTAAATCGAAAACCAATTGAGATAAAAATTTGAAACAAATCACGAGCACTTCTTTCAGTCTACCGAATATCAGAACAAAGTATGAAAGAAATCGGGAGGGGTCAGGGTCAGATGCTGTCCCGGATGGCGTGGAAAGCCCCATATATATTATATACCCATTCAAGTCTATAGAGATGCGATCAGAATGTATGGTTACAACACGGTATGCGCTTAAAAATTTCGTACCTGGATTTTCGCATCTTCAGAAGCAGAGCTTGGATTTTGGAGGCACTTGAATAACATTGAATTTTTTGCCATAAGAATCCCACACGGCTGTTTTCGAGTTTACAGAATCCTATGGTTATTCACATTATTGTTTCTTATCGGAAATAGAATAGGAATTTTTATGCGTTTTGTAATAATTATGCAACACAATTGAAAACTGAAGTCCTTTCAATTTCGTAAAGCGTGGAGAGACTATCACGTGCATCTCATCACGGTCGATGAATTACTGCAGAAAGCAGTAGCCTTGAAAGGCAGCGTGGACGAGATTATAGCTCGAGAGTCCAACGGACGGGAAGGAGCCGATTTCGAGCTACAGGAGGCAGCGATGGCCGTTCGTTTGGGTAAAACTGCAAATATTTCCATTCGTAGCCTTATGCAGAGTATAGATTTTCGCGTGAATGTGTACCAGAACTATCATAACTGCCTTTATTGTTAAAACGCATCGTAACTTTTTAACAGAGAATGACCCCGATTACGAAAGGCAGGTGTTTGCCGACGAGCCTCCGGGTTGGCTTCTCGATAACGCGGAAGCTGCTGCACCAGTGGCGCCAGAAAATGGTAATACACTGAAAATATTCTCTGAACAATGGACTGCAGACGAATTGATTATCTCACTTGACTTTTTGTTTTATAATAATATTTGATTTGATTTTTTATTATCTACTACCTAGTATCATGGCTTGAAAAATGTGCTTATAGATGTTGTCGACAACGCCAACAGTAGCGATGACGAAGATTCCGATGCAGATGTGATCGCCTTGCATGCAGTCGGTAATAATTGAGTAGCATCCAATTTTTATCAATAATTTTCAGTCGATAGTTTCATCTTTTCATTAATCTCGTGTGGTGTACGCCATGTAGCCGAAGAGGACGTCCAACTTGGCCAAGCGGAGCTGCAACATGCATACGAGATACACGACGCTGCAGGACGCGAATCACCACCGGCCTATAACGACGGTAGGAATTGTTGAGAAATTATAACGAACTCCGTCCGTAATTTACGACTTTGACCAGCCACGTGAGAGTATATTTTCTAAATACGCCGTAACATCTTTTATATTGAATATCGTTCTTGATATGTAGCCGAAGAGGACGTTCAACTTGACCAAGCGGAGCTGCAACATGCATACGAGATACACGAAGCCGCAGGACGCGAGTCACCACCGGCCTATAACAACGGTAATGGTTGAGAAATTATAACGAACTCCGTCCGTAATTTACGACTTTGACCAGCCACGTGATAGTACATTTTCTAAATACGCCGTAACATGTTGAATATCGTTCTTGCTGTGTAGAGGTTGATTTTGCGCAAGCAAAACGAGAAATGTATAGAAGATATTTAGAGTAACAAAAAATAGTTTGCGATCCGACTCCGATTTATAAAACACAATGTACAATCTAGGAGGTGAGGTAGGGACTGAGAACTCATTCATACTTGATGCCGTCTTCAATAAATTACTTTTAGAAGAATTTATGATAATGAGTATATACAATAATAAAGTAAATGTACCTGCTATAGAGCGTCGTACGGAAGGTCGGAACATTGAATAACCAGCTGACGAGCCGCCGGCAAATATGACCAGAAAAAAACAGTTGAAGAATAAACGAAGAAAAGGTAATAGATTCGACTGGAAATCGAAAGAAGCACTTTTGAATTTCTGAATACTATTGCAGAATTCCGGAAAAGGGCAAAAGCTCATGCAGAGCAACAGCAGGAAGTGGAACCTGTGCGGCTGCAGAATCGGCTAGCGGAGGTACAGGGCCATCTTGAACGGCATGCTGCAGCTGCTCGAGCCGAACAACCTGAGGCAGAAAATCAACGGCGATTGGCCGAAGATAATGGCAATAACATCATTGTTTGTTTACATACTAACATAAGAGCAATAGAACATTTTTGAATATTGTTATTCCAAGGTGGCACCGAACTTAGGTAGACGAGTACATAACTTTTCGTAATCATAAACGAACACATGTTGAATTTGACCATTATAGCTCAAGTCTAAGAGGTGCCTCAATCGACATTTTCATTTCAACACGTGATATTTCCAATCTGCTGTCCACTTGAAGAAGATCTTTCCAAATGAATGGAATGTATAGTCCTGGTTCTATGTAAACAAACTTCCTGCAAAAAAATTTATTTATTGTGTGTTTGGCTTGTACATTAAACGGGTGGAGTCTGAAGAGCTTGGAAAAAATGTCCAATCTTTTTTCGGAAACAGCACTTCGGGCTCAATATTTGTCATTACGGGAGGTAAAATTCTACGAAGTTTCTACCCCCTATCCCCAATATTCGACTTTTTTTGTTGTTGTTGATTATTACCTTTTCATGTTTTTAATTTTTCATACGAAAATATATTTTCGACTAAGAATGAATTCTCAACATTTTTACCATCTTTTTAGGCCATATCCGATATGTATTATGTATAGTAGCCAAAAACACGATGAATAATTTTTTTGCAGAAATTCCGTGCACATAGAGCCAAGGCTATACATTTAATCTATTTCGAGGGGTCTTCTTCAAGCGCATAGCAGATTGTAAATATCACGTGTTCAAATGAAAAAGTCGATCAAGGCATCTCTTCGACTTGAGCTATATATAATGCTCAAATTCGACGTGGGTTCATTGTAGACCGAAAACTAAAGTCCAGACTGCTAGCTGGTCGGAAAATGAGAAAAATATGTTAAAAGATACAACCTTATACACACCTGACATTTTCATTCCCCAACTTTTGTTATAAAATTCGGAATAACGTCGAACAATCATAATCGCGTGAGATTTCCATACTAGTTGTGTGTATTTGCACAATGTTTCTGTGAAAATAGTATCATCATCAGAAACTGGTTGTCACATAATGAATTATAATGATTGATATCGTCACTCACGAAGTCAATAAATGATGCTCCGTCGGATAAAGTCACTAACATACTTGTGTTTATTTTTACATTCATTTATACTTATAGTACTGACCGTGGTCAATTATTTTCAGAAAACAATTGATCCGCTGCTCTATCACGTATAATATTTGCGTTCATGTCACCTTGTTAACAACAAATTTACTATTCCAAAAAATTATATTACTCGTGCAATTTATTGTACATTCAATCTACTTAAAATGATGTTATTACTGAAACTGGTGTACCTATATTTTTCATGATGTGCAGAATGACATCGACGTTTCAGAGATATATTATCTTGTATACAATGTCATTCTATTGCAGTAACTAGAACTGCCTAAAATGTCTTGATCGTGTAGTCCGCACATTCGTGGGTACTCGTTATAAAGTCAGGAATCTTGTTATCTAATTCGGATCATTATGACTCGTGAACATAGGAAAGCTCAAGTCAATTGATGGCATTCAAGAACTGAAAAATAGACCTTTGCCGGAGTCAAGTGTCCACTACATACCCTGCCGTAAAGGCGGCGAGACGCCGCGGGGCGCTTTCGCTACTAGGAGTTAACGTGTTCTCTGCCCGAGCTAGTGTAAAAATGTGGCGTTCGGTCTATTTTAGAATTGCATTTCCGCTACAATATGTATCACTACGCGTTTCGTATATTCGGGTTTGCGAATTATGATTATTTTTGTGATGAGAAATACGGTTTTGCGAAAGACGACACTTCACAAAGTATCCTGCCTTGTAAGGCAGCAGCACTGCATGGCCGCTTCTCCTCGGAGTTAACGTGGCCTGAGGTGTCTGCCGGCACCTGTGTTTGAATCCTTTATCAGGTGCTGGTGCGAAACGTGGCGTATATCGTTCTTCATCAAAATTGCATTTTCGCGACGAATTGTATCGCTACGCGTTTCGGATATTCGGGTTTGCGAATTATGATTATTTTTGTGATGAAAAATACGGTTTTGCGGAAGTCGACAGTCCACAAAGTATCCTGCCTCGTAAGTGTTGTAATTTGTTTAACTCCCGTTACTCAAGGAATGGGGAATTAAAAGGGTTGTTCCCAGAGGTGATCTTTGACAATCACTCTAAGTGCTAGATAGCGACAAAGTAGGTTTTATTTAATATTTAACAAAGTACAAAAGAATTGCGTTTGGAGCACTTGCTCCGGTTCGAGTCAATGAGTATTCGGAGATAGCCTCCGCTTTCTTCAAGGTATCTGCTCAAGACTGAAGCGCGGCTCCGTCTTTAGCCTAATTTATAACTTACATAATGCTTACTCGATTATTGGCGTAACCTGCATGCGTTGCGCTTTGCCGCATTCCAGGTCACGCCTTGCTTAATTATTAAAGGTAGTCAATTTACGAAATGTATTGGAATGTTGAGTAACAATTCTCAACATCCCTCCCCCCTTAGGAGAATAGGCCTCCGGACTATTTTTCCCTTATTTACTAAGTACAAATTCCTTTAGTCTTAACCTTATTTGCTAATCTTACTTTAACCCAAACCCGGCTTTATTATTTTGATATTAGATACAATAATTTATTTGTGGTTACTGATATATAATACATATTACATATACTCTTATCCCAATTCATTACATGTTTCTTACTAGTAAAAACCCATTCATAACTTAATGCTGATTACGTCGTACCCGTGATAGACGAGTTACGTTTAAAATTAATAACAGTTTCCCTGGCCATCGGAACCCGTTTCCGCGGTTGCGGAGGCTCCGGTGCCACTGTTTGTCGTGACGTTTCTTTACATCTAAATTTACCTGTAGATACACATTTATAGATTATGTAACCTATCATGCCTACTAATACTATTCCACTTATTGGATACAAAGGTGCCACATACGGCAGGTGCCGCCTGTGACTATTGTTCTTATCGTCTAATTCCTTATGTAGGTTCTCAAGGCTAGTTCCCAATGAGTTTAGCTCGTTTGCGTCTCGCAGGACGCTCTTTAGCACTACACTGACACTTTTATCACTGGACTTAGGAATTGCCTCCCAGTCCGTCTCGTGCAAACTAAGGTTATACGGTGGCAGGTAACTGAATTCCTGCCTGCTTTGATACTGCCGTAATGTCTCCATACGGAAATCCTTCGCAGTTACAGCGCATTTCCCGTTGAGAGCTATGATGCCAGTGCCTATCAATGTTTCACGCGCCGCAGGCAACCCTTCGCAAGCTACTGTGATTGCCTCGGCCTCTGGAGCTATATATAACCATGTTCCTGGTCTATTCAAAACTAAAACTATTGCCTTGTTTACCCTAACAATTCTTTTCGGGCATTGTGATAGTTCTACGTCCAGCTTTGAGAGAATAGCAATTTCACAGGGTGAACCTATTCCTATTGAGTTCGTAGGGTGCCTTGGGTCGCACAAATAGTGTTCACCTAAACGTTTACACGTCCCCAAGTCCGCCTCCTTCATTCGTAGGTAATTTCTATAATCATGGTCCACCACTGCTAATTCCTCCGTTGTTTCTAGATAACAATAGGTATCGTTTTGTGCCCTTACAGGCAGAGGATATACTTTGCTGATGCTATACTCTTCACTACCTATGAGAGGTATTTCTTTCACTGTGACTACCGTGTCTTCCCTCCCGTAAGATTCAATATCCGCGGATGTCATCAACAATGATACCCCTGGTCGCGTCAATGGTATAGGGAAGCTGTGACCCGCCGGCAGGTGTGGTAGTGCCGACGAGAGGTACTCTAGTATTTTGGCTGGAGTAAGCACGGTGGGGTTGATAATACCCCTTTTTATTTCTGTTAAAAATTGTACCAAATCCTTCACATCACTCAGCAACGCATCTACTATTAGGCCTATTGCCTCTATATGCTCGTCGAGCTTTTGCCTCGCTGCTGTTCTCTCTATACCGTTGGAAAGACTGATACTAAGCTGCTTAGTTATCTCGAGCAAAGTTTGCTCATTTTCTTCCACTACCCTCATGGTATTATTAAACACTCCTAGCGTCGATGATACTATTTGGATTTGCTTACTCATTGCCGTTTTTAGGTTGGCTTGATCTTTCCGAAGATCATCGATCTCTTGATCTATCCTAGCCGCATCTGCTGCATCCATAGTCCCGAACAAGGATTTTGCTATCGAGCCTATACCGTCTATCAAACCTCGGCGCTTTCGTGCCGGTCCGACGCATGTGACGTCGCGGACTAGTTGCAAACCCCTATCAACGTTATCTAACAAATTTCCTACTGTTTCACTCATAGTCTCACATAAAAGCGAGCCTGCGTTATCTGGAATCTCGCATGTCTTGCGTATATTGTTCAGGTGTGCCTTCACATTTTTTTCTCTCTCGAATACCGTGCGGAGGTCCATGTCTATTACTAAGCTCCACCTATCTTTGTACACCTGCAGCGTCCCTATTTTCTCGAAGTAAACGCCCGGATTATCCCTGAACCTCTCGATCTTGAAAGATGGGCTGATTTCTTCTTTTGCCAGCGCCATCGCCAGGCATGATCTGCAAGTCAATTTAGATATTACTACTAATGCATCCCCTCCCTCTGTTATATGGTGAAATTTGTGAGGAATATGGTGAGGGGTGGGATAGGTGCTGGGGACGTGCTTCTCTCCTTCTAGTCAATGTTCTACGAATAACTTCAATCGGTTGGCGTGAACTTTGGTCTCCTTCCGACCCTTCCGGATGGTGTAGTTGACATCCGAATGCTTTTCCGTGATCTCGTATGGACTTACATACTTTGGCGTTAATTTCGCTGATCTCCCCCGCCGAACCGTCTCATCTAGTAGAATAACCTTATCTCCTGACTGGAATTTTGTCTCTACCGTTTTTTTGTCGTAGTATGATTTTGCTTTTCCCTTGGCTGCTTCCAGATTCTCTTTTGCTTTGAGATTAGCCGCCCTAAGTCTTTCGCGTAGTTCCTGAACGTAGTCGTCATACGCGTAAGTAAGTCTCGGCGCTTGCTTTACCGATGATGGTATTTCTGCCGGGTGCCCGAAAACAAGCTCGTACGGGGTGTACCCTGTTGCAGTGTGAGGGGTTGTGTTGTACGTGAACATAGCGTACGGCAACCACTCATCCCAGTTGCTCTGGTCCTCTTCGATATAATTCTTTAGATATTCTGCTAGTGTTCTGTGTGATCGTTTCAGGGCTCCGTTAGATTCTGGATGGTATGCCGTCGTTTGAATTTTCTCGATTTTCAAAAGCTTACACATATTCTTAAATACATTGCTTAAAAAATTCGTTCTCTGATCAGTAAGGATTACCTTGGGTGTTCCATATTCGCATATAATATTTTTTACGAATTCTCTAGCCACTGTGGAAGCTTCCTGGTCAGCCACTGGCATAGCTTTGCTAAATTTGGTTGAAGCATCTTGAAATGTAAGTACATACTTATTGCCTGTATTAGTTACAGTCAACGGCCCTACGATATCTAGCGCACATTTTTCGAAGGCTTTCGAAGGAGTATCGGTGATTATCATGGGTGCTTTCAGTTTCCTCTGCGTTTTATTTTTCTGACATTTCTCGCATTTACCTATGTAATCTTCTACTTCTTTGCGCATATTCGGGCACCTGTGTTCCATTTTTATGCGTTCTAGTGTACGCGATACGCCTTGGTGCCCACCCATGTGTGCGTCGTGATATTCGTACAAGATCATTTTCTTCTTGTCTTCTGTGTATTCCGGTTCCGATTCATCATCATCTTCTTTTTCCTCTTCTTCTTCTTCTTTTTCTTCTGATATTACGAGAATGTTTGTACCTTCTGAAGGTTCCGTACCTTCTTCCAAAGGTTTTTCCTCTTCGAATTCCTGGTTGTTGCTGTAAATCTTATATATTCTGCTGAGCCCGTCCGCATTCGTATTTAGTTTTCCAGGTTTGTAGACTACATCATACTCGTGTTCGGCGAGTTTTAATCTCATTCTCAGTAACCTTGATCCAGGATCCTCGATTTTGAAGATCCATTTAAGAGGGAGGTGATCCGTGATCACAGTGAAATGCGTTCCATATACGTATGGTCTAAACTGCCTAGTCCCGAAGACGATTGCTAACATTTCCCTCTCAGTGGTCGAGTAATTTCTTTCGGCCTTGTTAAGCGTTCGACTTGCGTACGCTATTGGTAAATCTTGCCCAATTGGTCCTTGAGAGAGGATTGCTCCGATTGCCTTGTCGGATGCATCTGTTGTTATCAAGAAAGGTTTCGTGAAATCCGGATACTTTAGGATGGGTGCCGTGTTGAGCTTTGATTCTAGCGTTTCGAATGCGCTTTCTTCTACCGTTGTCCATTCGAACTTGCGTCCCTTTTGCGTAAGTTGCGTTAACGGTCGTGCTATACTCGAAAATCCTTCTATGAATCTCCTGTAATAACCTGCTAGCCCTAAAAATGACTGCACCTGTTTAACGTTTGTCGGGCTCTTAAATTTCTTGACGTCCGCGATTTTCGAGGGATCTGGGAGAATTCCCTCCGACGTTATCACATGCCCTAAATAACTAGTTTCCTTTCGAAGAAATTGACATTTGTCTGGCTGGAGGATGAGATTGCTCTCCTGCAGTCGCTTTAGTACCTCGATGAGCCTATCGTTGTGCTCTTTCAGTGTTGCTCCGTGAATTACAATGTCGTCTAAATAAACGTAGCACTTAGATGCTTGTAGTCCTGCTAAAACAGTATTCATCAAACGTTGGAATGTCGCTGGCGCATTCTTCATTCCGAATGGCATTGAATTATACTCATAATGCCCATGTGCTGTTGAGAAAGCAGTCTTTTCCTTGTCTTCTTCAGCCATCGGAATCTGATGAAATCCCGAGGCGAGGTCTAATGTAGTAAAGTACTTCGCTTTTCCTAACTGATCCAATATTTCTGTAATATTTGGCAAAGGATACGAATCCCCTACCGTGATCTCGTTCAATTTTCTGTAGTCGACGACTATCCTAAATTTCTGCTTTCCTGATGCGTCAGGTTTTTTCGGTACTACTAGAAGCGGTGCGTTCCATTGGCTACGACTCGGGCGTATTATGTTACTCTCTAATATGGCTTCTATTTGCTTGTTTATCTCTTGTTTCTGCGACTCAGGTAGGCGGTATGGACGAACATTAATCGGTTTTTCCCCATCCGTCAATGTAATTGTATGGCTGGTCGCGTTAGTAACGCCTAGCTTATCCCCTGGTAAATAGAAGATTTCGCTATACTTTTCGCATATCTTAAGTAGAGTATTTCTCTCCTCCTCGTTAAGATGATCTGTGCGAATGGTATCATGTACTAGCTTGATTCGTTGGTTACCCGTTCTACCAGTTATTGAACCTATGTAGGCTGCTTCTTCGTCGCTCGTTTCGCTATTTTCCTCGCATAACTCCTCCAATTCCACGGTCGGCGTCTCCAATATCACCTCGTGATCGTTTAGGTTCAAAATGTCTACTATGCATTCTTGGTTCGCCGGTTTAGTTAAGCAATTTCCTAGGTATACTCCGTCGGCGAGTTCCTTCTTCTCTACAATGCCGATGAACTTACTATTTGTTTTTGCACTGACCTTCCTTATTGTTCGCGGCGCTAACCTAATTTTCTCCATTTTTAACGGTCGTAAGAGCTCGAAACGTTGCCCGTGTATGAAAAATGCTTGAGCGCTTTTACCTATCGCGGCTTCGTGATCATCTATGAAATCTATGCCAATGATGCCATCCGCATCTAGACTGAAATCGTCTCTTACCACAAAGAAAGGGTGCTCAATACTTCTATCTTTCAATGGGATTGTTAATATGACTTTACAAAGTGCCTCAACAACGCCTTGTCCTATTCCCGATAAACTCGTCGTTTCTTCTAAAACTGGCAAATCATCTTTCAACATCCCTATTTTGATGATGCTGACGTCGGCACCAGAGTCTACTAAAAGAGTCATCTTTTCCTTAGTGGTTCCGTTTGCCTTTAATTCTATTCTGTTCCGACTTGCTCTATCTGCGTTGGCGACGTTCATGGATTTGTACGATCCTGCATTCCTCGTCGATTGCTGGGATCCTTCATGCCCTGCGTTTTTACTATAAGAATTTTGGGAGTAACCCGTACTAGCTTTTTGGTTTTCGCCTGATCCGCTACCGTTATTTCCTGATCGTCGTTCATCGCGACGCATTCTATCCCTACAATCTTTATATAGGTGCCCTCTGCGTTTACAAAAATTGCATACTAATTCTACACGATGCACCGATCTACTCTGACCTGCTGTAGGTAACGATTGCTTGTATTTCACCTGGGTACAATCCCGTGCAAAATGTCCCGTTTGATTACACTTCAGACACTTCACTGCTGATGTATTCCTATCGCCCGGCTGGTTCGTTCTCCGATTTATAGAGTTTACGCCGTTTTGCGATTTTTCTTCCTCTTCCGCGCCCTTTATTGAAGCCGAAAGTTCCGAGAAATTGTACGATTTTACGATCATTCTCAAATTATAATGTAGCCCGTTTTCGAAAATGGCAAGTGTTTGATATCTGAGTAAGTCTTCTATTCCTTTTCTTTCCGCTGCTATATTTGTCCTAGCTCCGCATGCTCCAATAAGATCCATCATAAGACGCGTAACCCTCTTTCCGAAATCATGCTCGTTTTCACCCATTTTCTGTCTACTTGAAAATAATTCTACTAACAATGCTGGCGTAGAGCTTTTAACTCCGTACAATGCCAAAAGCTCGGCTTTCAGCTTTTCGAAAGAATTTATATCTTTATATCTGAGTTCCATGGCTGCTTCGCCCTGTATCTTTGTTTTTAGGACCAATTCTAACACGTCTGGTCTTTGATTCGGATTTACTTTATCTTTCGCATACTCGATTGTTTGCAACAAATCGTCTACCTTACGTGGCTCGCTTCCATCGAAAACGTTGACCATCTGCCGCACCTCCTTCAATGACAAGTAGTCCGTCATCTTGGTTGCTGTGTGTTGCCTTGATTCTTTCTCGTCAGGAACCGGACCCGGAATGGGTATTGTCTCCTGGGATGCTGTTTGAGGTAGGTCAGGAAAAAAGGAAGTGCCTGGTCTAGGCTTTGGGGAAGGAGTTGGCTGTCCCTTTCTATTGCTTTTAATAAATGCTCGTAAGGTTGCCCTAATCTCCTCTACAGTGTTTGAATCACCGACTGCTAGACCGTATCTTTCGCAAACTTGTAGGAGGACCTCTTTTCGAAGATCCTGTATCCACCCGGTTTGACCTTGCTCGACAAGTTCCTCAATCTTATTCCAAGTAGCAGACATCTACTCTAATCGAAAATTCTAATCCAAGCCTGATGAGCCTGACTGACTCGTTACTTTGACGAAAAAATATCTAAAACTCTTTGTATACTCTAAACATGAAAATTTTCTAAATGCTCGCACGCTTCTAACTGGCAGCTAGCTCTCAATGACAATGTTTGCGGCTTAAATACTAAAACTGCGAGGATTTCAAACTGACTTACATAAAAATGAATATCTTCATCTCGCTTTTCCGCTTCTGCTGGGCTGTTGCTGACCCTCTGATTCCTCTGGTACTGTTGAACCGCTGCGTTCTGCTGCTTCTGCTGCTGCTGCTATAGGTACCCCGTGCTGGTTCCTTTGCCTTGGCCATGAATGCTGCGTGCTGTAGCTCTTTCTTTGCGATGTATCTTTCACTAGGTTACAACGACTGCGTGTTGCACCTTTAACTTTCTTCTTTTTTACTTATTTATTTTTTATTTCACTTTTCTACTTTTCTTTTAGCGTCAACTATCTTGCAAGCTCTGGTTTATCCGCTAGACCGCTGCCACCAATGTTGTAATTTGTTCAACTCCCGTTATTCAAGGAATGGGGAATTAAAAGGGTTGTTCCCAGAGGTGATCTTTGACAATCACTCCAAGTGCTAGATAGCGACAAAGTAGTTTTTATTTAATATTTAACGAAGTACAAAAGAATTGCGTTTGGAGCACTTGCTCCGGTTCGAGTCAATGAGTATTCGGAGATAGCCTCCGCTTCCTTCAAGGTATCTGCTCAAGACTGAAGCGCGGCTCCGTCTTTAGCCTAATTTATAACTTACATAATGCTTACTCGATTATTGGCGTAACCTGCATGCGTTGCGCTTTGCCGCATTCCAGGTCACGCCTTGCTTAATTATTAAAGGTAGTCAATTCACGAAATGTATTGGAATGTTGAGTAACAATTCTCAACATAAGGCAGCAGCACTGCATGGCCGCTTCTCCTCGGAGTTAACGTGGCCTGAGGTGTCTGCCGGCACCTGTGTTTGAATCCTCTATCAGGTGCTGGTGAGAAACGTGGCGTTTATCGTTCTTCATCAAAAATGCATTTTCGCTACAAATTGTATCGCTACGCGTTTCGGATATTCGGGTTTGCCAATTATTATTATTTTTGTGATGAAAAATACGGCTGCTTCTCCTACGGGAGTTAACGTCCCCCGAGGTCTCCAGGATTGCATTTTCGACCCAAATGATCATACTTTTCGTAAAATTAAATTGAAAACGAATTACCCAGTGTCATGCTGCATTTTGTCTTGGACTGCTGTAGTCGGCCGTAATTCTGCAATTCAATAAAACATGTCGTCGCAAATAAAGCGATTTAGTGAGTTGGCCAGGTAACTTAACGGGCGGGCCGACCGTTCAGTTTCCTTTCCAACCCCTTAATAGGTTCTAAATATTTTCAATATATAAAATCATGGGAGCTTAGACACACGCTGTTATAATAGGATGTTATAAAAAAAATAACGGCATGACCATGACGATTCAAGGCAAAGTGTGTACCATAACACTCGTTTAGTTTTTTGGCTCTGAAGAGGGTCCTCTTATGATCGGCAATGTCAATCCGTACTTATCATTCCGACTCATATCACCAAAAAAACTCGAATCAAATAAATGTCATATACAATCTCAGTCTAGATTCCAATGTATGATAAATTATTACCTGAAACGTCGAAATCATTCTATTCCGTTTTTTCGCTAGAATTTGAGTGATCTTAGTTTATGTGTACTCCTTGTTTCAAATTAATTTTATAGCATTGTGCCGTGTATGTCTGGGGAATCCAATGACCCACGCATTTGTACCGTGTGGGCATCGCAGCTGTTGCGCCACTTGTGCAGAGCGACTCTGGGACCATCAGCAGCAATATGGACGTCGTTGCCCCCTCTGTGGGGCGCTTGGCACACAGCCCCCGATTCGTATCTGGCTACACCACGAGTGAGGGGGCATGCTAGAGATGTTGTACTTGGCAATAAAAAAATTTCTATTTCACTATTTGGTTGTTTTTTTTCACCTGAAAGTGCACCTCATACATTTTATTATTCCTAATAAGGTTCAGGATTTTTCCAAGAAATGTGCTGTCGAAAAAAAAATACATATAGTGTTATTTCGGATTCTTCGAATGTTTATTGATTATAATTTTCATTCGAATCATGCAAAACTGCATAGCTATTTCAAAACAATATAAGTTTACATCCATACAAAGCTTGAACATATTTCATTGTCCCCTTGTGTATCGATCATGTGACTGATTTTTTTAAATTATCGAAAATCTCTATTTTGGATTGTGAAATTGTGATTCTTGTAGTATTGTAGTAAAATTGTATTGAAAAGTATCGTAGATTTTTTTTTCGTTCTCAGTGTATTTATGGAGTCATTGACTCGTTTGGAGATCAACGAGACAATTAATAATATAATATACTTCTCTGTACCTGAATAATATTATAAAAGTAGAAAAAGTAATATATTATTGATCAAAGTGTTTTTAACAAATATACTGGTCATTAAAATGTTGTGTGTGATCTATACCCTTTCATTCCTCTTTGCACGGAACTGGTATTCCACACATTCCGGTAGCCACACTCAAATTGTAGTATAAACCTCGGTATAAACTCGTGTGTTTTTTGAAACATCATGAAATTTCGATAGCAGTGTTGCCAGGTCTCGAAAATAAAAATCTTCAAACCTGATCGCCAAATTTCTTCAAATTTCTTCAAATATATTTTTGAATATTTCTTCAAAATTCCTTCAAATTTAGGATAAAACTCTTCAAAATTTCCTGAAATTTGATAAGAATCTGTTTAATCATTTGATTTTTTTTTTTTCTTCCGATTTCTTCAGATGATAACCACATTTCTTCAAATCTTCAAAAATTCTTCAGAGTTTTATTGATTTCTTCAAATTTAGAGATATTTCTTCAGACGTGGCAACACTGTTCGATAGGTAAATCGTCATGATAATGGGCAGCGAATTTAACCTGACCCTGTCGTATAATAGCTATATATTCGCGGTCTCCAAAAAATTCGACATAACGTTGGTTTTTTTTTTTTTTTTTTTTTTAACCAATGGCTTATCATCTATTAAAGATCTGTAGCCTAACATAACGTTTGTAATTAATTGATGTGGTAACGCTGAAATACTAGTATTCGGCGGCTACGGACCATCTACGTAAGGTCTCTGGCCCGGTTGCGCCCCTACCGGCCGAAAGTGGCGTGCCGGATCCTCTTTATTCGAGATTTTGACCCTTCTACATTCTGCGTTTATGAATTTCACTCTTTCGAAATTTTTGTGATCGAAATATTTATGTTCGGCTTATTGACCATTAAAAATATTGACTATTCTAGATTTTAAATTTCGACAAAATATACTTTCGATTTAATTAAAATCTACTTTCTGCTCATTCGAAATATAAACAATCTGAGACTACATTTTCGCATTAACAACCTTTTGGATAAATAACCATTCGACAAAACACTTATTCGACTCAGTGGTCTGTCGGAAATAAAAAAATTTTAAATGACAGTTCTCGTTATTTTGGTATTCGCTAATTTCAAAATTCGAGATTTTGGTCAGTTTACGTTTTACACTTTCGAAATTTTGACCCCCACCCCTAACACGGTTATAAAACAATTGGCTAAAGATGAGGGTTCTAACTTTCCACTTGCTCAAGATGTTCTCGAAAACAATGTTTACGTCGATGACGTCCCTTTTGGTGCTGACACTCACCTTGCAGCAAGGCAAGTTCGAAAACAGGTGGCTCAAATGATGGAAAGCGGAGGTTTTCATTTGCGTAAATGGGCCGCAAATGACAGCGCACTGTTAAGTGAATGTCCGTCTGGCAACCACGGACGCGCCCTGGAGTTTCCACTAGCTGAGAACGCTCAGTTGAAAGTTCTAGGATTGCGTTGGGACCCGGAGTCTGATACCTTTCAAATTCAAATTAGTTCTGAGCCAATTCAATGTCCGACCAAGAGAGTAGTGCTGTCCGTGATAGCTAAATTGTATGATCCCCTTGGTTGGCCTTCTCCGGTAATAGTCGTGGCTAAGTTGCTGATGCAAGATCTATGGTTGCGCAAGCTAGATTGGGATGACGAGCTACCAGAGGAACTATCGATTCCTTGGCTAGAATATTATCGCGCTCTTATAAGATTAAAAGAGTTGAGGATTCCTCGCTGGACTGGTCAGTCAAAATCAAGCTCAACTTGGGAATTACATGGATTTGCTGATGCGTCGACTAAAGCTTACGCGGCAAATGTCTATATAGGTGTTCTTGATGAGGATGGTAATGCGCGAGTCACCTTATTGATGGCAAAGTCTAAAGTTGCTCCGATTTCTCCAGTTAGTGTCCCTCGATTAGAATTGTGTGGGGCTGTATTACTGGCAAGGATCCTGGAGAGTGTTGTCTCGACATTGAGACTCGATAGAGTACCGATCTATTGTCATACAGATTCCACAGTGGTGTTAGCCTGGTTAAACAAACACCCCTCTAATTGGAACACCTTTGTCGCCAATCGAACGGCATTGATATATGAATTAATGCCAAGAGCGGAATGGCTTCATGTCCCCACGAAAGACAATCCTGCAGATTGTGCCTCCAGGGGGGTCGCCCTGAGGAGATCTTAAACCACACCCTGTGTGGTGTTCTACAGGTTGGCCCGACCAACGTCCATCAGTAGATCCTAAGGTTGACTTGGAGAAAAAACCCCACCAGACGCACCACGCGATTGAGGTCAAGGAATTCAGTTTGGACATGGGTGATAAGTTTTCGTCAAGGCCAAGATTGCTTCGTGTGGCGGCCTATTGCTTCCGTTTCATCAACGTTTTAGCCAACAAGATTTCGAAAACCCAATCCCATCTCAAAAAACCAACGTCTCTAGCTCTTGAAACGTCGGAAATTCAACAAGCTCGCAAGTTTTGGGTGAAATTTCTGCAGAAGGGTTCCTCCCTTACGGAAAAAACCCTTCAAGTTTGAGGGTGAAACTTCGACTTTCAGGGTTAAACCCTCCATTATGAAGGTGAAACCCTGAAATTTCACGGATTAACCTCCAATCTTCAGGGTTATACCTTTAATTTCTATGGTTCAACCATCAATTGAAGGGTCATCCCTGAAAAGTTGGTGAATTAACCCTGAAAATTGGGGGAAAACCCCTCAGAATTGAGGAATATCCCTCGAACATCGAGGGACAACCTCCAACAATTGAGGGATAACCCTGAATAGTTGGTGGTCAATACTGAAAATTGAGGGTAAACCCCCAAGAAGTGCGGGACGACCTCCAACAATTGAGGGATAACCCTGAGACGTTCTGGGACAACTCTGAAAATTGAGGGATGACCCTGAATAGTTAGGAGTCAACCCTAAAAAGTGGTAGGTCACTTCAAAAAGTCTTAGTGGGTCGCCTCACAATTAAGAGTAATTACTTGCAATGTTAACGGTTAATACCTGGAAGCGTATATTGAGAGTTGAGTCCAAAGATTTAGAGATTTAATGATTCCTCAAGTCTATGGGTTCTGAAATTCAAACCCTCAAATCGAGGGCAATCCTCAATTTGGGGGTTACCCTCATGCAATGGTTAACCCTGAAGTTGAAGGTATCCCTCAATCCAGGTTTAACCCTCAAGTTGAGGGTACGAAATCACCCCGCAAGTTAAGGGCTCAGTTGACGGTGATATTTTGAGGGGTTTTTTCTGTGAGGGCTTTCCTGCCGATTTAAGGGCATTGCAGCGACTTGGTCCACTGCCCAAAAAATCTCCCTTGAGGTCGTTGAGGCCGTTCTTAGATTCGTCTGGGGTATTGCGATTAGGAGGTCGTCTAAGTCATGCCCCTATCGACTATGACGCGAAACATCCGATTATCCTCCCTCGTCACAGAATGGGTGAGCTTATCGCTTCTCAAGCCCACCTGCGAGCATTACATGGGGGACCCCAATTAACTCTTTACACGCTGGGTCAAAATTACTGGATCCTCGGGTTGCGATCGATGGTTAGACGTCTAATCGCCAAATGCATTGTTTGCGTTAGGGAGCGCGCCGCGATCCCACAGCAGCTGATGGGCAAATTGCCGAAATGCAGAATTACCCCTAGTCGCCCCTTCACTCATACCGGCGTTGATTATGCGGGGCTCTTCGACATAAGACTCAGTTCAGGTCGAGGACAAAAAAGCCAGAAAACTTATGTGTCGTTATTTGTTTATTGCTTCACACGCGCAGTTCAAATTAAGCTGGTCTCTAACTATTCCTCTCCAGCCCTTTCAAGCCGGAAAATAGATTATCCCGTTGGGAAATGCTTCGAAGAGTTACGCAAGTCTTCTGGCGTAGATGGTCTATTGATTATCTTCACGGACTGCAGAAGAGATACAAATGGGCTAACGAAAGACCGAACATTGAAATAGGAGACATGGTTCTTTTGCGCCAGGATAACCTCCCTCCTGCTCAATGGCTTCTCGGTCGCGTCATTAAGTGTAACCCCGGGTCGGATAACTTGACTCGCATGGTGACAGTCAAAACCGCCGATTCCGAATATAATCGACCGATCACTAAGCTATGCTTATTACCCCTACAATCTTCAGAAGCTCAGGAGCTCTTAAAACATAAAGAATTAAGCGGCTAACTTGTATCTTATTCAAGTGAATATGTGATAGCTTAATATAAAATATGTAAAACTGTGTCTTTCAAGGCGGGCGGCTAAGACATCTTTACTGTTCATTAGTATTAATTAGTAATTAAGATTATGAAGTAATTGTATGAGTATGAATGATTTCGAGCCATGGCACGAGAGGAGCGGTATGTTCGCGCGTTTAGGTCAAGTCGGATCCCAGATGTTTAGACATCGAAAGACGAGCACTGTCCTCGTGTAATTTCGGTGTTCCTTCGTGAGAGTAGCGTGTGAGTAAGAAAGTGATGAAGAAGAAGGGAGACTAGATTTAGTACCTCTCGATAGGTTGGGGGAGAAAAATAGAGAGAGTAAGTCTTAGCCGCAGCTTAGTTGTGATCGTTATTAAGGAAAGAACAATAGAGTTTATAGTGTCTCTAGTGAACCATCAGTCATTACTTCACCTTGATCCAGCTCCCAGACAAACCACTCGATAATAATCAAGGCTCATATTCCAAAAATTTACAACAGTTAGGTTAGGTATTTTTGATGCAAAAAAAAACAGCGTCCAAAGATATGAGTCACTATTTAAGATAATATGTTTGTTATTTTCCTTATCAGAATTCTAAGTTCGTTATATGAAAGTTATTCGCTCAAGGCGAATTTTTTGTTTTTTAGTTACGTATAACATTTTGTCGTCAATAAATAGTATATTGTGCACCGAGGGAGCAAAGAACGTTTTTGCTCCCGAGTGTGTAGGTTGCTGCCCGAACGCGAAGGCAGCAAGCTACACCGAGGGAGCGAAAACGTTTGCTCCCGTGGTCACACGATATTTTTTTTTACACATAAACGGAGGCCGATTTTGCCACCCGGTTTGGAGAGAGCGGTTTTACCGACCGGAAAGTTCCTACCAGCCTTTTTCCCCGCTTTTGAAGACGTGACTGTACCGATTGAGTCACACGAAACTGGGAAAAAAGACTTTCAGGGAGGCAAGGCCGGGAGGAAAGACTTTCAGGGAGGAAAGGCTGGTAGGAAAGACTTTCCGGTCGATAAAACCGCTCTTTGCTCCCCGAAAACAGGTAGCAAAATCGGCCTTTACGTTCACGTGTGAAAAAAGAATATTTATTTCATGTTTATTAGGCGTTTTTTTTTTATTCCCGACTTAATTTACTATGTGACTACTTACCCCAGACACTGTGACAACCATCCCTGACACGGGGTTAAAAGTCACACTTTTCTTTTCACAAAAATTGTAATATTTCCTCAATAGATAACGTTGGAGAAAAAGGTCTTTACCCAATAAACCACAACGTATAAAAATAGGACGAATGTCCGCCAGAAAAACGTATATTAAACGGGTATACGTGAAATATACGTTTTTCTGGCGGACATTAGTCCTATTTTTATACGTTGTGGTTTATTGGGTATTTTCTTTTGAGCTAGAATAAATACACTATCCATTGATACATACATGTCATTGCTAATCTCAAAACATGAGTATTAAAAATGCAAAAGAAAAAAAATGTGACAACCATACCCGGTCTCCCCTATCTAGAGAAGAGGCTGACAGCGACTCAACCCTGTCAGAAGAAATATTTACATACGAAGATTCAGACGATGAACTCAATAACGACCTCCAGACAGTAACTACCCTAGCGGATATGGAAACAGCTGTCGAGATCGCAATTGAAGGCTCGCCCGAGAACCGCGAGGTTCCTGGAATTTACACGCTACACGACGAACCATGCACAACTGCTTCCGTCACAACCAATGAAGAATTATCGCGAGCTGGAATACAGAAATATTATATCCCTCTAAAATTACAAAACCGTTTGGGAAACCCCGATATCCAAGATCGAATGGAACAACGTCGCGTATATACCGCCGGCACTGAAATTGATCCACCCTCGAGAACGGCGGAACTACCAGTCACTGTATGGATTGTGACGTTGCAGATTAGCTTCCGTCACAAAGGTTCCGAAATTACAACTTATTATTAGCTATATCGCGAGAGAGAGTTTTCCCGCCGTCTAGACCCTCGGGATACAAGTGACACACCTAGAATAAGCAATAGAGCCAGACTAATTTGAAGTGTTTTTCTGTTAATGTACCGCGAGAGAGATAATTGATAATTGATAATTGATAATTTATTTATGCCCTGGTAAACCTTGAGGCAAATATATAATATAATGGTACAGCAGAGAGATACAAAAGAAAGAAAAAAAGAAACATATGAGATGAGAAACTTACAAAGAGAAAAGCATAAAAGCATGAAAGCATACAGCATTCGTGATACACTCACATAATGAAATAAATAAAATAAAATAAACATACTAAAATTAGATAGAGTGTATAAATAAATAAATAAAACATAGGGCATGCAAGCATACAAGCGATCCTGGATATAATACGGAATGAAGTACAACAAAATAGGTGAAAATAAAGCAATAAAAATCGGCTACCACTGTATACACCAAATGCCATAAAATAAGTAAAAATAAAACAATAAAATTAAAATTAGATGCTACAATAAAGACCACAAATGCAGCCAGCCGGAAAGCAATTAGGAAGAGTCAGTGTCAAGAGTAAAAAGATAGTTGAAAAGGCTACCCTTGAAGGATCCCATAGATGTAGTGGCGGTAATTTCAGACGGAAGAGAGTGCCAAAAGTACACTGCCGTTAGCAGGAAGGAATTTCTAAAAGTGCAGGTCCGATGCATAGGTATGTGAAAAGCTACAAGAGAGGCCTGACGCGTGGGACGAGAGCCACTTGACCTAGGTGGTGTAAAAAGGTCAGATAGGTAAGCCGGCACAGCTCCACGCAAGATCTTATAAACCATGATGCCTAAAAAATATTGACGCCTCAACCTCACAGAGAGCCACCCCAGCTGCCTGCGATAAGGGGTAATGTGCTCGTCACGACGCAAGTCGAAGATAAACCTTATCGCACTGTTTAGGAGCCTTTGAAGCATGAGGTTAAGTTCATCAGTCAAATCATTAAAAACAAGGCAACAATAGTCAAGCAGGGGGAAGATGAGAGAGACAACGAGAGAAGCTCTCAAATCACGAGACAGGGCATTACGGTGGTGCTTAAGGCGAAAAAGCGCGAAATTAACTTTATTCGAGATGGACAAAACATGACTACGCCAGGAAAGGTTGGCACACATCATGACCCCGAGGTTACGAACACTGCTGACGTAAGGGAGAGTAGTCTGAGCAATAGTGATAGGTGGCAGACTAGCCAATTCAATCCGATTGATGAACGTACCGCTGCCTTGAATGAGTACCTTCGACTTAGATAAATTTAGTTGAAGCCCATTCGATCGAGCAAAATCAGCAATGACCCCGACATCGTGGGTGATCCTCGCAATACCGTCAACAAGCTCAGAGGGAGGACACGAAAGATAGATCTGGGTATCGTCAGCAAAGATAAGGTATTGAGAATGAAGAAGCTTAGCTCCTATATCATTAATGAATAGAGAAAAGAGGAGTGGACCAAGGACCGACCCCTGAGGTACGCCAGTAGACGTATTGAGCCAAGTCGAGCAAGCGCCCTGAGAATCAACAACAGCCTGTGAGCGCCCGACTAGATACGAGAAAACCCAGCGTAAGGCTCCCACAGAAAAACCAATCCCCCTGAGCTTCTCAAGCAAACGAAGGTGACCCACCGTGTCAAAGGCCTTGCTAAAATCGAAAAGCACCAAAATCGTGACACATCTCTCATCAACACCCTGCCTGACATCGTGACACAGACGCAGCAACGCCGTTTGGGTGCTGAATCCCGCGCGGTAACCCGACTCACGCGGGTCCAAGATGTTATGCTCAGTTAAATAGCACAGGATTTGCCGGTGAACAACCCTTTCAAAAAGCTTACCTAATTCACAGAGATTAGCAATAGGACGAGTGTCAGACGGCGAACGCGGATGACTGATCTTTAGGAGAGGACGAATATAGGCACGCTTCCAAGGAGACGGATAATAACCTAAGCTCAAGCAGTGATTAAATAATGCCGCAAGCTCAACTGAAAGCAAGGGAAAAGCTTGGTGAATAACAAATAGAGATATCCCATCCGGTCCAGCTGCATGCGAAGGTTTGGTGGAAGAGCTAATAAGTCGCGCGATACATGAGGGAGAAACCGGTGAAAACTCGAACGGCGCCCGACCCAACGGCAACACCGGCATGTATGACAGCAAACCGGCAAGGTCATCTAGACTACACGCGGGCGATGCGTTGGCAACAGCGACAAATGAGATATTTAGCTCTTCGGCAGAGAAAAAGTTAAGCGGAGAAGCCGGACGAGACTTGACTAGACTAGACCAAGATTAGCCAGCTCCCTCCACAACTTCGCAGGTTCGGTGAAGGCAGAGAGTCTGCGTGAGATATAGCTACTGGCCGCAAGACGCAAGTCACTCGAGAGCTCATCACGATAGAGCCGATACATGGCTAACCCAAGGAGGCTACCCGCACGTCGAGCTTGTTTGTACATGGCATTGCGTGTTTTAATCCTAGCTTTCAGCTGATCTGTGAGCCACGGCGCAGGAGGCTTCTTCACAAGAAAGGTGCGCATAGGTGCATGTAAGTCGAGCGAGGTAACTACCGAGCAGTTCATTCCACCAACAAAATCCTCGATATCACTGGCCGCGAAGCAGTGGGCCAAACCATTCGGAACGTTGGCTTGCAGGTTATCGGCCAGAGAGGTTATAAAAGCGTTTGAATCAAAGTGCTTGAAATCCCGCCGAAAAATTTCACGATGACGAGCACACTCTACACTAAACCTATAAGTAATCTCGATCAGATCATGACCAGTAATAAACGGGGAGTCGGTTTTGGAGAAGGATGAGATTTTCTCTAGGTCGTCGACGGTAAAAACATCAAGCCAGGAATCAGAGGTTTGAGTGTGGTGAGTGGCCTCAGACTCAACTATGCACAACGCTTGCGCCATAACAAACTCACGAAGGAACGTCGATTCAACATTAACAGTGAGAAGGTTACAGTTTAAGTCACCAGCAATAATAACATTGTTATAGGCCGGAGCCAGCCTACTATATGAAAGAATAAAATCATTAAAAAGAAGCCCCTTGGGCCTCCTGTACACGAATAGACACGAATAAAAGCGGTTAAGAATTATCACGACAAATGTCATGAATTAAAAACTCGGGCGCATTCGAAAATGGACCCGGAGAAAAAGCTAAAATCTTAACCTTCAGTGAGTTATGGACATAGCAAGCTACACCCCCACACTTCTTTCCCTGTCTATCGTTGCGGACAAGCAGATAGTCGTCAAGCCGTACCAAATCATCGGGGATAAGCGAGTGGAGCCACGTCTCGGAGATCGAGTTGATATGATAGAAATTGGTTGATAGGTGCGCACGTATAAAATCAAAATGGCCTAGCAGTGAACTCGCGTTGAACTGCGTTATCCTAATATCCGATGACCTGGGGGCATTCGAGACCGGCAAATCAGCTGCTAGTCAAGTAAGTTTCGCGAGATCCTCATCCGACTTTACGACAATCACAGGAGCTCCATCCGATTTGCGCACGCAAATATTGCCTGATCTGAGCCAGACATATTTATGGCCAGACTCGGCAGCTTTAGCCTTGGTGCGACGCAATAGTCCATGTAACGCAGGAGGAAGGAATTCATTGACGAAGATCTTACCAGGTAGGTCTCGTGAAAATACCTCGCCAGCCGTCAAATCTTTCTTAACACGCTTCATTGCGATGATATGATCGCGCACCATGGCAGATCTAACCGTTACAATCAAGGACCTAGAGCCAGATGCAACCGAAGAAGTACGTACATTCACATTCTCACCTACAGCCGACCCAGAACCACCTGCACTATTTGCCGCTGACGTAGACGATCTTCTGATCAATGGTCGAATGTCAAGAACGTCATTGATCAAATCGGGAATCGCAAGAGCCGCAAAGACTGACTGGACGACAGACCTAGGAGGCTCAGAGATGTTAAGAGGAATGCCAGCTAAAATGACTTCTGCAGCCGCAGGAGCGGGTCCAGGAACAGGCCTAGCTATCGCGGCAGCCTTTATAGCTTCAATGTCCTGGAGAATCTGAGCATTACTAGCCTCAAGGGCGGGTCCGAGAACAGGTCCAGAAGCAGTTGCGGCCCTGATAGCCTCAATGTCGCGTAAAATTTGAGTATTACTAGCCTCTAGACGTGCAATAGCTTCACCGTGTCTGTTTATCTTCCCAAGCAACTCAGGCAGACACTTCAACTTATCAGCGATATCGCGATTCATCTGGGTTTGGTTAGTGATTAACGCTGCCAGGTATTGTTGGTTTCATCGATTCGCTCCAAGGTGGCGATCATCCTTTCAAACAATGATTTGTCCATCACCGAAGGTTCACTACAAACAGGACGGGCGTTAGAACAGCTAGGGCTGGGACTACTGACACCCCGAGAACTGAGACCTGCGCGACAACACAAATTAGCAGTTTTGTAAGCAAGGTAAGGGGCGACGCAGCCCGGATGAAACTGACGTTCACACTCCGAGCAAATAGATAAAGGTCCAGCAACGGCACGGTGACACCTGAAGCATTCACGAGACATGCGTGATGCAGTATGCCACTAGTGCAGCAGTCCAAGCTCAGATAATCACAAGCATACACATATCACAGTCCAAGTTTATATGATCGCAATGGTGAGAGGAGCACTTTATAGAATTGACACAATAACACAGGTCGGTGTCGATAAGTGTGAATCAGGTAACGCATTGATTACCACCAGACAATTGGTAAGACGGGTCGCAAGCTGACGAAAGTAATTACCGACAGAATAATAGGTTCTAATTGGTCACACGGTGGCCACAAGAGGCGTTGATCAGGTCTATGGAGACTATATGTTAGGAGACCGATCTCCGTATCACGAAAGTGGTGCGAGTTCCTGCGCTCAGCACAGTATACCTATATATATTGTATACGATATCATACGACGCGCCTCTACCGGTAGCGACAAACACTAAACGTGGCGGTCGATTTTAAAGACTATACTAGATTATTCAATGTAATAAATGTAACGAACACGTTGGAACACACATGAGGTGGCAACGAAGCGGCACATGGCACCGTAACGAGCCGATAGCCTAACAAAGGAGGAGAAGAAGAAGAGGTGGCAACGATTCTGTAGGTTCTGTGTAAATACGATGGTTAGATAGATAAATCAATAAATTAAATCAAACAAAGTGGAAAGTGAAATTAAACCAATATTCAAAAGTTCATTTGGTACACCGGCTTTGCCAGATAACTTCTGATAAAAAAAAAGTACGGTGGTGTACGGAGGTTTTCTGCTACGGATCTGGAAAACCTGTAATTAATAAATGGCTTTCATTAAATAAATAAATAAATAAATTAGACTACTAGTCACGACTCGCACTCGTGGGTGTTTACGCTTTAAGTAAAAATTGCGAGAAAATAGTTGAATCGCCGAATGACGTCTATACGAGTTTCTGAAATTGAAGAAATTGAAGAAATCTAATAGGTAAGTTTGAAGTGCAATCTTACTATTGCTTTTTAATGAAAATTTTTCTGCATTAAAAAACAGACTTGATTGTATTATTATCATTCGATTATTTTTTGTTAATTATAGTGGAACCTCGATCGTTATATTGTCGATCGAGGTGATGTGCATGGCACAGTTCTGCTACGGCAAAGATAATGCAGCGAGAATCGGACTGTATCAAACGTTAACATAGTCGCAGCATTATCTCATTAGTCATTACGCTTATTAGTCACGAAGAAGACGCAGCTCGGACATCATGCAGCGCCTATAACACGTAGTACACACTCAACTCTGATGCATGTGTATGTCGAATTTGCTTACCTGCTGCACTACTCATATTTGTCATAGCTCAAATTACATTAATTTGGCTGTTTTTCTATGACGTCTTGCTTTTTCAGATTTGGCATTGTCGATCTTATTCGCAGAGTTGCAAAGGAAATGCATCCGAGTAATCAGGTAAAATCTCATAACCGCTTCTGTCAATGCATCTCTATGCTGCAAGCAACCAACCAATGGAATACAATTCTCATTTTCGATCTCCTCAGCAATCAAGAATAGTGTGTTGGCATGAAGCTTCTCGCCCGACACAACTTTCAGGACAGCTGCTTCCATAACGGACACAAGTTGAAAGAGTGTCTCTGATGGCCGAAGTAAAAAGCCTTTGCTTGATATGTCGATCATCTTATCCCTTGGTAGAGAATGCTGGCATTTCAAGCTTTCCAAACAATCGGCGCATTGTGTAAACCTAGAAGTTCTCCGAGCTACGTATCCAGAAATGTAGGATGTAACAAAATCCGAAGATCTTGCTATATTATAATCATGGTCTACGGCAGCTGCCGCGACCACAGCAATATCTTCCGATGCAGCACCATTGTCAATCATAACATCTAGATGTGATTGGAATTTGCTCAGTCTTGCTTCAGAATTAGTGAAGTCCTCAGTTTGAAGCAGTGTTGTCAGCATTTCACCTCCAGTAACGTTACTACCTCTAGGTGGCTTCACCAGGGAGTACGTACTGACGAGGCGGAACAATTGGGCAAAGACATTTGAATCTGGATGATCATTCGACCCACATGCACCTCGCATCATTCCAAAAAATCTCTGCGAATATAATCATAATACCAATGACGGCAATTTGCGAGGATCAACATGAAATAGTATAAGATAGGATAGGATAGTTTAAAATAGCAAAAGATAGGATAGGATATTGATAAGTAATTTAGCATAAGGTAGGATAGGATAGTTTAAAATAGCATAAGATAGCATAGGATATTGATAAGTAATTTAGCATAAGATAGGATAGGATAGTTTCAAGTAGCATAAGATAGAGTAGGATGAGTCATTTAGCATAAGGTAGGATGGGATAGTTTCAAGTAGCATAAGATAGGATAGGATGAGTCATTTAGCATAAGGTAGGATAGGATAGTTTCAAGTAGCATAAGATAGGATAGGATATTGATAAGTAATTTAGCATAAGGTACGATAGGATAGTTTAAAATAGCGTAAGATAGCATAGGATATTGGTAAGTAATTTAGCATAAGGTAGGATAGGATAAGGAAAAACCTCCAAGGAATCTTGATTTAGTCTTGCCGTCATGAGATACTGGTAATTATAATTGGCGGCAAGATATTCATAAAGCTCTATTGTAGCTCTCAGGGTAATTTTGAGTCCGTAACAAGTACTCTGTGGCATAAAAATGAGGTCTTTTTCCTTTGCACCTGCTTCCCACTTGCCGAGGAATTCCAAGAAAGATCGAATGTGCTATAAAATATTATAGGAAGTAATTGGCAAGTTCTAATATAATCTGCATGGTGTTTAAATGCTTCGCATCAATTTCATCGTGTATTACAGCCTAGTTGATAAGCTGTAAGCCTACTAATACCAATACATTTGGACCATAATGTGAACGCCTGTCTAGCAAAGTGGCAGTTTGTATTCGTGACAAATAAGTATAGTACCGTTATTCCATCGCCATTCTTTCTCAGAGCTTGTGCAGGTGTTCTGGAACTCATCGCTACAATAAGCTCGTGTACTTGGTTTATCAGGCTGACACTGGGAGCGCAATTAGCTAGGTCGTCGTGGTCACCCTGGTACACTAACATGCCTATAGCAGTTTGCCTCCCAAAGAACTAAAAATGTTATTATGCGTTCGTTACAATTGAAATAATATTAATAAATTAACTTGAATCATCACTCGTACTCGATAAGCCCGTGCTACATTCATCTTTTGGTATCCTTGGGGACGAACATCATCGCGAGACAGTTTTGGGCAGACTTTTAGATTAAATCCTAACGGATTGTCACTGGCTATAACGGCATCCCAGTGCTTCAAGTGCACATCGCCATTAGGAGTCTTAAAAATTAAATAATTTCAGGGGACATAATAAGGCAAAGTTGGAATAACCCCCACGGTATGTACATCCATAATTCTTATTACCCATGTCGTGCATGTTTTTGTCACAAAATTCCGCAGGGTCTTTGCTAGATGCGGAAAATCCGAGCAAAACCAGAGTCTTCTGGACTCATCGAAAACATGTTCGCAACTGATGTTATCTTCAGTGATGCCAAACATCTTCCACATGGATCTATTCCATGTTGCACCATCAGTGGTAACTACGTCTACATGGAAGCCAGCTTTTTCTAATAAAATTATGCATTCCATTATTAGGTGATGCAGGACCTTCGATGTTGCACATCCTCTGCTTAAAAAAGCTGCCAAAGACTGAATCCAAGGTCCACGGAAGGGCTGAAAAATCATCACCAAGGCGTGGTCTCCCTTCAGTGATTGCTGATGTAGAGGTGTGTGGTCTCCAAGATCAGTAAAGCCATTTACGGTTAAAGTGCGCCGATTGAAGCTGAGTTTTTCAGTAAGCTTCATTTCATCGATCAGGAGCGTACCTATATGGTTATTTCACAAGTAATTGAAATAGTATATTTGAAATACTTCAGATCATCACGTCATCCTTTGTAATATTGCGTGAGTATATGTCAGCGTACCTCTTCTTTCCTCAGGTTGTAATAATGATGATTTTTTCTTTAACAGGTCAAACGTCGCTTGTTGGAAACCGTAACAGCCGCTCATTCGCTTTATATATTTGTTCAGGGTGTCGGAACATGGGAGAACTAAAATTTGATGTGATCGGAGATGTTCATACAGTTTACGACTTTTGATTCGCAGCAATAAACATTCGTACACCCAACTTGCTGCATAGCGTCTGCCCCTAGAACTCTTTACTTTTGAAGCGGCAAGACAAGCTCTTACGGCTTCTTGTTGCGGCTTAGGCAGAGAAGCAATAGCACTCTATATGGCATCGTCAGCAGCCGCAGCGCACTTTACTTTGGCCACTTCTATTTCTGCCTTTAAGTTCAGCACCTAAAGGAAGTTTGTACAGTAATGTATGTACAAATGATTGATGATGATTGATACCCAGTCTCGAGAATGTGATTAGAAACAATGCGGAGTATGGTCACGCATACCTTTCGGTTTAACCGGACGTTCTTGCGTTTGACGCACTGAACAACACCTTTTGTTTGTTCATGCCGTTTTTTCCATACATTTAAAACTGTTCGACGCAACTTGTCTGAATGTTTCCTACGGTCTTTTTGGCAGTGATTGCATCGGGACCTGGATTGGGGTTGTGCGCCGAGCTGTTCATTTGTCAAGTAAGACTTGCAGAATTCTGACCTGAACAAGAATTGTGTTACAGCGGATGAAGCTGCTTTGAGACGCAGGTAACAAATTTCAATGACACACACCTTATCTTTTGACCTGTAAACTGCACTCCTGGACACAATTTCAGTTCATCGAAGAATCTAAGTGCTTCTACCAGATCTTGCAAGTTAGTAAAATTTGTACCAATCTTATCTACAGTAATTTGCTGATCATAAAGTATAATCTACAAGAATGCAAACATAAAAATTGAGTATACTTTCAGCTTTTACCGGTCGCCTGGCGCCCTGTAAAGTGGCAACAAAAGAGGTTCTTACTTTCAGAGACAAACTTTCGGTCACAATTAACTTTTTATTGATATTGTAGTTAACTGGGTTCCATTTCGAAAATATAATTTCCGTAGACACAGCTAAGAAGATTGAACTCCACATATCATTTGGCATTCTAATAGTCAATATGTCAGTCTTCAATTTATCAAACGTCAACAGATCATTAGTTGGTTGATTTTCTACAATTTCGTCGGATTCTATAATAATCTTTGAAATCTGTGCCTCATCATCTGCCGGCTCGTTGATATCTGTATCATCTTTTTGAATAGGTATACTAGTCTGGGATACTGGGACTTTGATTAATTGTTCTGTTTCATGTGACGGATGAATTGGCAAAGGCGTGAAAACAGATGGTACTGCACCAATCTTGAGCTTAGGCTTCACTCTTTTTATTCGACACATCGCCCCATCAGGCATTAGAGTATCGTCAAACCAAATCACTTCCTCAGCCAAGAAGTGGTTCTCACATACGACAGACTTCAATGTCAGAAGTTTGCACGTATGGGTCTGAACAGTCCTCTTCCATTTTTCGAATAGTTTCTCATTATTCTAGGTCAATAAAAACTTATTATGTACTACCGTATGTTAGTAAAATTTGCGATTTATTTATTCATAGATTTACATCATATACATTTTAGTAACTCAAGCCTAATGGTTGTAAGTAGTTTTACAATCGCTTAGTGAAAACTTATTATGTAACCATATCATGTGAATAAACTTTGCAATTTTATTATTTACTTATTCATTTATTCGCCTAATGAGAGAACTAGCCACCTATCACAATAGAAAAATTATCAGCAAGAGGATAGGATATATCTCAAGCATGGTAATCGTAATTGTAGTCTTACAATAATTGCTTGAATTGCTTACCTAAAACTAACATTTTTAGGACAATTATTTAATACTGAATTAGATTTCATTTTTTTCAGATTTTCATTCATTCTGCATTTTAAGCTGACCTGTGGCACCTTAAATAAACTTCTATCCCGCAAACCCTTCTGCTTATTATCAATTCGAGATAATCTTATCTTAAAATTACATCGAGGAATCGCACAGCTCATTGTTGAAATTGTTGAAATTGTTCAAATATCAAAGGTCCATATACACACTATGTGTAATATTTGAATAACTCCTTAAACACACTATGTGTGATATATGGAGTCTGTGATATTTAAATAACAACCGAATCCCGCGGTTGCCATGGTGACCAAGGCTTTTGCCTAGCGCCACTAGAGGCGCGTCGAATGATATCGTACATTTCGCTATAGTCATACGAAAGTTACTATAGCTCGATTAGCGCAATAAACGGGGACGCTTTTGTGGAGATGGTAGGACTCAGTTCGGTCTCCTAACATATAGTCTCCATAATCAGGTCACTAGACGGATCCGCTGGGATGTCCAAAATGGCAGCCAAAATGTAGATGACAGTTGAAAATATCTTACTCACTCAACCTCAAATTAGAGCGCAGTAAACCTAGGCGCCAGCCAAAGGAAACGCTCACTTGAAGCAGGGAGCTTAACTCCGCCGGTGATCTGCAACGTAAGGCCCAGAACAAGCAAAAACAGCCACACAAGATAAAAGAAGTAGGAGCGATAACACAGTGCGTGCAGCACTTACCAGTCACTACGAGGTCCTTCCAGAGAGAGAGAGATAGATAGATAGATAGATAGAATATTTATTAAGCGCTCTGGGACGGATCCCCTCAAGCGCTGGCACTTTAGATTACATTATAGCAGAAGTTTTACATCTGCCTGTGATACATTGTACTTAAGGTATCATATACCTGCTGGCTTTATATATAACTAAGTGATTAATCTAATATAATATACTATATACTACGATTTTAATATATACTAAGATATGGTATGACATGATTTTGGTTTTGACTTTGGCTAGTCCTATTCACAGCGTTAAATCTAAGCTGACTAGTTCGAATTTATTTAATTATTTGTGTGTTTTCGTGTGTGTAAGTACAAGAGTGTATGTGTGTGTGTGTGTGTGTATCGTGGCTAACGGCCTATACCTATAAGATCGTGCATGTTCGAGGCTGAGTGAGGTGGGTTAGATATGCCATGGAGGCCCACTCAGCGAGTCCCGGCATTTGCCCTTAGTCCACAGGGAAAACCATGGCCCAAATAACCTAAGGAAGGACTCAGTCTAGGTGACTAGATTAAAGGACAGCATTAGCTTGTGTCTGACTAGAGAGTAGGTGATTGAACAGGTGATATTTAAAAGTGACTAGAGTTCCACAGTTACGGACGTCCAAAGGTATATTGTTCCAATATGCAGCACCTCCGTGTGTGAATGAGCTTTGGAAATATTGAGTCCTACACGGTTTGATGGCTAGATTTTCGGATGGTGATCTCGTGCTTCTAATCCCTACTTCTGTTTTATACTTAAACTTGCTTTTCAGGTACTGTGGTATCTGAGTCTTCAATACATTGTACATCATGCAGCCTAGTAGATATTCTTTTCTAGCGTTGACTTTCAACCACCCCATCATTGTAAAGTAGGGGGTGATATGTTCGTCCCTACGGATATTATAGATGAATCTAACACATGAATTTAAGGCTCTTTGTAGCGAAAGCGTGAGTTCGTCAGTCAGGTCGAGGTGTATGATACAGCAGTAATCGATCAGAGGAAAAACCAGAGTTGATATTAGCTGTATGCGTAACTGTTCGGGCAATAGTTTGCGACAAAGGCGTAATTGACACGCGGTGCTGTATATTCTTTTAGTAACGTTATTTATATGAGGCCTCCAAGTGAGATCGCTCGTCAACGTGACTCCCAATATGTATAGATTGGATGAATATTCAATCCCTGTTTCCCGTACTTGAATACGCGGCATAGTTCTAAAATCGAAAGAATTTATGTACCTGGTCGTCCCAACCAATATCACTCTAGTTTTACCACTGTTCAATTGTAGCCCGTTGTCATCTGCCCATCCGCAGACCGCGTCGACGTCTCTGTTGACCCTCGCAATCCCACTGAGGATGTTTGCTGGTTCGCACTCGATCATCAGCTGGAGGTCATCGGCGTAGAAGTTGTAGCTACAGTTACGTAATATATTGCGGAGATCTGAAACATAAATGATAAAGAGCAAGGGTCCCAGAACCGATCCCTGGGGCACGCCCAGCGTCTTATTGACCCATTCAGATAAGGCCCCGTTAGTTCCCCTGACAGCCTGCCGCCTCTTGGTGAGACACGAATGAAGAAATTTAAGGACAAGAGGTGAGAAGTTCAGCTTCCTCAGCTTTGTGAGAAGTATGGAATGATTAACCTTGTCGAAGGCTTTGGAAAAATCAAATGAGACCATAATAACGACCTTTCTTTTGTCTATCGCCTGGCGGCAGTAGTCTACGACCCTAATGAGCGCAGTATGAGTGCTATGTCCCTTCCTGTAGGCCGATTGGAATGGGTCATAGAGGTTTCGTTCCTCAAGGTAGTCAGAGATTTGGTCGACTACCAGCCTCTCGAGACACTTAGAAAGTGCGCATAGAATAGAAATGGGTCTGTAGTCGTTGCACGACATCGGAGATTTCTTTTTGGGAAGAGGCACGATGACAGAATCTTTCCATAAGGAGGGGAACACCCCGTGTGAAAGCGAGAAATGGAACAGGTGCTCTATGATGGGCAGGAGAACGGGAAGACTTTTCCTAAACACATCAATTGGAATTCCGTCTATTCCAATTGCGTTCGATTTTGAGTGGAAGACGGCTTTGAGGACCTTTTCTGTTTCGAAGTTGCAGAAATGGAACTTATTATCATCGAATGCTTCCTCTCCTGCTTGATTGAGGGTTTCAGGCGCCAGTTGTCGACCGTAGCCCACCTGTACAGAATCGGAAGACGCGAAGTGTTTGTTCAAATCAGAGATCGAGAAATGTAAGTTACGCGCCGACGACTTCGATTTGACGAGTCCTAGCCTCCTGAGTTTAGCCCATACCTCTGATGGAGATTTCGAGGTGCTGAGAGTCGTGGTGTAAAATTCATTCCTAGCACTATCTATTTTGGTCCTGACCAGGTTACGAAGATGTTTGAACCTGTCGTGTAGTGTCGGGCATCTCTTTCTTCTCCAGGCTCTACGTGCCTGGTTACGCTCGGTCATGAGAGCTCTAATTTCTGTTGTCAGCCAAGGCGCAGGAGCCCTATTTGGTTTTGTCTTTGCTTTAACTAGAGGTGCATGCCTATCCAGGCAGACAGTCACGGTGGTATTCATATAATCTACCTTCGAGTCAATGTCATCACTACAGAAGAAAGGTTTCCAATCAACGTTACTCAAATCTCCTAGGAAGTTGTCTATCGAGAAGTTTTTGAAGTCTCTATAGGAGATTTCTCTCGCTTCCTTCTCTACTCCTACATCCAGCACGATATAGATGAGGTCATGCGCTGAAAGAAATGATACGTCCAATTGCCCAGATGAAACTAATTCGTCAGGACCGTCAACAATGCAGTGGTCTATCCACGTCGCACTATTCTTGAGATTATGCGTAGGCTCGAACGGGACAAGATACAGATTAGAACCATTCACGAAATTCCATAACCGATCGCGCATTTTGTCACTATCATATGCCTGTGGTCTAAGGTCAAGGTTGAGGTCGCCGATTACAACATGGCAGGAATAATGCACGAAGAATTGCAGAAAGGAGTTCTCGAAATCACTCAAGTACGCCGTATCCGGGGGCCGGTACACTACGCTCAGCATTAGCTCCTCTGTCCGAGAGACCTCGAGCTCCGCGATGATGAACTCTGGCTTGCGACAGTATTCTCCCCCAGAGTCCTGGAGTATTCGCGTCCGAAGATTGCATTTAACATAGAATCCTACGATTCCGCCCTTTTTGCCTGCTCTATCGCATCTGTATAGATTGTATCCCTCCAGATCGACGAAACTATCCGAAATGTCAGAAGTGAGCCAGGTCTCGGACATGCAGATTATGTGATAATCAGAACCGGTAAAGAATTGCTTAAATTCCACAAAGTGGTTAGCTGCTAGAAGGTTTTGGCAGTTTACATGACAGATTTTAAGATGTTTGACATTAAAGCTGGATGCTGTGTTGCTAGCCATAGTTTGTTCTACTAATCTTGTCTTTTAATTCATTGATTAGTAGGGGGCACTTCTTGCCGTCGAGAGCAGAGTGCTTGTCATCGCCGAGTTTTGCTTTGATACAGTTATGGCATTTAGAGTACCCAGTGGTATTCCCTATGACAGGGCAGGTTCTTGATTCATGCGGTCCAGCACAATGGCCACAGCTAGTCTCTGACTTACAATCTTTTGCAAAGTGCCCAAAAGCTAGGCACTTGAAACATTGGAGTATTTTGACATGATTATCAAATCTGCACGCCGTGTGACCTATGTAGATTCGGTCCTCACCCTTGAGAGAAGCCCAAGTCTCGTGAGATACCTCTTCTACACAGCTGGTGTAGGCCTTATTTCCTTTCGGGGGATAGACGTACACAACTCTAAGAGCCTCATCGTTTACGCCGTCTAAGTTTAGCGCTATGAAGTCCGACCTAATATCGTCCGTGCTCAAAGCGACTGGAATGCCATGAAGAATTAGCCTGGGATTGTACTTGGCGTCCTCTTTTACCTCCAACCCGGCTTCAGCGAGGGCCGGAAGGGCCTTCACCTTATCCAGGTCTACCGACCTTGCCTCTATCCTGACGCTACTTTTCCCTGCACTGCGAATGTTTTCTATTTTCAGCCGCATTTGCGATGCTCTGAGAGCTCCTATTGCCGCTTCCTTAGTTTTTTCAAAATTAGGATATTTATCCACGGACCCGATTTTAGGCGCTAAGACGAATGTTTGGGTATTTTGGACTCTGACTGTAGGCCCTTTCGGTACTTGGATTTCAGAGCCTGATGATTTGGCAACCTCTGCAAAAGACTTAGCTTCTCCCGCTTTGCCAACAGTTGTCTCGGGTAAATGTTCCTTTACGATGGCTGTAATATCTGGAAGATTCTTTTCTATTATTGCCGGCATGCTTCGCTTGATGCTAGTATTCACGGATTCGACACAAGATTTAGTTACAGCTTCGCATGCTTTGAGAACGGCGCGCTTAACCTCGTCTGCTGTCCCGGACGCCGCGGCTAGTTTGGCATAGGCCGAAGAAACAATGTTGAAGAAAGTTTGATAGTCAAGAGCTATCTGATTGAGAGCCTGCTTCTCGTCTGATGTTAATTTAGATGTCTTGACTAGCCGTGCAAGAGTACCGTCATGTACACTCAATTGTGAACGCATTTCCCTGAGCCTATTATAGGAGACAGGTTGTTCGCCATCCGATCTAAGAGGACTGGAAAATACGGAATTATCTAGATCGGGTCCTGATTCTAGCCTGCCGCGCCGCGGTGAGCCCCTGGAGGACGGGCAACCCGCACTACTGGCATTACTGGCAGTGTTAGAGCGCGTTGCCCGTTTGTCCGACATCCTTCTGTCACCTTATCGACCCCGAAGGGTATGCAAATACCGAGCTGTCAGCAGATGCCAATAACTCATAAACACGTCGATACAACAGAACACTTATCGATCAATCGATCGATGATTAAAGGAAAACGACAGATGACGCCAGCTGGCGTCAAACTGCAACGAAACTAGCGTTTTGCGATTTCTGACCAGTCACCGTATTTTGAGGTTAGACACGAAAGTGAAAAGAAAAGACCAGAATCACAGGAAAATTAAGGCAGGTAGACACCTACCTTCATGTCTGCGAAGAACTGCAGCTAAGTGGATCCTGACCCGATTGTTCGCCGAAGATTTTCACTTCTCTAGCACCAGAAAACACACCAAAATAGGACCCCACTCTCTGAAGACACCTCAATCCAAGGAAAGAGAGAGAGAGAGAGATGGAGAAGATAAAGAAGACGACGATTCCGAACTTCCGCTGCAAGAACTTCCGCTAAAGAAACGGCCACACAGTACGAAGTTCAGTCCTCGTACTAGGATAGTACTGAAACAACCGGAGGGAAGGCTGTCGACCTTGGTCCAATATCGCTAGGTGGCGTATAGGGCTGTTACACAGCCTCCTGCCAGCAGATGCATCTTACCACCCAGCATCTGGCTGTTACGTCGAGTACAGCCAGCTTCCATCATCCGCTCTAAGCTACCATTACCGACTCACGCAGAGGCCCGGCATAAGGCCCAGTGAAGCATCGTTACCGCCGAGGAGGCATTACGTGATAGCGGACAATGATAGTGTCTCACGTACGCTGGCCAGGTCAGAAGAGGTGGAGGTCCAGATGGAACACCTAGACCTGCCAGTAGTCTGCAGTCGGTTCGTCTAAAGAAGAGGCTACCGCTGTGGAGTGCATCCCCAGGGGTTGGTATCGACTGGACGGTATCGCTCAGTGAGAGCCAAGGTCGCACCTTCCCGAAGATCCTCTCGTCACCGAAGTGCAGCAGAACGGCTATTCTACCGCGAAGAAGCGCGGAGACCTAACGCCTAACGTCAGGCAACAAGATGACGCCTCGAGCCGACCAGCTGACGAGCTGGTCGTTCGCAGAACGTTTTTCACAGGACCAATCAGCTAATTAGCCGGTCCTGATAGGCTCTCCGTTCGAACCCTGGAAGAATCGTCGAGACGTACCGGATTGTCGCAAGGAATCATCACTTCTATGTTTAGCTGTCGACTAGAACAGACGTGCTGTTCTCTCTCTCGCATTAGTTTTCGCAATCACATAGTAAATTCAGTAGTTCAAGTTAAATTAAAGTTAAAATCGATTCAGTTGAAGTTAAGTTTTGGTGCTCTGATATTTCATCAATAAGGTAAGGTCTCTATGATCGAAATTTGCTAGTAAAAACCATAAGCTACCGCTGAATTTCTTCTAGATTAGTTATCTCATGTCTTTGATCCGAGTATCGTCTTTTCGGTACAATTAATTAGTTATCTCAGTTCTTCGATCCGAATACCGTCTTTTCGGTATAAATAATTACGTCAGTGCAGATATTCCTTGGTTATTAGTTGGAAGCTTGGTTAGTTGAGGTCTCCTGTGTAGCGATCGCCCTACGGGCACGCGCCTCGTTTTATATTAGATTTAAGTTGAAGAAATTTAGCGAAAGCATTTCCTGGTTGACTGTAGCTATTTTGAGTACCTTTTTGCTAGATTATTTTTCGCTTATTAGTCTGATTTTTTTGCTATATTTGGTTTCGAGTTGCTGATATTATTTGAGAGCTTCCCTGGTAGAAAATTGACCAGACGATCTGGCCTTTTAACAGATTCTGGGCAGATCATCTGGGCAGAATCTGCCCAGATATTCATGGTGTATTTGGCCAGTATCTGACAAAAATCTGGTGAATGATTCCTAGCTCCTATGTTTGAGGTTATGTAAACCCAATGTTACAAGCTGGAAAAATGAATGAAAATGATCGTGCTCAACACCTCTAAACTTAAAATTTATAAATATATATTTCAATCATAGTATGCCGATGACACGTGTACCAAAAATCAGAAGCCACGGTTAATTTACCCTTATACATAGCTATAGGTGGATGCGCACGCAGGTATCTCTATCTCTTTCTCACTATTCCTCTTTCTCTCTTTTTCTCTCCCATTGTCTCTGGAAGTTTGCCGTGTGTCACACGTACACGCATACATACAAATTTCAGGACTGTAGGTTATGTATGTGTATGAACAGCTGATATATATATATATATACTAGGGGGGCTCCGCCCCCCTGCGCGCTTCGCGCGCCAACCCCCCATGTCACATGCATTCACTAACGCATTTGGTCCCAAAGTAACGGAAATCGCTTGTAACGCTCTATTCTCATTATTATCGTAAAAATCTTCACAAAAATATTGTTTGTATTTATTCCAAATCTCACAAGAAAATGACGAACATTCAGCGATCAGAAACCAAGCGAAAAATTTACGCAACTGACTCGGCATCACGATAGTACATGCTTCATCGAAAATATTGGAAATTTCCACATCACTTTCGACTAATCCCATTGCAATTGCAGTTTCTTTATATGTTGCATATGTTACGTCTTCATACTTTTTTAAATCGTCAAAGCCAGTTGCTCCTCTAACACGATTGAGTATCAATTTCAAATGGAATCGCTCAACATCTTTTGGGCTCACATTGACAATACGACCAATTGCTTTTGAAAATACTTGACGTCGTACCCAATTTTTTTTCGAATAATCAAATAAGTAATGTTTAGGTATATTAGCATACAGAATATTTTGTGTATTTTCATTTTGTTTGTTAAGATCGAACCACGCTGTCAATGTAGTGTTATTATTTACTAAAGCTTTTTCTTCTTTACTTTCTTCGAAAATTACTTGTTGCTGATTTTCTGTATGTACGGCTAGCCGAACAATAGTATGCGATCTACCGGACAGTGGTATTCCTTCAATTCGCCAAGCAGCTTCCATAGGACTTACGTATCTACTGTCAATATATTCGGAGATTTCATCGTGAGTTTCTGTCTTTACAATATCCGTTTTTGTATTTAGTTTTATATATGCTCGATCATGTCCTTTATGTAAGTATTTGTATATGTATTTTGTACTCATAATAGAAGCACAGTATTCGACGTTTATGTGACATTTATATTTTTTAAGCAAGCATGCGTTATACGGAACTACCATTGAATTGTCGACTTTTACAAATTTTCCATTAATTTTTTTATTATAGACATGACGTTTATCTTGATTGTTTCTACGTCGATATATAGGAAATCCATTTTTCGCAAATTGTGTAACATCACAAAACTTTCTAGGAAATTTTTTTGTACAAATGCTCGTTTTGATGTCATAACACGGAGAATACTCTGTATGAGGACCGTGTAACATATGTTTTATAACCAACTCTTGCAATTCGGGATCGTTAGAAGATATTTCGGCACTGATGTATTTATCAATTGCATCTGGAGTTATTAATTTATTTTTATAATTTAATACGAATAACATGTGTGCATGTGGTAATCCACGTTTCTGAAATTCTATTGTATAAACATATGCTAAAATATTCCCGAAAATTTTTCCACTAATGATATCGGCCAACAAAGCTCGTAATTTAGTATAAAATAATCGCACTGTAATATTTGGAATATCGTTACACGTTGTACCCGTCGGAAATTTGTTTAATATTGTTTTTAACTCCGGCCAATTCGGGTTACACGTCATGGTAATAAATAAATCTGGACGACCGATTGCCCTAACAATAGCCATAGCATCTTGATAATTTTGGTGCATGTTTCGAGGACTGCCTAAATAGGTAGATGGTAATACGAATATATTTCCTAGACGTTCCTTATTTTCGAAATTATTTGAATCATTCATAGCACTACGTGCTATGTGATCAACTAATCCTTGATAGCATTCGATGCGTAATTTCTTCTGGTTGTACCTCAAAAAATTGAGCCTATTATTTTCTATTATTATATAAGCTTGAATAACATACTGCTGTGTTAACCGACCACAAAATAAAATAGGACTGAAATTATCACCCTGTCTATAAGCTAAACGATAGGAATAGTATTGAAGTGTTGTGAGTCTTTTATTACTGGAATTATTTTGTTTGAATGTTGGACTCCATCCTAAATCCCCGCATGGAAACATTATCGGAAACGTCATTGGATCGATATGAAATGATAATTTATTAAGACATGAAAAAGAATCAATACCTTTCGGAAGATTTTTTGGATAAATACATAAATCAAAACGTGGAATTTCACCATCCTTAGAAGCTATCAAAGCTGCACATTCCGCAGTGGTAGGTACATTATAACGATGTTGATCTAAATTTATGTTGCGGACAAAATACAAATAATACTCTGGCAATGATTGATCCTTGGTTAATTCGAATAAATTTTTGTACTTTTTAGCGTATGGATTGTTATTGTTCAAAATTCCTGATATCATTTGTATATGTTCTTTGACTAAATTTTTATTTTCTTCTAACCTTTTTTCCGTTGCTTTATAATCATCATAAATATAAATTTGGCCGCAATAAGGGATATTTCCTTTTTTTGTATGAATACTGCTTGGAGTTATATGACAAACTTGTCCTTGAATTTTTAAATTGTATACTCCTCTTTTAGATTCATTTATGACATTAGCATTAAATGTTACAAAGGAAAAACGACTATTATAATAACGAATTAATTCCCTAAACTTCTTATCATTCAACAATAAATCTTTTAAATTTTCATCATAATCACTCAACGGTGGAAGATGCACTTTTCCATTATGGCAGCAACTTTTTTTCGAAAATTCCGCAGACCAAAATAATGCCGAACAATATGGACAAATATAATCCATCACTCCAAGATCCAAGTAGGACACTTTATTAGGGCATAATTTGATAACTTGTTGAATTCTTCTTCTCTTATTAATGCGTTCACACGTCATGTTTTTTGCCATGTTGCTATCCCTTTTTTTACTCAACCGATTGTCGTCCATATTTTGAACCATGTCCTTTTCCCTTTTTTTATTCAAACGTACTTCGTCCATATTCCATACAACATCTTTTTCCCTTTTCTTATCTAAACGCTCGTCTTCCATATTTTGTACCACATCTTTTCGTCTTTTTTTATTCAAACGTTTTTCATCCATATTCCTCACCACATCTTTTTCTCTTTTCTTGTTTAAACGTTCTTCTTCCATATTTCGTACCACGTTTTTTTCTCTTTTTTTATTTAAACGTTCTTCTTCCATATTTCGTACCACGTCTTTTTCTCTTTTTTTATTTAAACGTTCTTCTTCCATATTTCGTACCACGTCTTTTTCTCTTTTTCTATTTAAACGTTCTTCATCCATATTCCGTACCACATCTTTTTCCCGCTTCTTTTCTAAACGCTCTTCAGTCATATTTTTCACCATATCCTTCTTCCTTTTTTTCCCCAAACGTTCGATGTTCATATTTTCGATTTTATTCATGCACCGTTTATTTGATATTTCTAACTCGGTCAGATTTTCAACTCGTCGTCTTTTATTAATTATATTTTTATTATCGTTATGATACCTACGATTATAATAGCTCCTATGATCATTCCAGAAAGTGGAGTTCAAACATTTTACGACATCATAATGACCTCTATCGATAATACCACTTAAAAGAAGTATCAATTTACTATTGCTATGATTTGGGCCATATTCCTTCGGTACTTCAGAATTATTAACATAAACCATTAAATAAACATTGTAAATATTCACAAAAGCTTGTAACTCAACCTCCCCCCCAAAAACTCCATCTTTGGTCATACATAACTTATAACACTTTCTATCCATAATTTGAGTTCCATAAGATTCGTCCCCTAATATGAATGGTTCATAAACCGGCCAGTTTTTATAAACATTAGAAACGATCCTTAATCTAACTTGCCTATGCTTTTCCTGGTCGTTATACAAAAAATAGGAAAATGACCTGAATAAACAATTACCATCCCCTAAAATAGATTCTTCAATTACGTGATTTGATTTAAAATTATCCATAATAATTTCGGACAAAATATCGAAAATCGGTTTATCGAACCTAAAACTATTTTCTAGAATTCTCGCCTATTCACTTTTTAATAAAATTTTCTCGTACACACTTACCTTTTCAACTAATATTTTCCGTTACGATTCCGGTATAGTTTTAGCAAATATCTTCATACATTCAATTTTGTAGGTAACAAATATTCAGTATAAAACTGTCAAAAACTGTCAAGTAATAGACTGCTAGAATTTAAATGACTGCGTTCAACAAAACAATTGCTCTCAACCACAATCTCTATATCTATAAATAAGGGTGATAAACTCTAAATCTTAATATACGAACAAAACTTGAGCCAAAAATATGTAGATATAATATGTCATTCAAATGTGAACAATTCGGTCCTATATATGTTCAATATTTGGATGCTCTCATTTATATGCTTTTATCGAAAGGTTTCACGCGCCAACCACCCATACTTTGATTCGTATCAGTTGTTTTGAAACCCAAATAATCGGTTCTTCGAAGAATGACTGTAATCCTCGGATACCCGAGGATACCCGAGGATACCCCCAGGAATTCTGTAGAGAAGAGAACAGAATTCTGGGGATTTTTGGGGAAAACCCAGGAATTGGGGGACTGGGAGTAACAAAAAAATTCTTCTTCTCGAGGAATTGCGGGGAAAAACAAAAGAATTCTGGGAAAAACAAAAGAATTCTGGGAAATCCCAGGAATTCTGGAAAAAACCCAGGAACTTTGGGGGAACCTTTGACCTTTGACCTTTGACCTTTGACCTTTGACCTTTGACCTTGAAAATGTACAGGGTAAGGTTAGGTTAGGTTAGGGTTAGGTTAGGTTGGGTTAGGGTAGGATTAGGTTACGTTAGATTGGGTTAGGTTAGGTTAGGGTTAGGTTAGGGTCAGGTTAGGTTAGGGTTAGGTTAGGGTTAGGTTGGATTAGGTTAGGTGAGGTTAGGTCAGGGTTAGGTCAGGTTAGGTTAAGGTTAGGTTAGGGCTAGGTTAGGTTAGGGTTAGGTTGGATTAGGTTAGGGTCAGGTTAGGTCAGGTTTAGGTCAGGTTAGGGTTAGGTTAGGTTGGGGTTAGGTTAGGGCTAGGTTAGGTTTGGGTTAGGTTAAGTTAGGGTTAGGTTAGGGTTAGGTTAGGGTCAGGTTAGGTTAGGGTCAGGTTAGGTTAGGTTAGGTTAGATAGGATACCCAGAATGCCCTCAAATACTGACACGGCGGCGGCGGCGGCGGCGGCGGCGGCGGCGGCGGCGGCGGCGGCGGCGAGATATCTTTATAATATAGAGATATATATATATATATATATATATATATTGAAGCATTACTTTATGTGCTATAAGGATGTGATATTATTTTTGAGTTTAATATTATTAATAACATGTTAATTAAGAATAAGATGATTAATGTGAAAATATGCTAAAATAAAAGAGTTCATAGGAGTTAACGTCAAACAGACCTACTAGTCGGTTTCGTAGGACATTTTGTAAATAGACGGCTGAAGCCTCTCAAGTATTTGAAAATTCTGGGAATATAAGAAATAGAGTGGGAATTTGGACTATATAAGACGGGTGCTCGAGTAGAGCGGGGATGGATAGAATCACTAATAGAAAAACAAGTACTACCAGATAGAAACATAAAAAGAATAGTAGAACAAATAAAATCAAATATAAGAACATTAGAATCACTAATAGAATCGATAAGTAGAAATCGTAAGACGAGCTTAGACGAACATATATTAACCAAGATAATTGTACCTGACGTGAGTTATTACCCTTCATTGATTGACTAACGCTAACGGGTTAAAACTCCGCAGCCGCAGTTAATAAATATCCTCTGTACAAATTGATAATTAACGCCAACGAATGAAATCTCCGCGGCCACAATTAATCATTACACTATTTCCTGATATCCTATTGTATATGATTAACGCTAACGAGTTAAAACTCTGCAGCCACGATTAGCTACGGCCTTACTATCCAAAGATACGCTCAACGCTAACGGGTCCAACTCCGCAGCCACGGGCCTTAGTTATTACAACCCTTAAGGTTGCCAATCAATTAGGAGAGAATAGAATCAAATCAAGAAGCAGATGCCTGTTGCTTAAGTAGCCCAGAGATATAATATTATCAGTCATAGAAGAAACTACAGATAAGAAGTAAAAAGAAAGGGGGGAACGAATAGAACGTTTCATTTGGCGCCCAACGTGGGGCACGATAAAGCAATTTTGGCATTAGAAAGATAACAAACTAAAATGGCAGAAGCAAGAAAATTAGAAGAGATGAATAAAGAGATCGAAGAGAGGTTAAAAAAATTAAGAATAGATTGGATGGTAGAAATTGAAGATAGAATTCAGGGAGTGCAGGAGAAATTAGAAAAGAAAATCGTCGATAGATACGAACATATTAAGCAACAAGCTAAGACAGACTTATTAGCTTGCCAAAAATCATTAGTGGCAAGGATAGGTAAAGTAGAGACACTGATACAAACGCAGACTCAAGAAATAATAAATCAGAACATACCAGAGACAGCCAAACTTAGATCGGAAATAATTGAGAAAAGAGATTTAGAGAATCTGAAACAAGAAGTTAATACAAAATTAGCGTCACAAGATAAGGAAGTAGACGGTATATTGGCTAGACACTTAGCCACAATAACAAGAGTACAAGAAAGTATATCAGAGCAAGAGGAAAGAGTAAATAGACTCGAAGCTCACGGAGATAGAAGAGTAGAATCTGGCCAGAGCCGGACAAGTAATTGGGGAACAAAACTAGTTGTCCCAAAATATGAAGGGAACGCACGAGAAAAACCTATGAGCTTTCTATCGCAGTTAGAATCATTTTGCGAAGCTCAAGGGTTAACCAATCGCGAGAAAATGGTAATGATCAAACAAAGTTTAATAGGGATAGCGAGAGAATGGTGGGAAATAATGGAAGACCCGGCAACCGATAATTTCGAGTCATTTAAAAGAAAATTTAAAAATAAGTTTTGGAGTGACGAGACTCAAAGAAAAGTCCGGCGTAACTTAGAGTTCGGATCATATCGACCGGACGGTACGTTATCCAGAGTCGAATACGCGATACAAAGATATCATGCAGCGAAAGACTTTAAACATAGAATGACGGAACAGGAAATCGTTGAGTGTTTAGCGAGACATTATGACGATACAATTAATAATGCAATCCTGACGCGAGGAGTCGAAACACTCACAGCACTGATTAACCTATTAGAAAAATTCGACAACACGCGCAAACCAAACTATAGTCAGGACGCGTCGCGGTCGAATAGAGACACAACACAGAGAACATTCAACTCGGGTAATAGAGATCGCAACATACAGCCTACAAGGGATCAGAATAGAGGTAGAAACAACACGGGGAACCAAGCGCAATACCAAAGGTCGTACAATACGAATAACATAGAAGTAGCCGATGCAACGGGAAACAATAGACCGATAGAAGACAGCCAAGGCTACGATCAGGAAAACTAGACGGGGGCATGCAGGGGGATCATAAAAAAATTAATAGAACTATTAAAAATAATCATGCTCCCGAAGCTAGTCATGATCCATATGAAATAAATTCAATATTTCAGAACCCGAAAGAATTTTTATTAGACGAAGAAAAGAACCCTGACGCAAGGGAAAAGAAATTCACGAATCAAGGCTGTAAGTGCCCGATCATAAGGATCAAGTTAAACGGCGTAGACGTAAATGCATTAATAGACTCCGGTAGTGAGATATCATGTTTAAACCAAGGTTGGTTTGACGATAACACAAAGAATTTAGGGAGTTTCGAAACACTGCCAGTGAACAATACTAATTTACAGGTAGCAACCGGAGGTAAGACCTTGCGGATTAGAAAACAGATACTAATAACATTATCAGTCAATGGAGGAACTAGAGATGTTAACTTATTAATTGTACCTAAGCTAATACACCCTTGTATTATCGGTATCGATATATTGAACGACTTAAGATCGTTAATCGACCTGGAAGCTAGGACACTTACAATTAAAGCCAACGCGGAAAACATATCAATAAAATTCGTGGGTGATACAGACTCAGAGAAATCAAAATTAGTATGCACCGACCCGGATAAAGTCGTGAACGTAATTCAGGCAAGCGATGAAGATGAAGCCTATCAAATTACCGAATTAGAAGTAAATGAGAAAGTAGATAGTAATGTCATATTAGGAGTAGAAGAGAAGGATAAACTTAAGAAATTGATTTGGAAACATAAAAGATTGTTTCGAAAAATACCCGGATGTATTACATCCTATGAACATAAGTTAAACATTAATAATGACGTACCATACATAAAAAGATCATATCCCATACCGTTGGCATACCAAGATAAAGCGGAGGAGGAAATCCAGCGGATGCTGAAATTCGGAATAATCCAGAGATCGAAAAGCGCGTATATAAACCCGATGGTAGTAATCCCGAAAAAAGACGGATCGGTTAGACTATGTTTAGACGCACGACAGATTAACGCGATAATGGAACCCGATTATGAATGCGCGGAACCCATCGAACAAATCCTTCAGAAATGCAATAATATCGGAATAATGTCAAGTTTAGACCTAACAAGTAGCTTCTGGCAGATCCCACTGCATCCCGATAGCCGAAAATATACCGCATTCATGCATAGATCGAATTGCTACGAATTTGTAGTAACACCTTTTGGATTAAAAACCAGCCTGGCAGCATTAGTAAGGGGATTAGAGACAATACTTAGGGAATTGAATCATAAGATTCTCACATTCGTTGACGACATATTATGTATTTCAACGAGTTTTGAGAATCACATCAAACAATTGAATGATCTATTTAGTAAATTAAACAAACACAACGTCACAATTAACTTTGAGAAATCAAAGTTTTGTAGACAGAAGGTTGAATTTTTAGGGTACACGGTAACAACGAAGGGGATAGAACCGCAACCAGACAAAATAAAAGCGATTAAAGAATTTCCAAGACCTAGGAATATAAAGCAATTAAGGGCCTTCCTGGGGGTAATAAACTTTTATGCAAGATTCACCAGTAGGCACGCGCATAGGACAATTGAATTGTTAAAATTAATAAAAAAGGGAACAAAATGGAAATGGGAGGAAGAACAGGAGACAGTCTTCAATGAAGTCAAGCAGCTGTTCTGCGAATCAGTAATCTTACATTATCCAGATATAAAAAAAACTTTTTACATCCAAACGGACGCGAGTAACTATGCGCTAGGAGCCTCTCTATATCAATATGATGAATTAGGAAACCAACATGTAATAGCATTTGCGAGTAGAACTTTAAAGGGAGCAGAAATCGGGTATTATACAACCGAAAAGGAATTGTTGGCCATCGTATGGGCATTGCAAAAGTTCCGCACCTATGTATTAGGAACAAAAATTGTTATTATTACAGACCATAAGGCACCAGCATTCCTAAAAACGTGCCGACTTATCAATTCTAGATTAGCTAGGTGGATATTACTGATACAAGAATATAATCTCGAAATACTGCACATACCGGGTAGTAGCAATTCCGTGTCAGACGTTCTAAGCAGGTACCCAATAAAAGACGAAAATATGAACCACCCCGAGCAAGGTATCAGAAAAATAGCCGGGTTAGTTAGAGACCCAGATAAAGAATTGAAAAGAGACTTAGAACAAATATTCAGAGTACAGCGGGAAGATCCCGGGATTTCCCAACTAATAACAGAATGCGAAAATAATGATGCTAATCGACAGCTCCGTTATCAATTAGAAAATAACATACTAGTAAAACGAACGAGGAATGAGATAAATCCGATATATATAACAAAGCAACTAGCAGTTAAATTAACCTGGGAAACCCACGAATTATATGGTCACATTGGTCCGAAAAAGACGTACCTCATTAATAAAGAATATTTTTACTACCCAAAATTTTTAAAGTTAATCCAAAAGGAACTAAGAAGCTGCGATACTTGTCAAAGGTGCAAGAAAACAAACCAAACCAGTTTCGCAGCTATGCAAACAATCAACAAGATCTTCAATCATTATATTCCGAACTACGGTAAACCGGTTAAGATCCAAACCGACCATGGAACTCAATTCACTTCCGCGCAATGGAAAAACAGATTACGTAACGAAGGGATCGAAATCATAACTTCAGCGATTAGGCACCCGCAGAGTAATATGGTAGAAAGGGTAAACCGAGAATTAGGGCGATTCTTTAGAACGTTAGTGGGCGATAGGCATACTAGTTGGATGAAATGGATCCCAGTAATCGAGGACTGTATTAACCAGGTATATCATGAAACAACAGATAAGACTCCATACGAATTATTTTTAAAACGCAAACCAAACCGGTATTGGGAAAATTGGTTCGACCGGCGATTTAACAAAAATATGGAACCCGAAGTGTATCGAAGGGAATTGAGATTGGCGCGGGAGAAAATAGAAAGAAAGGGGAGAAAAAGGGCGAAACAATTTAATAACCAACATAAGCTGGAAGAATTCCAGGTGGGGGATAATGTGTTGGTAAAAGCATTAAATGTATCCAATCCGTTGGAAAAGAAACTAGCGAAGTTTATGGCGATTTATGAAGGTCCATATAAATTATCACGTCAAATCGGTCCATCGACATTCGTACTAACGAATGAGGCTGGCAACCAAGAAAGAGGGAGATTTCATTCGAGTCTGTTCAAATGATATTATAAGAGAGAATGAAGAAAGCAGGGAAGGGGGAAATTGTGTGTTATTTAATAGAACAGTCACGATGAAGACGAGGGAGGTGACGTGCCAATGCCCGGAAAGAGCGGAAATCGGAGTACCATCACTCAGCGGGATGCGAGAGAAGGGCGAGGAAGAGAAGACGATGCAGCCGAAAAACAGATGGGAGGCTCAGGTGAACCCGAAAACAAAGTTCCGCAATTCAAAAAAAACCCAAACCCCCAAAATACGCATCAACGAGCATGCAACGCAGACAGAGACGGAGACAGAGAGCTTCCTCGAGTGGAAATTACACCAGTAGTAGATGCCAGCCATGGGGCGTCACAACAAATGACGTCACCAGGTCATTGACCCCGCGGAGTGGGGACTTGGCGTCAAAACAATGAGACCGTCCGATCCAAGATGGCGCCGCCCATGCACATTAAATCAACATGGCGGCCGTTTTTCAGAATTCAAGATGGCGGCCTTTTTTTCCAAAATCCAATATGGCGCCCGTTTTCTGAATCCAACATGGCGGCCGTTTTTCAGAATTCAAGATGGCGGCCTTTTTTTCCAAAATCCAATATGGCGCCAGTTTTACAATTAAAGATGGCGATTGTTTTAAAATCAAATATGGCGACTGTTATATATATATATATACTAGCTATGACTTTACATCCGCTTCTCTCATGTCAGATCTTAAATAATAAATTCTTATCATATATATACTAGCTGGAATTGACAGAAAATGCTTGGGTATATGCAGGGAATGACGCGCAAATTAATTTTAAATATTTCTTTATTGTTTTTTTATATAGTCAAATAGCCTCCTCCTCCTCCACCACCTCCCCCTCCTCGTCCTGCATCTCGTCTGAAACATACGAGTATCATTATTATTATTATCGCAATAATTCAACGAATTTCAATCAAAATTATTCATCAACCTACCGGTGACGTAGCCCTCCTCGTCCGATGGGAGCCACCACTCCTCGCCATCGGTGTCGGAGCCTTCCTCCCTCAGTCTTTCCCTCTCCCTCTCCTCGGCCTCGTAATCCCTTATTTCCTCTATCATCTCCTCCACTTCCCCGTCGTCCCACCCGTTGCCCATCCAAGCCGCCACATCTACATTGGGCTCTTCCACCAGATTCTCAATTATTATTCCACCCTCACCCCCGTGAACAATATGCTCCACGTCCTCCGGGATGCTCGGGCTCGCGGAGCTCATGTCCGAGCCGCTGCCGGCAAAGTCACTGTCGCTGCCCTCCTCCTCCTCCAGGGCAGCCAACTCTGCCCGCCGCGCCTCTAACTCGGCGTCGATTTCCGCGAGCCTCGCGATCAACCGCTCTCTGACCATCCACATGTCACGGGGGTCGGCGTGGATCAACAGCAGCAATAGTTCATTCTCCATTTCTGCAACCAAAAAAACTATTTTAATCACAAAACTTCTAATCACCAAACCCCTATCAAAGAACAATTACACTTACTTCTCAAACGACGTCGCAAAGTCTACTGACGCCTCCTGCATAGAAATATGCCTCGCTGCATCGCGTACCTGGAGCAATGGGAGGGGTAGTGATAGAGGCACAATAGAGACACACGATTACCAAGAAACGTCTCTATGAACCGACTAGTGTCAACTTACCATCCTCACGCGCAAAACCGCTGAGGTTGCTGAAATATAGGTGGGATGCGCTCGCAATAAACGACACACGCTGTTTCGTTACAAAATTTTCGCTTTATTCAATATTGCTTAAAACTATAGCCTATAATTAACAACGTTTCCTTAAACATATCTGTACACAGGATAGACAAGAGGCGTCGAGTTTGTCGCAACTTTTCAATTTCTTGACCACGCAATTGTAAAATGACGCGGCGATCGCATCATTTTTTACATAATCTGCCGTAAAATTATCGAGAAAATCATCAAGCGTGTAACCAAAATGCATATAATAAAGAAACATAACACAAAACTGACCACACACGTCTGAAAAGATACTCTGGAGCTGACGCGTGTTGTACCGGTAGCGGCGACAGTTTTTTCGCAGACGTTGCACGTGGTGTGGGATGAAGGGTGCGACTCCGTAACTGTCAAAGTAGACCCCGTTGCCGGACTCATCGTTGTAGAAAGCGACCCAGTGACTTCCGGGCTGTGTGTGGTCATCGGTGTTTGCGATAAGGGCCGCGGGGCGGGACCACCGCAAAGGAATACGATCAGCCGGGTAGACTCCACACGTAGCCGTCGGTATCAGCGCCAAAACCCTCCTCAGTTCCAGACTGTTCATCACACTCTTCGGCTGTAGAAAACCCGCTACCGTCCACCTCGTCAACCGTTCTTCTTCTTCTCCCCAACAGCCAAGATTTTAGCACAGCCGCGCGATTCAACGAGCAGACAAACTCCCCGGGATTACACAGAGCGTGATGCATGCAGTACGTATCCGATGGTGGCAGCTTTCCGAATGCCGGGCAGTCCTCAAACTCCAGATTTGTCACCTGACGCGACATAACGTGCCGCAACAATTTCGCCTTTTCCTCACCGCGCGTGTAAATCATGCGGGCCGAACGTGCCACGGCGCGCAGTTTTCTGTAGATTTGTTTCTCTTGAATATCACCGTCAAACCACTCTATACCGTGATACCTGCGCGAAAGATAGTTGTTCTGAGCACAAATAATCGTCGGGAGATCGGTGAAGGCACAGGGTGGTGTGGCTACCCAGTGCCCGATGTGGTTGCTATTCAAAGCCAACACGGAAACCTCCTTTACAGCGAAACCGTTTCGAGCGTCTCGAAAACCCTGCAAATCGACCACGTAGTCCACCATATCGCTAGAGACGTGTTCGCGGGTATACGGAAAACTGGATACTGGGCGTTTCGTTCGACCTTCCCTCGCTACGCAACGTCGGCTATCCTTTTGTTTTGCAATGGTGGGGGTGAGATGGTTCAGGTTTCACCTCGCTGTCTAGCCGCCAAAATCCACTATAACCTGGCGCGCCGCGTCGATTTCCAATACGTTGTCAAATTCCGCGTACACGATGCAATTTATCGTCGTTGCCAGGGCAGCCTCGAAGCGCACCTCGATTCTAACGCTGCCGTGTCTGACCAAATTCCAGTGGGTGCCGCTGTTTGCCGACAGATCGGGGGTGAGGTCGAAGGCCGTCAAGCAATACCCGTGCGGGAAATCTTCACGACCTATACCATTGCCATCGTTTAGAAAATGTATACCGGTTCCGGAGAAAAGGGTGTGGTAGGTATCCACGTAGAGCTTGCTTCGCGTAAAGTCGGGTTGTAGCGGTTTCGAGGGGATCTGCGACCCGTCCACGTACAGCGACAGAAAGTTGATATTGAAATGTTGAAAGTTGAAGGGGTTGTAGGCTTTGTCACCGTTGAAGGCCTTGTTATCGACAAAACCCACTATCATTCTTTTCGGCAGCTGACCCAGAAATACATTGTCCAACGTATCACCCTGCACACCGCTGTGAATAGTCATAGCCTTCACCTCCACTCTGGTAAGAGGATACTTTGCGGTACCTTTACCCAGAGCTCTGGCGTGAGCCAGCAGCACGCCGGGGTTTATCGTTACGCGTCGCACGAGCAGCGAGGCCTCTAGTATGTGTACGCCGTGTGTGTTGGTGCTCTCCATGAGGCAGAAGGCGTCCCGCGAGCGCACGAGGCGTACCCGTAACTCGACACCGTTTAGCAGAAACTTCTCCTGATTAAACACGTCGCAGTGAAGATGCCCGATCAAATCCACACTGGTTTCGCCGTTCAGAAATTTTTGCCGCTGGGCAAACCCTTTGTTAGCCGGTCCGACTTCATCCATCTTCCCCGCTGTATCCCCGTACCACAGGGTGGTGGTTAGGTGTGATTCTTTCGCAGCCGAATTGTAATTCAGCAACGACTCTATGTATGCTCGGTAGGCGTACGCGTTATTGGCCGGTGAAACCAGCTTCTGATTGAAGAACACGTCGGCCTGGCTGAACAGAGAGTGCAGCAGGTTGTTTACAGGGGCCACCACGGCCTTTGCCGCCCCCTTTGCCGCCGGTTCCCTGCTGAGCGGTTGAAGACTCACACGCAGGCTGAGCATAGTGTGGGAGAGGTCGAGATACTCGTCGCTGAGGCCCGGCACCATAAACTCTATGGGTGAGTCATCCGTGAGCGACGACACAGGCTTGTAGTGGACCCACTGCCCGCTCTCGATCGTGGTTTGCGTCGGCGGTAGAGAGAACAAATCCAGCTCCGATTTCAGACACTCGCAGGAGTGCGTGTGCAAGTACGCCATGGTCTATGTTTATTATTTTCGTTGTCAGCGAGCTCCGAAGATATCGGCAACACTTCTTTTTTTTCTCCCGCAACAGCTTTTCTTCTTCTTCTTTTTAATTCCGGCAAGCCCTGGTTTCTTCTTCTTCTTACTCGCTTTGCTTTTCTTGACACCTTTCCTACGAGACCCGATCGATCCTGCACCGCGACCCCGCAGCAACTGTCCCCTCGGTCTGCCCCGCAGCGCTTTATATCCGGACCCCTTCATCAGATTGCCCAATTTATCTGTAGCTTTTCGCCTCAGATTGTAACCCGACTCGATGACGCGTTTCTTGAGAGCCTCTTTGAAGGATGTGTTGGCGTCCATATCCTCCATGACGCCCACACCGGTCCGCAGAACCTCCTTGCCCAACACGCGCGCACCGCTCTTCAAAATGGGTATCACGCTGCGGAACAATCCCCCCAGGAAGCTACCGATTCCGTTACCGCGCTGTAGCGGCGCACCGGAATAAACTCTGCTTACACCACCACCACCCACCTGATCGTCGTAATGTTCAAGGTAGTGAGCCATCAGTGCGACCTCTTGAAGTGCAACGTAGCCGTCAACGTCCCGCGCGTGAATGGCATGGGTCTACCCTGAGAGTCCCTTATATCGATTTCAATGGTTCGGAAATTGGTGAGAAGCAGAGGTACGTAGTGCGGAGGTGCCAGGGATTTGCTTTCCGAGACACCGTTGTGAAAATTTTTGCCAACCGTCCGCACTATACGCAACAGCGGAGCGTAGACATCGCCCACTATTCTGGGCTCCGCGAGATCCGTGTAGACAAACATCTGCGAGGGTATCCCGCCGGGTAGGTTCAAAGGATGGTCGGCCACCAGCCTGTCGCGTATGTCGGTCGTGAGCTTTGGAAATCCCAGCTGTTGACGCAGACCGTCGCAAAACGAGAGGTAGTGACCGTCCTTGCAGCTGCATTTTCTGACCACGTCCAAGCGATCGTCCACGCTGTCGGCTCGTCCAAACTCCAAATGTTCCTTGATGGTCGGAAAGCTGTTCAATGCTTGGATAATTTCCACAATATCTGTGTAAATACCAGGCTCGATGAGGAATCGACCATGCCCCACTCGTTTGTCCTCCGACAACGGAATATCGTGAAAATTCTCGGCTGGTGTCTCCGAACGATGCACGTGAAATCGCACACAGTTGTAGGGCTCGTTTATGTTCCGAAGCGTCAGCGGGTACTGGATCTCCACCAGGGCGACTTCCCACTCTCCGACAAGCTCGATCCGTCGCGGTAGCTGGGTGGTGTAGCGAGCCGTCGTGTTGTCGGGGAAAAATTTTATCGAACTGTTGCTGGGCAGCGTGATGTAAAACTGATCCTTCATGGCTGTTTTCGCACGCTGCTCGCAGCGATCCAAGAGTTGAACTTTTCCGGATAACCGCGCCAGCTGACAAACAGCTTCTTACTGGCCCCCTTTCCTCGCGTCCGTATTATTTTATCAACAGTCATAACATCGTCCTTGATCACACGCTGCAACTCAGCCTCGTAAAACAAACCGTCTATTTCCTCCCCCTCCAAATCCTCGAGCAGGTAGACGATCGGCGCGCGGTGCAGAACGCGTCGAATCTCAAACACCTCCTCGGTCCAGTTGGCCTCGTAACCCTTCTTGAAGGCACCCTTAGCCTTACTGATGCGAACACGCTCCCCCACCCGAAAGCGTGGCTTAGCACCGGATCGCGGCGGGCCACCGCGTGCCGCTTCCATGTTGAAGCGGGCGGCTGCCGCATTTTCCAGAGTCACCATCGACGGAGCCATTTTAATGGTCGAGTGTGTGGTCGCGTTGTACCCCTCCACCAGCTGTCGCAGCACATCCAGGTAGCGATGGGTATTTTTGTGGGTGAAGTAACGCCACATTCTCTCCTTGAGAGTGCGATTGAAGCGTTCCACAACGGCGGCCTTTATGTCGGGGTTTCGCGTGACTCTGTACCGCACCCCTCTGGCAGCGAGCAGCTTCTGGAATTGAGCTCCTACAAACTCCTTGCCTTTGTCGGTCTGCAATTGGACAGGGCACCGTTCCGCGGAGGACAACACGCGCTCGAAAGCCCCGGCAACGGTGGCCGCGCTCTTGTCGGCGAGCGGCTCGACCCAGGCAAACTTGCTGAGCACGTCGATGGTCACCAGCAGGTAGCCGTATCCGTCGTTGTACTGTTTGATCGATCTGAGATCCACCAGATCCGCCTCCCACAGGTCGTCTATATTCTGCACGTTGTATCTGGCTCGGGGAAATTTCCTACGTATGGACTTGTGCAGCGTGTACGCGTCCTGCGACGCCAACCATTCGACCACCGCGGCGCGAGGTATTTTTTTTCCCACGGATCGAGTCAAGTTCCTGGCACCCGCGTAACCCGCCTCGTTGGCCGGATCGTAGTACAGTCCTTCGAGGATCTTCATTTCAACCTGAGTCTCAACCAAGCACCGTTTCCGGTTTGCCCCGGTCGTTGTCTGTTCTTGGGTGTTGCAAATATCGAGTCCGAATCCGTATCCTCCTCCTCCTCCTCCTCCTCCTCCTCACCCGCCTCGTTCGTATCAACGTCACCGTCCACAGCCCGGTCCTCGTCGTTGATACGTCTCTGACGAGATGGGCCGGCTGTCGATCGTGACGAGGCGTGACGCGTAGGTTTTTGAAAAACGGGATTACCTATGTACTCTTGAGGCGTGTTGATCGCGTGAAGGAGCCTCGCGAACTGTTCCCTCCCCCTGGCCTGCATAGATTTTCTCTCGCGTACCGCGTCGTTTATCAGATCGATGATATTCGTCCCGGCTATCCGAGCGCCCCTTATGGCTATCGTCCCCTTGTCGTCCCACGAGATCTCGGAGCGACCGTTGGTGGTCAAATAGTTCAGCAACAGCTCCGCTTTCCGCCGAAACTTGTCCGGCACGCTCAGCACGATATTCTGTATAGCTACACCGCTGTTACCAGCTGCATTCCCCTCAGTCACCCCATCCATCTCTTCTTGTTCTTCTTCTTCACCAGCAGCAGCAGCAGCCTTGCCACCCACCCCTCGTATAGAGAATTGCAAAGGTTTTCGCGACTCGGCGGCAAAAAACAAGAAACGTCTCAGCACCTGTCGGTACAGCTTCCATTTTTCCCGATCGTTTTTCCCCGGGTCGTTGAGAATAGCGTGCATCTCGCTATCCAGACGGCTCGCGGGATCCGTATCGGGTCGCCGCTGCTGGATACGTTCGGCTGTCTCCTGCGGTATCAGGACCATTTTCTTGGCCCGCTCCATTTCCTCAATTTTTTTATCACCCGCCGATAATCGGCGCCAGTAGCAAGGGTAGAAATCCACCCCGTTGAAGCAGCAAACGCTTCTTACTTTTCCAGCTGCCCGTGTTGCAGGCCAGGCGACGTAAAGTTTTTCTGTGCTTGCTCAAACGTCTCTTCCGATCGACGCTCAGGCTCACGTTACCCCTGAGTGTGTTCAGAGCGCACTCGCAAATGTTTTTCACCAGAGCGTCGTCGGCCGTGCGCAGCAGAGCCCGTCTCCGAGCTGGGTCCGATTTACAGATAGCGTGCAAGATCGCGGCGTTGGAAGAGCCGAACCTGTTCGCCGAACCTCTTCTTCCTCTTGCTCCTCGTCTAGCTCCGGGTTTCATCACAGACGAAAGACTGGCGCCGCGTGCGATCCTCCACCCTTTATATCTCTGCGAGGCACGTAAACGTAGTGACGCGAATCCGAGGGGAATATATCGGTGCGAAAGCGGCAGTTCTCCGGGGTGGATTGTTTCAGATCGAGAAGCAGATAGCCGTGGGGGCGCGCTGTGGCGTCGTTGTAGGCCTCCTGCAGGAAGCGAGGGTCCTCGGGGTGCACCTGACGAGCCAGGTGATGTATCTGCGCGCGATCGCGCGGATTCTTGAAGAAAACTATATAATTGGCGTTCAGCGAGATATCCCTCTGCCCGCGTCCCTGGTGAAACAGATTCTGCGTGATCAGGAACACGCTCATGTTCTTGTGGTGGCATCCCTTGGTGAAGAGATCGATGACAACGCCGTTGGACGACTCGCGCATCAGATCGTCGATGACGAGCAGTTTGGGCCGGTCGTCCGCGTCGTAGTCGGCCGGTTGCGGCAAACCCTCTCGATATTCCACGGAGCTCGATTCCCCGTACAACGGTTGCCATTCGGCGTAGTGCCAGACCACCCTCGCGAATTCCGTGTCGCACATCTCGCTCGCGTGTTGCAGAAAGTTTTTCACAAAGTTGGATTTACCGCAACCGGAAGGCCCGGCTACGATGGCGGAAAAGGGATGTTTCCAGCGCGTGTCCATCCTCGCGACTCACAGCTCCGTCGAATCTGCAATTAAATATATAAAAAAAATCATCGACGCGTGCTCGGTTTTGCGTCAAAGTCCCTGTCGCGATGGCTTGACCGCGGTGGGGCCCCCCGGGGTGCGCGCGTTACGTAAAAAGCTTTTGGTAACGCGCGCGCGCGCGCGTCCGCCCCGTCTCTCTCACTTAACAGCTAAGAGCGAGAGAGAGAGACGGGACGCCGGCCGGGAAGCAGCTCCTAAAGCGGCAAAGGCAACCCGTATCAGCTTACTGGGGGGTTGCCTCGCGGCGTGCGGCGACCTCAGCTTCTCAGACCGCCGCACACACGCCCCGCACCCGCCGTTTTACGCTCGGATTGATAAGCAAATACTACAGCTACTACTACTACTACTACTACTGACCTACCGAGCCGATGAGTAACCGCCGCACACTTGTGTTCCCCGGTAGTCTGGCGAGTCGAGGTTTATCTCTCTGTTTACGCGCGTGTCGAATAACAGAGTATAAGCGTTGACAGAAAGAAAGAGAGAGAGAGAGAGTCTAAACCTAGCTGCAGAGCGAGATGCACGGTAATTCAGTTGTGCGATTTGTAGCCGAAAGGAAGAGTGTCGTAGCCCGTGTCGCAGAGGCGTCTTTTCGTTTGAACGGGGCGGCATATCTTGTTCACGCTGCGGGTGACTACCCGATGCAGCGCCGTACGCTGAATAGCTCTTCGCTCGACGCGAATAGGTTCGTCAGCCTCGACCACCATGCCCCGGATCGAATCAAAATTTATCCTCATTCGAGTCTGATAATTTAGAGTGACCCTCTTCACTTTGCAAACCTCGGCCACCTCCCCATTCCCCTTTTGTACCAGGTACGCGTAAAATTTCGGACCGCCGGAAACGAAGGCTTTTATGTAACTCCCCTCGCCGTATTCCGCCAGCTCGTCCGTCAGATCGCCTAAAAAGTTACCCGTAGCCGGCTCCCACTCCCCGCTCCTCCTCACGTAAATAACAGAGTCCGTATCGTAATACAACACCCGGCGCCCGAGTCTCTCGAGATAGCTGTACAGCTTGAGGCGAGCCTGGGCAGTGGTGTAGGCAGCCAACACAACGTTGGCCAGCGGAGACGGTACGATGCTCTCCTCCGTATTAAGGGGGGGGTAGGGTCTGTAGCCTGAAAAAATGACCATTTTTTATCATTTTTTTTTCGGCGATGAGCTAAATATTATTTATTTTTATAAACTGCTCCGGATAAAATAACATTTCATCAATAAGTGGTATTTTTTTTTAGTGAAAATATAAATGATTAAATGATTGGCAGCAGATTCCCGAAGACGCCTCGAAAAAAAGTTGGTTTTCCGTTGCCCTGATAACTCGTCACTAGATCATCCGAAATCAAAAAACCAGGAAATTTTGAAAATTACATGACTTTCCCCTGAAATTGACGAAGCGAATCTTTTTGTAGGATTTTTTTTTTAATTTTTGGCAGCACTTTGAAGTTAAAACAGCGATTTTCGGCGAAAAAAAAGGTCTAATTGTTATTGTAAAATCAATATTTGTTGTAAATTTTGAAAAAACCCGACGTCAATGTCTGAAAAAGTAGATCAAGAATATGGGATTAAATTTTCATAAGGATCGGTTCATTAGATTTCGAGATATCGCGGCAACGGACTTTGAAAAAGGTAGTTCCGAGATAAACGCGTTTAAAGTTTTCAAAGCGTTCAAAACTCAGGCCGGCACCGAACAGAGCGCTCCGCTGTAAACATCACAACTCTCATAATTTTGCTCCGATCGCTTTGAAAATTTTACACACTATTCTTGAATGTCTATACTTTCATATGAGCAAATAAAAAAAAAAATGAAAAATTTGAAATTTCAAGACCCTACCCCCCCCTTAATCCACCGCGCGTAGAGTATTTGCTCCGTCACAGGCAAGATATCGACCACCTCGCTCTCGGGATCCGTCAACAGTTCCAGCAGACGTTGACGGTCTCTGATCACCTCGGTACGCGGGAGGTTTTCGCGCTGGCCAAATTTACCCCAGAACGAGTTCAGGCAGAGCTTGGATACGGAACGCAGGCCGGCGTTCTTTGTTATTTTCTCCCGCTGCAACCTGATACCCTCCACCTGCTCGTACTCCGCGAGATAACGGTCGCGGGACGCCTCGTCGGTGCACTCGCCGGGCCACCCGCTGGCTTCTTGCTTAATTTTCAGAAAAGTGTCTATGTAGGGAGCAAAGAGTCCCCCCTGACCGCTGGCCGGATCGTACACCGTGCTCTCGTATTGCCAGATCTCCGACACGTCGATCACGCTGTAGCCGACAGCCACGGCTTTCTGCAGCTCGGCCGACACCCAGGTACCCGTGAGCCACCGATCGGCCTCCGACTCGTGCGGACAATCGATCTGCAGAGAAGCCTCGCAGCAGGAGCGACACAGAGGAAACATGAGTTTTCCGCGCATCCGGACCGGCAACACCGGATGATAGAGATTCCTGGGTGGCAGGATCACGCATTTCACGAGACCCTCGAGCCCGGAGATGTCTGTGTTGTAGGGACCGGTCAACGCTTTGCACTCCCCACCTACGTAGACTCGCGGGTGACCCACAGGGTAGCGACCGGTTTTGCACACCCAAGGGTACAGAGAGCATACGTCTACGTATCGGATCTCCTCCCCCGGGGCAGCCTCGTGATAACGCTTCGTGTTCCCTGTACGCCCTCCGAAAAACGCCTCTCGAGGATTCAACGAGTCGCGGGAGAGGACCAGCGGATGCTGTTCGATGTAATCGCGCATTTCAGGATCGGTATCCATCATCTCGTCGAACGCGCATTCCCACATCTCCGTGACCCTGTAACCGAGCTCGATCATGCGTGCCGTTTTTGCCCAAGTCTCTTGCCACCGTCTGTCCATCGTATCCCCGCCCGCTAGCTCTTTGTCGCGATTGATCGTGTGACATCTCCGACACCCGTGCCAGTAGCATCCGTGAAATTCCAGCACGTGTCGCTCCCCACCCGCGTCTGTGTAATACCCGTCGACAACCCGCCTCGTCTCGGGAATCCTGTACTCGCGACCTCGCCCGGCGTGCCTCACCTCCGTCCCCAACTCCCTCTCCATCCAAACGAGCCATTTGACCGCTTTCGCCGATTGATTGTTGGCTAACCTGTACCCGCCGGCCGGTAGCACTCCGATGGTACGGGGCCTGAGGAAATTCTGTCGAAACACGACGGAACAGGCCGATGCTATCGTGGTGCTTCGCGAGAACGGACAAACATCGCCGCAATTCAGAAAAATATCTCTAAACGCGACGCATGCTCGGCGAAGGATGTCCACGTCGCTGCGACAGTATTCGACTAGCTCGCGGTTAAAATCGAACACGTACCCGCCGGCTGTGGCCTCCTCGTACCATTTGTAGAAAGCTTGCCTGTCCGAGGTCTTCATACTGTCGGGCGAGTAGAATTCCGCGGCTGGCAACGGACCTATGTAATCCCGATTCTCGGGTGTATTGAACAGATGCGGAAAGATACCCTTGCGCGATTCCACAGGTAGGCCGAATGCCTTGGGTAGCGCGGCTAGAGCCATAGGCATGTAGGCCAAAGAGTCCAGGAAACGCGTGTGACCCGTCTCCATCAGTATGATCTTGGTACCGTTCAGGATCACCTGCGGCGGATCTCTGTTATTTTCTACCAGGTAGCGCAGTATGAATTGCGAATCGAAACCGCTGGCGTTATGCGCTATACAGAAGATCTTTTTGAACCGGTGAACGTCCCGCGTGACAAAGTCCACCAGCTGTTTAACGGGGTTCTCTCGGAATACGAACTCGCGCACGAGACCGCAACTAGCACAGGGTGTACTTATATCGGGCTCGTGTATGCAGTTGGTGCACGTCTGCTGCACCACGCACAGGTTCGGCACGTGCAAATTGACATCTCCGCTGCCGGCCACCGGGGCGCACTGCTGGGTCTCAAAGTCATAGAATACGAATATATGTTCCGGGTTTCCGGTGGGCGGCTTCAGAGGCTGCATGTAACAGTCGTGGTTTACCGCCTGCACGGATCCGCACGTGTTGCAGTACGCGTTGCCGCAAGAGTGAACCCTTTTCGTGCGATCGACGAACAGACCGCACCCACTGCACATCTGCAGGGTATCGCAGACGCTTCTGCGAGGATCGAACGACCCCGCGACGCGATGTCTCCGCAGACATTCCGCCCCAAAGAACCACCGGCCGCAGGCAACGCACGGCATCCGTACCCCCGCTCTGTCGCACTGCGGAACGGTGTTGCACCCTGGACATCTGTTGGAGCACCTGTGATCGCCGGTATAACGATAGGCGACGTTGCAGGGCTCGCAGAAGCGTCTGTTGGCTGCTGCGGCGGTAAGATTTAATATAGGCTTGTAATGACCGCCGCGAGGAAAGTAGAGTATGTTCAATGTGGCGCTGGGGTATTCACCCCGCTCAGCTAGTACGCGCGTCCCGTTGTAAACGACCTCACCCCCGCGGCCAAAGGTATTGAAATCGTATATCGCGATGGCTAGACCCAGAGGAGCCAGATATTCTTGAAATCTGACGATCTCTCGCATACCGCAGCCCTCTGGGGGGACTTCTACGCGCGCCTCTCTGCACAAAGCCAGGGCAGCCTCCCTCTGAAGTCTAGATTTCACGTGACGTACGTCGGACCATCGAAGCGCGGGGTCAGCGTCATTACCCCCGATACCCTCTCTGTTCAGGTAGGCGCGAGCGGAAATTATAGAGCGCGGTAGACAAAGATTGTCGCGTTCGACCTCGAGAAGCGACCGTTTGCTCACCTCCTCGTGGGTGAGAGGTCTGCTCTTTCGCCCGCGACCCACCGGAACGCTGACCCGGTTAACGGTGATTCTGAACGCGTCGTCCAAACGAAATTCGGAGGCGCTTTGACTGAGACTGAACACTAGTCGCCAGAGATCCTCGTAGTGAGAGTCCCGAACCGGTCGAAACGACAAACCGGCCGTACCCAGAGCAAACGAGGGGGTGTCTAGTCCGAATCCGATATAATCGTTAGCGGCATCATCGACAGAGTCCGGGGTGGTGGTCGTGGCGTAATTGTGAATATCCCTGACGGCTTCTTCGAGCCAGGTAACAGGGTCGACTGTTTCCGGCGGCGTAATGATTTTCAACGTAAAGACGCTCCCCGTTACGGCGAATCTACGATAATATTTACGACTCTCGTCTACAATCAGAAATCTAACACCCGGAGGACGCGCAATGTGATCGTCCACAACCGTGCCGGCGACTCTCTCTCTCTTCCCTCCACCCCGCTGTAGACAAGCGTCTTCGTTGTTACCTCCGGATCGTTTCGATGCATCGTAGACAGCGCGGCGCCGCTCTGACGACCAAGAGTAATGTCCCGGTTACACGAATCGTATCGAGAATTGGGAAAAAGGAGAATGCGGACTCTGGCGTACTCACCGGAAGATTCGTCGGAAAACACCACCTCCATCTCATCGTCTGTCGAGGAATTTTCAGGAGACGGTGCTCTCTTTCTCTTAACCCCACCATACTGTATGCCCGATGTACCGGCACCTTCGTTGATACCACCGACCTAGGCGGGGCGGCGTCGATCTGATAACCAAGAGTTAAAGACCGGGTTACACGAGACGTCTCGAAAAAAAATGCATGCTCGCTCGTACTCACCGGCGGAATCGGGACACTGTGGCTGCTGTGCCGCGAGGGTAGTCGTTTTTTCGCTCCCAACAGAAGGTGTATTAACGACAGCCTCGGCTTGCTCCGTCACCCTTATCAATTCGAGCTCTTCTTCCTCTTCCTCCCGCGCGGCGAGCTCGTAACGACTCGCAGCATCGTAAAGAAGTTGATCTTCGTCATCGAACTCATCCTCCTTTGCGTTTACCCACTCCGTCTCGGGTTCGCTGGTCGAGTTGTCTGGTGTGAAAAAAACACCGGGCGATACTATGAAGCGAGCTGTTGATAAAGTGTCTGTAAAACAGAGTTGTTACTTACCCTCGTGATCCGTGTACGCCCGTACCATCCTGGTGACTTCGGGGTATGACTGAGCACCGCGTTCGCGCACCACGTCGACAGCGATTTTCATACTTTCCCAAGACTGGTCAAACACGTGCTGATCGTACATACGGCCGATATCCGGCACGGCGCAAAACCATAAGAGACCTCTCAAGCGAAAGAGCAGCGCGGGTGCCGGAAGGTCGACCAGCTCGAGAAACCAATTATCGTCAAAATCGCGGACGAATCGAGGGGCGGACCTCCTGGCGTAATACAACACATCGCGTATAACGGTTCGAATCACGCTGCTCCGGTAAATCGCCCGGTTAGCCCCCGTTAATTCGCGTTCAAATTTGTTATCTGTCATTTTTTTACCCTGTTTATACTCAAAGTGAGCAAATTGCACAGGTGCTGTTGAATTTATAGATCTCGCTGATATGACACACACACACTTACATCGGATCCGTATGGTGTGCGAATCATATTCCCTCCCGCGTGCGTGCGTGTGTGTGAGACGAAGTAAATATATATATGCTCTTATAGCTGGTGTAGTTTACTACATCCGAGATATCACACACACACACACACACACACACACACACACACACACACACACGCACACACCTATACCGGATCCTGCAGTATAGAGCAATAATTTTAACACCTCGTCAAGTCGTACGAGTGTCTGTGTATGAATAGAAATATAATACCTCACCGCTTAAATATATATATATTCAACAAAAAATTAAAATAAATCTATTAAGATTTGGAAATTTGAATTTTTTTTTAAAATATTATTATTTACTAAATTTAATTGTGGTATCAAGCAATTGAAGTATAGATATATATATTTGAACGTATATATTTATTTAATACATTTTTTTCTTAAATCGATATTTTGGAATGAATGAATATATATTAGATGTAAAAAATTATACCTACGATTATTATTATTTATAGTGTCTACGTTTTTTGATTAAATCTATATATATATATATATTACATGTACGGTTATTCTAAAATTAATATGATAGGATTAACGGCGGGTGATAAACAGGGGGGAAGGTGGTGGTGACGGGGAGGGAGGTATTGAGGCCGGGGAGGGCGGTATTGAGGCAGGGGATGGAGGTGGTGGTGACGGTGGGTGGTTCGGATGGTTCGGGACTTGTTGTAATTCTTCTGCTGCTTCTTCGTCTTCTTCTTCTTCTTCTTCTTCTTCGACTTCTTCGTCATCCTCGTGAATAATCCCCAAACCGTCGTCGCGATCGTCGAACATTACGGTATCGTCATCGTCTTCTTCCGCCGATGTGTCTTCATCGACGGTTGAAGTGATTTCCTCGCTCTGCACGACGTTGGCGGCTCCGTTCGCGGCTCCGTTCGCAGCTCCGTTCGCAGCTCCAGCAGGAACAGCGGGATTTCTCTGGTAAACGAGGGAATCGTTGACCTCCCACTGTCTATTGAGGTGGGCCAGGAGTTCATAGTGAACGTTAAACGTCTGCGTTATGAACTCCTGGGACACGTCGGTGTCTCGGAGGTGTTGAAGGAGCGCCCTAGCGTTGGCTAGAAACCTCTCCCTCAACTCCCCCCTCATTTGCACAACTCGGGCGCGTACCGCGATTCTTCCATGATCCATCTGAATTGTTTAAACATTTTTTGTTCAGAATATTTTAGAATTAGAGAGGTGTGGGGGGTTGAACAAGAGATAGAGTGGTAAAGACATACCTTTTCTGTTTCTGACGATATACGATTCTTGACACGACGAACTGTTGGTTTGTAATGCGAATCTCGCTCTATTCCCTTCATAAGGATCGCTAGGGCTGTTATGAATAATTGTGTGTGCGTGTGTGTGTGTGTGTGTGTGTGTGTGTGCATCGCGAATATGCAGGCCAGCTGGAGTGGCGTGATGCACCATCAGCGCTTTACGGAAGGTGAGGGTGACCGCTGTCGGGGTACGACTTTATTGTTGGGATAAACCGAAGAGCGTGTTAACGATACCTGGAAGATAACGACGTCCGTTGCGCATCGGATTACGTGGTTATAGAAAAACCACAGTGGCTGTATGAGGTTACATTTTCTTTGAAGTCCGCTGCGCGATGCCGCCTGCGACTGTCGTACGATTGTCACGTGGTGTGTATTTTTTTATTGAGGTGTGCAGAATGGTGGGGTAGCTCGGTCTCGGTGAAGACTAGATCGGGTGCCGAGCTTTCAGTTGCAACCGAACAGTCCAGAACTATGGCCACACCGAGAAAAGGCTCGTTGAAAGAGGGGTGTAGTCGGTTGTCGAAAACTTTTGACATAGCGCTGAAGAAATCCGAGCGTAACCTGCTACTGTCGAGGACGTACGGGCTCAACGGTTCGTGGTCGAAGAAGGTGAACATCGGTCTTCGTCTACGCTTAGATGGGACCTTCGAGCCTGTGGTGAAATTCCTAAATAATTACTCGAGCGGGGTATCCCTCAGCGTCGAAACATGGGAGGATCTGGCTGGAAGGCTCGAGGATATCGAAAAGTATTTCGAGAAAAGCGAGCGCCCCGCCGGTAGTATGAGCTCATTGCTGAGCGATACCGTCTCACTAGCCGGCGGGTGTACCTTCCGACTAACAACGGCTCACGGATCGAAAGTAGTTGCTTTCTATGCGAGCAATCCGGACGCAGCAGAAAGTCAGCAGGGGTACGAAGAGGAGGAGGAGGAGGACGATAACGCTGGTGAACCTGGATGGAAGAAGCCGCGAAAGACCTATTCCCCCGTAATTGTGATGCAGAAGGTTACATTTGACGGCCTGCGTCATATAGCCACCTGTATAGACCAGTACATCGCTCACTTGGACCTGGTGGTAAAGGATGTCGACAAATGCAAGGAGATGCTGGTTCGTCAGTTTGCCTCCGTCGTGCGATCCAGAAAGATGACGGCCCCCACTCTGCAGCAGATCGGTGTCGTGGTGTGCGAGGAGGCCTATGCAACGAATGCTGCGCTACACAGGGACTTGGGGGACGTGAAAATCTGCGGGGACCATTTAGATGTCGTGTTTAACGAGTTGACGCGTTTGTTTTTACCCTATATCATAGCCGACATACGTCAGAGTGTTATAATTGATAAGTGAAGTGTGTGTGTGCGTATGTCGGCGTGATTTCGTTGTTAAGTGGTGTGTGTGTGTGAGAGAGAGAGAGTAATAAACTGTCAGCCCGCGTTGACCCTGGGGTTTCATCCCCGCGCGATTCGAATCACGAGACTTGAGCAAGTCCAAACATCGGTCATTCGCATTGTGCCAAGACGATGAACCGTCCGGCTTTCCTCCGCACGAGCTCAGCACAGGCGTCCCGACACCATCCTGGGGTATTCATTAATGAATAGGTCAAGATGGCGTCAGGACACTTGTGCTGGGTTGGCGCGGAGGAGGGCTGGCTGGTTCATCTTCTTGGTACGTTCCGGATGACCGATGCGAGGATGTGCTCCAGTCACGTGATTGCGAATGGCGGGTGATGCGAGCCCAGGGTCAGCGCGCTCTGTAGTTTAGACTGTTGGATATAAGGGATGAGTGTGAAAACTAGTCTTGTATGAATCTGATACGTATTTCGGATAGTGAGACTAGATAGTACCCAAGCATCGATCTCCGTGATCTACCAATCGATTAATTGGAGTGCTATTTTCCTCATGAAACCGGTATGATTCTCCCGACGCTATCCTGGGGCATTCATTAATGAATGGGTCAAGACAGCGTCAGGAGGATTGTACCGGGATCATGAGGAGAATAGCACTCCCATTAATCGATTCGTTAGATGTAGGAGATCGATGCGAGGGTGCGATCTCGTCTTGCGATCGCGAATAACGGGTCAGCGCGCTCTGTTGTACCTACTGTAAAACTGTTGTACCTGCTGTAGAAACTAGATTTAATGAAATAAGAAACTGTTGTACCGACTAGGAAAATATAAAAAATTGAAATAATTTTGGTGTCAATCCATGCATATACCCTGTGATTTTCTATCAATTTCAGCTAGTATATATATCGGATAAGAATTTATTTCTATTTCAGAGCTGACATCGGCAAAGCTGGTATAAGTCACAGCTATTATATATATATATAGGGTAATAATTCATTATTTAAGAGTCGGCGTCGGAGAAGCAGGTATTGGTATAAGTTTCAAAACGGTAGCCATATTTGATTTTGAAAAACCAGTCGCCATCTTTAATTTGTGAAAACGACCGTCATGTTGGATTCAGAAAACGGGCGCCATATTGGATTTTGGAAAAAAAGGCCGCCATCTTGAATTCTGAAAAACGGCCGCCATGTTGGATTCAGAAAACGGGCGCCATATTGGATTTTGGAAAAAAAAGGCCGCCATCTTGAATTCTGAAAAACGGCCGCCATGTTGGATTCAGAAAACGGGCGCCATATTGGATTTTGGAAAAAAAAAGCCGCCATCTTGAATTCTGAAAAACGGCCGCCATGTTGATTTAATGTGCATGGGCGGCGCCATCTTGGATCGGACGGTCTCATTGTTTTGACGCCAAGTCCCCACTCCGCGGGTCAATGACCTGGTGACGTCATTTGTTGTGACGCCCCATGGCTGGCATCTACTACTTACACCCAATCGAGCTGGTGACGCGAATAGAGACGGCCAGAAATCGCGTTGGACGACAGAAGAGAGAAGCCCAAATCCAGAGGATACGAGCGTTAAAAGCACCAACAGATATCCCAAAGGACCCACAGGTGACGAAGCCTGACGACACGCCAAGGCCAAGTGAAAAACATATGCCCTTGGTGAAAAGGCCAGACATTAAGAAGCCTGACAACGAGCCGCCAAAACGGACCTGGAAGGACGAGAAGAGGAGACTGGCGTCTCAAAAGCGGAAAAGGGTGGAAGTGGAGTTGTTCGGTGGGGAGATCAGCGATGACGACTACCAGGTAGTAGTACCAGAAGTCAGCGGTAGTCGAGACCCATTAGGATTAAGTTTAACATAGGCCATAAGGGCATTAAGAACCTAAGAAGGAAGTTTTATGATTTTGTTTTGAGCTAGGCTAAATTTCGATGATCGTGATAATTGATAAATTCTAGAAATATATATATATGAAAATTTGTAGGTAATCACCTAGGGCCTATATTGTAAAATAAAATAAGTCATTACTAATAATTGATTAATCTATAATAAATTCAGTACAAATACAACATATAATAGTTGATTAGCCCTGAATCTAGGGGGGCAATGAAGCATTACTTTATGTGCTATAAGGATGTGATATTATTTTTGAGTTTAATATTATTAATAACATGTTAATTAAGAATAAGATGATTAATGTAAAAATATGCTGAAATAAAAGAGTTCGTAGGAGTTAACGTCAAACAGACCTACTAGTCGGTTTCGTAGGACATTTTGTAAATAGACGGCTGAAGCCTCTCAAGTATTTGAAAATTCTAGGAATTTAAGAAATAGAGTGGGAATTTGGACTATATAAGACGGGTGCTCGAGTAGAGCGGGGATGGATAGAATCACTAATAGAAAAACAAGTACTACCAGATAGAAACATAAAAAGAATAGTAGAACAAATAAAATCAAATATAAGAACATTAGAATCACTAATAGAATCGATAAGTAGAAATCGTAAGACGAGCTTAGACGAACATATATTAACCAAGATAATTGTACCTGACGTGAGTTATTACCCTTCATTGATTGACTAACGCTAACGGGTTAAAACTCCGCAGCCGCAGTTAATAAATATCCTTTGTACAAATTGATAATTAACGCCAACGAATGAAATCTCCGCGGCCACAATTAATCATTACACTATTTCCTGATATCCTATTGTATATGATTAACGCTAACGAGTTAAAACTCTGCAGCCACGATTAGCTACGGCCTTACTATCCAAAGATACGCTCAACGCTAACGGGTCCAACTCCGCAGCCACGGGCCTTAGTTATTACAACCCTTAAGGTTGCCAATCAATTAGGAGAGAATAGAATCAAATCAAGAAGCAGATGCCTGTTGCTTAAGTAGCCCAGAGATATAATATTATCAGTCATAGAAGAAACTACAGATAAGAAGTAAAAAGAAAGGGGGGAACGAATAGAACGTTTCAATATATATATATATATATATATATATATATATATATATATATATATATATATGAGCAAATCCAGATAGAACTTGAAAAAAGCGTGTCCCTTGGTCTTTTAAGGGACTCAAATTATAAAATATGACAAGCTATTGCTATCAACAGACTCTTCATAATGTCCTGCACTAGTGCAGGATATTATAAAGAGTCTGTTGATAGCAATAGTTTGTCATATTTCATAATTTGAGTGCCTCAAAAGGCCAAGGGACACGCTTTTTCAAGTTCTATTTAGATTTGCCCATATATTTATATATACCATAGTATATCTACGCTCTACCATTATTTATTCAATCTAAAATTCTAACCTACAATTTTGTATTGAATTCCTTGACCAGATCCTTCACCAGAATCCGTCGTCAGACCGCGGGGTTTCTGGCCATATTTTCTGCCCAGAATCTGCCCACCGTGCAGAAAATTCAACGGATTCTGGCCATATTCCGTTCAATTTTCTACCAGGGTTGTTCTTGCTTTGATTCTCGCTTTGAGAATGTCTTGTGCTTTGCTTATTGGCTATCTTTGATTGAGTAGTTTATTAGTAATTGATCAAATAATATCGCATGGTGTGTCGCTTGTAATTCCAACTCCCCGAGGGTTGGCTGAACGTAGTTAGTCATGGTTTTAAGTTGTTCATTTATTAATTGGCTTTATTATTTCATTATTCTGTCATTCTATCTGATTCTTTGTTTTATATGATACCCATAAAAAGCACCTCCGGTGCAAAAAACTTTCGCCAAGTACATTTATTCGATGTGATTATCACCCACAAAAAATACTTTCTCATGCTGAAAGATATACCTATACAATATTTTTTATTTCATACAAAAATTCCTTCCTTGTAAAAAAAAGATACGAAATCAGATGTTACTGCCAAGTACCCACATCACAGCTACTGTTTCCCAGATTGATAATCAGCCCATAAAACCTTAAAATGAAGATAAAAAAAAATTTGGATGTAGTGGTACTTGGCGGGCCTTGTTAGACGCAATTAAATATGCAACGTTAACTGATCGCGAATTTCAACATCCGATTTCGATCAACACCATACAAGCTTGAGTAACTATAAAATTTACAGTGATTCGATGATATTACAACTTCTGAAGTTGTACCTAGATAATATAATAATAATGAGTAGAGCCGTTATGTGTATAATATTATAATAATAAATATATACATCCGTGTTAATAATAATCGCAAAATAATGTATACAATACTTTCTCATATTTGAAAAAATGTGAAAGTTTTACGTCTTAAAAATCCAAGACTAAAGTTACTTTACCAAAACTTCGAGGGACGAATAGTTTCGGAGCTACAGAACATCTTAGTTTCAGTCGTCTAGGTCCTCCACGCTGTAGCTCAACTTCGAGGGGCTCATAGTTTCAGACCTACAAAAGATCTTAGTCGACCAATCACAGGGCTTATAAGTGACCAGGCAGGGCCGGTTGAAGAGTGTTAGTCGAGCATTGCCCACGGCGGATCGATTCTTATCATACGACATTTCAGTCTAATTTCTGGATGGGTATGACGGCGTCGTCTGCTGAAGATGTCTTCGTATGGCATACGCATCCGTTCTCGTCGTCCTGATCCTCGGAGTCGTGGTTTCAGTCACCAGGTCCTTCGCTTCGTAGTTTCAGTCAGTCTAGGTCCTAGGCTTCGTAGATCTCATAGTCTAGGTCCTTCGCTTCGTAGTTCTCGTAGTCTAGGTCCTTGTTCTCGTAATCATTATTATTACAATTATATCACTATAGGAATATTGACATGGTTCGATTTCTGTTTCTCGTATACTTGTCTAGAAAAGGCCCGCCAAGTACCACTACCTCCAAATTTTTTTTATCTTTATTTTAATGTTTTATGGGCTAATTATCGATCTAGAAAACAGTAGCTGTGGTGTGGGTACTTGGCAGTAACATCTGATTTCGTATCGTTTTTTTACAAGGAAGGAATTTTTGTATGAAATAAAAAATATTGTATAGGTATATCTTCCAGCATGAGGAAGTATTTTTTGTGGGTAATAATCACATCACATTAATGTACTCGGCGAAAGTTTTTTGCACCGGAGGTGCTTTTTATGGGGATGTCAGTGCTGTTTGTAGATTTTGATGATTTAGCATAAGAATGTATTTTTTGTGGGTAATAATTACATTAATGTATTTGGCGAAAGTGTCTTGCACCGGATTTGATTTAGTTATTATTCTCGTTCGTGATGAATTGTATAAATTGTCCACCGCTCTTAATGTGGAAGATGAAAATATAGTAGGTATAATCGAAACACGAATATTATCTGTGTCAATAAGCAATATCTTCAATACCTCTTGCTAATTGCTCAGGAGCTATATAGTTGGAAAGTCAGCAGTTTGTAAGCGCAGTTTTCATTGACTATTCTATGGGTATTGAAATCTGACGAGGCCCGAAATTATTTGAGAGTGACGTGCTCCTTCTAATTTCCGACCTATGTAAATTTCGACTCGACGTAGTCCTGTATATACAGGGTGATTCGGATTGGACGCACCATTTCAGGTATGAGGTATATTTTTCTCGAAAATCCAAGACTAAAGTTTCTTTACCAAAACTTCGAGGGACAAATAATTTCGGAGCTACAGAAGATTTTAGTTTTAGTCGTCTAGGTCCTCCGCTCTGTAGTTCTGATCTTCCAGGTCCTCTGCTCCGTAGTTTCAGTCGTTCAGGTCCTCCGCTCCGTAGTTCTAGACTTGGACGACTTGAACTACGAAGCGGAGTACCTGGACTACGAGAACTACGAAGCGGAGGACCTGGACTAGAAAAACTACGGAGCGGAGGACCTGGACTACGAGAATTACGAAGCCGATGACCTGGACTACCGGAACTACGAAGCAAACGACCTAGACTACGAGAACTACGAAGCCGAGGACCTGGATGACTGAAACTATGTACGAAGCGAGGTACCTGGGCTGCGAGAACCACGAAGCCGAGGACCTGGACTACGAGAACTATGAAGCCTAGGACCAGGACGACTGAAACTATAAAGCGAAGGACCTGGACTACGAGAACTTCGAAGCCGAGGACCTGGTGACTGAAACTACGACTCCGAGGATCAGGACGACGAGAACGGATGCTTATGCTATACGAAGACATCTTCAGGAGACAAGGCCGTCATACCCATCCAGAAATCGGACTGAAATGTCGTACGATAAGAATAGATCTTTTGTAGCTCCGAAACTATGAGCCCTTCGAAGTTTTTGTAAAAGTGGTGAAGGAACTTCAGTCTTAGATTTTCGGGAGGAATACACACCTACCTGAAATGGTGCGTCCAACCTGAATCACCCTACAAATTTTGACAGGCACAAGCTGATGTTGACGACGATGACGGACGCGACAAATTCAACGTGCAGATTGCCTAATCAATTTCGTAAGTTATCATAAATCGGCTTTCTGTTGATAGAAATTATTCTCCTCATTGCTTTTGGAGTAAAACTTTTACCAAAGTTTGCGAATTTTCATTCGCAATTGATTTTCGATCGTATGTTTAAGGAGGTATCTACACCTTGGAATTTTCGAAAAATCGATTTTTTTTTTGCATTTTTCGAACACTATTGGTCCAAACTATCTGTAAAAAAATCGGGGTGTCGAATTTCGTAAAAATAGAGAAGTTACAGCCATTTAAATGGCTGAGTACAGGCGCGCGCCGCCAGCATAACCGGCGAGCGAATGTTCCGTGGATTTCACGAATCCCGCCATTCTCTTGTTGTCTGCTAGCATTTATGCGTCTCTGACAATTTAACTTGAAGATAAAATCTTCGATTTATTGAAACATTTCGATTAAATTGACAACCATGAGTGACCGAAGTGATAGGAACACTTCCATTGACGCGAAACGTTCAATTGGGCGGTCTAAGAAAAGAAAAAGATCTTTCTCGGGGCAACAGCGACAGTCCGTCGTGCCCAAGGATCCGTTCGAAAGACCTTCGAGTGCATCGTCGAGTAAAATCAGCGATGACGAGTATTTCGACAGCGATGAGCAAGGGTACATGCTCTTCGATTTAGGTATCCTTTTTCGAAGTTTACAGAATAACCTTTGTTGCAACAAATGTGGCAGTACTTTCCGCATCAGAGAGGTTAGGGTTCAGGGCTTAGGTGGAATCTACGAGATCAAGTGCCAGGAGTGTCCTTTCAGCCCGAAGTTCAACACCTGCAGAATGATAGGTAAAAATCACAACGTTGTTGAAATAAACCGAAGGTCGATACTGGCAAGCAGGTGCATCGGTCAGGGCAGGGTAGGTCTCGCCAAATTCTGTGGGATGATGGACCTTCCACCGCCTGTCAAGGATTCGACGTATCGAAAAGTTTTAAATCAGGTAGTCAAGGCAACAACTGATGTGGTGAGCTCGATGATGCATGCGGCTGCCGAAGAAGAGATGGAAGCCTCAAACAACCCGGACGCCCGAGAAATAGTCGTGCAATGTGATGGTACCTGGCAGAAGCGTGGATTTAGCTCTCTAAATGGTGTATGTGCTGTCATTGGCACGGAGACAGGTAAGGTTTTGGACATTGAAGTCTTATCTAGGTTCTGCAAGGCGTGTGCTAGCTGGAATGGAAAGCAGTCAGGGGATCGGTCGAATTCTTGGTACCAGAACCACAAGAGCAGCTGCCAGGCCAATCACCAAGGTTCGTCCGAAGCAATGGAAGTCACCGGCATGGTAAGAATTTTTAAAAGATCGGAGCAACTTCACGCCGCAAAGTACGTTGGGTACATTGGTGACGGGGATACGAAGAGCTATGCCAGCGTCGTGAAAGCAGAACCCTATGGACCGAACACGAGGATCGAGAAGCTTGAATGCTGTGGCCACGTACAGAAAAGGTTAGGATCACGCATGAGAAAACTAAAAACAAGACTCAGGGGACAGAAGTTAGCGGACGGCAAGACCATCGGAGGCAAGGGTAGACTCATGGACAACGTCATCGATCAGATCCAGTCGTACTATGGAAACGCCATGAGGAACAACGCCAAATCAGTCGAAAGTATGAAAAAAGCTATATGGGCTATATGGCACCACAAGTCCTCGACTGACGCTGAGCCGCGACATCATCTCTGCCCGGAGGGTCAGAGATCCTGGTGTAAGTACCAACAGGCGATTGCAGCTGGAACTGTTGGTACGTTCAAACTCCGAGCTGTTCTCCCGAAGGCCGTCATGAACGAGATAAAACCAATCTTCGTTGACCTCAGCGGCGATGCCTTGCTGAAGCGTTGTATCGGAGGTAAGACGCAGAATGCCAACGAGTCCCTGAACAGCGTAATATGGAAGCTTTGTCCGAAGACGTTTTTTGCAGGGCGCGAAGTGGTCCAAGTTGCAGCCAACATCGCAGCGGTAACTTTTTCAGAAGGACATCGAGGTATGTTAGAAATCATGCGAAAGCTTTCAATCGAGCCAAGACGCCACGCATTCGCTGCAGCGAAACAACAGGATTCGTCCCGGATCAAGTCGGTTGATAGGCGTGCGGAGCAGAGTACGAAGGAAGCACGTGTCGCTCTGATGCAACTACATGTGAATCAGCAAGAGGAGGCAGTCGAGATGGAAGGCAGCAGTTATGAGCGAGGAGCCTTCTAGAAGTAAGGTAGCTCACGACGTCGGCTAAGTCGAAAAACAAGCTTTTAACTTCGCCTGTGCCGGTCCAAAGCCCGGATCAAAAAGGAGGATGGAAAGCTGTGTCAAAGTATTTGACTGCGATCGGTCTCCGCCTACGTCGTGGAGAACCTTGCCGGCGAGTATAGTCTGAAGCCCAAACCTAGATTTTAGCAAAAATGAATGAAAAAAAAAAACTCTGGAAAAAGTAGTAAATAAAAAAAAAAAAAAAAAACATAAAAAGTTTAAAAGTTGATTTCTGTAGAATGACTATTTTGACCGGTTGTCGTAAAGAATCAGGAGCATCGTTGGACCGATTCTGGAGTTTGTGGTCGTCAAATTTGTAGAATCGAAACCTCTATCAGATGAACAGACAACTTTTTGATATCACTATTCTTGGTTCAGATAATAGAAAAAATATAGAAAAAAAATTGAACAATCAGAAAAATCTCAGTAAAAACTAAGCGAGTCAGGCAATTTTTGCGATATTAAAAAGTTGTCTCTTCATCTGATAGAGGCATCTCTTCTGAATACTTGAAGACCAAAAGCTCCAGAATTGGTCCAACGATACTCCTCATTCTTTACGACAACCGAGTAATTTGGTATTTTTCTATATGGAGCGTAACTGCTATTGGACTCAAAGTAATATCAAATGATAAGTATGGATATTGAGGGTCAAACCCTCCCCAAACTTCATGATTTTGTTGGATTTGATCAGACTTTCAAATTCGCTGTAAAATATCAATATCTTTCTCACAATTTTATCTCATTCAAAGGTGTGGATACCCCCTTGAAATCGGCGGCCCGCTAGCTATTCAACTTCAATTCGATAACGTTATCGCTAACCAAAGTGCCATCTAGCCACTGACGCCTATACTTAGTGTCAAAAAAGCCACTTTTCACTCGTTTATAGACCCGAAGCTTTTGATCACTATGAAGTACGTGTTTTGACTGAAGGAGGAGAAGGTGATAAACAAAATTTCTTGATGAAAACGGGTATATTTAAAACGTTCATAATTATATCTCAGCTCTTCGTTCACCGATTTCATCTAACTTTGGGCTCAAATCGCAGCGTTTCTTGGCTACATCCTTATGGTAAATATTTCAATTCCGTGTCTACATGCGTGGTGTAAGAAATAGGAAAATACTGTCTCCCCACCACGCCGTTTGGCTGTCGTTCGGGTATACAGACTCCGTCGAGTCTCGCGCGGTGCATACAAAAAAACATTTTTTTTTTTAATGGACTTGGCGCGAGACTCTACCGAGTCTCTTGATTGAGGACACCGAGAGAAACAGCGTCGTTTGGCTCCTGCGGATCCGCGATATTGCATAATCGTTTGTCGTCCAGATCGTACTGTTCATCAGCGGTGAATTTGAATCCAACACCCTGAAGGCCTCGAATAACACTTTTTTCGTGGCCGTTGCTCGTCAGCGGTCGTCCAAATATGTCTATGCTCAGTGTTCAACGATCTGTGGCCGAATGATTATTTTATGATTAATCTAATGCTAAACAATGATTCCCGCCCCGCGTAGCTCCTCAATAATGGAGGATATTTCATTATTGTGGCTAGTATTACCAGCCGCTTGAGATGCCATGAGTAGTCGAAGACGGTCAACGAGCTCATTTGGATCATCCCAATAAACATAATCCGTGCTTTGTCCTCGCGCGATTTCATGGGTGGGTAATGAACCTTCACCGGACCTTTGCCTAGGGTTTTTCACAGGTGAGTCGATGTATGGGGCAAAAAAGTCTTTGTACTTTGAATTTTTTCCCCTATTAGAACGGAAGCTTTTGTCAGCATCGTAATATTTTCGATGTGCATTCGTTTTTTTCACGATTCTGGCATAATTCAATTTATCGTTTTTATTCACAATCGCAGGATTGAGCAACTTTTTGAATAATAATTCGAGCAATCCCGGTGTGTTCTCATAGCTCTTATCGCCTATATATATCTGATCATTTTCAAATACGATAGTCGAATCACCAATATCCATTCCGCTCGCCAACTTTCGAACACCATATTTCACATCCACGTTCTATTGCTCTTTGGTCGAGTTGAACATGTTTAAATAGCGTATCGTCTTGACTTCTTTCTTGGATATCGGCGTGCTTGTAGAGGCGATTGCAGGTGCGTCATCCTGGTTATCATCATCGTGGATATCATTCGCATCATCCATAGCGGCGACTGTTGTGGTATTGTTAACAATAGCAATGTTAGTTGACAAGCTCCCCTCAATCGCGCTTTTATATGAACCATTATCGTCATCATCATCATCATCATCATCATCATCATCATCATCAGCAGCATTCTTATAATCTTCTGTTTTCACAAAATCTGCTGTCTTCTCTGTTTTTTTAACCGAACTCGGCTCCGTTTTCACTTCTCGCTTCATCAGTAGCCGCCGCTGCTGCTTCGATGAATCCACCAACTGATGCCGCGGTGAAACCAGAGGTTTGAAGATTTCACTGACAGCCTGCTCGCTGGTGTCTTTCCCCATTTTTATCATTTCGTGTTTACGTCGAATAATATCGCTAGCCCTGGCTATTTCTTGCGACACATCGTTCTGCTTACGTATCTTGGAGCTCGCCATGCTGCTAGTTTGATCGATGTGTGGTAACTGTACGCGGTTTATTCGTGATTCAGACTTATAAAGCAGTCAAAACCTCTCCTATATCGTCCAGCGTTAATCTCACTGTCTTTGTCGATCGTTACGAAACTATATCTACCGTCGTTCCAACACGCCAAGCACAAATCTCTGAATTGTTGATAGGTCATATCAGTATTTACATGATCAGCATAGATGTGTTTCAAATTCATTTCATCTTGACGAAAAAGAACCAATAAGTTTGCATTATCACGCCCCAAATGTTTCGGGGTTCGGGCATACGTTTGACAAAGATAAAAACTATCGACATCCTTGTGTCGTCCCATACAGAAATATGCTCTGATATTATCTTGCTTCTCACAGGCCACATCATCGAAAATCATAATCGAGTTGGGATGCGCATCTTTCAGTTCTACCACCTCCTTATGCTCATCAAACGAAAAATAACCCAGCTCCTCAACAGGTTCCAACAGTCTCTTCAAGAACTCATACTTTGGTTGATTGAGGGATTTTGAATAGACGTACACATTCTCAAATCGTAGACCATTCGCATTGGTCAGTAGCGTGAGAAAGGCATTAGTCTTACCGCAATTCGATGGCCCGCAAAAGACAGCACTCACACTATTTGGTAGTAGAGCCCCGTGCCGCTTCCCCTTCTTCTTTTTTTCGCTCGACCAAATTATCGAAATTGGCGATGGGTAGTTAATCGTTCGATCTTGAAATTTCATGATGCTTGGTAAACGTCGCAATGAGAACTAATATATTTACGTATAAAATACAGGCTGTTATAGAATTTGTGTCAGTTCATGATTAGTCATGGATGGATACACACGTAGACAAATAAGCGGTTGTGGATTGATAGATAAAATCATCAACAATCTCCCCGTCAAATTGCATGTCCCCGGCTAGCAATACTGCGGACCTGGCACAAAATTGGTGAAGAGGGTAGCTCGCGGTGATCGTGGTATCAACGCTCTAGACGCTGCATGCAAGCAGCACGATATCGCATACTCCAAAAATCACGATAATATTGCGGAGCGTCATAAGGCTGATAAAGTGCTTGCTGAGAGGGCTTGGAATTGGGTTTTAGCTGAAGACGCAAGTGTAGCTGAAAAAGCTGTCGCCTGGGCGGTCACCAACACCATGAAAGCAAAATCCGAACTGGGTATGGGTATGAGGGGAATCAAGACGCAAACATCACCCAAGAACAAGAAAAGAACATTGAAATTTATCATACAGGCGGCAAAGAAATCCATGAAGCCTGGTTATAAAGCTGTTGAGTCGGCTTTGGCGGGTGCCCGTTCGGCCGTGTCTAAAGGAAAAGTGCGCGTGCCTCGCATCTTACCTGTCCCCCAGAAAATTGGTGGTGTATTACCGTTTCTCATCCCAATATTTGCGGCCCTCAGTGCCACAGGTGCTTTAGCGGGTGGTGCTGCCACTATAGCAAGGGCTGTCAATAAGGCTAAAGCGAACAAACATCAATTACAAGAATCCAAGCGTCATAATGCGACAATGGAGGCGATTGCCCTGGGGAAGAGCTCATACCTGAAACCGCATGAGAAGGGTATGGGACTGTATTTGAAGCCGACAAAAAACTAACAAAGCTACCACACCGAGCCCTCACGGATGTCGATTTACTTAACTATGCAAGAGCTATGAAAATTCCACATTTCCGAGGTGTTTTTATGCGGAATGATTTACCCAGTTCAGGACCTAGAAAGCGTGAATCTGCAATCATCAATCTTGATGATAAAAACGGTCCGGGGACGCATTGGGTTGCATACACGAAAAATGGCAACGATGCGGTGTATTTCGACAGTTTTGGTGATTTACAACCGCCGAAAGATCTAATGAAATATCACGGTGTTGGTAGCGTAAAACATAATCATAAGAGATATCAAGAATATAACACGGTAATTTGCGGTCACCTGTGTCTCAAGTTTCTCAGCGCACAACTATAAAATGTATGCGAATCGCTGATATGATATTAGTCATGGCTGATTCGTTCACGTTGACACTCTCCGGAGAATCGTCGCTATTGAGGACTCAATATTTTCCCCCAATCGAGTTATCACCAACAAAGACGTATGTTCTCAGACTCATAGAGCTCCTGACATTCAATGCAATCCCCAATATAGATGTGGGGTGTAATAAGTTTCATATAAAACCAGACACAACGATCACAATACCCACTGGGAGCTATGAAATCGAAGATATCGCAAATTATTCAAACAGAGCAGTGCCCAAGGATATAAATATTAGTCTTAAAGCTAATAACAATGAGTTACTCAGTGAAATTAGATGCAATCATTCTGTGGACTTCGAACCAAAAGATTCCATTGGCCAATCGCCCGGGTTTACCTTCAAAATACTCGAAGGTGGTATTACCCATAAATCCGAGTTACCCGTTCGCATACTCAAAGTTAACGCCTTGCGAGTTGAGTGAAATATTACCACGGGTGCGTATATAAACGAGCATCGAGTACATACGATACATCAGTTTTTCCCGGGGGGTTAATCACTGTTATAATCTGGTGTACAAGGTATTTGTAATTACTTGTAATCTTTGTCACCTTTTGTAATCATTGCAATCACTTGTAATCCTGCTGTAATCGTTGTAATCTTTCTGTAATCTTTGCAATCTTTCTGTAATCCTTGTAATCTTTGTTATTTTTGTAATTTTCTGTAATCTTGCTGTAATCTTTGTAATCTTACTATAATCTTTGGACTCTTGCTGTAATCTTTGTAATCTTTCTGTAATCTTTGCAATCTTTCTGTAATCCTTGTAATCTTTGTAATCTCTTGTAATCTTTGTAATCTCTTGTAATCTCTGTAATCTTTGGTAATCTTTGTAATCTCTTGTAATTTTTTGTTATCTCTGTAATTGTTATCGATGTATTCATCTCCCACAGTGACTGATCCCTTGATGTGACTATGACTTTGACTCGAATTAGACGTCATCACGAGTAATCATAGACAAAAAAATTGACAAATAAAACACAATCCGCGGATCGTTTGCAATTATGATTTGGCGAATGTCGACGCAACGGGTGATTGTCGATGTAACAGGTTCAATAAGTTTCCATATGTGTGCTTGATTTTCAATCTTAATAAAACTAATCTCCCTATTGATAGAGGTTTAGGTAGTTTCAAATAAAACAAGCTATCTAAAAAAATGGATAATATCAAAGATGATATTTAATGCAGAAAACAAATGATACATTGAGATCTTGATTGAGACGGATACTATATAGTTTTAGATACTCATACTTATTCTCTATCAAACATATTTATACTCGGGATTGAGTAAGAAGATGAATACTGAAATGAAGCGCTCGTTTTTGAGTTTTTGTAATTTCTTGCAATCTTGTGCAATCTCTTGTAACCTCTTGTAATCTTTGTAATCTTTGTAGTCTCTGTAATCTCTTGTCATCTTTTGTAATCTTTTGTATACTTCTGTTATCTTTTGTAATCTTTGTAATCCTTGTATTCAATGTGTAATCACTGTAATTGTAATCGGTGTACGCCATTTTCGCCTCGTGATTAACCCCTCGGTTTTTCCCAACCGTACCACCCGGATATAAGATCGTGGTAGTGCCGACAAATGTCATTTATCATCCGATCACCGTAGGTCGACATGATATACAACTGAGAATAGTCGATCAGGACGGGAAATTGATCAATTTTCGCAGTGAAACTGTAACTATACGATTACATATGAAACCTTTGAGATAATATCGATCGCTCCTAAGAGCAAAACCCTAACTCGCGAGGCTCGCTAGTATCGCCGTAGTTTAGGAACCCTGCTAGTAACAACGCACCTCGCGCTACGGCTCATATCACCGTCACTCGGCGCTCCGCTCATAAGAACGTAGCTCGCGGAGTCGCTTGTAGAAATGCAACTCACCGGCCCGCTTATATGAAATACAAAATGTTTGATACACAGAACAAATCTTCATGCCAGACTTTGAGAGCTTTTCATGTAGAAATATACAGGACCCGCAAATTCATAATTTTGATAAATAATAACGTTCATGTAAGCGGACCGGTGAGTTGCATTTCTACAAGCGACTCCGCGAGCTACGTTCTTATGAGCGGAGCGCCGAGTTACGGCGATATGAGCCGTAGCGCGAGCTGCGTTGTTACTAGCAGGTTTCCTAAACTACGGCGATACTAGCGAGCCTCGCGAGTTAGGGTTTTGCTCTTAGGAGCGGTCGATATGAGCATCGTGTTTGAGAGGACAAGAAAATCTGGTGGTAGTTATAAAAGCTCTATAACATGTCCAAGCATCATCACACGGAGAGAAAAAACTAGAGATCAACGCGTGAACATTAGTCACGCTGTGATAGCAGGTATTTCTCTAGCAATTTTTCCATGGCCGCTAGTGTTTACCGCAGGAAACGATGCCATGGACAATAAGCTCGGCACATATGGAAGAATACCTAGAGTTACGGAGGTTAATAGCAAGCGCGGCCGTGCGCTAAAATCGTGGAGTTAACCGAGGGATATTTCCAAGAGAGCCCACCGATTTTTCCCGTGAGCGTCTTGGAAATGCCTTTTAGGCCACGCCCCCAGCAGGTTCGCGTATAGTATAGCTGCACTGTGAGAGCGCATTGCATATATAGGTATAGACAGAAGCGCAACACCCGCGGCGAGATTTATATTAAATTTTAGCCCGTATTTTCTTCTGTTCCATATGTGTATATAATAATGAGTTAAGTAATACGTGTGAAATCTCAGTTCTCAATATTTGAAATTGAAAGTTCTAAAAAAAAAATTACCTGAAACTTGATTTTCTGTTTATCTTGATTTTTTTCCCAACCAGCTGCAGCAATATTAGACCGGTTCAAAAAAATCGACATTTTTTTTTTTTTTGAATTTTCGCATTGAAATACTTTCGGGGGGTTGAAAAAAGATGCCTGATAAAAGGGGAGCTCTTAATATTAACATTTAGAGGTCGCTCATCGCGGATTTCTATTTCCCATTTGAATAGCATTGGAATTTTTTTTTTTTTTTTTTTTTGAATTTTGTAGCGCACAAACCAATGAACAAATCGAAATGACCTGTTTATATTCTATAGGAAATTGAACGCTCTACAAAAAGTTTCTCCTATCATTTTTTGATAAATTGACTCCTTCCAAAGTTATTCAAGCTCAAAGTTCAACTTATAGTTAGGTCAACTATTTTTTTTTTGTAATTTTTTTTTTGTTTTAATTTTTTTGCTTACATACTTTTTGTAGAGTATTGAATTCCCTATGAGAATATGTAAGAGTCATTCGGATTTGATCATTGGTTTGGTAGCTACAAACTTCAAAAAAAAAAAATTCCAATGCTATTCAAATGGGAAATAGAAATCCGCGATGAGCGACCTCTAAATATTAATATTAAGAGCTCCCCTTTTAACAGGCATCTTTTTTCAACCCCCCGAAAGTATTTCAATTCGAAAATTGAAAGAAAAAAAAATATCGATTTTTTTGAACCGGTCTAAGCAATATACATTTCACTCAATTCCACGAAAAGTCAAATGCTATTTCCTCCAATTTTTAGGTTATGCGAACATACTTTTCGTATAGAATGATCAGGTATTGCACTAAATGAAAATGTCATGAAACTGAAATGAAGCTTTTTTTCAGTATCTATAAACACTTTATTACGTCACCGAAAAGAACAAACCTCTCTCGAATTATTTAATGGCAATAATCATAAATACGAACATTTGAAATTATTTTTTAATTATCATTTAATGAACTATAATATGTTACATAATATACATATGTGCATATTCAGTATAATACACGTAATAGTATACAGCATGCACTACCGCAGTAGTTTGTAGATTACAACATATCAAAATAAATAATTTACTGGAGAAACATTGACTTCAAATATCGTACCTAGTCGCTACAAATTCGTCTTTATTTTTTGTTATCAATAAACATGGTGGTGTTTTCGGTAATAATTTAATATTGATTAACAAATCCGGTTTGTTCGAATTCGAATGAACATGGTACGCATGATAAAAATGATTGAAACAAATCGTATCGAATTCTTTCGCGTGGAAGTAAACATTACTACTACACAAAAAAATCTGTTTTACCAAGCCAAATCGAATTCCTTCTGTATCAATCCTACTTACGAATACGGTTTGCGCAGAAAACCTTTTACCAAGTATCTCTATATATTTTACAGATGATACAGGTGTATTGATTTGAATTTGTGGAGCCAATTTTTTCATAGCTTCGTGCGCATTGGCATTTTCAATTGGTCCAAGAACGACATCACCTTCCAACATCGGGCAACATTGCAGATTATAAGCAAATTGTAGCTGATGTCTAATTGCAATCGTCTTCGGCAAATGTGTACTGGACGTAGTTCCAAGTGCTACCTCTTTCAGTTTCCTATTTTCCCTCTCATACTTCATGGTTGAAAAATGGACGACTGGGCCATTTAATAGCATTATGTGTGGATAATGTAACCATATGTGCATCTTAGGTTTCAATTTCCCGAACAATTTTAGATAAAGTCTGTTGTATTTTTGTATGAGTATGCCAACGTTCTCGATTTGACCTCTGTTCAATTGTGGAGAAGTTAAAAAACCTATTATTTTTCGAAGGCATAGGTATAGTTTCCAATATTTGTTTTCCGCAGGCACAAGATCTCCAATCATTAATCCTAAATATCTTGTCAAGCATAGTGATTCCGATGCTGACTGTCTGAATGCTACGTTACTACCACCTTTTTTACCAGTTCTGAAAAACAAAGGTCTAGGTTTGTTGGACTTTTCTGTCTCATTATACGGAAAGCGGTCTATTCTATTGTTTATAATTTCCAAAGTTATTACATTAGTTTTAACTAACGATTCCACAACTTTTGAAATCGTATAAGCTGCAATCCCTTCGCCCACATCATGGTCCAGGTCAACACACTTATTTTCAGCAATGTGGAATTTTTGTATGTCATTGAAAACACATCTTTCCTTAATACCTGTTCCGTAAAGGTCATTTTTAAGAACGTCAGACTCATAAGTATCAATCGTTCTTACCAGAGTTTCGTCTTCTACTGCTAACTCTTGACACTGAGCAATCGTGGCAGAACAAAATCTACAAAATCGGTTTGCCGTTTCAGAGAATCCACAAATACAATTCAAACCAAGATTGTCCCCTAATACTAGAACGCATTCGAAATACACCACTCGATCTTGTCCGTTTACAGTGATAATTATACCCTCGTCCGATAAAACGTTGAAATCTTCAATTACTTTTCTGAAAATTCTTTCGTTTCCGAACTTTTTCAAGTATTTTGAATGACAAACAGTGGAGACGAAAATATTTTTCACCTTTGCAACCAGATGTGGAGGTAAACAAGCAAGTGACACATGGACCCCTCCTAATTTTTCCTCACCGCTGTGACTTCCCAATGCGTTACCTGTTTCAAATTCGTCAAAATATACGAATAATGGGAAAATCAATTTCTCTGAGGTTTTGTACTTTTTCGACCATAAATCGCCTTGTATGAAATTCGAAATAATTGTTTTATCTCGAGAGAGGCTATCGGCATATTCCTGCATTTGGTTAAACATTCCGGGAACTTTAAAAAACGCTCCTAGTGTAAGCTTCAGCGGAACATGAGCTGCATATATAGTCTTTTTCCCGACTTTGGTACCGCCTTGACCATCAGTAAGAAATACACTGTCTTCTCCTATTTCAAATAATTGAGGAGGTATGTAATAACTTTCCTGCTCATAGAGTTTGAATCTTAGGTGTTCTGTTGAAAACTTCCGAAACAGTTGCTTATTATTTTCCAAAATATATTGAACTTTGCTGTATGTTGCGATATTTGCCACAGGCTTGACCTGACTTTCCATTTGACTTTGAATGAACGGAATCATTAGTTTTGAAATGAAGGTTTCAAATTCTTGTATAACAAAATCTACTCCTTTTCTTTAGTCTCCCGTCCTTTAGTTATACTGCCAGGACTGTTAAAATTTGTAGCAAAATCCATCTTTTTTATTGCGAATTTTTACTTTTTACAGTGAATTAATTTATTGATGAGTTCAAACTGCTAGAATGAATAACTCTTCGTAATAACCCATCTGCCTGCATTAAAATTTTCGCAAGTTCTCGATTAGTTCGGAGACACCTTTATACAAATCTGTAACTGGGAAATCGTATACTTCTCGTTCTAAAAATTGCCACACATGTTTGGAAATGTGGGAGAATTTGTCGTGCAGAACTTTCACAAACTGGAAACAAATATCCACAGCTTGCACAGGAGAAACAACTTGATAAGTGTAGTTGTCAATGATAACATATGCAGACGTGATTGCATCAAGAGATACTCCGCTGATGACTACATATGGTTGCAAAGTCAAGACATGGTCCGTGTGCAGTTCTTTCAGTTGGGCTTGAGCTGCTTGAAGGGCCTCGCCGAAGTGCTCCGTTTCCTAAAAATTCGTTTATAATGAAAAAAAAAACAGTTTCATCCAATTATTTTTAACATCGTATGACTCTTACATCAATATATTTTATAAATCATTGGAAGACAACATGTGGAATATTTGATATTTACTTTTATCTGCAATATAAACGTATCCAAAACTTGGTGTTTTTCTGGGTACCAATTTTTCTGACTCTTAGGACGGACCGTTTGTTTGACGATCTTTTTAAACAAATAGGGCAATAGAATTAGTGCTACTATCTGTATCTTGTCTGGAAAGCAAATGGAATTATTATCTAAAGCACTTTACAAATACTCATCGATATAAATCGAGAAAAAAAAGTTACCAACCATCTGCTACAATGGGCTCGTTTGATTGTAGAATCTGTTTGATAGCTTTGTCACTAGTCTTTGTCTTTGAAAATTTCAAAATTTTGCAAGCGATTTGAGGCCAAGTTCTAGCGAACAAGTCAATTGGCTTATTGAAAAACGAGCAAAAATCTTCTTGAATCTATAAATCAAAAGATTTATATGAAATAAGGTATACGCATAGATGCTGCAATACGGATAATGATATTATAAATCTTACCAATGTATATCCGGCTGGATTCGCGAGGTTGGGAAACGTGCTGAGTGCAGTTCTTATATCGCAGCTTTTAAAGAATTCTATTTTCTCGTGCGTTGCTGTACGACCCCATTTTCTTCTATACTCAACATCGATGATGCTGACGGATTCTTTTAGTTCTTCGAAAGCATCTGAAAAGCTTTTTTCTGCAATGAAGAATTGAAAATTAGGACATTGAAACTTCCAAAGCCAATGAAGATTCTCAACTGTAATGAACCTATTTTAAATATACCTAGATACAGTTCCAACAAAATATGTACCTTCTTCTCTGTGCCTTTTATTACTTCTTGTCGGTTGGATCAATTTTATGGCTATAGCTTTTTCTCTGACACTTTCGTAATACCCTTGTAGGACTCCGTGAGCATTAGAATTTGCAGTCGGCTTTGTGTAAAAACTTTCTTTCAAATGAAAAGGAAAAAGTTGTACTGCGCTTTGCGCCAATTCCTCGAATCTTTCTGGAGTTATACTGTCAATTAAACAAATTGAATTTTTACAACACATGCATTAGAAAGTCGTGATTTTTGTCCTCCTTAGCGGGATGGAAGTCACAGTTTTCTGACTAGCGCGAGAAAAACATGCCAGCGGGAAAAAAGACTCTTGACAATAGGGAAATAAACTCCAGTGACAGGGAAAAAACTCTTGTAACCATGAAATAAACCAAGAAAGTGTTGCCCCTAGTGGTACTCCTATATTTCTTGAATTAATTTTTTACCAAATTGTGTACGTGATGATCAGGAAATCATAGAAGAATTATATCCATTCCGTTTGTTATTCCAATTACATTACTCACGTGTAACATTTCGTTCGTCGAATTTCGTGGTGTACGAGAATTCTAGCAACTTTATGAATCGAGAAAAACGTCCTCTTCTTAGACTCTATTAATTCCTTTAGATTTTCTTTGTCTTGCTCGAAGTCGTAGAGCTGAATCAAAAGTTCGCCCTCTCCAGTTTCCATCAAAACTTGGTACACATGATTTCGGAATCGAGAATTATGGACTTCATCTAGAAAGAAATGTTGATCGTAACAATAGTGGATACAAGCGGCCTTCAAAAATGGGAAAATATTAATTGCTGTATACCTTTCTTATTAGATTCCGCTGCGGCCTGTGAATTTTGTTTGTGATTGAGTAAAGGTTGTGAATCTATGTCAATCAAGTGGCACTTTGTTATTTCCTCAACGGTATGATCCACTGATAATTCAGTGCTCACGTTTTTGGCAAAACTTGAGGACGCAGGCAGTTCATTTATACGCACAGGACCACTTGCAGCCAACGGCACCGGCGTGAGTGTATGAAAAACACCCTCTCTGCCGAGTGTCTGCTGGTAATTGTTGCCTAAATCGAAGTTTGCTAAAACTGAAAACAGCCATTCAGTATGTAACGAGCACATAAACACACACTCTCATTTATGAATAATCATTAATATTTTTGTAAATGACGAAAATGTTTTAAGAAATGCATATTCGACAATAGGTACGAATTAAAGTGAAGACAGTAGAGCGAACCGTATGTAGGATTATTATTAGAGCAACCTCCGCTGGAAAACCCTGGCTCACTGACACCTCCACCACTGGGAAACATCCTTACTGTTTTTTTTTTTCGTAGATTCTCGTTGACTTACTCTGATATAATCAAATTACGCAAAATAGAATATATTAAACTATAGTCCAAAGCGGAGGAAAAACACGTGTTCTCTACCGTAGAAAGGTTAATTAGGTTAGAATCATTATGTACAAGCTAATAGTTTGTCACTGCTAAAATATATTTACCTTTTTATGTTGACTACTTCTCACGTAAAAACGTCATTCGAAAGTGTCATCAAATTCACAAAGAAACACATATAAAACTCACAAAAATTATATACAAAAACACCGACAGCGTGAGTCTGGCAGCGTGGTGCAGATATACGTCCCGCGCAATCGGGGCAATATTTTCGGCCGGCCGGTTATGCAGCGCGCGTCGACAGCAAAGGAGGCGTGGCTTAAAACCGAATTCCAAGACGCTCACGGAAAAATTCCGTGTGCTCTCTTGGAAATATCGCATGGCGAAGTCTACGGCTTTAGCGCTAGGCAGCATTGCCATGAATTCTACCTATTCTAGGGATCTTTGCACGTGCGCCGGTGCATTTAGGGCCAGAGGGCTTGTGGCGCATTGAACCCATGACATCCTGGGAAATGAGGCAAGAAACGCCTGCGATACTCGCACGACAAATAATCGCGTGTGGATCTCATGAACTTTCTTGCATTATTCCCTAGTTTTTTCTCTCCGTGCAGTCGTCGAGCAGCTCCGATTCGAGTGACACATCAGAACGCTCAGTTTCTCTAGAGCCTAGGACTTTGACTTCGTTATGGTGAAAAATAAGATTTCGTTGCTATTTCTGCATATGCCCATCTCGGAAATGATAAAAATCCAAACACCTGTGAGCTTCGACGAGTCGATTGCCCACTGTGAAATACATGCGCATCAAACGTACGCGGCGTCCACCTTCAAAAATAACAATGAGATCCGCATAGCTGTACAGAATCAAGATGCATGTGTGTTACCCAGCAAAAGTTTGCTCCACATCTACGGTCGGCTTACAAAATCGGCTGGCACCGCTGCACAGTGGGACGAAAGCCCGAATATGTGGCCAAAAGTCAAAAACGCATTTAATTTGGGTTAAAGTTCGTACTCGGGGGTTCATGGGGTCGCTGATCACGAATCCGAAGTCAAAAATCTTAAAAACAAATGACGGATCCAAAACGGACACAAATTTCTATAAAAATGCATTCAATTCGAGTGAAAGTTCGTACTCGGGGGTTTTTGGGGTCGCTGATCACGAATCCGAAGTCAAAAATCTGAAAAACAAAATGGCGGATCCAAAACGGACACAAATTTCTATGAAAATGCATTCAATTCGGGTGAAAGTTCGTACTCGGGGGTTTTTAGGGTCGCTGATTACGGATCCGGAGTCGAAAATCTGAAAAACAAAATGGCGGATCCAAAACGACGGACATATGTGGTAAAATGATGTCAGATTTCTCAGATAAAAGGTATGGAACGTTTCTCGAAGTCATTGATTACGAATATTGGATTAGCATTTACCAGCAGTTCATTTGTGCAGGAAATGGCGAAAGACTATAACTGTGCATCATATAACATGTGTTCGAAATACTCTAGAAAGATTCATACATATAAAGGAAAAAAGGCATTTTCTTTTTTAGCAAAAAGATCGTCAAAACTTACAAATATTACACAAAATATAATTTCATAATTTACAAATATTACTAGAATACAATTTTCTCGTCAGATTCGTCGTCGTTCAGCTGAAAGGTGTTCCAATAAAGCATCAAGGGTGTCCATCAAATGTTTTTTTACCATAACAAAAACCTCCTATCGCGTGTACAGTAAAATGTCGTCGGTACTAGACCCTGTAACAAAACCACAGGAAATTGGGAATTGGTTTTCATATTAAAACTTGAAATATTGAACGTAAACTATAAAAATGAAGTACCATCTAACTCATTGAATAGACTACATTCTTTCTAAATTACATTGAAATTCAATCGAACCATGAAAAACATTGATCATAAACAATCTGAATCTAAAATAACTGTACTATTTTTCTACAAACACCCTATATGGCTCAAAATCACCAAGGTGGTAAACTCGTGTCTGAGACATTTAAATCATCAAATTTATTTGTTTTCATTAAAATAATGTAGCACAAATTATTGACATTAACTCATTTAAGCAATGCATCAGAAAAATTTGTTGGAATTTATTCATAGAATATACTTTTTTTCATGAAATACCCCCGAAAAGTCATTCCGGGAACGCGTCCCTAAGTAGTAATCCACGGACAACAACAGCTAAAATACATGGTAAAATTTTTTTTAAATGTTTTAAAGGTACTTGTTAACTTGGTTAATTTTATTATAAAATGATATTTATAAGTTCCCGAATCGACACAATATTATTTCGTCCGAAAATTGGATACAAAGTTTGTCTGACAATTTGTGCATCATTTCCGGGAACGCAGACATTTTGTATATATGAATTTTCAGCAAAACGCAACTGATAGCTCTATAGTGGGTTATCATATCAAACACTCAAGTACGGTTGACCAGCGTGGTTTTTTGTGAAAATGTGAAAAATATAAGAGGTAAGCATAGTTTTGCTTGAACTTTTGGCACCGTACATCGTTTCAGTGTCATTCCGGGAACGCCAATAATTGTAGGAAAAAAACAAGCAAATGCTTTTTGATACGATATTTCTTGAAGATTAATGTGATATGCTTTATATCAACCTTAAATAATCCCGTTTAAGTGTCCAATACTTATTTTACGCGTATATTTATGTATAAACGTCATTCCGGGAACGGTCATTCCGGGAACGGTCCCGGATGACATGAGTTCTCGGAATAATCATTGGGTTCCCGGAATGATCATTGTATTGTTAATGATGGTTCAAAGTAGTATGGTCGTCGAAATTGACTAGTTTTTCATAAATTTATTATGGCATAGTCGCCACATCGAGTATTCATCGAATTATTATATTCATAAACTGATGATTTCCCTGACATGTCCAAAAACAAAATAATACCCAAATTATGAACAAATGGCCAGATATCGATTCTTCATTTTTAATTGCTTCAAATTCTAGAAAAATCTAGTAGATTGGTTCGATTGCAGTGTGCGATGGCTCATTTTATCCAGAAAACTATTTCCCACAAATTCACCGCGGCAGATTATTTTCTCTGTGAATCGGTAATTCAATATGGTTATTTGTTTATTGAAATCTATAGACGCGCAGTCTTGTAAAATTGAATATTCACCGCACCAACATGATGAAAAAAAAGTATCACGGTCGGATTATAGAGAATAGTTTCCTGAAGAAAATAAGCCGTCGTAGACTGTAATCGAACCAATCTACTACATTTTTTTTGGGTATTATTTTATTTCTGGACATGTCAGGGAAATAATCAGTTTATGAATATAATAATTCGATGAATACTCAATGTGGCGACTATGCCGTAATAAATTCATGAAAAACTAGTCATTTTTGACAACCATACTACCTTAAAGTCTGTAAAGGCGTTATTATAGAATATTTATTCTACTTTTGGTGTTTTTTTATGAAAATAATATATTATAATATCGTCATTTCGGGAACGCTTCGTCATTTCGGGAACGATTCGTCATTTCCGGGAACGCTACTAAAAGTCAATTATTAAGCAAAAATCATTTGTTTTTTCATCAAATCACTGATGAATTGAAAATCTACATTTATTTCTTTGCTTTTATACTAAATTGAATGTCCAAAATTATATAAATATGACTTTTTTAAGCGTTCCCGAAATGACGGTGGCTCATGACTTGTTTTACATAATTACTTTTTTGTTCACGTAATTTCTAATTTCCAGCTTGCCCCGTTTGGATATCAATTGAATATAAGTTGGTCAATGATTAGAACTGGTTTGCAGAACAAAAATACAATAAATTTTTTCAAGAAATTCCCAACTTGAAATTTACCACCTTGGTGATTTTGAGCCATATACGCTAAGACTGCGACCAGTATTATTTCCCTATTGTACGTACTGAACACCTGCCCCTGCGCGGTAGGGCGCTGCGTACCCGCTCAAGCTATGTTGAAAAAGCCAAAATCACACGTTCGCGCAGGAATGCGCAGGCTCTCTTTGGCGTTTTGGATAGCTGATGGACTCACCTGAAGCCCCCCATTTAGAAGTTTGGACAATAGTGACCAATTCCATACTTTTCGTCCATTTGAAAATAGAAGTCTCTAAAATCGTATCGTTTTTGTGAGGGTACCGAACGTGGCCACATTTCAAGCAAATAAACATGACTTTCCAATTTGACTATCATATAAATATTTTCTACATACCTCCAGAAGTCGGATCCATTTTGAAAAATTGAAATCGGTCAATTCACCATCCAGATATGGAAGTTCAAAGATTGCTGTTTTCGCTTCGTATTCTCGCTCGACACGTGCACTCTGAACAAAGGCTCACTTTCAACTAATGTCCCGAGCCAGGTATGGAAGGGACGACCTAACCCTCCGAGGTTTAAATGCACCAATCATTTCTCTATCCAACCCACTGGTCAAAATACCCCGAATCGAATTTTCGTTTTTCGGACTTTTGGCCACGTTTTCGGGGTTTCGTCCCACTGTGCGCTGTTAGTGCAGGCACGGAATTGGTCAATATGGCTGTGTGTCACATGTTTGGCGATATGCGTTACGAGTTGAATGGTCACGGGATTGATCAGAATAAGAATGTCGGCATCACGAGTATTATGAAGGGATACTTATCATTCACCCCTGGACAACAGCATCTTCCCGGGAACACTGGTTGACTGGTGGATAATAATAATAAACTAGCCAACGCCGATGGATACTTTGATGTTGTTATACCGCTGAATTTTCTACTCGGATTTGCCAAGGATTATAATCGAATCATCGTCAATGCGAAACATGAGCTAATATTTACGAGATCGAACAATGATTTAAATGCCATACATCAAACCGCCGTGGAGGAAATCAAAATTTCACTCGAGAAAATTGAATGGTTATTACCATAAATCGGACTGTCAGATTCTGCAAAAATCAAAATGCTCAATTATATCGCCCAAGATCCGGCTGTATCTATGAGTTTTCGCTCGTGGGAAATGTACGAGTACCCGATGCTGCCTACGACAACGAGACATGTATGGGTTGTGAAGACATCTACACAGCTAGAGAAACCAAAAAACGTCATACTAGGATTCCAAACCGCACGACGGAACGATGCGAAGAAAAATGCCAGTCAATTCGATCATTGTATGATTAGAGGTGTGAAACTTTTCCTAAACTCACAGTGCTATCCCTATGGAAATTTGAATCTTGATATTGCTCGCAATCGATATGCCATTCTCTACAATATGTATAGGGGAGAGTGTTGTACCTCGGACCAGTTTTTTTCAAGTCGCCATAACTTTTTTTCCTTCGAACGAAACCTAATAAAAATGGTGCTTCATAGTCCAGTCGGATTCGACATAAAATCGACCGACTCCTATTCTTTCTGAGTACAGTTATGCCGATTTTTTTGTACGGAGATTTGACCTCGACAAATAAGCCCCTGATTTTGCGTGTTGATTGAATGTGTGGAACATTGTTTAAAAAAATGTTTAAAAAATAAATTCGACATTTTGATTTTTAATTTCCTTCATATGCGTGTGAGGCGAAGATGTTGTATATAAAAGTTGTATGTCTTATCCTCGTGTATGATATAAAATTTAGAAAATTCAAAAATTTCGGTTAGTCTAGTCGCAAAATGCAAAAAACCAAATTTTTTACAAATTTTTCAATTTCGATCCAGTTCCCTTAATTATCGATATATACCCTCTAAACTCACATGACGCGTGTAAAACCTGTGCTCCAAGAGTCCGTCCAAAATTCATTTGATTATCTCGCACATTATAGCAACAAATAGCGATTTTCGAAAAATATTCGGGTACCAATAACATTAGAGCCAATGGAATTAATTCTTAAATCCATGCAAATTCGAGGCGTCCCGTTCCAGCGGCTCTGTGCCGTATATACGACATACGCGAGCGAGCGGTCAAACGTCATTTGTTAAATTAATATCTCCGGTAAGGAGTTAAATTATTTCAGTACTAATACTATTTGTTAATTAAGAAAATTTTGATTTCATTTTATTTCGACCCTTTGGGATGTAAAAAAAATGTTTTCAAATCACGTTATGAATCTCCATATCTTTAACTACCACCAGGATTTTCGTTAGACGCTGTAAATCCATTGGCTCTAATGTTATTGGTACCCGAATATTTTTCGAAAATCGCTATTTGTTGCTATAATATGCGAGATAATCGAATGAATTTTGGACGGACTCTTGGAGCACAGGTTTTACACGCGTCATGTGAGTTGAGAGGGTATATATCGATAATTAAGGGAACTGGATCGACATTAAAAAAATTGTAAAAAATTTGATTTTTTGCATTTTGAGACTGGACTAACCGAACTTTTTGAATTTTCTAAATTTTTTATTATACACGAGGATAAGGCATACAACTTTTATATACAACATTTTTGCCTCACACGGATATGAAGGAAATTAAAAATGATAATGTCGAATTTATTTTTTAAACATTTTTTTAAACAATGTTCCACACATTTAATCAACACGCAAAACCAGGGGCTTATTTGTCGAGGTCAAATCTCCCTACAAAAAAATCGGCATAACTGTACTCAGAAAGAATAGGAGTCAAGTCGAATCCGACTGGACTATCAATGAAGTCTTGAGTCTTGAGTATCAAGCCTATAAGATTTATAAATAAAAATTCTTCTCAACTTTATAGTATATTGAATAGTTTGAGAAAACAATAAATGGTCTGAGGTACAACATGGTCCTGTATCTCGGACCATAGCATATTGTACCTTGGACCACATCATGTTGTACCTTGGACAAGTTATCTTTCACAGTTATGTTTAACTTACTTTGGTGTTTCGGAAATCTTTGCAACCTAGGTGGTGATAATATTGCATAATATTTTCATTTTTCATAATTTTCGAATACAAAATCTCCATAATTATAAGAAAAACAAAAAAAAAACGATAATTGTGCTACCATAATGGTAGACTTATTAAAAAAAAAATTAAAAAAATTACTCTTGGTTCCTACTATGCACAGATGTAGGTAATATATTTCTTTTTTTCAACTCCATAATTATCTCTTTCTATGTGATATCACATATTCATATGCAGAGTGTCTCTCAATTAGTCATACAAACCTACATCGGGCGATTTCTCTTTGAATTAAAAAACGATTTTTGAAGAAAATGATAAAAAAAAACTTTCCCGTTCCACTTCGCGGCATTATTTTCTAGAATCAAATATCATAATAAAAAATCAACGGAATAATGACATGATGGAATACCGACCGTAACAATATCGTGTTTAGGTATATCATGTAACACATAACATATGATACATGATGTGTACACATATAATAATAGTGTTACATTGGGTAAAATCACCCATATTCTATTCAATTCATGAACACCATCCAGTAGCCTATATGATAAATGACATCCTTTAAAATATAAGAAACTCGGTTGCTGCGTCAACAACGATTATTGTGAAACAAATCAATCTGTCTTTAGCTCACTACTGAAGCAGACCTGTATTTTCTGAATACACAAACTTATTGCAAACTCATATAATTTCCTCGAAGTATCACTTTATTTCTCTTGAAGAACCTACATAATAATTTACTATCTCAACGATTATAAAAATCGTTACATTGGTGTCAGAATCGGGAATTTCCGAGAGCGATAAAGTGAATATTTTGTGAATCAACTGCGAATCAACTATAACTGAAAAACGAAATGTCTCGTCGACGAGCTACTGCTACTACTGACGAACCCGCTGGAAACCAGCAAATACCACCTCAAGTCGACATGATGGAGCGACTATTTCAAGCTCTGGCCGCCCAACAACAGGCAAGTCTAGCTGCTCAAGCAGTACAACAAGAGGCCAATATCGCGGCACAAAAAGAACGCGAAGAGCGAGAAGCCCAACTTCGACGCGAAGAAAGGGAAGAACGCCGAGCTGAACGTGAGGCAAACCTATTAGCCTAACGCGAACGCGAGGAGCGTGAAACTCTTCGACTTTGTGAAGAACGAGAGACAAATCTGACGGCTCAGCGAGAACGTGAGGAGCGCGAGACTCTTCGATTGAGGGAGGAAAGAGAGGCAAATTTGGCCGCTCAACGAGCGGATCGTGAGGCAAATTTGGCAGCTCAACAGGCTACCCTCTCCCTTCTCGTGAGACGCCGGGAACCTCAGGAGACGATCTCGCAGACCTCCACTCCCAGACGATCCCCGATGAGGATCGAGGAGATTGTCGAGCCAGGAAACATTCGGTCTGTACAAAACTATGGGGAGGAAGAACCCTCCCCAACTATTCGTAGACCACGTACGGGTGGAGCGGCGACTTTCACGCCGCACACTCGTACCATCCCTCAAAGCGACCGAATTGAACACTCAATTCGGGACGCGAATAATGTACACCATGCTGACCACATGGCTGGCGATAATACACTAGAGAATAGAATTATTAATAATACTGCGCCGCTTAATTTGTCATGCGCCGGGAGTAGTCGCGACAAACCAATGAATAATAAAACGATAAATACCTGCAAAGAAGGTTGTACGGGACAGACACAAAAATCCTATAACCTAAAAGTAAATTTCTTTGACGGATCTATATCATGGGCCGATTATGAACGACAATTCTTAATTATTGCTGAAATAAATTCTTGGTCTCCCATAGTTAAGGCCGGACAACTTGCTGGTAGTTCAAGAGGTCCTGCCTTGGCTGTTCTTTCATCTCTGTCTAATTCTGATATTAAAAACTATGATAAACTCAGCACAGCTTTGCAATTAGGATTCGGAAATCAATTAATATCGAAACTGTCCCTAACACAATTAGACCTTACAAGGCAGACTAAAGAGGAGGGTCTTGCCTCACTGGGAGTTGAAATAGAAAGATTAGCTAGGATAGCATGACCCAGTTGCGACGAACCAACTAGAAACTTATTAGCTTGTAATAAATTCATTAACGCGATAACAGATCCAGAGTTGAGACATACTCTTAGTCTGACGGGACCTTCCTCTGTTCAGAAAGCAGTCATTGAGGGTCTAGAAATCGAAGCCTTGACGAAACACCATTTGGGGGTAGGAAAACTACGTCAAATAGAGACAAAGCCGCCTACTACTGACTCAACTAAGACTAGATATACACAAAAAACTACTCCCAGGCAGCAGACAAATAATAATAATAATAATAACAGTAACAATAATAATTATAACAAGAATAATAGTTATAATAGGGGACAGAATTACGGAGACAGACCCCCGCTAATATGCAAATATTGTAAAAAAAATCGGGCATGACGCGAATCGTTGCTATTCTCTGGAAAAAGTATTTCGATCTAACGACGGTCATTCTCAAAATAATCAAACTTCTTGGCGAAAAAATAACGAAAATCAAACTGATAATTCTCCAAAATCCTCAGAAACTCAGCAAAGTTCTTCTAACCAAAAAAAATAATTATTGATGATTTCGAAGGGCGGAAGTCATTAAGTGTTCGTATTTTCGTATTTTCATCAAAGCCCTATTTTAACTCATTTCCTTTCAAGAAGTCTAAGACAAACAGGCTTATATGCGCGTGGGACTGTCAACGGAATTAACTGCCTCTGGGTCATAGATACTGGGGCAGAAGTTACAGTGGTCCGTTCGGATCTCTGAAAATCTATTGACCCTATTCAGCCATTCACCTCTTTACGTACTGCCACAGGAGCAATAACGCCAGTTTTAAAAGAAGTATTAGTACAAATTAATGTGATAGGGTGTATCGATTCTCCACATAAAGTCTATGTAGCAGATATTGAGGATGAAGGGATCTTAGGGATTGACTTTCTTTCCGCGCATAATTGTGTAATTTCAACTGAAGGGAATTTATTAACATCGGGTCGACACGAGATAACTCTTCTGACTAACAGAAAAAGAGCTTCTGAATTTCCTCAGGTTCAAATAATTGACCTTTCTAGCGACGAAGTAGATTCATTTCCTATACACTTGCAAAATTTCTGGGAAAGATCTTCTTCAAGTTTAGATTGCATCCAAACGGGAAAATTTAAAACTGTAATTGAGGAGTATCAGGATACGTTTGCTAAAAATAGTAACGATAAAGGGAGAAGTACTCTTACGACTCATACTATAGATGTATGGGATGATGCTCCAATTAAACAAGTAGCCAGAAGACTGCCATTAAATGATCGAGAAGAGGTAGAGAAGATGGTAGACGAGATGCTTGCCATCAACGTAATAGAACCATCTTCAAGTCCTTGGGCTTCACCTATAGTACTGGTTTCCAAGAAGGATGGTACCAAAAGATTTTGCGTCGACTACAGGAGGTTAAATGACATAACTAAGAAAGATTCATACCCCTTGCCAAGCATTGAAGAGACCCACGATTTGATAGCTGGAGCAGAATGGTTCAGCACTATCGACTTACAGAGTGGATATTGGCAAGTGGAAATGCACGAAGAGGATAAAGAAAAGACCGCCTTTGTAACTGGTCTAGGAGGATTATGGCATTTTAAGGTCATGCCTTGTGGTTTATGCAACGCTCCTGCGACTTTTGAAAGGACGATGGAAACCATTCTGAAAGGAATAACAGAAAAGAAGTGCCTGGTGTATTTGGACGGTATAATCGTTTTTGGAAAGACGATCGATGAACAACTTGGAAACCTTAAAGAAGTCTTCTCTCGCCTAAAACAAGCTGGACTCAAAATGAGTACAAAGAAGTGTCATCTATTACAAAGAGAGGTTCATTTCCTTGGACATATAGTCTCCGCAGAAGGGGTGAAGACGGACCCTACACAAATAGAGAAAGTGTCAGATTGTCCCCGTCCTGTAGATAATGAAGGAATTCAAAGTGTTATAGGGCTCTGCACTTATTATCGTCGTTTTGTTAAGGGGTTCGCCACTATAGCTAGGCCTCTCCATCATCTGACAGGCAGTAAAGTTCAATTCGAATCGTCTCAGGAATGCGAGGATGCTTTCATGCAATTAGAAATTTATTTAACATCTTCTCCTATTCTCGCTTATCCCCAAGTAGAACATCCTTTCATTCTGGATTCAGACGCTTCTCTCTCAGGAATAGGTGGAGTATTATCTCAGATCCAAGATGGGAACGAAAGGGTAGTTAGCTATTTTGATAGTATGGGGAGGGGCCATGGACGGAGGGGCTCCCCAATCAATGACTGGCTCCTTTTGGTGGAGGTAGTTTGTTTTGTTGTGTTGGGGGGTTTGGAGGAGTAGGAATCGGATGAAGGATAGAAGTAGTTAGGTGGAGGAAAGAGTATAGATTTTCAAACAGCCATCAGGCGCGACGAGGTTTACGGGTGGGGGAAATGAAGAGGGTCTTCCGGGGAACTGGGAGAGGGATGCGGGAGAGTAGACGGGGTCGAGTAGTCGGACGAGGTGGAGGCGGCGTCCTTGGATCCTTCGGCGGGGTGCCGAGGATCTCCTGCGGTCTCGCTGGTGGCTGGAGAGCGTACGGCCTTGTCCTCTGCCTTGTGCCGTTGGGTACCGCTGCACTGGCGGCTGGAGTGCGCTTCACTGGCCGAGGGATCTTGGAACCTTTAGGCGGGGGGTACGGGGTGTTGGAGTGGTCGATGACGATTCCCGGGGTGGTAGGCACCCCCTCCAGATGGATCCTGAGATCTCTGCGACGATGCTGCCGAGGTCGGTCCACTGGATCTAGTGATCGGAGACGTAGCTGCCACGAGACCTCCTCTTGTTCCTTGAGTAGCTGCAGTTGTCGCTCCACTAGTGCAAGCAGGCTGTCGGTCTCTGGAGGCTGCAGCTGGTTGGGCTCGGCAGGGGAGTCGGGAGTGTCGGGTATTTCGGTGGACATAGGCCCTTTATGACAGGTTGCCTCAAAAGAAAATAGTCGAAGCTTTTATCGCAACGAAATTTATTTAACAAAACTGATCGTTGATACACTGGTAGGTGTCGATCGAAGGCTGCGTCAGCAGGTAAAGTGGTGGTGTCAGGTATCCAAGCGCTCGGGTCTATTGGGCAACCGGGGGGTTACTTTACTCGCGGCAAAATTTCTCTCGGACTGCGCCGCGTTGTGGCGGAACGCGTAGGTACGGCGGTAGCTCGTGTATGCGGGGGTGCGCGGAGCGCGGTGGCTGCCTCGACTCAGCGCGTCGAGCAACACTTAGAGGCGGGCGCCGTGCGGTGCGGTGGGAGCCTTGCGTGGCTAGGTTGCCTGCCGGTAGGCGCCCTGAGGAGTATAGGAAGCTATGCGTGTAACAATCGCCCCTCCTCGGGGTGCGTACCGGTGGGCTAAGGGATTAAATTTATTTTTGAATAGAGACCCAACACTTGACTGCTTGACTAATTAAAGCTAACTTAACTTCCTAATTTGTCCAATGGTTTTATGTACATTCCTTACTGTCTAACTTATTCCTCACTTATCGATTAACTTACTGTCCAACTTATCGATTAATTGGTATCTTTACTTACTGACTCACTTATCTACTAGTGATTTCTACGTACAGTTCTGACTGTCTAACTTATCGACTAATTTGTATTTACATTTCACTTACTGACTAACTTATCTATGTATTTCTTAATCTAATGGGGGGGGGGGGGGGGTTCAGGGAGGTCTGTAATGTACTCTGACTCTATGGAGAGCTAGGGGTGACTTTCTTCCGGGTGAAGGTCGTACGGGTGCCACCTTTTTCTCCCCAGTGCTTCGGGTGTCGATGGCTTGCACTGGGGTCCCAACTCGTCCGATCGGGGTGGTCGTGGCCTCCGGCTCACGATCGTCGGCTCGGCTCTGAGCGAGGCTGGCTCGGCTAGTGGTGCAGGCTGTCCAGTCTGCGGGTGAGGTAAGGGACCTCGGTAGGGGCCTGAGCAGGCTCATTGTAGAGACTCAGGTGCCTGGTGCGGAAGCATGGGCGCTTCGTGCGGGGTGGGTGGCCGATCGGCCTTCGGTTGAGACTCCTCTGTCTCGACGGCGGTCCCATGGGCTGGCTTCAGCTGCGTGCCGTGGTTTGGTGTCCCCGGGTGTATACCAGATCGCCTGCCTGGTATCGAGGTTCTGCAGCGGGTTGGCTGCGGTGCCGCTCCTTGTAATTTGGCGCGGGGTTGGCGGCGGCTTTAATGGTAGCCGTCGCCCCTCTCTAGTTTCCCTGCTCAGCGATCTACCTGTTCTTGAATACCGGGCAGTCGCGATTCCAGTGGTGCTCCGGGCAGTACCAGCATTTCGGTAGTTGACGTTCGGAGGCTGGTCCTGGTGACACCCTGGCTAACGAAGTGGCTCGAGGTGGAGCTTTTTCGCCCATCTCTATCTTCTGGTCGCCCCTCTTCACCCTGGCTAGAGCTTCTTGGGCCTTGTCGTCGTTTTCTGCGGCAAGGGCGCGGACCAGCAGATCCGTGAACTCTAGGGGGTTGCTTGGACGGACGGCTATGCGTAGGGACGGTCGCATCAGCTCTAGCATGATTGCCATCTTGCTAGCTTCGGTGTCCTGGGGTCTCAGGCGTTGGTATAGCCGGTACTTCCCTTGCAGGAAGGCGGCTACTGGCTATCGTTTCCCCTGACGTTGGGAGAAGAGTGATCCGGTGATTCGTGCCAGCTCGGTCTGGCTGTTGAATCGGTCGTGTAGTAGGCGCTTCACCTTCTTGGCAGGGGGTGGTTTGAAGAGTACTGAGTTATCTGAAACCGGCGAACCCGTGGTTCTCGGTAGAGATGAGTCTCATGTTCCTGCTTGCTGGTTGGGCGCCACTGAGTTTTGCACTCCCAGAAGTGTTAGTTGATTTCCTGATCGTGGGGATCTTCGGGTCGGTGATCTTTCGATCTGCATAGGGGTCGCGGGATGATTCTTCTACCTGCTTCGAGGCCCTTACGTTGGGCGCCAAATTGATAGTATGGGGAGGGGCCTTGGACGGAGGGGCTCCCCAATCAATGACTGGCTCCTTTTAGTGGAGGTAGTTTGTTTTGTTGTGTTGGGGGGTTTGCAGGAGTAGGAATCGGATGTAGGAAAGGAGTAGTTAGGTGGAGGAAAGGGAAGAGATTTTTAAACAGCCATCAGGCGCGACGAGGTTCACGGGTGGAGGAAATGAAGATGGTCTTCCGGGGAACTAGGAGAGGTATGCGGGAGAGTAGACGGGGTCGAGTAGTCGGACGAGGTGGAGGCGGCGTCCTTGGATCCTTCGGCGGGGTGCCGAGGATCTCCTGCGGTCTCGCTGGTGGCTGGAGAGCGTACGGCCTTGTCCTCTGCCTTGTGCCGTTGGGTACCGCTGCACTGGCGGCTGGAGTGCGCTTCACTGGCCGAGGGATCTTGGAACCTTTAGGCGGGGGGTACGGGGTGTTGGAGTGGTCGATGACGATTCCCGGGGTGGTAGGCACCCCCTCCAGATGGATCCTGAGATCTCTGCGACGATGCTGCCGAGGTCGGTCCACTGGATCTAGTGATCGGAGACGTAGCTGCCACGAGACCTCCTCTTGTTCCTTGAGTAGCTGCAGTTGTCGCTCCACTAGTGCAAGCAGGCTGTCGGTCTCTGGAGGCTGCAGCTGGTTGGGCTCGGCAGGGGAGTCGGGAGTGTCGGGTATTTCGGTGGACATAGGCCCTTTATGACAGGTTGCCTCAAAAGAAAATAGTCGAAGCTTTTATCGCAACGAAATTTATTTAACAAAACTGATCGTTGATACACTGGTAGGTGTCGATCGAAGGCTGCGTCAGCAGGTAAAGTGGTGGTGTCAGGTATCCAAGCGCTCGGGTCTATTGGGCAACCGGGGGGTTACTTTACTCGCGGCAAAATTTCTCTCGGACTGCGCCGCGTTGTGGCGGAACGCGTAGGTACGGCGGTAGCTCGTGTATGCGGGGGTGCGCGGAGCGCGGTGGCTGCCTCGACTCAGCGCGTCGAGCAACACTTAGAGGCGGGCGCCGTGCGGTGCGGTGGGAGCCTTGCGTGGCTAGGTTGCCTGCCGGTAGGCGCCCTGAGGAGTATAGGAAGCTATGCGTGTAACAATCGCCCCTCCTCGGGGTGCGTACCGGTGGGCTAAGGGATTAAATTTATTTTTGAATAGAGACCCAACACTTGACTGCTTGACTAATTAAAGCTAACTTAACTTCCTAATTTGTCCAATGGTTTTATGTACATTCCTTACTGTCTAACTTATTCCTCACTTATCGATTAACTTACTGTCTAACTTATCGATTAATTGGTATCTTTACTTACTGACTAACTTATCTACTAGTGATTTCTACGTACAGTTCTGACTGTCTAACTTATCGACTAATTTGTATTTACATTTCACTTACTGACTAACTTATCTATGTATTTCTTAATCTAATGGGGGGGGGGGGGGGGGTTCAGGGAGGTCTGTAATGTACTCTGACTCTATGGAGAGCTAGGGGTGACTTTCTTCCGGGTGAAGGTCGTACGGGTGCCACCTTTTTCTCCCCAGTGCTTCGGGTGTCGATGGCTTGCACTGGGGTCCCAACTCGTCCGATCGGGGTGGTCGTGGCCTCCGGCTCACGATCGTCGGCTCGGCTCTGAGCGAGGCTGGCTCGGCTAGTGGTGCAGGCTGTCCAGTCTGCGGGTGAGGTAAGGGACCTCGGTAGGGGCCTGAGCAGGCTCATTGTAGAGACTCAGGTGCCTGGTGCGGAAGCATGGGCGCTTCGTGCGGGGTGGGTGGCCGATCGGCCTTCGGTTGAGACTCCTCTGTCTCGACGGCGGTCCCATGGGCTGGCTTCAGCTGCGTGCCGTGGTTTGGTGTCCCCGGGTGTATACCAGATCGCCTGCCTGGTATCGAGGTTCTGCAGCGGGTTGGCTGCGGTGCCGCTCCTTGTAATTTGACGCGGGGTTGGCGGCGGCTTTAATGGTAGCCGTCGCCCCTCTCTAGTTTCCCTGCTCAGCGATCTACCTGTTCTTGAATACCGGGCAGTCGCGATTCCAGTGGTGCTCCGGGCAGTGCCAGCATTTCGGTAGCTGACGTTCGGAGGCTGGTCCTGGTGACACCCTGGCTAACGAAGTGGCTCGAGGTGGAGCTTTTTCGCCCATCTCTATCTTCTGGTCGCCCCTCTTCACCCTGGCTAGAGCTTCTTGGGCCTTGTCGTCGTTTTCTGCGGCAAGGGCGCGGACCAGCAGATCCGTGAACTCTAGGGGGTTGCTTGGACGGACGGCTATGCGTAGGGACGGTCGCATCAGCTCTAGCATGATTGCCATCTTGCTAGCTTCGGTGTCCTGGGGTCTCAGGCGTTGGTATAGCCGGTACTTCCCTTGCAGGAAGGCGGCTACTGGCTATCGTTTCCCCTGACGTTGGGAGAAGAGTGATCCGGTGATTCGTGCCAGCTCGGTCTGGCTGTTGAATCGGTCGTGTAGTAGGCGCTTCACCTTCTTGGCAGGGGGTGGTTTGAAGAGTACTGAGTTATCTGAAACCGGCGAACCCGTGGTTCTCGGTAGAGATGAGTCTCATGTTCCTGCTTGCTGGTTGGGCGCCACTGAGTTTTGCACTCCCAGAAGTGTTAGTTGATTTCCTGATCGTGGGGATCTTCGGGTCGGTGATCTTTCGATCTGCATAGGGGTCGCGGGATGATTCTTCTACCTGCTTCGAGGCCCTTACGTTGGGCGCCAAATTGATAGTATGGGGAGGGGCCTTGGACGGAGGGGCTCCCCAATCAATGACTGGCTCCTTTTAGTGGAGGTAGTTTGTTTTGTTGTGTTGGGGGGTTTGCAGGAGTAGGAATCGGATGTAGGAAAGGAGTAGTTAGGTGGAGGAAAGGGAAGAGATTTTTAAACAGCCATCAGGCGCGACGAGGTTCACGGGTGGAGGAAATGAAGATGGTCTTCCGGGGAACTAGGAGAGGTATGCGGGAGAGTAGACGGGGTCGAGTAGTCGGACGAGGTGGAGGCGGCGTCCTTGGATCCTTCGGCGGGGTGCCGAGGATCTCCTGCGGTCTCGCTGGTGGCTGGAGAGCGTACGGCCTTGTCCGCTACCTTGTGCCGTTGGGTACCGCTGCACTGGCGGCTGGAGTGCGCTTCACTGGCCGAGGGGTCTTGGAACCTTTAGGCGGGGGGTACGGGGTGTTGGAGTGGTCGATGACGATTCCCGGGGTGGTAGGCATCCCCTCCAGATGGATCCTGAGATCTCTGCGAGGATGCTGCCGAGATCGGTCCACTGGATCTAGTGATCGGAGACGTAGCTGCCACGAGACCTCCTCTTGTTCCTTGAGTAGCTGCAGTTGTCGCTCCACTAGTGCAAGCAGGCTGTCGGTCTCTGGAGGCTGCAGCTGGTTGGGCTCGGCAGGGGAGTCGGGAGTGTCGGGTATTTCGGTGGACATAGGCCCTTTATGACAGGTTGCCTCAAAAGAAAATAGTCGAAGCTTTTATCGCAACGAAATTTATTTAACAAAACTGATCGTTGATACACTGGTAGGTGTCGATCGAAGGCTGCGTCAGCAGGTAAAGTGGTGGTGTCAGGTATCCAAGCGCTCGGGTCTATTGGGCAACCGGGGGGTTACTTTACTCGCGGCAAAATTTCTCTCGGACTGCGCCGCGTTGTGGCGGAACGCGTAGGTACGGCGGTAGCTCGTGTATGCGGGGGTGCGCGGAGCGCGGTGGCTGCCTCGACTCAGCGCGTCGAGCAACACTTAGAGGCGGGCGCCGTGCGGTGCGGTGGGAGCCTTGCGTGGCTAGGTTGCCTGCCGGTAGGCGCCCTGAGGAGTATAGGAAGCTATGCGTGTAACAATCGCCCCTCCTCGGGGTGCGTACCGGTGGGCTAAGGGATTAAATTTATTTTTGAATAGAGACCCAACACTTGACTGCTTGACTAATTAAAGCTAACTTAACTTCCTAATTTGTCCAATGGTTTTATGTACATTCCTTACTGTCTAACTTATTCCTCACTTATCGATTAACTTACTGTCCAACTTATCGATTAATTGGTATCTTTACTTACTGACTCACTTATCTACTAGTGATTTCTACGTACAGTTCTGACTGTCTAACTTATCGACTAATTTGTATTTACATTTCACTTACTGACTAACTTATCTATGTATTTCTTAATCTAATGGGGGGGGGGGGGGGTTCAGGGAGGTCTGTAATGTACTCTGACTCTATGGAGAGCTAGGGGTGACTTTCTTCCGGGTGAAGGTCGTACGGGTGCCACCTTTTTCTCCCCAGTGCTTCGGGTGTCGATGGCTTGCACTGGGGTCCCAACTCGTCCGATCGGGGTGGTCGTGGCCTCCGGCTCACGATCGTCGGCTCGGCTCTGGGCGAGGCTGGCTCGGCTAGTGGTGCAGGCTGTCCAGTCTGCGGGTGAGGTAAGGGACCTCGGTAGGGGCCTGAGCAGGCTCATTGTAGAGACTCAGGTGCCTGGTGCGGAAGCATGGGCGCTTCGTGCGGGGTGGGTGGCCGATCGGCCTTCGGTTGAGACTCCTCTGTCTCGACGGCGGTCCCATGGGCTGGCTTCAGCTGCGTGCCGTGGTTTGGTGTCCCCGGGTGTATACCAGATCGCCTGCCTGGTATCGAGGTTCTGCAGCGGGTTGGCTGCGGTGCCGCTCCTTGTAATTTGGCGCGGGGTTGGCGGCGGCTTTAATGGTAGCCGTCGCCCCTCTCTAGTTTCCCTGCTCAGCGATCTACCTGTTCTTGAATACCGGGCAGTCGCGATTCCAGTGGTGCTCCGGGCAGTGCCAGCATTTCGGTAGCTGACGTTCGGAGGCTGGTCCTGGTGACACCCTGGCTAACGAAGTGGCTCGAGGTGGAGCTTTTTCGCCCATCTCTATCTTCTGGTCGCCCCTCTTCACCCTGGCTAGAGCTTCTTGGGCCTTGTCGTCGTTTTCTGCGGCAAGGGCGCGGACCAGCAGATCCGTGAACTCTAGGGGGTTGCTTGGACGGACGGCTATGCGTAGGGACGGTCGCATCAGCTCTAGCATGATTGCCATCTTGCTAGCTTCGGTGTCCTGGGGTCTCAGGCGTTGGTATAGCCGGTACTTCCCTTGCAGGAAGGCGGCTACTGGCTATCGTTTCCCCTGACGTTGGGAGAAGAGTGATCCGGTGATTCGTGCCAGCTCGGTCTGGCTGTTGAATCGGTCGTGTAGTAGGCGCTTCACCTTCTTGGCAGGGGGTGGTTTGAAGAGTACTGAGTTATCTGAAACCGGCGAACCCGTGGTTCTCGGTAGAGATGAGTCTCATGTTCCTGCTTGCTGGTTGGGCGCCACTGAGTTTTGCACTCCCAGAAGTGTTAGTTGATTTCCTGATCGTGGGGATCTTCGGGTCGGTGATCTTTCGATCTGCATAGGGGTCGCGGGATGATTCTTCTACCTGCTTCGAGGCCCTTACGTTGGGCGCCAAATTGATAGTATGGGGAGGGGCCTTGGACGGAGGGGCTCCCCAATCAATGACTGGCTCCTTTTAGTGGAGGTAGTTTGTTTTGTTGTGTTGGGGGGTTTGCAGGAGTAGGAATCGGATGTAGGAAAGGAGTAGTTAGGTGGAGGAAAGGGAAGAGATTTTTAAACAGCCATCAGGCGCGACGAGGTTCACGGGTGGAGGAAATGAAGATGGTCTTCCGGGGAACTAGGAGAGGTATGCGGGAGAGTAGACGGGGTCGAGTAGTCGGACGAGGTGGAGGCGGCGTCCTTGGATCCTTCGGCGGGGTGCCGAGGATCTCCTGCGGTCTCGCTGGTGGCTGGAGAGCGTACGGCCTTGTCCGCTACCTTGTGCCGTTGGGTACCGCTGCACTGGCGGCTGGAGTGCGCTTCACTGGCCGAGGGATCTTGGAACCTTTAGGCGGGGGGTACGGGGTGTTGGAGTGGTCGATGACGATTCCCGGGGTGGTAGGCACCCCCTCCAGATGGATCCTGAGATCTCTGCGACGATGCTGCCGAGGTCGGTCCACTGGATCTAGTGATCGGAGACGTAGCTGCCACGAGACCTCCTCTTGTTCCTTGAGTAGCTGCAGTTGTCGCTCCACTAGTGCAAGCAGGCTGTCGGTCTCTGGAGGCTGCAGCTGGTTGGGCTCGGCAGGGGAGTCGGGAGTGTCGGGTATTTCGGTGCACATAGGCCCTTTATGACAGGTTGCCTCAAAAGAAAATAGTCGAAGCTTTTATCGCAACGAAATTTATTTAGCAAAACTGATCGTTGATACACTGGTAGGTGTCGATCGAAGGCTGCGTAAGCAGGTAGAGTGATGGTGTCAGATAGCCAAGCGCTCGGGTCTATTGGGCAACCGGAAGGTTACTTTACTCGCGGCAAAATTTCTCTCGGACTGCGCCGCGTTGTGGCGGAGCGCGTAGGTACGGCGGTAGCTCGTGGATGCGGGGGTGCGCGGAGCGCGGTGGCTGCCTCGCCTCAGCGCGTCGAGCAGCACTTAGAGGTGGGCGCCGTGCGGTGCGATGGGAGCCTTGCGTGGCTAGGTTGCCTGCCGGTAGGCGGCCTGAGGAGTATAGGAAGCTATGCGTGTAACAATTTCAGTCGTGTTCTTAGTAAAACAGAACGAAACTACTGCGTTACTTGTAGGGAACTTCTAGCTGTGGTAAAAACAGTAACACATTTCCATCATTATTTGTACGGGAGAAAGTTTTTGATCAGGACAGATCATGCTTCTCTCAAGTGATTGCTTTCTTTCAAATCTCCAGAAGGATAGGTGGCTAGGTGGATAGAAAGGCTGGGCCAATATGACTTTGACATCCAACACCGTGCAGGATTACTTCATGGAAACGCAGATGCTTTATCCAGAAGACCCTGCGAAGGACCTATAGAATGTCAACAATGCACCAGGTTAGATAAACAACTAGACGAACCCTTTAAGATCCGTCCGATTACTTTTAAAGGAAATTTGGAGCCATGGAGAAAGGCTCAACAAGAAGATGAGGTTCTGTTACAAATTAAGACTTGGAAAGAGTCTGGATTACGCCCTGAGTGGCAAGATGTTGCTGCTAAGAGTCAAGATTTGAAAATTTATTGGACTCAATGGATTCCCTCTTATTAATGAATGGGATATTATATATAAAATGGAAATCTTCAGATATGAAAGAAATAAGATGGCAATTATTAGTACCAAAGAGCAGAACGGAAGAGATCCTCAAACAATATCATGATACTCCTTCAGATGGTCATTTCGCTTCCAATAAAACTTCAAATCGAATGAGGGAACGATTCTTCTGGGCTCGTAGTAGGATGGATGTGGACGATTGGTGTAGGTTATGTGAGGTCTGCATAGCGAAAAAGGGTCCACGCAGCAAGGGTCGAAGTCCCCTACAAATATACCACGTCGGAGCACCCTTCGAGAGAGTGGCTATGGATGTCCTTGGGCCGTTGCCTCTGTCTAGATCTGGAAATAACTATGCCCTAGTTATTGCTGAGTATTTTACTCAATGGCCCGAGGTCATTCCCATACCTAATCCTAATCAGGAGGCAAGGACTGTTGCTGAAACATTTGTAAGAGACTTTGTTTGTAGACATGGGTCTTCCCTTGAATTGCATACGGATCAGGATCGAAACTTTGAGTTGATTTTGATGGCGGAAATATCTAAGGTTCTAGGAATAAGAAAGACTCATACAACCCCCCTTCATCCTCGGTCTGATGGAATGGTAGAACGTTTGAACAGAACCTTTTCAAGTTATTCAGCTTCTTTCGTTGACAAAAGTCAACGAGATTGGGACAAGTGGATCCCTCTATTTCTTCTTTCTTATAGATCAGCTGTACACGAGACGACAAAGCAGTCTCCAGCTTCTATGCTTATGGGAAGAGATCTTCGTTTACCTTCAGATTTAGATAAGGGACCCACTCCATCGCCAGATCCTCTTCAAACCAATTACGTCCCTACTTTAGGAGACAAATTGAAACAAATACATAATTTCGCACGGGGAAGAATTCAAGTCATTTCAGATAGAACAAAGGCCCATGATGATATTAGAGCTGGGGATCTTGCTTTTGATACAGGAGATTTGGTTTGGCTCTTTCAACCCAGAAGGGAAAAAGGACGATGTCCGAAATTACAATCTAATTGGGAGGGTCCTTACACGATAATTGACAGAATAAATAGCGAAGTATATCGTATTCAACGTTCTATACGCACTAGCCCTAGGGTGGTTCACTTGGATCGCCTGGCCCCTTATGAATCAGATGGACTTACCCATGATAATAAAATCAAAAACCTTCGTTCTTTAGATCTAGATAAAAGCCAACCTATAGATAATGACTTCTCTCTCCAAAAGGATGATCAAACCTTTTCATTGGATTCTTCCAGGTGGTCCGATGAACCGCCTTACGGAATTAAACGAAGAAATTATAGACCTTCAACGATAATCATAGAGGGGAATATCGGACGTGGTAAAACGACTTTCACTAAAAGATTTCTAAATGATAAGAATATCCTCCCTTCACTTGAACCCCTAGATGAGTATCGTAATGTCGCTGGCGAGAATCTCCTGGAGATGATGTATAAAGATCCTCATAAATACGCGTACCATTTCCAACATCACGCCGCGATGACAATGAGAAATAGTCATTTGATTCAAACCGCGTTACCTAATAAAATAATGGAGAGGTCCATTCATAGCTGTAATTGCTTTGTAGAGACACGTCGGAGAATGGGAGATTTCGAAAATCTCGAAGCTCATTTATTAATGGAAAATGTTAGGGTTTCAACTAACGAGTCTCCGGCATACGAAGTAGATCCTATTGTTTATTTGAGGTTATCTCCAGAAAAGTCGTTTTCGCGAGTAAATTCACGCGCTCGTTCCGAGGAAGAGGGTATTCCCTTAGATTATTTGAAAGTTCTTTATGAAGTCCACGAAGATTGGTTAGTTGAAAAGAAATTTGCGACTTCCAGCACCAGTCTTGATCCTAGACACCGAAGCTTCCGCAGATTACGTGTATATGAATTTTTGTGAGGTTATGAAACCTTACGATTTCTAGTTCAGATTCAGAGGGAGCTCAGAACGATTCAGAATAGTTCGGAACGACTCGGTCGAATTAAAGATGGCTGTATTGAGCGCGGAACAATTTAGATTGAGTCGATCATATCAATTATTAAAGATGAAAGACATAACGTATCCCAAAATAACATTTAATAAAATAAACTCAATATGAGGAAATAAATTATTTATTTCAACGACATATCCGAAATGAATGATAATGAATTCAATAATGATAATAAATTTAAAAAAAAAAAAAAAAATGAAAATGAAGAACAATATAGTTAATTTAGGACATAACGTTCTAGAAGCGGCTCATCGAGCGTTTCTCGAAGACATGTTTTAACAGTTGTTCGAGATGGAGACACGTCTCGCATTCCGCGTTGAGCAATTCAAAAATGAGCCGGGTGTTGCACGAGTGGCAGTTGGTAAAGGGCCCGTTCAACTCCAAATCCCCCACGTACATTCGATGCATTTTTTCAGTGCCGGAAACCGCGCTCATTGGAATTCTTTTTGTGAATGGGGAAGAAAGTGGTTGGATTAACGATCTGATAACGGAGAATATAGATACGAAGAATAATTAAAAAAAAAAAAAATATAATATTGTAATAATTTACCTGAAAGTGAAGCAGGTATGACACACTTTAAATGGTTTGAGTAGTAGAGCCATTCCCTCTCTCCGTGCACATTTCACTCTGCTCTATTCTCGTACGAATCGATTGAAAACGTATTCACGATTTTTTCGCGAAATATCTCCAATATTAAGTTGAGAAACCAAAATCCCAATTTTGATAGCGTCTTCATTAAGGAACGACATGTTGACGATTGACGCTATCTTTCCGTTATGCTTCTTCTTCGAGCGATTGTTTCTTTCATTTGTTTAAACAATCATTCTTATTGGTCTAGGGATAATTTTATTAAAATATTCGATAAATGTCGTTTGATTGATCCGTTTTTATTCAATATCGAATATCGCCGAAATATATCACGCGAAAATCACTATAGGCGTCGCTATAGTGTAGTCAATTTAATAATGGAGTCTGGATCGAAAGGGATCCGAACGGAAAACTGTAAATATAGGTTATATTGTAATAAACAGATAATAACCTAAGTTTTTCAGCTCCCGATATTCTGATAGTAGGATTTTCTAATAAAATGATGCGAATATTATTCTGAGATGAAAAGAAGGAAGCCTGACCCATCCCATCCTGACCTATTAATCCGGTTTCCCAACTTCCTCCCAGATAAGACTGCTCCAATTTATATTTACTTCACTTATTTAATAGAATCAAGTAACTCAACTCTTTATTATATTTGGTAATCTATTTATTATTTGATCAAAAAAGTTTAATTAATTTATTATTATAATTCAAAAGAGATTTTAAAAGAAATTTCGAATTTGGAAGAGTTTTAAAAAACTCTAATTTATGACCTCATATTTCGTGAGAATAATATTTATCCTCCTGTCTAGGTCGTTTTTAATTTATTTCGAAGAGGTATGGAGTTGGACCCCTTTTGGACTTCTTGGGAATCTTTGAGTTCTTCTATCCTGGTCCTTTACCCCTCCAACCACTTCCAATACGCAGGACTCTTTACGCGGTAACTAAGGAATTCTTCTTCTTTTTCCGGATCATCCTTCTTGTTCCTGGTTCCTGGTTCCTGGTTCCTGATCCTCCATTTAAGATCCGAAGAATATTTCACAATCATCACATTATACACTTTTGATTTGATTAGATTCACTATCTCCTCAAGGTTTTCTGTGGTTTACCTTGAGGCAGAGGGCGAATGCCGGATAGTATTTGGGGAAACTTTTAACTTCTTGAGCCACAGCTCCAATGCTCCCAAATAGAACACTTTGATTTACAACTTGTTGATCTATATGATGATTTTACACACTTACGAATTTAATTATACTCACCTCGAGAGTCGGGGCGACTCTTTTACTAAGGGGCGGGGGGGGGGGGGGGGGGGGTAGTGTTACATTGGGTAAAATCACCTATATTCCATTCAATTCATAAACACCATCTTGTGGCCTATATGATAAATGACATCCTTGAAAATATAAGAAACTCGGTTGCTGCGTCAACAACGATTATTGTAAAACAAATCAGTCTGTCTTTAGCTCACTAGTGAAGCAGACCCGTACTTTCTGAATACACAAACTTATCGCAAACTCATATAATTTCCTCAAAGTATCACTTTATTTCTCTTGGAGAACCTACAAAATAATTTACTATCTCAACGATTATAAAAATCGTTATAATAGTAATAATAATCATGATAATGATGATGATAATGACGATAATTTTAATATTCAATTAGATGTTGAAACAGGGGGTTAGTAATTGTGCGGCACTACTATGTCACCGGCTTATGGTATATTGTACCTTGGACCGGTCCGAGGTACAAGACACTACAGTGGTCTAAGGTACAACAAACGTGCATTCGGAATAACTGGTGCCATTATTTTTCGAAGGTTATGTTGTGTTTAGTAACACTGTGCCTGTTTTAACATACACATTTTGAAAATATGAAATGATTAATTGCAAATCGTAAAGCCTATCATGACATACATTTCACACCTTCGAACTAAGACACGAAAAAGTTACTTATCACCTGCGAAAACACGTTTCTCTTGGTAAACTGCGACTCATTTCCCGAACACTCAATTTCTTCGGAAAGAAATACAATTCGGGGGTTCCTCGAAAGTAGATCCGTCGAAGTAAACGAAAATTTCCACAGAGGGGCACTGTAGCCTATGTGGACCAAGGTACACGTTGGTCCGAGGTACAACACTCTCCCCTACAAACTTTCAAATTTCATACTACCATAAGGAGTCCAAACCTCTTTTGTCAAAGAGTGATTTTTTGGATAGAGCTCCACTCATTACTATAGACTGTTCCAAGTAGAATGAATCGTTAAAGAGTGGACCGGTGGATATTCATTTGGAATTCGAAACTAGCGTTGCATTTCCAGCATATACTTCAGCCTATTGTATGATTATACACGATCGCATTGTTGAATACAAACCCATAAGCGGTACCGTCAAAAAATTAGCCACATTTTAAGGATTCTGCCTGTTTGAGAACTATAGACTAAGCCTATTCTAGAGAAACAATAAATAAATAAATAAATGTGATTGCAATTTCATTGTTATTTATTCAACCCTTACCCATTCCCATTACATATATTGTAACTTTTCACAAGTTTGATATATTGAAGATATAGCAAACCGTGCCGTCATTGTGAGTTCTATTGCTCGGTTATAATTTTCGGGACCACTCTTAACAATCAATCTACCGACGCTAATCTTAAGGACCTCAAACGCACTGCGTTATCAGCCGTCTCCCTGACGAGTAGATACACGCAGACGTGCAACTACCGTCTTCTTCCCAGTTAGTAAACAACCTACGCTCAGAACTGTGCCAGCAGTGCAGACAAAGCCTGTCTCAGACTTTGACAAGGTTATACCTTGCCGAAGCTGTCCCTACGCTACGGTTAGTAAGTTGATTTTACAAGACCTGGAAATTGGCGAAAAAGGGAGTCTGCGACGAATCACTGCTTTTTCTTGATCAAACAAAAAGAAATCATTTATTGAAAAAAATTATATCTTAACTTACGGTTGCAACCAATTATCCTATATTTACAATGTTCCTTTTGTTTCTATGATCTGAAATATCGTTACTAAAGATTTTGCACAATAATATCTTTCAACTATGTGACTTTTATATGTTTTGATAATATTTTAATGATAATAGTTTTCCGATTAATTGATATTTTTCTGAGTGTAAAGTGAAGCTACTGGTTTATCACTGCTATAGTTGATATCCAACAAAATTGAAATTAGAAGTTATAGATCACTCGAGCTCTATGCCACGAGTGTCTGATTCGAAGTATGAGTATTGAATTGACAGTGAGACAGTGAATTCACATGCTGAGCGCCGTCGCCACTTATATACTGTTTGTGACGTCACACGGCAGACGCTTGTTCTCGAACGTTTTGGATGATATTCTAGTTCGCAACGGTTGACGTTTGAAATGCTAACGGTCAGGCCTAGGTCGCCTGGTACGTTACAATATATGTGTGTGTGTGTGTGTGTGTGTGTGTGTGTGTGTGTGTGTGTGTGTTCAGATTTTGCCACAGAATTCAAATTTATTGTATGGTCCTCCAAGATAAAGTATCTGCAGACGTTTCTGATCCGCCTCGTCGTTCAACTGATCCAGTTGGTTGAAGTCGTTCTCCAGGGCCTTTCCGACTCTCACAGGCAGGAATACGATGAATTCGTCGGCGATCGTAGCGATGATTCTTGAACCGAATTTCGTTTTCACCAGCCCCAGTTTTGTGATGTTGTACTTTTGTCCAATCTCCAGCTCAGACATCTTTTTTATCTGCATATCATTATCCATACGGTTGGTGCTGTTCAGGATGCTGAAGTCCATCTGCACAAAATGAATAATTCAGAATTAGTTTTTATATTATAATTGAATATGATTACCATGTAAAAGGGTTCTTACCTTGTTCGAAAGAGTTTGCGGGTTCGAATATGCTGGGAAGATGTATCGCCGGTGAAATGTCGAAATGCGCGAATTCGAAAGAGTTTGCTGGTTCGAATATACAAGGAAGATGTATTGGCGGCGAGAAGTCGAAATGCACGAATGCAGCCCCCTGCGAGCCCTTGGCTGTTAAGCCATCATGCCCCGCCCTCGAGACGTGTGGGGAGGATTCTTTATGGCCCTCCTCCAAATACCAGTTTTTCAATCGCTGAACGTTCTCGAAGGCACAATGGTAGCCTCCAGGTACATCGTCATGACAGTCTCCATGCCAACGAAATACACGTGATTCCAATCGCGGTATTCGAAGATTCGGACACCCCAGCTTGTCCAAATCAATCACCGATTTCGAGTCGTCATTGAGGATTTTTTCGATCCATCGTTTCTTCTCCAACCACTTCACATAAATGCGACTCGCATCTTGTGCAACTTTTCTCACAGTTTTCACTACATCTCTATACGATGTTTCTCCAGCAATCCAGGGTATTCCATGATGATGCCATGTCTGCCGCGAATGATGATTTTTATACTCGCTTGAGAGAGTCACCCAGGAGCATGGTGCCTTGAAGAGGATGCGTGTGATACCCTGCTGATATTCCTCATGTGCGCGAATGCTTATTGCAGCTAGCTCTTTTATCACAAATTTATTACTGAATTGCCCAAAACCTTGTAGATCCAATATTACCTCCATATTCACGGTTGCATGTGCGGTCTCAAGCAAAGCCGGAAATCGACTGAGCTGGCGATTCATAGCATGGGATCGGTAATCATGCAGGTGTGCAAATGGCACCATGTGAAAAAAAATCCCGAAAAATGTGGGAAAAATGCAGGTGTTCTGAACAACATGTGTGTTTAAGAAATTCTAACATTTTCGAGTTGTGTAAAAGGATGTGAAAAACTTCTGAATGATATTTATTGCTCTATCCTTTGAGACTTGCCGATTTTTATGGGCCGAGGTGTGATCTTGTGATTATTACAATCTTTGTGTTTACAAGAATTCTATAGCATTTTCAGGAGGCGGAAGGATATGAAAACTTCTGAATGATATTTATTGCTTAATTCTTTGAGGCTTACCGATTTTCATGGGCCCGAGTGGAATCTTTTGATTATCGCAGTCTATGTGTTCGCACAATTCAAGCGTTTTCGACGAGCGACGAAAGTATGGTGAAAAACTTCTGAATGATTTTTATTGCTGAAACTCTTGAGACTCGCCTAATTTTATGAGTCGAGGTGGAGTCTTTTGAGATTCGTTCTCGGGTTGTTTAGGCTCGATTTTATTTTGGGTTGGGGGATGTTGTGCAACTCATAGAATTACAGCTCGATCCCCACCAAATCGGTTTGAGAAGAGAAAACAGTTTTCAGTTTGAAAAGGTCGGTGAATAGTGGAAGTTCATAGAATCGAAGGAAAAGCAACAAGACGAAGAATACTGATTCCAAAACTAAACCTGAAAATAAGGTATGTTATCTGCATTGGATATTCGAATTTTAACAGATTCTAAAACATAAGGATGTGTGCTTAATCTAGATGAATCCTGCTCATGGACAAGTTGCACAGCGAGCGGCTCAGCTGCGACGAAGGGCCGAGTCGAGGGCACGATTTCTGCGAAATGCTCAGATGGTGTTCAGTATTTTGCGCGACCGGCATGTGAATGAGGACTTCGTCACCGTAACCGAAAACATCTATTATGAAATGATAGAACACGTCACCCGGCAGTATCAGATAAACGATTACTGGGCGATGCGTAGGACCGCTGCCGAAAATTCTACACAGTCGGCCATCCAATGCACGGATGTCACATCTTCAGTGCAAGAAGATGCGAATGATTCAGATGCGACGACGGTGCGCGTGATTATAGGAACAGACCGATCGCCATCAATCGAATAAGCCTCATCGATGCGATCGAGTCCGAGCTCGCCATCGTCGTCGTCGAGATCATCATCTCCGGGCATACCTCCGCCGCCAAGAGTGATTCCACTCGAACCACACGTTCACCTATTGCCCGGTAAGTACCCGTAATTTTCATGATATATCATTCGACCATTGAAATACCTGTATGTTTCAGATCCACGTGTGTGAACTTCGGTGTGGGCATTTACCGCCACACCTAGTTGTAAATATATAGTTTGAGTTTAAGTTAAGAATAATGTACATATATAGTTTAAGTTGTTTTTTAGGAAAATTGTGAAATAAACATAGTTTTAAGTTAGTCTTAAGATAATAGTCACTTTAGAATAGGTTATACTTAACACATATAGTTTAGGTTAGTTTTGAGATACTTATAACTTTTATAATAGGTTAGACTTAAGTAGTATCAAATCAACTCATACATGTCATTATCGAATGATTCGAGTCATTGATTGCATGATTAAACACCCTGTCACACATTTCAGCCAGTATAATTCGCATATAAGCTGAGAATTCGAAATTTCAGCCATCTCGGATGGATTGTCGGTAAGGGTGAAAGAAAAACAGATCGGTAATCGTTACCATAATCCGAATCGCTAGTGGTGCCATCGCACGACGGATAATTGTAGGTAAATTGCAACCGTCCGATTGCCGGTAACAGAAAATCGGCATTCATGATTCAGAATCGTTACCATCAGACTATCAATAACTAAAGATCGACGATCCATAGTGGCCCCATCGCATTGCGAAAAATCGCAACCATCAGATTGTCGGTAAGCGGAGATCGGCAACGCAGGATTCTTGATCGTGACCATCAAAATATCGGTAACAATCGGCAGTGGCGCCATCGCACAACAAAAAATTGCAGCTATCCGATTGTCGGTTACAAAGATCGACGATCGTTACCCAAATCGTTACCATCCGACTGTCGGTAACCCACCCGCACGGTCGGTAACTTACCAGCACAACTCGGCCGGTAAAGAAGTTTTGGTCCAGAACCCCCTCATTATATCTACTTATATACAAGTAATTTGAGTGTATACGGTCGACTCTAAACATACATATATATATTAGTCATTTTGAACTTATCTGGTACATCCGAGTATGTATGGGTGATTTGGACTAATTTACAGTTTGAATAGGTATATCCGGGTATGTATGGGTGATTTCGGTTATGTATCGGTTGCGACGTGGATTTTCTGTGATCCTCGGATCTGGACCGGATAGCCAGCCTCCGAGATCAATCCACTCGACAATTGGCCAAAATGAATTACCTGAAAATAATGCTGGGCGCCAGGCGGATAACCGCCACGTTCAAAAATATAAACAAAAGATGACCTACGGGTACGTAAAGCGTCGGCTAGCTACAGTACCGCGGAGAGGGGTCAGGATTAAATGAAGGATTAGCGGGACGTTAAATAACGACTCGAGCGGTTGACTTTAATAACAGAAAAATAGAATTTATTCAATAAAAATTATAGAAAAGAAATAGAAATAATAATTTGAACAATCAAGGAGAATTCCCCTCGTATAAAGGACAGCCACAGGCCGTGTATAGGCGACCTGGCCACGTTTGACGAGCTTTACAATATCTAATAAACTACTAGCTTCCACGTGGGATAGCAATAACAAGAAAAAGAAATCATGCAAAAATTGATTAACTCGACAAACTAGGTCCTCGTGGGACAATATCTCAACTAAAACGTTAAATAGACTCCACGAGTAGAACTTACAACTAACTAACAATCTAGTATTTACAATGGGTGAGCCTTCGGCTCGTATTAAAGAATAGAAAATAAGAAATTGATCAAAGAAGTAATATTCACAGGAGCTTACTTAAACTAACTTAACCTAACTCTGCGAATAACGCGATAAATATTTGATTAGGATTATTTATTGACTCGAACCCGAAAAACACAGACTCGAAGTTTCAGTAATATCTAGCTGCGTCCCTCCCCACAGGAGGAAGAGAGAGCGACAGTGACTGACTGAGACTATCCTTGTCGCACTCGTGTACGACCGGCATCAAACCCGAACTTAATAAACCATACAATACTCGATATTTCTCTACAAAATAATGACTCGAACGATATTCTCTAATACACGGGGACACTGGTGACGGCCTACCCTTCGGAGATCGGTTTAATTCGATTCCAAAAATATTCTAGCCTCGTGGCTGCTCAAAGGCAATATGGCTGACGGCCGTTGCCGAATTCAAATTAACATGGGTGAGAATGGCTAACGCTTACCGTCTTCCAGCCACCTGAGGAAGGAAAGCTTTTCGCGGCCACAGTCCATGGCCCTGGCTAAACAGAGTACTCTCGAAGGTAATTCTCCACACTCCTCACAATCACTCAGACAATAAATGACTCGACCCACGGGGTTCACACGCTATATGCTACTCTTAATTCCCAACAAAAACTTGACTCAAGACGCTCGAAAATACTACACTCGGGTGCTTTTGACGCTAGTCTACCGCAGAGTGACTAGACCGCATGGCGCCGGTAATCAGCGCCCTCGTGTTACGGCCAAATATCGATTTTTGTATCGACCGAAGGATCCCTTAAGCATGGCGACCGGTGATCGCCGCGCGCGTAATTCAAAGTTCGCCACGATGATTTTAGCTCGCTACGTCGGAGGCTCACGGGTTGCAGGCTCTTCTTGGTGGCGGGAATCTCTTCCACCACCGATATCCCCCGTTGTAGAATGCCCTTGGCACTCCCCCGTGTCCTCTAGATTAATAGCCGGAGGTAGCGTGGCCACTACTATCCTCCGAAGCTTTTGGGTGGCGTTCGTCGAGTAGGATCCAAATAGTCGATACTGGAACGTATTGCGTCGGTAGTGGTGTGTCTGTGTCACAGTCTCTTAGCCGTCGGCTGGGCCTCGTCTCCCACATGTTAGAGAAAAGTCGTAAAACAAAACAAAAGAATAAATAATATGTTTAACAGTCTTTAGTCGGTCACGGTCGCCTCTCGGAAATTCTGTCGGACCTCGGGGTCTACCTATTCATTTTCTCATCTTCATCCACTTCGCTAAGGTCGTTCAAGGGGTGAGGAGCCTGTCGTAACATGCAATGTTACACGGTATATCGAAGATTATATGCGTAATTTCGAGTATATATGGGTATATCCCACTATATATAGAGTATTTCGAATAGATCTGTATATCCGGGTATGTATGACTAATTTAAAGTAAATATGGGTTTATTCGAGTGTGCTCTTTGACTAAAATGCTCAGTCTTATATGGGCCATTCCACTTCAAATCGGCCAGTTTTGGGTTTTTTTGACCTCTTATTTTTCAAATCGACTTAAAATTTTCTTTACGTGAAATCTACGTCAAAAAAGTACACCCGTATTTTTTCGTTGGTCCAAAAAATGTTGTTTACGCTAGTTATGAATTATCGCATTTTACTGTAAAAGTGGCGCGCGGCCGGCTTTGGGGGTTAATATCTCGGGTCCCCTTTACAGTAGAGAGATGTTCCAAAACGCCTTTTAAAGGCGATGAAAGACACTTTTCGAGAAAATTTTTTAACTATTCGAAAAATATAGTTTTGTTATTTTTATGAGTAAGCAAAATGTTCATCGATTCGTTTCGCCATTTATGAAATTGAAAAAAAAAAAACCATCGCATTCCTTATTCAATTCTGAAGATGGCGAATTTTTTAAATTGATGAAGCGATTTTTGTAAATATTTTTTTCAGAATTATTTGTTCGGCGCTGCGTCAGGTTGCCGTGCCGTGTGCCTGTAAGTATAGGGGAGGGGGTGTGGGAGTACCGCTCACCTAACAAAAATGCTAATTTTCATGTGTTGAACGTCAACTTGAAGTGCAAAAGACTATTGTAATGGCTTCTGCAACTATTCAACTCTTCGTTTTAAAAATTCAGAGGCGTAATTTCCTTTTAGAATTTACAAAATTACGAAAAAATAATTGCGAGACGCAATTGAGCGGTCTTACCCTCCAGAGTGATGCCGCTCGGCCCAATTTTAATACCGCTCACTCTCTAATACTCGGGTTCCGACCTAACCTATGTAGTCAAATAGTAAACTCGGGTATGAAGGATGAAATTTGTCATTACAATGTTAAATTTGACTGAAGACTTATCGTTATTATAACACAATAATAGAGTAAATTATTATTATTATTGATATCATTGTCATTATTATTCACAATAGCGTGAATTATTCACACAACCTCGTTACGATTTTTTAATAATTTGACGGATTTAATACTATGTCACAACCATTGTCATTGCAAAAGTTGGTTTCTGCACAGAGAAAACAGTTTATTTATAGTTAACAAATGTAGTTTTAGTATGTGCAGAATCGAATATTTATTTATAGTTAACAAATATTCGATGATCCAAATGCTATTGGGTTGAGTGAACTCATCATACACTTATACACAATGAGTCGTTGTTCGACTCAACCCAATATCATTTGGATCATCGAATATTTGTTAACTATACACGCCGTATTCGAAATCCACAGCAATCGAAGAGTCGAGAATACAATGGCACCGAAGCTTCTGGACGGCTACGTAAGAGAATAATATTCGCGCCGCATACGGAATTATCAAAGGAAACGGTAAATAGAGCGCTGTAAACGATATTACAAACATTTAAGAAGACGTGCATCGTGTGCATTCAAGAAAGGAATACTTGACTATAAATGAAAGATATTGGTGAAGAAACAATTAATTGTGAAACTGTGTGGCAATAAGATTTGATATTTGTCTAATTGACCGCATACGAAAATTAAAACTTGTCAATTAGGATATATTGCGGCAAGATATTAAATGTCGAACACGAGCCACGGTAAGAGTACTATCGATTATACAAGAACGTCGTGGATTTACGAGCTTACAAAACCTCAATTAATTGAAGTCCTAGAACAATTAGAGTTGACATACGATAAAAAAGGGGGCATCGACGAGCTTCGTAAAATCCTACGAACTCACATAAACGAAGCAAACGCAAACCGAGGACAGCCACAGGACGAACATAGGAAATCGCAGAGCGCTGAAAACGAAAACGTAAACACGAAGCCAAAGGTAAGCCACACAATGGCAGGAGAAAACAACGGTACGAAATTGGAATTCCAACTAGGAAAAGATGACTGGGAAACATATACAGAGAGGCTCGAATTATATTTCGTAGCCAATGACGTGAAAGTAGAAAAACAAGCGGCAGTGTTGTTAACGAAAATAAGTGCCGATACATATAAACTCGTTCGGGATCTGTGCGCGCCAGATAAGCCAAGTACGGAATCGTTTAATGACTTAGTAAAATTAGTGAACGACCACTTGAATCCAAAACCATCGGAAACGATGGAAAGATGCAAGTTTCATCAAGCGCACCAAAGTGCATCGGAATCGGTAGCGGAGTTCACGGCTAGATTAAGAAGCTTATCGTTGAATTGCAATTTCGCGGACGCGAAAGTAGCGTTACGAGATCAGTTAGTGTGTGGACTGAAAGATCACGCAACAAAAAAGGCGCTGTTTCGCGAAGATAAATTAACGTATGATTCAGCATACAAAATAGCTGCTGCGATGGAAGAAGCAGAAAAAAACGCGTCAACCACGGATAAAATTAGTATCGGTACAACAAGTAACACGGCGAGTGTAAACGTAATTCAATCGAATTCGCGCGCGAGTGAAAAGAAGAAACAGAGCCAATCCAGTTCAAGGGGGGGGGGGGGGGGTGCTCATCGCGGTGGCCGAGGGAAAGGATACCGATACGATAACAAAACCGATAGTAATAGCGGTAATCAGGCTCCGCACAGTAACACACATCAGAGTTCGAGGCATTCATCGTGTTATTGCTGTGGGAAAGCTAACCATTGGGCACGCGATTGCTACCACAGATATATCACGTGTAGCTCGTGTAAACGAAAAAGGCACCTGGCAGCTGCGTGCCGATCGCAGAAAGCAGCCGTTCAACACCTAGAACAAGAGTCGACCAGCGAAGAGCAGCAGCGGGAGGAGACGGTATACGACTTCTTCATAGTAGACGACAACGAAGGCGAGTCGACGAGCAGTCCGGGTAACGGAGCGAGCGATAATGTAAAAGCCGACCCTATGTTTTTGAACGTAACGATCAATGGGAAAAAAATAGACATGGAAATGGACTCGGGTAAGTACGTTGCGATAATATCAAAAAGTGATAAAAACAAATATTTTTCCGAAAATAAAATCACGCGCAAGACGCCTGCGTTGAACGCATATGGCGAAGTTCCGTTAGAAAGTGAGGGAATACTGGAAAATTTGAAAGTAAAATTGGGAAATAGGGAAGCAATGTTAACAATGAGAGTAATGACAAACGATGGCCCAATTTCGATCGGTAGACAATGGCTGAAAGTATTTGGGTTGTGGCCATTGCCATTGAACTTGTTAAGTAATGGAAATTATTGTAGTAAAATTGATGTAATCGACGCGAAGAACCAATTGTCAGAGAAGTATCCGAAATTGTTTGGCCCGGGTCCAGGGTTATATAACAAGGAAAAGCTTAAATTAGTGCTGAAATAAAATGCACAGCCTGTAGCGTTAAAAGCGAGGCATTTTCCATTCGCATTAACAAGCAAAGTTGAAGACGAAATCAATCGTCTTGTAAAGTTGGGACATCTCGAAAAGGTCGACGTGAGCGAATGGGCAACGCCGATCGTGCCGGTAATAAAATCGAACAGTTCCGTGAGAATCTGCGGTAATTTTAAATTAACAGTAAATCCAAATTTAGTGCGAGATCGACATCCGATACTGTTGATTGATGAAATTTTCTTAGCGTTGAGAAACGGCAACAATTTTTCGCAGATCGATTCAGAGCACGCGTATATGCAAATCCCGGTGAAAGAAAGTAGCCAAGATTATCTAACGATAACAACACACACCAGGTTATATAGATATACAAAAATGACAGAGGGCATTGCGTCAGGACTGGGAGATTTCCAAAGAAAAATCGAACAATGTTTAGCCGGAATAGACGGAGCAATTCCTTATCTGGATAATATCTTTTGTTCGGGCAAGACTGACGAAGAGCATCTAGTAACGTTAAACACAGTATGTAAAAGACTCGAGGAATGCGGTTTTAAAGTAAATATAGACAAATGCGATTTTTTAAGAGAAAAGTTGGATATTCTAGGATTCGTTATTAATAAAGACGGGTTGCACAAATCTAAAACTAAAGTAAATGCAATGGTTGAAGCTCCGACGCCGGTCGATAAAAAGCAGTTAGATTCATTCCTAGGACTGGTAACATACTATGCGAGATTTTTACCTGATAGAGCGACCCAACTAAAACCATTTTATGAGCGTGCGAGAGAAGATAAGTTTGAATGGACGAAAGAGTGCGATAAAGCGTTTGAATGGGTGAAGAGTGAACTCGTGTCACCGTGTGTGTTGGCTCACTTTGATCCGAAAGAAGAAATTGTATTAGCGTGTGATGCATCGTCGTATCGGTTAGCAGCGATATTGTCCCACCGATACAGAGATGGTACAGAGAAACCAATCGCATATGCATCAAAGATAATTCCCGAGAAAGAATTAAATCGCGCTATCATTGACAAGGAAGCGAGTGCAATCGTTTTTGGATTTAAGAAGTTTTATAATTATATTTTTGGTAAGGAAATAACGCTCAGAACGGACCATAAGCCGTTGGTTTTTATGTTCGGCCCAAAACAAGAGATTCCGTTGACAACGGCAAGTAGATTGCAAAGATGGGGGTACTTCCTATCGAGATTCACGTATAGAATCGAATATATCAGATCAGAGCACAACGGTAATTGTGACGCACTTTCGCGACTTCCTGTCAAAGATAGCACACCAATTTTCAATAATGAGTACATGTCGATAAATTATGCCGAAGAGTCGCTTGAAACAATAAACGCGGTGGAGATTGCAGAAGAAACAAAGCGCGATAAAAGGTTGAGTCAGATAGTGCGGTATGTAAAGGGTACATGGCCAAGCGCGAGCGAGTTAGATGAGTACGAGAAAATATTCTATGCGAAACGTGACGAACTAGTGGTAGAAAAAGGGTGTATCATGTGGGGATATAGGGTAGTAGCTCCAGACTCAGTGAAAAAATGTCTTTTAAATGAACTGCACGCCTCTCATTTTGGTATAGTAAAAATGAAAATGCTAGCGAGGTCTTACGTATGGTGGCCGAATATCGATAAAGACATCGAAAACATTGCGGCATCATGTAAAGTGTGTGTACAAGAGCGGAAGAATGCTCCGAGTGTTCCGTTAACGCCGTGGCCATTCCCAGATAGATGTTGGAGTCGAATTCATACGGACTTCTTAGGTCCGTTTCATGGACATATGTTCATGTTAATTATTGATGCTTATTCGAAGTGGCCTGAAATTATTGATATGCAAAAGTGCACTCAGGTACCGAGGCTAATCGAGAAATTTAAAAAAGTTTTAGTTCGTTTTGGTCTTCCGAGAAATTGAGTAATCGATAACGGTACGCAATACACTAGTAGCGAATTTCGAGAGTTCTGCAAAAGCAACGGTATAAAACACAGTTTCTCTGCACCGCATCATCCTGCAACAAACGGCGCAGCCGAGAATTTTGTGCAAACGTTCAAAGATAAAGTAGATAAAATTGTCGAAAGTGGTAAATCGCTAGATTACGCGAATAATCTCTTTTTGTTCGATTATAGAGCTACCGAGCATTGTACAATGGGAAGAACGCCGGCATACATGATGTATAAGCGAGAACTGCGAACGAGATTCGATCTATTAAAGCCAAGCGTCAGTGACGATGTACAGACAAAGCAGTTGGCACAGGTAGTGAGTAAAAAGGGAAGTCGCAATGTCAATTTTCAAATTGACGACGTCGTAATGGTCGACGATTCCAGTGTGCGCAGTAATAAACGAATAAAAGGTCGAATAATAAAGAAATTATCTCCAGTTACGTTTGAGGTGGAAGTAGAATCTGGAAAAGTGTGGAAACGACATGTCGATCAGATCGTTCGTTTCATTGCGCCAACTGACGATGAAACTGCGAGTAAAATTGTACCTGTGCAAGAACCGGAGAAAAAATTGCGCCGTTCAAATAGGTTAAGGAATCGTAGTTAAGATAATAATTTTTGTAATCATAGATTAAGAAAGGGAAAATAAAGAGGGAGGAATTGTGATGTAGTCACATTAGCACCTTATGTATGTGTATGGGTAGTATCTATGCTAAGTATGTAGGACATGTAGGAGTGGGGAGTCAGTCACTCGGTAACCGTCCAGCAATACGTAGTATATCTGTTATCTGTCTAATTATTCCAAATATATCTCATTAATATTATAGTAGTGTATTATCAATTATTTCCCCCCTCATATACCACAAGAGTAAAAGGGGAAATATTTGGTTAAAAAAGGGGAAAAAAGGGGGTTCAAACAATAGAAAATAGAAGGCGTTATATGTAAGAAATAATATTTTAATCTTGTATCATAGTGACGTTTAATATTCTGAACATATTGATAATAATATTGCGTGTAATGAAATTATTCAAAACATAAACATTGATATGAATTGTGTAGTACAAAGGAACTTTTAATATTATGCAGCATATGAATCCCTGATCAAATATAGGGCGCTATCAACTAAGTAATACTTATTATTTTGCTTCGACGCGGGACACTCTTTGGTTTTTCTTTAACTTTTTGGCAAATAGAGACTCATGACTCAATTTATATGCTTGATAGTTTTGGAAATTCAAGAAAAATTGGAGGAATTATTAACAAATTTCTCCCGATTCTGCAATTATATGGGGAAAAACTGAAAAATGTTGGTTTTTAGTGTAAAAATAGGAAAAATGTTAGTTTTAGAGTAAAAATAGGGGGAACTTTGAGAAAAGGGGAAAAAGAGGAATAGGGGAGAAAGTGTGAAGCCTGATTATGTTACCAACTATGAGGTCTTTTATGCTGACATTTATTTTAACATTTATCTAAAAATATAATTGGCATATTTGTTTTTTGCGCGCATCTATGTATTATATGTCACATATATATCGCACCTTGGCGACGAAAGTGACACAACTCAAAATATGGCGTTTTTGAGATAATGCCATATTTAAACTGGCAAGGTTCGATTCTACAACCCAGCAAAATGTCATTTCTGTAGTAACCAGAGTCGCCTGGAAAAAGAAAAAAAACGCCAAAGTCACACAATCGAATGCACCCTTAGTCGCGGTCATCAAGGGCTCCCTAGTAAAGTCGATCAAATCCGAACTTTCATTCGTGTGATCCTAAAGGGATTCAACTAATTGTTTGCCATGAATAGTTTCCTCCAGAAATCAATGGGATGATTTTCCACATTCTTCAATTTTCTGTATTTGTCCGTATCGAAGAATGATATGTTTTGCGTTGTGTCACTTTCGTCGCCAAGGTGCGATATGTCGCATATAATTTTGACATATATATCTTTTCATGCGGGATAGGCTATCAAATCAATAACTTCCTAATACACATGGATTAGATCGGTTTCGTAGCGCTTCAATCGCCATTACCTCGCAAAATGATGAAGATATTGGAAAAGAAGAACCATCGCCATTTCCGTTGTGAATCACAGTGAGAATAATTTTCGGTCATAACATTTCGTTGAATCTTTGTCCGCTTTGCTGCAAAGAGGACGTAATCAATTAAATTGGGCGGAAATAAGTATTTTTTCTTGCTTGATTGTGCTCAAGACTTCGGGTAAATCGGGTACGGCACAAGCTAGCCCTAACGTAGCACAGTCCGACACAATTTTTAGAATTTCACTTTCGCAAAAGTGGTGGGCTGATTATGGGTTATTCTCGCTCATCCGGGACATTTTTTAGCGCAAGGGTCACAGATTTTAGTTCCACGCGAGATTTTAGTTCTGTTCCAACCCCTAACAACAAATCTAAAGTCATACCCCCCAATATCAACTGGTTCAGAAGTTATTCGATTTGCAAAATATGAACAAATCAGTTTTCGAGCGCACCGCATTATCTTCAAACGTACTACGTGTCTGTGGTTTATATGATCTGAAAACCGGAAAATATTTTCAACCAGCGCTTTAACATCGGAAAACTCCCGCCTTTCACGCCGTGAGATTTGACATTTTCGACAAAATATTTTCGCCCACGTATTTTGCAATCTACTTATGTTTTTCGTCTTGTGACCAGAGGGCATAATTTTTTTTCGACAAAATTGCGCTGCAGGTAGATTTCCGTGTACTAAAGAGACTCTGCAGTTGCCACGAGGGCGTTATCCTTCATTTCGAAAAGTAAGAAATCGAAACGGAAAATTCCAGTCCTTCTGTCTAAAGTTCAATTTATTTATATTTTACGAGGAGGTAAAAGGTCGATAGGTTCGTTGCAAACAAATGGAGGAGTCAAGTTTTTCAGGTTACAAAATCACGAGCGCGAAGCGCGTGTGATTTTTCTGAAAAACTTGACGAGTTCGTTTGATTGCAGGAAACCTTGAGGGTAATACTCGATTGATTTTGAAGCGCGAGTGATGTTCGGGGGATTATTTTTCCATTCGAATTTCAAAGACAAAATCCACATGTAAAAATCAAAATTGAAAGGTCACAGAATTATGATTATAATTTAATCTGTCAGATTCAATGGAGGGTTAGCTGTATTGAAAAATCTTTTGTTTCTCATATATAAGGTGCGTTCAGTATATGCGCTCGATTCGATCTTTTAGAATTTTCCAGCATATCTCAGCTCTTCTATCTTTTTTCGTAACATGCGGTAACAAAAGATAAAAGAGCTCTGAATGCTCGGAGATGTATATACCGAACGCAGCTATACACAGATAAAAAGGCTAACTTGTGCCAAGAAATTCGTTTTGAACAACCGACAATCTCTCGAGCGGAGTAAAAATTCTCTGAAACCAAGAAAATTTTCATGATTCAAGAAAGATTTCACTTTGTCTCAGAGAATTTTACTTCGCTCGAGAGATTGTCGGTTGTTCAAAACAAATTTCTCGGCTCAAGTTATTTTTTTTTTCTGTGTAGCTACATTAAAAATTACCGCGGTGAAAGCACACGTGAAATTACGAGTGGAATTATCAAACTTATCAGTTGAGTTTCCTGTAGGCTATGCAAAATAACGTCGAATGGTGCGATTATATTGGCTGAAATTTGGATGGGAAAAATAATCATTTTTATTGTATCAAGTTATTCAATACACCGATACCTGCGCGGAATAACCGGCTATCTCAGAGTATTAATAATATAGGCAAAAGTCGCCTTTTTGAATCGATTCTGAGATAGCCGCTTCTGTAACCGGACTCTGAGATAGCCGGTTATTCCGCGCGGATATCGATACAGTCTAATTCATCGTAACATAAGCTGAGAAGTAAGATCGTGAAAAAGAAATTATAACTTATTGTTAGACTGTTGTCGTTAACACGGTGGTTCGACAGTCATTAACAGCTATAGTTCAAACCAACAAGGTAATTTTCAATTCTTCTAAAATGCTGGGCTGAGTATTTCGTGTATCATTTTTTTTTTTTTTTTTAACCACCCGGAATTCCGGAAAACGGCTGACGGCACAAGTGAGCACAGATTTAGCACAATCTAGCACAATTTTTGGATTTTCAATTTTCCAAAAGTGTTGAGCTGATCCAAAATTTGAATTTCATCAATTTTTTCGAAAACCGTGAAGAATTTTGGAAAACGGTTCACGGCACAAGTTGGCACAAGCCTAGCACAAGTTGGCACAGCTTTTAGATTTTTGATTTTCCAAAAGTGCTGGGCTAAGTGTTTTTTTTTTTCATTTTTTCGGAAAACTACCCAGAATTCCGGAAAACGGTTTACGGCACAAGTTAGCACAGATTTAGCACAATCTAGCACAATTTTTGGATTTTCAATTTTCCAAAAGTGCTGGGCTGATCCGAAATTTGAATTTTATCAATTTTTTCGAAAACCGTGAAGAATTTCGGAAAACTGTTTTCGGCACAAGTTAGCACAAGTCTAGCACAAGTTGGCACAGCTTTTAAATTTTTGATTTTCCAAAGGTGCTGGGCTAAGTTTTTTTATTTTATTTTATTTTTTTCCTTAACTGTACGGAATTCTGGAAAACGGTTTACGGCACAAGTTAGCACAGATTTAGCACAATCTAGCACAATTTTGCATTTTCAATTTTCCAAAAGTGCTGGGCTGATCCGAAATTTGAATTTTATCAATTTTTTCGGAAACCGTGAAGAATTTCGGAAAACTGTTTTCGGCACAAGTTAGCTCAAGTCTAGCACAAGTTGGCACAGCTTTTAGATTTTTGATTTTTTAAAAGTGCTGGGGTAACTTCACACACATTCTGACGTCAGAAGCGTACTTACTTGGACAAGTCACTTGTCCATTTCTTCTGGATTATTATCTGACCAATCCCAGCTGTCCTTGTCTTGGACAGCTGGACACGTTACAGTACACGAATACACATTCTCACTTTACTGAGAGTGTATAGGTGTGCACGGAGTGAATACAATATACTATTATGGAAAGCACCAGTTATGATGAAAAATATAAATTGTTGATATTCATTTATTCAATTCCATTGCAATTTTGGTAATATTGTGATTCGGTTCTGCTTCGGTTATGACTAACATAGTTGGCAGTCGAAACTTACTTGTCATCTTGTTCTAGATTCTGATGAGCAATTACAAAATCTGCAATAACTACGATGTAAACTACAGGTGGAAGGTAATGCAGATGAATCAGTTGAATGTGGTCTACAGAACAAGACTCTGCAGAGTTCTACGAATAACCACAGTTACGAAATACATGGAGGTGGGTGCTCAACGCCCATGGATGGAGCATTGCTTTCTCCACTGCCTAAACATCTGAGTTTATCAGAGATCATAGATGAGAGAAAATACTCGACCTTGTTTGCCAACTGCACCTCTCAATCAGCAGAGAGTAGTGCCCCGCCGACTTGTTCGGAGATCATCAAGACTGTTGGAGATGTTTGGACACAGGAGTTTGAAGTTAGCCATGAAAGATTTGATGTGGAAAACCCTGATGTAGGACAAAAAGACGGAAACAATCAGCGAAATAAGAATGAGGTACGAGGTGTTGAGGAAGGAAGAGCTGATGTACACGAAGAAGCAGATAACGAGCGAAATGAGAATCAGGTACAAGGTGTTGAGAAAGGAAGAGCTGATGTACAAGAAGCAGGAGATAACGAGCAAAATGAGAATGAGGTACAAGCTGGTGAGGAAGGAAGAGCTGATGAACAAGAAAAAGAAGATAAAAAGCGAAATGAGAATGAGGTACGAGGTGTTGAGGAAGCAAGAGCTGACGCACAAGAAAAAGAAGATAACGAGCGCAATAAGAACCAAGCACAAGGTATCAGCAAAGAAAGAGCGACGTACAAGAAAAAAAAGACCATGACTGCAATAACAATGAAGTACGAGGTGTCGACGAAGGGAGAGCTGACGTACTGGAAACAGGAGAAAATGAGCGAAATAACAATGAAGTACGAGGTGTCGACGAAGGAAGAGCTGACGTACAAGGAAAAAAAGATGGAAAGCGAAATAACAATGAGATACAAGGTATCGGCAAAAGAATAGCTGATGTACAAAAAGAAAAAGAAGATATAGAGCGAAATAAGAATGTGGTACGAGGTGTTAAGGAAGAAAGAGCTAACGTACAAGAAAAAGTAGATAACGAACGAAATAATAATAAGGAACGAGATATCGACGAAGGAAGAGGTGGCAAAAGCACCACTGAGGATGATAATGACGATGCTGCTAAGGACTCAGATTATTCTGACGAAAACTATGATAGTTATGATGTTGCTGAGGACTCCGATTATTCTGATGAAAACTGCACCGATCATGATAATGACGATGTCGCTATGGACTCAGATTATTTACCAGATAAAAGTACATCAAATACAAGTTTTCAGATTTCTCAAGTGAATTTGACACAAAACTTGTCCAAGACGAATATTCATACGTTACCTGTCGATATTCGTCTACTAAATGTTTCTGCGTCGAAGAATTCGACAACGAAGAAATTAAAAACATACTTTTGTCCATATTGCAAAAAGTTACAAACCAAGTTTGGACGTCACCTCGAATCCCAACATAAGTCGGAAGCTGATGTAGATAAATTCACAAAATTACCGGAAAGAAACTATAAGAGAGCTAAAATAATAGAAGCCATACGTAAACATGGAAACTTTTTCACAATACAGAAGTCGATGGGTAAGGCGGGTTCTGGATCAATCTAGGTTAAATATTTTGATCCAGGGCCCCCCTGTGTTCTGATTGGTCGAAGCCCCCTCCAACTCGCTGAAAGGACGTCCCCCTAACGGTAATCGATGATTACGCAATTGTAACGGGATCTTTCGCAAGGGGGGTTGTGTCTGAATTTATGCGACCTGATTTCTGAATTTCTGAATTTTTGATTTCTGAATTATGCGACCTGATCTCTGAAATGATGCGATCTGATATCTGAAATGCTGCGAGCCCCCGATCGATGCGAAGTCGATCGATGCTGGCTTCATGTTGTCTGAATCGTCGTCGTCAAGACCTACTTTATCCACCCCGTGAGCGCGCGCGCGCGCGCGCTCTTACCGACCGTCGATTGAGAACATAACCCCTCTGAAAATCGATACCGACGAAGTTTTCTTATAATTTCGAACGTTCTGTTTGCGTTTCAGATATGTATTGGTAGCCCTGAAAAGGGCCGATTTGATGGCCCTGAAACGGACCGATTTGTGTGGGATGGCCCTTGAAAGGCCGATTTGTATCTCTTCACTGCTTCCTTCTCCTCTTCTTTAGTGTTGTTTCGGTCACAGCGGAACCAGAAGCAGCTTCGAAACATGATTCAATGTCATCATTTTAAAAAAAATCACCAAAAAAATACTTCCAAATCACACAGAGTAGGTAAAATTTAGTGTGTGTTGATTAGTTCAGAGCTCTTACCTCGATCATCTTCTACTTCTACAGTCACCGCCTTTGCGATGACGGCCCCCAAGTCAGCAGACATTTCTGCAGTTTTTTCTTCTAGAAAACATAAATCAATGATATTTTCAGTTAATAGAAAACTAAAAAATGTAATGTATGCTAATTAGTTGAGAGCTCTTACCGTCGTCAGCTTCTGCATCTAGAGCCATCGCGATGACTCTTGCTAAGTCGAAGGGTACTTCGACCGCAGATTTGCGTAAAAGCGATCCGCCAGCCGATACATCTGCCGCCGGTGCATTTACCTTTGTTACGTATTCCATACCTACTCTATACCTATCCGATACTCTTCTTTATTACCCTCACTATCAATACCGAAGACATAACATCCTGCATGCATCCAGTCTCACTGTCTCTAATCAGAAAGAGCTTCCATCCTTACATTCGCAGAACTTCATCCCTACCTATACGCACCTCCATAAGCACGCTCACGCCCGGGAGAACAATGGAACAAAGAATGATCTCATCAATTAGCTCATCAAGCAGATCACCAGTAGCTTCCACTTGCACTTGCATCCAAGCACTTCGATCAGAATTATTAACGAGAGCAGTCGCTCCAGCACTTGCACCAAAATCGTCAAAGAGAGCACTCACTCCTAACTAGCTCTCAATATTATAAAACGCTAACTCAAAATCACTCATCACTTATACTCAATAACGTGTACAGATGGTTCTACCATCTCTGTAATCACTAGTAATAAACCATTATTCTGTTATTATATATATGTTCACATCAATCTCCTATTACCTGAAATCCGGTTACCTTAAGGTGTAAAACGAGGGACGAACTCAACGATAGCTCTATCTTACCCATAAGAACAACGATCTCTATTCATTACATTGGTAGCAACTCTATCTCCATTCATTACACCTTCAATACATCATTTTCATCGTAATGATGTTTTCGGTACGCTGTTGGGTACATCTTGAATGCCGCGTGGCATCGACAGCATTTCTGCCAATCAACCCTCAATAGAGCGAGACCGCACTTCTCGCAAAAGTATATTGTCGGCGTCCGCTTACTCGGCAATATACGGAGCTCGCTCTCGACACCCCACGGTCCGGGCAGACTCGTCACACAACCCTCGCAATATGAACCCGAATTCGCGGTGTTATCTCTAAGGAGTAGGGTTACGTAACAACGCGTGTTGTTACGAACGGCCGCGAGCATCGCAGCCTCTTGCCTGGCCCACGTTTCCTCGAGTGAAGGTATCGCCCACCCCTCGACCAGCGCTACGATTTGTTTGACACACGGTGTCATAAACAGATTTGAAAGTGCTGCGATAAACCAGAAAAATTAACATATTAAACCCTTATGAACGCAGAGAACTATTTTTTCACTGAATCACAAATTCACAATGATACTGACACATCGTTATTCCGAAGTTTTTTTTTTTGTTTCTTTAGATTGTTTAAAAAAGTTTTGTTTCACTAGAAATTATTTATTCATGCAAGAGCCGATGTTTCACTCACAAACTGTAAGACGCGAATGAACTCGCTACGGAACCCTTCATGAGTATGCGACCTCCTAAAACTAATATACAGCGATAAATTCAATACCCCGAACTAATCATCAGCTCAGTCTCTGATGCTAGAACGAAATTGTTATCTAAACCTCAGTGTTTTGTAAACATATTGAACATCAAAAACTAGCGTCCAACCAAGCTAGCGCAAGACAACGGCTAAGGAGTCAAATAAACTGCGAAAGGAATTAAAAATAATTTATGTGTGTACAAAATGCATATGTATGAAGACTGTAGAAATTTTTACAGTGAATTCTTTTTATTCTTTAGATCAGATAACACATGAATTACAGAGATCATAAATTTATTGAATCATTTGACATTGAGAGCAGTCTCCGATCATGGGAGGAGGTTCATCAAATTCTCCGCTCTGCGATCCGTGATGTATTCGGCATCTCCGACAGTTTGCGATATCTACATCCTTCTTCATAGCCTCCGATAGTTTGTCCCACACCTCATCGATGATACTCGAGCCGTAAATAAGAATGAAATCTTTGGTCAAATAGGCAATGTCTTCAGCCTTCATTCGTTTCAAACCACCTACTTCAATGGACATGATCAATGATTTATGAAGTGATGGTTTGCACTCCTTCAAATACCAAGTTTTCAATCGCTGTACGTTTTCGAAGGCGCAATGATATTTGGGAAGGTTTCCGTGCCAGTCCTCGTGCCAATGAAGCACCTCGTAGTCTCTCATCCATCGAAAACTTGGGCAGTTCAATTCTTCTCAATCGATGACAGGCTTGGACTCGTCGTTGATAATTTTTTTAATCCACTCTTTCTTCTCCTTTCCCTTGACGTAGATATAACCTACATGCTCGACAACTCTTCGTACAACTTCCTGCACCTTGTCGTAAGACATAATGCCGGCATTCCATGGTATTCCATGATGATTCCGCGTCAACCAAGCATTGACAGCTCTACATTTGGTAGATAAGATTTTCCAAGCACACGGCGGTTCGAAAAGGATGCGCGTCAGACCTTGCTCGACTATCTCATACGCTTGAATGGTGATTGCAGCGAGTTCTTTCAGTACGAATTCGTTGATGAGATGTTGGAAACCTTGTACATCCAATATCATTTCCATTGTAACAACTTATTTTCTCTAGACTGGTACGATGTGGATTTCAGAAAAATCGAGCGTTAACTAATTTCAAAAAGTTTTCAACCTCACTTTTATATCGTATATCCCCTCTTAACGGCTACCGTACACACAAAGCTGAAACTGTGAAAAGGATATTGTGCAATAAAATAAACATCTTTTTTATAATATTTTTTTAATCATAGTAAAGTACAGTTTTTCATAAAATAGGGTAAAGTACAGTTATTTTGTGAATTATAGATTATAGAATCATAAAAAACGTAGGATGACATAGTTTTCCCCAAGTTAATTTCTTTACACCACCACTGATTGGGTTGTACTCAATAATACGATCGTGTAAAATCATACAATAGACGGAAGTTTGCGGCGGAAAGGGATACGTTCACTCGAATTCGAGGCGAATGTCCACAGGTCCGGATTTCAGGGAATCGTTTTGCTTCGAACAATCGATGACGATGAGCGGTGCGTATTTTAAAAATTCGTTCCTGCTCAATAATGGTTCGTGATCCTTGGCGTAGTACGATGTCTGGAAGTTTGCATACATATCGCAGAGCGTACTGGTTGCTAGCAACATCGAGATTTAGGTTTCCGTAGGGACAACTCTGCGAGTTGAGAAAGAGCTTCACATCTCGGATGCTGCAGTGATCGAAATGACTTGCGTTCTTAGCGGCATTATTTTTTCGATCCGTCTGAAAGCCTACCACAACGTATCGGGGTTTTTCCAGCTGAGTGGAGGTTTTCACGACCCAGACATGCTTCGAGGTAGCGGGTAGTAGTGGATACTCGTATAATTCCCACGAGCGGTAACTGATAGGGATGGGTGCGTCTTTGGCAATATAGTTCAGCAACTGGATTTTTCGTTGATCGGAGACCTTGATGTACGGAATCATCCACTCGAGTTTGAGTGGTGAAATTTTAAACTGTTCCACAGTACCATCGGCGGTTGTCTGTATAATTGCATTCTTGTCGGTGTTTGTCCTTGTAAGAATCAACTCGTGCTTGGCATTGACGATTATTCGGCGATAGTCCTCAGCGAAACCCAGCAACCACTCAGCGGTATAGAGATATCGAAGTAACCGTTCTCATCAACTATTTCATTGTCGTTGTCGATCCAACCGGCATTCTCTCGGAGAGATCTTTGGCTAGGACTTTGTGATATGTAATTCTTCATGAGGCTTGTGATATCGACGTTCTTATTTCGGTCGATCTCAACAGCATTCAGCTCGTAGCGTATATCCTCAAACAGATGGCAGATGGAGGTATATTACACTGGCGGGGCCAAAGCTGCGGGCCACAACGGGACCAGGTGGGTAATTTGTAGCCGATTTGTAGCGAATTTGTTGCGGGAGTCAAAAAATTGTAGCGCTGACGGTTCAAGAGAAAAGCGCAACACCGCCAGCATAATATTGAGCTAGCGAGGACCCAGGTAAGATTCCACCGAATGATTGAACGGCAACGTCATACGCATGAAAATTTGTAGCATCAAAGATACGATCGAACCATGACTGTATTCTTCCCAGAAAACAATTATTCGATATCATCAGAGCAGATATTTTGGTGTGAAATACTGATATCGGTAACTAAATGCCTCTCAAGCATCAAACAACAGCGGACATATTCAAAGAAGTTCGAATCTGGTACCTGGAATGACTTAAAAGCCCACCCGCACTTGCAACAAATTGTTGCAAGACGGTAGGAACTCGAAATAGTTCAAATTCGAATTCTTGAACAATTTTGAGGCCACACGCACGCGCAACAAATTGTTGCGAGGCGGTAGGTACTCACAATAGTTCAAATTCGGAATCTTGAACAATATTGGGGCCGCCCGCACGCGCAACAAATTGTTGCCAGGCTGTAGGTACCCAAAATAGTTCAAATTCGAATTGTTGAACAATTTTGAGGCCGCCCGCACGCGCAACAAATTGTTGCGAGGCGGTAGGTACTCCAAATAGTTCAAATTCGAATTCTAGAACAATTTTGAGGCTGCCCGCACGCGCAACAAATTGTTGCGAGGCTGTGGGTACTCTAAATAGTTCAAATTCGCAATCTTGAACAATTTTGGGGCCGCCCGCACGCGCAACAAATTGTTGCGAGGCTGTAGGTACTCCGAATAGTTCAGATTCGAATTCTTGAACAATTTTGAGGCTGCACGCACGCGCAACAAATTGTTGCGAGGCTGTGGGTACTCTAAATAGTTCAAATTCGCAATCTTGAATAATCTTGGGGCCGCCTGCACGCGCAACAAATTGTTGCGAGGCTGTGGGTACTCTAAATAGTTCTAAATCGAATTCTTAAACATTTTTGAGGCCGCCCGCACGCGCAACAAATTGTTGCGAGGCGGTAGGTACTCCAAATAGTTCAAATTCGAATTCTAGAACAATTTTGAGGCTGCCCGCACGCGCAACAAATTGTTGCGAGGCTGTGGGTACTCTAAATAGTTCAAATTCGCAATCTTGAACAATTTTGGGGCCGCCCGCACGCGCAACAAATTGTTGCGAGGCTGTAGGTACTCCAAATAGTTCAAATTCGAATTCTAGAACAATTTTGAGGCTGCCCGCACGCGCAACAAATTGTTGCGAGGCTGTGGGTACTCTAAATAGTTCAAATTCGCAATCTTGAATAATCTTGGGGCCGCCTGCACGCGCAACAAATTGTTGCGAGGCTGTGGGTACTCTAAATAGTTCTAAATCGAATTCTTAAACATTTTTGAGGCCGCCCGCACGCGCAACAAATTGTTGCGAGGCTGTTGGTACTCCAAATAGTTCAAATTCGAATTCTAGAACAATTTTGAGGCTGCCCGCACGCGCAACAAATTGTTGCGAGGCTGTAGGTACTCCGAATAGTTCAGATTCGAATTCTTGAACAATTTTGAGGCTGCACGCACGCGCAACAAATTGTTGCGAGGCTGTGGGTACTCTAAATAGTTCTAAATCGAATTCTTAAACATTTTTGAGGCCGCCCGCACGCGCAACAAATTGTTGCGAGGCTGTGGGTACTCTAAATAGTTCAAATTCGCAATCTTGAATAATCTTGGGGCCGCCTGCACGCGCAACAAATTGTTGCGAGGCTGTGGGTACTCTAAATAGTTCTAAATCGAATTCTTAAACATTTTTGAGGCCGCCCGCACGCGCAACAAATTGTTGCGAGGCTGTAGGTACTCTGAATAGTTCAGATTCAAATTCTTGAACAATTTTGGGGCCGCCCGCACGCGCAACAAATTGTTGCGAGGCTGTAGGTACTCCGAATAGTTCAGATTCGAATTCTTGAACAATTTTGAGGCTGCACGCACGCGCAACAAATTGTTGCGAGGCTGTGGGTACTCTAAATAGTTCTAAATCGAATTCTTAAACATTTTTGAGGCCGCCCGCACGCGCAACAAATTGTTGCGAGGCTGTAGGTACTCCGAATAGTTCAGATTCGAATTCTTGAACAATTTTGAGGCTGCACGCACGCGCAACAAATTGTTGCGAGGCTGTAGGTACTCCGAATAGTTCAGATTCGAATTGTTGAACAATTTTGAGGCTGCCCGCACGCGCAACAAATTGTTGCGAGGCTGTGGGTACTCTAAATAGTTCAAATTCGCAATCTTGAATAATCTTGGGGCCGCCTGCACGCGCAACAAATTGTTGCGAGGCTGTGGGTACCCAAAATAGTTCAAATTCGAATTCTTGAACAATTTTGAGGCCGCCCGCACGCGCAACAAATTGTTGCGAGGCTGTAGGTACTCTGAATAGTTCAGATTCAAATTCTTGAACAATTTTGGGGCCGCCCGCACGCGCAACAAATTGTTGCGAGGCTGTTGGTACTCTGAATAGTTCAGATTCGAATTCTTGAACAATTTTGAGGCCACCCGCACGCGCAACAGATTGTTGCGAGGCTGTGGGTACTCTAAATAGTTTAAATTCGCAATCTTGAATAATCTTGGGGCCGCCCGCACGCGCAACAAATTGTTGCCAGGCTGTAGGTACTCTGAATAGTTCAAATTCGGATTCTGGAACAATTTTGAGGCAGCCCGCACTCCCAACAAATTCATCAAGTATAATATGAATATGACAGAAGATATTCAAAAGCAGAGGTTTTCAATTGATTGCTAAAACAAGATGCACAATTCGATGGTAGTTGGATAAATTGTTGCAGTTATCATTTGCCATCAGTTACGAAATAACATGTATGTTCCTGTGCGCAGAAATCTTCGACTCTCGTCTTCTCAATATCACAAAACGTAAGATAAACGTCAGGCTGCGATATACAAAAAAAAAAAAAATAATAATATCCTAATCTCAAAATTGAATAATCATCGATTATCATTTTTCATGATCTATATTTCTTGTGATCAGATTATTCATCATCACGAAGCTGAGTATAAACGTACAAAATTTGTTTGTCTATCTATTTATAATACATATATCTTATTGCATGCAATCGCGGGGAGAATGCATCCATAGTATCCGGATATTCCAATAATGTTTCTCTTTCTATCATCGTGGACTTGAAAAATGGAACGCAGAATCCTTTTTATGTCGGGAGTGGTAGTACTCGAAAAATTGAATTCATACTGAGGGGTCAAAATGTAAGATACTCGTCCAAGGTAATGTATACGTGTAAAGATTATTTTCGGAATGCGGTAATTTACTCAACTGAAATTTCCTTCACTGAATACAATCAACAAATTATTCAATGAATAATATTAGGTATGTACTAAACAAAATATTCATAATCTCAAAAATTATCGTACGGTAAGTTCATATTACTTCTGTTTTCATAATTTATTTTGAAGCGAGTTCAAATGTCTTTTCGTTTTCCCTACAGACCAATACAGACATACAGGGTGTCCCATTTTAAGTAATCTACTCGAATATCTTCTCTGGAAAGCATTGAAATTGACGAGTTTTCAGATGAAAGTTGTTTGGTTCAGAGGGGGACATCCGATGGTGACCTTCATTTTGACCTTGACCTTCTCCTTCAAGGTTATCCGAGGGTCAACTTTATTTTTTTTATGAAAACCCCTATTTTTGACTTTAGAAATGGAAAGAGCGGGAAATTTTACGTTCAAACATGCTATCATATCATGAATTGGAATGATTCTTATTTCCAATAAAAATTCCAATATAAGGTTTCAAAAAAAAAAGAAGAACGCAAAATTTTTCGTCTAAAAATCTTTTTACGTTGCACGTTATCATAACCATCAGCTGTCGATTGAGTGAGTTCTCACTGCAACAATTTGTGAGGGACTGCGTAAGTAATAATGCATTTTGAGGTGGGGTTTCTAATAATTTTTGATAACTTGCTTAACCTCTAGATGATCTCTGAGAATATTTCAATTCATGATATGATGGCATGTTCGAACGTAAAATTTTCCGCTTTTTCCATTTCTGAAGTCGAATATAGAGGTTTCCATGAAAAAAAATGAAGTTGACCCTCAATTAACCTTGAAGAAAAAGGTCAAAGTCAAAATAAAGGTCACCTTCAGATGTGCCCCTCCAAACCGAACAACTTACATTCGGAAAGTTTTCATTTTCAATGCTTTCCAGAGGAGATAATCGATTGGATTACTTAAAATGGGACACCCTGTATAATATACGTAGCTCCACTGACCACCTGACTAGTCATTCTATGCAATTTTAGGGCTTTCAATGACACTAATTGTGGGAGGCATGAAAAAAATACTACGATATAGCGATAGACGCGAATAATATACCGTACCATTTGTGACTTCCAGTTTTTAATCGTTTTTAAATAAAAAATTAAAAACCCGAAAAAAAAACTCGAAAAAATAACGTTTCTGTACCGTTCGCCTCGAACGCTGCTTAAACGAAGGCAGATAGACCATGGGTTGACAGGACCTATTTTGTAAAGCGTTAAATTCTCTACAAAAAAGTTCGTGACGGCGTATATCTATAGTTGATATCTGATGCGTTTTGCATCGCCTCAAACGCATCGGATATCAACTATAGATATATGCCGTCGCTGACTTTCTTGTAAAAAATTTAACGCTCTACAAAAAAGGTCCCGTCAACCCATGGTCTATCTGCCTTCGTTTAAGCAGCGTTCGAGGCGAACGGTACAGAAACGTGTTTTTTTCGAGTTTTGTTCGGGTTTTTAATTTTTCATTCAAAAACGATTAAAAACTAGAAGTCACAAATGGTACGGTATATTATTCGCGTCTATCGCTATATCGTAGTATTTTTTTCATGCCTCCCACAATTAGTGTCATTTGAAATCATAAAATGATTGGTCTACTGGGCATCGAAACTGTAACATAAAACTCGCGCTGACTGGTCTAGCGCGGCGCAGGAGGCACAAAGAAGATCCCTTAACAGTGCAAACACGCGGCGTGCGAATAACCGCACGTTGTTTCATGTTATTTGTTGTACGATTGCCCTACGGTTAAGAACTAATTTTCAAAATTCTTTGCTCTCAAATAAAAGCCAGTGAGTCAATCTAAATTGTAGTACAGTGACATCGAATGTATAGTGATAGTGGCTGTTTTGAAATAAATCTTTTTTGTCACCACAAGTTTTTATTGACGAACAAGGCATTTCCGTAAGTATTTAGCGTTGTTTTGTGAACTTGGTGGTTTTTTTTTTATCTGTACATAAATTATAAAAATCATCGTGAGTTAAGTATGTAATGATGTAATGGCGCGATTAAACAGTCCATTGTTTTACCGCGAAATCTGTTTTTTCTTGTATACATTTTCTTCGAACTTGTCGATTTAAAAACAGAAAATAATATTACTAAACAATTCATCATAAATCTTAAAAGAACTTCTACAGTACGTCAATCTGATGGATGCAAACAAGCAAATAATCACCTCGCATACCGTGTGTTGGTATTCTTCCGTTAATAAGTTAACAAAATTAATGATCGTTATTTGTATACAGCATCGTTTTAGACATCTTTCCATAGGCGCACGATCTACATACATTGTACCAAGCAGTACTGTTTCTTTTCCTTTTTTTTTTTTTTATTCCAGAAAAATTTGTACATGATAATATACCTTATTGAATACAATTTCAATAAAATGTTGCAGAATAATTTAGGAAACATTGAAGTACTTAAGAGTGTGTCTGAAATAATTAATACGAGGTACTAAAGTCATCTCGACATTAAAACATTAGTATATTTGTAATCCAGTTTTCCGAACATTGTTGCTAACTTTTTCACGATTTACATCTTTCTATGCATAGTACTTAGCTCATTACTGATTCTCAAACTATTGTGACCTGATACTGAAATGAAAAATCGATATGTGTTATGTGTTACATGCATATGAGTCAGTCCACGTCAAGCGGGACACCTTTTTGACCGCATGTGCTTGAAAATTGTCGTAATTTTTTTTTACATATTCTCTGGGTAAAATGAATAGATGAGAATTTTTTTTTTTTTTTTACTCGAAGGGCTTGGAAGCTACAAGGGGTTGAATTTTCGAAAAAACCACCAAAAATTGGAATCGCGCTCTCCTTTAAACGTGAATATCTCTGGTTCCCTTAGTCGTACAATCGTCATAAAAAACTCATTTTGAAGCTCTCGAATTGTACTTTCGTAATATTAATTTTAAATCCAGTAATTGAACAATTTTCTATTTGTTATGAACAATTATATTATTTAAATGCGATTTTCGAGATGAATGCCCCCTTCGAATATTCTGAAAAAAATACGAGCTTGTTCCTTAATTAATTCTCTACAAAATCTGTGAATTTAAAAATGGAACTCCGATGGAAATTATATCTAAAAAGCGATTGAATCGCGCGAGACGTCGCGCGCGGCCGTGTACGCGGGAGCGCTGGACCCGGTACTTGTTCGCTTCACATGCAAATAATGTAGGAAGACATATTATACGTTTACATTCATCGAATCTATTAATTTACGAAATTGTTTTTTTTATTTCATACTGGCTACGCGACTCGAAACTACGAAAATATATAAATATAGAGGTATACACATTTGACTAAAATCTTCGTGATCACAACGTACCTACTCTTCGATTCCATTCAATGGAATTCCTCACCATATTATTCGATCAATTACGTAATAAATGATTAAATTGAAAATTACTCGACCATAAACTACGAGAACTATACATTCAAATAAAATCTTAAGGGGAGACATATACCTTCGAAATATTTTTTTTTCGAATCATTGGTACACTGTAATAAATATTTCGTACACTCACAATCAGTTTTTCTATACAGAAGATTACTAATATTGCGAACCATAATTCAGAAATATTAAAGAATATTTGGACTTTGCCGCTCACGTAGTTCTCGTAGTTTATGATTGAGTAATTTCGATTTGATTAATTTAGTACGTAATTGACCGAACAATACGGTGACGTATTCCAGGACCCGGAACCGCCGGGCGCTCAGCGCCAGCCTGGCTCTGAGTTGCAATTAGTCCGACCGTAAGTCCCTTCGGTCTACCTGAAAACGGTCACTCGTTCTTACCTGAAAGTGCGATGGTAGGGGCAGCGTTCAGGAGAAATAAAAGGAACTAAGGGGTGGTTTGCTCTATTTGCGACGGCAAGAACTGCGTCCGACCGTTCGGGTCTTTTCATACCTGCATATTCCCACCCATACCTACCGAAATCCAAGAAATGGCGTTGAAAGGATTAGTGCCGGTGAACGGGTTAAGTGGATTTAGAGCTTTGGCTCTTTGGACTAATGAGTGTGCCGGGCCCTGACGTATTCCATTTGATGGAATCCAAAACTACGTTATATTTGCCAGTTATTTTTAGCATTTTATTCAAGTGTGTACCTCTATACTTATATATTTTCGTAGTTTCGAGTCGCGTAGCCAGTATGAAATAAAAAAAATAATTTCGTGAATTAATAGATTTGATGAATGTAAACGTATAATATGTCTTCCCACATTATTTGCATGTGAAGCGAACAAGTATCGGGCCAGCGCTCCCGCGTACACGGCCGCGCGCGACGTCTCGCGCGATTCAATCGCTTCTTAGATATAGTTTCCATCGAAGTTCCATTTTTAAATTCACAGATTTTGTAGAGAATGAATCAAGGAACACGCTCGTATTTTTTTCAGAATATTCGAAGGGGGCATTCATCTCGAAAATCGCGTTTAAATAATATAATTGTTCATAACAAATAGAAAATTGTTTAATTACTGGATTGAAAATTAGTATTACGAAAGTACAATTCAAGAGCTTCAAAATGAGTTTTTTATGACGTTTGTACGACTAAGGGAACCAGAGGTATTCACGTTTGAAGGAGAGCGCGATTCCAATTTTTGGTGGTTTTTTCGAAAATTCAACCCCTTGTAGCTTCCAAGCCCTTCGATTAAAAAAAAAAAAAAAAAAAATATTCCATTCATTCATTTTACCCAGAGAATATGTAACAAAAATTACAAAAGAATCAGAAACATCGACGAATATTTTGGCCAAATCCGTTCCGCTTGACGTGGATTGACTCATATGTATATTATTTAAGCCGCTGTATGTGTAGGTACATGAGAGCGGTCATTACAATCTAACGGTAATATATACGCCTTGAAAAACTAAGATCTATTATTTTCGCAAACTATTTATTCTCAATAAAAAAAAATTTTAAATCACTCTGAGTTCGAACTTTCGGGTGACCAATTATTATTTCTAAAAAACAGATAATTTCACTGAAAAATTAGTGTTTCTTCATCTAAATTCAAAATATTACAAATTTGTAAATTTTTTCGAGTGTCTTGCGGCGCTCGTCCTGTCATCAAGTCACAGCCCTGGCGTTTCGCCTAGACTTTTTTGTCATTATTATCATTATTATCAAACGATTCGAGTCGGTGAAAACGTATGTCAGCCTCCAATAACCGCCCTTGTACACAGGAAATGTAATAAGTTGGAAGATAATAAATGAATTCTGTTTCCCAATTTCGATAGTATTTTATATATATGGGGCGTTCCATGCCAAATTGACCCGGCCCTGACCCTCGACCTATCAGATCTGGTCCGCGATTTTTTGTATCATTCGCCTGACTCTCAATAGCGATCAGAATTATTTCAGATTTTTCAAAACAAATTTGAGCGAATCATGAATTTTCGAAGTTTTTTTTTCAACACCTCGATGGCCGTGATCGAAAAATCTGAAAAAATTCTCAAAAATTCTGTGTCAGAAATGAAAATTTTTTAACCAAAATTCATAATGTCTGGGCTTTTGCTCCAACCTGTTTTTCCAGCTTCTAATTTGATTTCACGTTGATATCCAGAAAAAAAAATCTTCAAAAAAATCCGAGAAAATGTTCAGAAATCCTTGGCTGTCGTTAGAAATATTCAAGCAGCAGTCCACGGTATGATCCCAACTTCTATTTTTCCAAACTTTTTCATCGACAAAAGATGAAAAAAAAAAACAGGTTTAAGCGAGAGTCGAGACATTATGAATTTTGGTTCAAACATTTTCATTTCTGACACAGAAATTTCGAGAATTTTTTCAAATTTTTCGATCAGGGCCATCGAGGTGTTGAAAAAAAACTTCGAAAATTTCATGATGCGCCCAAAGTCATGAAAAATCTGAAAAAAAATTCTAATTGCTCTTCAGAGTCAGAAGAATGATACAAAAAATCGCGGACCAGATCTGGGAGGTCGAGGGTCAGGACCAGGTCGATTTGGCATGGATATATAGTTTTAGTGGATTTGATATATTATCAATTTATTCATACAATTTAAAAATGTAGCTTCGATAGTTAATAATTTCGATGTGTTGCACAAAAGTCAATTAGGATTCTGTAAACGAAATTCTATAATAGAAAGTGCTAATTATCTCTTCGGGTTAATTGGATGTATACTCACGTATATTCAATATTGATTATTTTCAGTATCAAAATCAAGACAGTTCGTTTTCGATAACCTACATACGGAAAGTCGATTGTTATTTAATAATGCCATTCCGATAAACAAAAAAAAAAAAAATGGTCGCTGGTAGAAAAACAAAAGTAGATCGGGAAGATCTGATCAAAGAAATCCTTGACAGAAAAGAGGAGATTGTTCAAGATAGTAAAATAGTTACTAAACACCATAAAATTTGGGATGAATTGTCAGAACACGTTAATAAACAATTATCTGCAGCTTCTATCCATGCGATGGTTACAGGCAATCGGTATGATTTGCGAAAAAAATTATTGAATGAAACCTTCAATGAGATTGATGATTCCTATAATAGTTCAGAAGAAGATTCTCTTGATATTTCCGCTAATGACAGTCATTATTTTGAATCCAATAAAGAAATTAAGTTGTCAATAAAAATTGAAAAAAATGTTTTCGATCAAATCACCGAAAAATCTATGCGAAAGCGGAAGAAGCCTGGTCGCAGACCAACATACGAAGAAAAGCTCGTATTCGTGCCAGATGTTTGGCAAAAGTTTTTTTCTAGAAAAATCTGGGATGAGTTGCACATAAGATGTGCATTCCACTATAGAGATCATTCATTATCTAAGGAAGGAACATCAGGAACGTTTAAAGGTGAAAGAATAATCATCCATATACATATCGGGAATATTCGGTGAGAGTAAACGATCCCCTTCCTACGGCCAAACGAACACAGGTACATGCCGCGTGCGTGAGGCTCGGTCGGAACGGGATAGGCAATGCTACTTACAGTCTATCCCCTCCAGCCCGAGCCTCACGCACGCGGTATGTACCTGTGTTGGTTCGGCCGTAGCCCGTAGGAAGGGGGTGTCGGGTGTTACAGAAAATTCTCGGTATAGTTATTGGCCGAAGCTTATTTTATTTCAATACCTACCATAATATTCTTTTTTCGCTGTTTTAGCTTATTGCAAATGTGGTTCAGACTTGAAATGTACCCTATCAAGAGAAAATAAAGATAAAGATGTTGTGGCAAACTTGGTGCTTCAACCAGGTTCGGGTAAGAACTGTGGGAAAAATTGGCTTCGTGGAAATACTCGAGAAGCAGCTGTTAAAGACGTTCAGGCGATCGGAGTAGAAATGTATAGATCGAAAATTGCCACCGAACTTATGAATCAAGGTGACTCTAATCCACCGATGTTATATTCAGCTAATGTTCTTCATGCTGCCCAATCGCGACAAATAGCTAAGCAGCGTATACACGAAGATCCGATTACGGCATTGGATATTTTGTCACATACAAAACATGTACATGCTATTCATGACATTGGACGAAAACCTTTTTTTGTTCATTATTGGACTAATGAACAAATTCAAACTTATAAAAAAATTTGTAAGATGTATGGTGCGACTCTATGTGTGGATGCTACAGGATTTTCAATTCAAAAGATTGATAGGCCGTACAGTAATTCGAAGAAATCTATTTTCTTATACTTAATAGTCACTCATACATCAGAAGGTCAGTTTTCCTTAGCACAAATGCTTTCGGAAAGGCACACTACTAGGGACATCATGGCTTTTTTAAATGACTGGTTGAGTAATTCTGTGTTATTACCAAAAGAGATAATTTGTGACGAGTCTCGAGCGCTTCTAAATGCATGTGTCAAAGTATTTAGTGATTTGTCCAACGTAGAAGAATACGCTGATGCATTTCATACAAATATCCAAAGAATACTAGTACGTATTCGTATTGATGTAGCACACTTTATAAAGAAATATAGTAAGCTACTAGGTGGGCTACCAAGAACAATAAAAGTTTTTTATCTGGCGTCAATAGGCCAACTTATTCTTTGTGAAGATCTAGAAGATGCGAAGAAAATTTTGAACAGCATTTTCATAATAAGTAATTGCGAATTCAACACGAACGAATGTTCAATCCAATATAATATGTTGGAAGAATTGATCACAGGTAATTATTTAAACATGAGACTTCGATTATTCGACCGCATTCTATACTTTGGCATCTCAAATTTTTACCTGAATTGAATTATTAAACCAAAACTCCAAAGTTTTATCAATTTTTTGTACTTATGAAACGCTGGAATTTGAATTAATACACCTGATCTATCGGCTTATCACAGAGATAACCCCATATGAAATTCCCAACCTCAATAGCTTTTTAATTTTTTGTGACCGATGTATCTTGCTGTTTTGACCGATTTTATAAACATCCAAAAATGGATACTTGGGGCTTATTTTGGAATTCATATGAATTTAACCTTTGTGTTTCAATATAAGTATATTTCTAATTGCAACAGTTCAATATCATTGTTAGATTTCACGATTGTTCATTGATATATAGTTCAGAATTCAGACACTGTGTCGGCTGAAAGTTTTCTTGCTCATTAAATGGGTTAATCTTTGTCATGATCACAATTTCGTGTTAGCCTCAGTTTCGTATATACAGGCTGAGTCTGTTCAAGTACTAAGAATGGGAGGATCCTAGTTGGCGAATATCCTTGACTGTGTGAGGACCAAGGTAATAAGAAATGACAATAAGAATTATCAATGTGTATGGACCAACTAAGCTCTTTCTATTCTCGATACTTGAAGAGACTCACCATGTATGTATATTATACCAGTAATTGCTAACAGATTGATAAACTTGAAAACAATAATGTGGCCGTCCGCATGAAATGGGCCCACGTTGTCGATATGGGGTCACTATGGGGTCAGTATGGGCCTGCGCAGGTGAATTTACCCATCTTTTGAGACCAGATAGAACCCTCTGAGTTTCAACTGAAAACTGGCGGAGTTATGAAGTATAATTGAAAAAACAGAGTTTTGAGGAAAATCAAATTGAAGGTGGAGCTGAGGTTCAATGCAGTTCTGGTAGGAAGTTAATAAGACGACGATTCTAATTGATCAAGGGTATCATAAAGATGGAAAGAATTTAGACAATTAAAGACAATGAAAAAAAAAAAAATTCTTAATACCGGGAGAATGCAAATATCTCGGAAACTAGGATCGACAATGTGAGCCCTTTTCATGCGGACGGCCCCATTATATACTAAACGAACGATTCAAATGCCACAATACTTTATTGATCTCCACAATTTTAAATAAACTTCTACGAAATCTTATTATGCATTCAAGATGCTACTAATTTTTCAGAGGAACATCGTAATTTGATTGACAACATCGAAGAACACTACGAAGAAACTGAAAAGATTCCCAACGAAGAAATTGAATTGAGCAATAAAACAAAAACAAATTACTGGGGAAAATGGGCTCTCGACATATATGAAAAGAGCGAAAAATACTTCGATGAAAAAGAGAATAGACCCACCGCAAATGCATTTTACCTACATAACATTGATCTGAAGAAACAAATATTAAAGGACATGGAATTATATCCTATTTGGTCATGTGCTTTTAGTTCAGATTTTTTATTCGGAAGAAACCCAGCCAGCAGTGCTCCTGTGGAAAGTGAAATGAACAAATTTAAACATATTATAATGAAAGATATTCAAAAATGTGTGAGAGTTGATAAATTAGTGGATAAGCATCTCGACTACTTGAAAGGAAAATTCAATATTATCAGTGCGGATATCAACAAACACGCCAAAGAAATTCTCAAAAGGGATGTATGTTGGGTATGCGATAACCAAGTTTCAAATGAAGAGCAAAGAAGGTGCACGGTTTGCCAGAAAAGTGTTCATATAGACTGTGCTGTGAATTACGATAATGGTTTCATTTGTTTGAAATGCTTAAATCGAAAAGACATTATCGATAGTACCCTCTCAAACGATGGTTTATCTTTTTCTGAAGATTTTTTGCATACAGTCGATGTAAATAATAATGAAGATAATCCTAATGAATCGCCGCTTCATTATTCAAGTGAAAAAAATATGTCAAATAACGATCTAGAAGATTCAGAACAGTTCCCTCTTTGCTCTGTATGTAATTCTGAAATCGTAGAGAACAGAATACTATCTTGCTCCGTGTGCGGAAAAAACGTGCACTCCGTAGATTGTATTAATCTCGGTTGTGACAATGAAATAGTTTGTTCGAATTGTCACATAGAAGAGGAAAATATAGTTTTAAATGACATCGAGAATTGGGGTGGTAAAGGAGGATTCGAGAAACGAACAAGGCCAGTGGGTACAAATAAAAAAAAAAATCGTAATAGAAAAATTGAGGAAGTTCATCATGACGTCTACTATACATCTACGCCTCAAAAACTGCAAAAAAATGATGAAAAAAATTGTCCAGCTTGTTTGAGAGGTGATGAACCATCAGGTATGAGGCAAATTACATTATTAAAGTCAGCATAGAAAGTCATCAATCATCTTATTTATCAAAGATTCTGAAGTGGCTTTAAAACAGTTATTATAATGAGACTATATTTTATTAAGATGCACATAAATGTCGGTATTGCAACCGAAATGTCCACGTATTCCCGGAGTGTTCATCTCAAACCACAGGCGATAAAAGTGAAGAAGGTTATGGACAACGAAGGATTTGTCGAGACTGTTTGCGGAAAAATGACAATGGTTGTAATAATATTACCGATCAGAAATTATGTGAAAAGGAAGTTAATTTACAATTGGATAAAAGTAGGTAGAAACAAAATAGAATATATTATAATATAATGATATGTGATAATATAATTTTATTATATACAAAGATACACGGAGAAAAAAGTGTGGCTCTCATCACGAAACGGATCCTGATTATCACGATCCAGGCCGAAAGAGATGGCGCTGCGAGCGGTGTATCGCGATTATCACGATCCGTATAGCGCTCACCACGATCTGTATAGTCTTTAATACAGTACGTTTAGCTATAGTAAGGAATCATTAGCTGACAATCGCTATACATAGGATTGTGGTAACAGCGATTTGAAAGTTTTGTACTTATCGCCACACTTTTTTCTCCGTGTATAGCTCGTCTAGTGTGTGATTACCAATTTGTCCTACAATTAGCTCTTGATGGTCCGAATCATTTTTCATAAACTCAATGATAACTCCGCTTCAATTTCTTATGAGAAGTAGGATGAACCTTTATAGACAACAATTGTAATGAAATCAACTATGGATGATACTATTTTTCGACAGAAAATTGAAATAGGCGTCTATTTGTTTGTTATATGAGATTTTTCAACAATCTGAGATGAATAAACTATCAAATTAACACTTATGTAATTATTAGTCAGAAGTATTGATTCCGGAATTCAATACGGGGTAATAATTATGATGATCAGAATTAATTATACGCAAAAGTTTTCGCTTTTAAGGTGGGATTCCCTTTTTTCTTCGCTAAATTTATCGTTCACTTCCAATCTTCCGGTGAAAAAACTGTAGTACGGATCAATGCGAAATTTGGCATGTGGATTTATTTATCTTTCATCAACTTACAAAAAAATTAAAAATCATTGCCTCCCAAAAATACGCCTCCCACCCCCTCGACGCGCGATGATCCTCAGTTGACCATGTGCACGATTCGAGTCTTTCCATCAATTCTGCAGCAAAAACCGAAGAACATTTTACTTGACACACATGTAGCTATCGTTTGACGAAAAACAAAAGCAATCCGTTGAATATTTTTTTGTTTATAACGAAAAGATCGATCCATTTATTTGGATCAATCGATATTTTGAGTTCAAAACATCACTGGATCCTCAATTTTTGTTTGTTTCTTCTTCCGCTTCGTCAAACGATAGCTACATGTGTGTAAAGTAAAATGTTCCCGGGACTCAAATCGTGCACATCGTCGACTGGGGATCATCGCACGTTGAGGGGGGTGGGAGGCGTATTTTTGGGAGAACATGTTTTTCAATTTTTTTGTGAATAGATAAGAGATAAATAAATCCGCCTGCTAAATTTCGCATTGTTCCGTTGTATAGTTTCTTCATCAGAAAATTAGCAAAAGGCGATCAATTTAGCGGAAAAAAGGGATTCCCCCCTTAACTGTATTATTACAAGATATTGTTTCCGGATAAAAAATCATACAGGCTCAAATAATCAATCATACGCATTATATGCATTATGCATATTTCGAGAGATTTAATGTATAAGATCGGATCAGATATGATTGGGTAAAACTATGCATTAACATTTGTACATAATATTTTTTATAGATTTTATTTTTGATAGTATATTCTTTTGCTTTTCTTTTAAAATATCGTTTTACTTTATTATTTTCTGAGATCTACATGATGAAATTTTCATCTCAACTTTCTTCTTCGACGGATAATTGGACTATTTTCAGATGCAAACGTTGACTTGAATTCATCGAAATCAAATCAAACAGAAATCGAAAAGCAGAATCCGATTAAAAAGAAGGCTGCAAAATATTTAGGAGGAAATAAAGTGTACATAAAAGATTGTTTGAAATTTGGCAATAATAACAGAATAGAAATACCAATAATCCGCAATGGTTGTGACATTACGTTGGCTCCTTCAATAGTGAACGGGAAAAATATAACATTGGCTAGTACCTGTGCATTTGACACTCTTTTGTACATGACTTTAATTGCAGCATTAGATTTTCCAAACATCTTTGATAAGGTAATTTTAATATCTTCATCACGAGGACAATTCAGCTGTGCTAAACTGTGACATATATTGCAGACAAATTTTAATACGGGATTAACGATAATTTTGAGAAAATCGATTGTTCCGAAAAATCCCATTTTACTTTACTAGATCTCCGACGATTGAATATTACCTTCTCATAACTGTAATACCGAGAAAATAATATAAGCAACTGTTTTTAGTTGATCGAACATAATGTGTTAAAAACGTGTCAACAATTTTTAATTTGCGTAAAGAGTCCAGCAATAATTTTAATATACTAATCATAGTGATATGTTTTAATTCATTCATTATTTTCTCAGATAAAAGCTACGAATTCGCAGTACTGCGAATTAATAGTCGATATAATCCAGGATGGAATTAGAGCTGCAACGTACAATAAAAGAGCTGCAATATTACAGGAGATTTGCATATTATATCCTTCAGTTTTGACAGTAAAAAACAACGTTCTGAATTGTAACGTGGCAGTTCCTTGGCTGGCGCGGAAAATCTTTTTGCCTTTTCCAAGCTTCATCGAAACATCCACGTGTCGAACATGTGAAAATATAACAGGCACAGCAAATATACCAGTGACGGATGTACCGGACTATGAACTGCTCCCTACCAACGACAAGCTTATCGAAAATCATTCTATAATTGAATCAGCAATAAATTGCCCATTGAAAGATTGTAATTCAAAGAATTCCGTAATACGAACTCTCACTAAAATAGGTATGTGGTAAGGGTCCACGGAGTGGAGTGAAACGCTGGAGCAAAATGAAACGGCAACTCACTTCTTTTTTATGATATTTTTTTTCGATGAAAAACACTCATTTACAGTATATTTGACATGTTTTTCACTTTCTACAACTCAAGCGATGAGAAAAGTTTTGATTTTTGATTTTTATAAATTTATTTCATTTGAAAAAGTTTGATTCAACTCAAATAAAAAAATATTAAAAGTCGATGCTGTTCTTATAAATTATGTTGTAAATCATAGAAAATGTGTTGGATATGCCGTAAATGAATGTTTTTCATGGTGAATAAAAAAATTTCATAAAAAAAGAGATGTTTCACTTCGCCCCCGCATTCCACATGACCTGGTGTTTCCCTACTATGATTTCTGTTAGAAACTACTTGAGGGATAATAATACTGTTTCAAAGCCTTTGTCGAAGAACTCCTTGGCCAATTTTAGAAGAAATACTCTGAAAAATTTTTTACGTACTCTTCACCGATAAACGCAAGTTCTGTTCATTGGAAACAAAATTCTGAATTCTCGTTTAGATTTTTTTTATTATAAAACAAAACTGAATTGTGGGTCTTATTTTCCCTCTTAACCAAACTTTACACTAGTAAATACAACCGCATGCGAGATTAACTTACGGTTGCACTCATGTCATCAGACATTTAAAGATTGATATTTTGTAAAATATCAAACACAATACAGGTACTTCTAATGTCATGAAAATAATTTTGTTTTTTCAGGAGATATAATTATATTTGAAGTCACGAATGCCGATGATTCCTCGGAAGTAGTTTCCCTCGCGAAAATTCCCAAAAAACTGTTCAATCCATTGACTAACACGAGAAACATGCTTTTGGTAGGTGTGTGCTCGTATAAGGTTCGAGTTAACCTACGAAAAAATCCGCAACAAGCTTTAATGGACCATACAGATGTGGCAGGGCACTATACGGCATTGACATATAGATGGGCTAGCAATAGTTGGTGTGAGATCGACGACCTTGAGAAAAAAAGTATCAATCGCAAAGACTCCTACAGAGTCGTACCACGATTGTTGATGTATTGTTTGAATGAAAAATGAATGGAATTTCAGTATAGATTCAGTCAAGATATGAGCATTGTGGAGTTGGATTGAAATTAGATAATCATCTTGGCAATTGATCTGGATGATAAAAGAAAATAGACTCCTCTATAATATTATAGATCTATCATTAGTATAGTACAAGACTGCATTATATTTTATGACGTCAGTATATGTATGGGTAGGTATATAAACGATGTGGTAGTGATTGTCTCTTGAAATATAGTGGACTACCTTATCTGTTTGTCTTCTAGATACAGCTAGAGTATGAATACAGAATTTTTTACCATGAATATCTTGTTGAATACATTCTTACTATTGTTCAAAAATGATTGATTGATTATATTAATGAAATATAATAATAATAATAATAATATAATAATAATATGATATCAATATTATATTGAATAATCTTTACACGTATACATTACCTTGAAGAAGTATCTTGTACTTTGACCCCTCAGTATGAGTTTAATTTTTCCGAGTACTACTACTCCCGACGTGAAGAAAATTGTGCGTTCCATTTTTCGAGTCCACGATGATAGGAAGAGAAACATTATTGGAATATCTGGTGCTATGGAGCATTCCCTCCGCGCTTGCATGCGATGAGTTATGTGTTATAAATGATTAGACATACACAATTTGTACGTTTCTACTCAGCTTCGTGATGGTGAATAATCTATGCACGAGAAGTGTACACGATAAAAAATGATTATTGATGATTATTCAATTTTAAGATTAGGATATGATTAACTTTTTTTTTTTTTGTGAATCGCCGCCTTATGTTTACCTTACGTTTTGTGATATTGAGAAGACGAGAGTCGAAGATTTCTGCGCACAGGAACATACATGTTATTTCATAACTGATAGCAAATGATGACGGAAACAATTTATCCAACTACCATCGAATTGTGCATCTTGTTTTAGAAATCAATTGAGAACTCTGCTTTCAGATTTTTTCTGTCATATTTATATTATACTTGGTGAATTTGTTGCGAGTGCGGGCGGCCTCAAAATTGTTGCAGAATTCGAATTCGAACTATTTCGAGTTCCTACCGCCTTGCAACCATGTGTTGCGAGTGCGGGCAGCCTCAAAATTGTTCAAGAATTCGAATTTGAACTATTTCAAGTTCCTACCGCCTCGCAACAATTTGTTGCGCGTGCGGGCAGCCTCAAAATTGTTCAAGAATTCGAATCTGAACTATTCAGAGTACCTACAGCCTCGCAACAATTTGTTGCGCGTGCGGGCGGCCCCAAAATTGTTCAAGAATTTGAATCTGAACTATTCAGAGTACCTACAGCCTCGCAACAATTTGTTGCGCGTGCGGGCGGCCTCAAAAATGTTTAAGAATTCGATTTAGAACTATTTAGAGTACCCACAGCCTCGCAACAATTTGTTGCGCGTGCAGGCGGCCCCAAGATTATTCAAGATTGCGAATTTGAACTATTTAGAGTACCCACAGCCTCGCAACAATTTGTTGCGCGTGCGGGCGGCCTCAAAAATGTTTAAGAATTCGATTTAGAACTATTTAGAGTACCCACAGCCTCGCAACAATTTGTTGCGCGTGCGGGCAGCCTCAAAATTGTTCTAGAATTCGAATTTGAACTATTTGGAGTACCAACAGCCTCGCAACAATTTGTTGCGCGTGCGGGCGGCCTCAAAAATGTTTAAGAATTCGATTTAGAACTATTTAGAGTACCCACAGCCTCGCAACAATTTGTTGCGCGTGCAGGCGGCCCCAAGATTATTCAAGATTGCGAATTTGAACTATTTAGAGTACCCACAGCCTCGCAACAATTTGTTGCGCGTGCGGGCAGCCTCAAAATTGTTCTAGAATTCGAATTTGAACTATTTGGAGTACCTACAGCCTCGCAACAATTTGTTGCGCGTGCGGGCGGCCCCAAAATTGTTCAAGATTGCGAATTTGAACTATTTAGAGTACCCACAGCCTCGCAACAATTTGTTGCGCGTGCGGGCAGCCTCAAAATTGTTCTAGAATTCGAATTTGAACTATTTGGAGTACCTACCGCCTCGCAACAATTTGTTGCGCGTGCGGGCGGCCTCAAAAATGTTTAAGAATTCGATTTAGAACTATTTAGAGTACCCACAGCCTCGCAACAATTTGTTGCGCGTGCAGGCGGCCCCAAGATTATTCAAGATTGCGAATTTGAACTATTTAGAGTACCCACAGCCTCGCAACAATTTGTTGCGCGTGCGTGCAGCCTCAAAATTGTTCAAGAATTCGAATCTGAACTATTCGGAGTACCTACAGCCTCGCAACAATTTGTTGCGCGTGCGGGCGGCCCCAAAATTGTTCAAGATTGCGAATTTGAACTATTTAGAGTACCCACAGCCTCGCAACAATTTGTTGCGCGTGCGGGCAGCCTCAAAATTGTTCTAGAATTCGAATTTGAACTATTTGGAGTACCTACCGCCTCGCAACAATTTGTTGCGCGTGCGGGCGGCCTCAAAATTGTTCAACAATTCGAATTTGAACTATTTTGGGTACCTACAGCCTGGCAACAATTTGTTGCGCGTGCGGGCGGCCCCAATATTGTTCAAGATTCCGAATTTGAACTATTGTGAGTACCTACCGCCTCGCAACAATTTGTTGCGCGTGCGTGTGGCCTCAAAATTGTTCAAGAATTCGAATTTGAACTATTTCGAGTTCCTACCGTCTTGCAACAATTTGTTGCAAGTGCGGGTGGGCTTTTAAGTCATTCCAGGTACCAGATTCGAACTTCTTTGAATATGTCCGCTGTTGTTTGATGCTTGAGAGGCATTTAGTTACCGATATCAGTATTTCACACCAAAATATCTGCTCTGATGATATCGAATAATTGTTTTCTGGGAAGAATACAGTCATGGTTCGATCGTATCTTTGATGCTACAAATTTTCATGCGTATGACGTTGCCGTTCAATCATTCGGTGGAATCTTACCTGGGTCCTCGCTAGCTCAATATTATGCTGGCGGTGTTGCGCTTTTCTCTTGAACCGTCAGCGCTACAATTTTTTGACTCCCGCAACAAATTCGCTACAAATCGGCTACAAATTACCCACCTGGTCCCGTTGTGGCCCGCAGCTTTGGCCCCGCCAGTGTAATATACCTGGCAGATGGTATTGTTGACTAACTTTGTGGCAGTGACCGGAGTTCGTCCTTCGGAGTTCGCCTTGGTCAATCTACCGTATACGTGCAGCGAGCTCCTGCTCGGTAACAGACATAAATCTTGATGTTGAACGGCGATCCGAATTTCATCGTTGTTTTCGAAGCTCGTTGATGCGAAGGGTTGATGCGCATGAGTCTCGTAGTGTGCGACGGACTCGTCAAACACAATTGGTTTTTGTATCGTTAGGATCTCCTCCATGGTGCAAAGCAGACGATTGTAAGACAGCAAAATTGTACTCTAACTTTCCGGTTGATCTTCTTGGAATAACTCTGAGTCCCAGACTCTTCAGGAACTTGATGTTTTGACGTCTGAGCTCCCCGGAAGGTGTGCGACGACTGCTCGTCCCCCGACATGCCGGTTTTATTTTATAACTTCGACCGACTTTAGTTTCAAAAACGATACCCATTACGATTTCACGTGCAGTCTTATCGTTACCACTTCACCTTGGAAATTAACCAATCTTTCGTCTTGATCGACTAGTCTGAGCTAAAGATGATCTATTGCTTAAACGGTGATCCGAAGGTAAATGACGTTCGATGGTACTTCGATGATCTTATATCCAGGTTGGACGACGGGGAAAAACTCGTGAATGGTGTGCACTTGTTGTCCGTTGAGGTACGCACCCGTAGTGACGTTGCACTCGACTCGTAGGGAGTTAACCTTGAGAATGGCCACAGGTAAGTCAGATGTATGTGTGGCATCTGCTTCAAGGGTGCGTGGAGTGAAACCCAAAAGTCGACCGATACAGTTGGAGGGTTCAAATTTATCTTACGATTACACTTGATTTCGCTACACAGCGAATTGTTGTTTGCTCGTAGGTCGATGGAGATGTCACGATCGACTAATACTTTTTGCACATAACTCTTTATGTCCTCAATTTCGTAGCTTCCGGTGGGTATGGTTATAACTTCAATCCCATCGATGTGAAGCTTGTTGTTACCCTCATCGATGTTGGGAATCGAGTTGAAGGTTAGCAACTCGACGAGTCCTAACGTGTAATTTTTGAACGGTGATAGCTCGATGGGTGGGAAATAGTAGGCTTCTAGTATGGATGACGTGCCCGATAGTGTTAACGTGAAAGAATCACCCATGATGATCCGCGCTCAACTGATGTTTTGCGTGACGGAGGAAAGCGTTTTATAGCAGTCCGCTGAGGCATTTGAGGCACAGATGCCCGCACACCACCGTATCATAGTCTTGATATTTTTTATGATTATACATTACAATGCTACCACCACCGAGGTATGTTATGAGATCTTTGGGTGGTTGTAAATCACCAAAGCTGTCAAAGTAAATGACTTTGTTGTTCTTCTTTCTGTACGCAACCCAGTGTGTGCCAGGACCTTCTTTATTGTCAAGATTCACTATGGCAGCTTCGTACTTTCTCGGTCCACCTTTCGGCATTCCGTTTCTCATATACACTCCGCGAAACCCCGGAATTTTCATAATCTCAGCGTACTTCAGCAGATCGAAATCGGTGAGTGCTCGGTGTGGTAGCCTTACGTGTTTTTTGGATTCAACTGAAGACCTAAACCTTTTCTGTAGGGTTTCAGGTACAACCCCTTTCCCAAAGCGATCGCCTCCATTGTCTCGTTGTGACGTTGCCGCTCATTTAATTCGCGTTTTGCTGCGCTTGCCTCATTCACAGCTTTTGCAATACCAGCTGCCCCACCTGCTAGAGCTCCGGTAGCACTCAAACCGGCTAATAGAGGTATGAGAACAGGTAGGAAACCTCCAATTTTTTTTGGTACAGGGAGAATGCGTGGAGTTTGCACCTTGTTCCTACCACCCGCATTTTTGAGAGCTTCGCGTGCCCCTCCGAGAGCCGACTTGACAGGGTTGGTACTGTTCGATCCCATGGAAGCTCTTGCCGCATTTACTGTTTGCTTCAATGAGATTTTTGTCTTGTCGGAAGATTTTTTCCTCGTGGAGCTTTTCTCCCGCATCCCCATACCTAACTTTCGTTTCACTTTCATTGCGTTGGTTACACCCCAAGCGGCTGCCTTCTCCGTAACGCTCGCGTCTTTGGCGAGCACGCGGTGCCAGGCCTTCTTCGCGAGTACTTTGTCCGCCTCGTGTCGAGCAGCAAGATTATCCCGTTCTTTCGAGTAGGCGATGTCGTGTTGCTTGCACGCAGCGTCGAGAGGATTGATGCCCGGATCACCGCGCGCGAGTCTCTTCGCTAATTTGGTGCCAGGTCCACAGTACTGATAGCTCGGTATATGCAATTCAATGGGAAGCTCGTTGATGATTCTGTTGACGAGACCTTTACCCCTCGGTCGCTTGCGTTCTCCGTTACGTTTGTGTACGATCATGGTTCCGGCACAACTGACTCAAAATCCTATAAATAGCGAGTATTCATAGTTTTTGGAGGCAGTCAAGATACATCAGCGGAAAGCGGTCTTTGGTTGCACCCTCGTTTTGGGTTAAGCATCATGGAGTTCAAAGAGCAAAGTACCAAGTTACCGGTGATCAATTTCGATAAACTGACACAAACGAATGTAAAGGAACGGGGGAACCGTCACGGTCCGCTACTACCGAATAGCGTGCGCGCAGTTATTTGCGGACCATCCAATTGCGGCAAGACCAATACCCTCTTATCTCTGATGACACATCCAAATGGTCCAAAATTTGCGAATATCTACGCTTATTCAAAATCGCTCAATCAGCCCAAGTACCAGTTTCTCAAAAGGCTCCTCGATTTGATCAAGGGTGTTGGATATTTTCCGTTCAGCGAACACGAGCAAGTGATCAGATCGGAAGACGCGCGACCGAACTCTGTCATGATTTTCAATGACGTAGCCTGCGAAAAACAGGATAACATCAGAGCCTTCTTTTGTATGCGAAGACACAACGCGGTCGACTGTTTCTATCTTTGTCAGACTTATGCTCGTATTCCCAAACACCTCGTACGTGACAATGCTAATATGCTGATACTCTTCCGACAAGATGAAATTAATTTGAAACATATATACGATGATCACGTCAACACGGATATGTCCTTTGCGCAGTTCAGGGACCTGTGCTCAGCCTGTTGAAGCGACAATAAACATGGTTTCGTTATGATCGATAAAGATAGCGATCTCAACGGGGGTAGGTATCGCAAGGGTTTTGACTGCTTCGTAACCATAAATATGAGGCAAGCGTTGTGACGACAGCAGTTATAAATTAAACTTAGAAGCATCAACATGCAGAGTGCTGATTTACATCAACAGAAAGATGTGCTGCATCAAATTGCAGAGGCGAGCGATGCTATTCGACGCAAGCATAAAATGTTGAAGATGGGTCGGGATACCAACGTAAAGGCTATGATTGAAGTTTTTAAACCTATAACAAAACCTCTTCAGCAGCTGGTGAATCAGTCGCTGAAACAGGAGACCATCAAGAGCGAAATTGAAGAGACACCTACGAAACTGGAATTCCCGCAAAAAAAAAAGACCGCGAGGGAGTCTGGGGGAGGAGGACTCTTTTGTAACGGCTGACGAAGAATCCTCCGACGAGAATGAAACTCTCGGCCCCTCGAAGCATGAATCTTCTACCGTTGGCAACGATTTGTCTCAAACGTATCTCTAAATGTTCGAAACAAACGCAGCGAGAGACTTGGATACTTCGTACGGTGTTCGTAGATTGAAGAATAACGTTCTCTGGGTTGGAGACTCTAAGGTCACTCTTGACAAGGATATCATTCATATTGGAAGCATGAGTTATCAATCAACACCAGGCTTACTCGAACTACTGTTCAAAAAATCACCCAGTGACACCATAGTGAGCCAGACAGATTTGGAGAATTACAGTAAAATCGTGGTCAACACAAACGCGCATCAAAAGTTTTATCGCAGTGATACGGCTATTCGTTCTGAAAATAGCGATAAATTCAGAAAAATTATTTCTCGAATTCCCACCTCTGTGGGACAGAAGAAGAAGAAGAAGGGTGAAGCCTTACCGCGTCTCAAAATCGTCGGAGGTAAGAAGAGTCGAATGGATTACGTGTATTGGGACGATCCCAATGAGCTAGTCGAACGACTTCGATTGCTCTACGCGTCCCAGGCGGCCGGTAACACGAGTCACTCCAATGAGATTATTTCCATCATTGAGGAGTTGCGTGAGGCTGTAATTGTATATTAGACTTCTCCAAGAATTGGCAGGGTTCAGTTTTAAAATGAGCGTGGACGTGTTCGGTAGGCAATTGGCGAGGGCGACGGGTGGTAGGCTGTCGGGAAACCGCGGTCCTCCCGGTTATGGATTAAAAACGACACTCGACGGGCAGTACGATATGGATAACAAGAGATTAAGTAACCTTGCGGATCCTGTGAAAGAAAATGATGCAGCCTCCATGAGAGTAGTGCAAAGCGCTGTACGGCAAGAAGCTCAACTCTTACAGCAAGTCACATCATCTTTGCGAAACGACGTGGAAAACATCGGTAGGAGGATCGAATCGCTCGAAAACCTTGCCACTCACCATTCTCAACTCATCACGCAACTGGAAGAGAAGCTGACAACATCGGAGAAAATCAACGATAGTGAAACCAATTTTATGATAAGAAGCCTGGAATCGAGCGTGAACGCAACTCTGAAACGTCTCGAAGCAGAAAACAAAAACGGACAAGACTTGGTAGTTCATAATTCTGGAATAATAGTGCAATTGGATGAGCGTTTGACCAGATTGGAGGATGGAAGACAAAAAGCTAGCGTTAGTGGAGGAACTTCATAAACCTGCACGAAGGAATTATCCACGTCGCCGCGTTATCATACGAGGAATAGACGAGACCTGGCAGGCTGATCTCGTGGATATGATTGCTTACGCGAAATACAACAATGGCTACAAATACCTACTGACGATTATAGATATTTTTTCAAAATTCGCCTGGGCAGTGCCGATTAAGACCAAGAGTGGAAAGGATGTGACAAATGCTATGGACTCTGTTTTCAAGAAGAGTCGCGTGCCGAAAAAATTGTACGTTGATCGCGGTAAAGAATTTTACAACACCGAGTTCAAGGCTCTGCTACAACAACACGGCATTACGCTATATTCAACTTTCAGCAACCTGAAAGCCTCGATCTGCGAGCGTTTCAATCGTACGCTGAAAAGTAACATGTGGAAGCGTTTTTCTCTCCGAGGAAATTACAAGTGGCTAGATATTGTACCGGATCTGATGCTAACTTACAACAACACCAAGCATCGTACAATTGGAATCAAACCGAGTGGGGTTACAGCTCAAAACGAAAAGACTCTCCTGCGCAGCGTGTACGGGAAATTTCAAGTTAATCAAACACGGAAGAAGAAGTTCAAGCTCGGTGATAAAGTTCGGGTTGGTAGGAATAAACATACGTTTGACAAAGGTTACACACCCAACTGGACATCTAAAATATTTACCATAAGTAAGATAGAGAATACTGATCCTGTCACATACAAACTCGTCGACTATCAGGATCAACCGATCGAAGGTGGCTTTTACGAAGAGGAACTCTCCAAAGTCAAACACCTTGATGTTTACCTGGTGGAGAAAGTGCTGCGAAAGCGTGAAAGTAAACTGTTTGTAAAATGGTTAGGTTTTGATAATTCACACAACAGCTGGATAAATAGAGTGGATACGTAATTTTTATTCAATAAAGATATACATAAATATGTAATACATGTTTTTATTCATTTACAGTAACCCCATGGTACGGTATCGGTAGTGTTGGGAAGAATAACCCTTTTATCATCGCACCAACTGAGTGCTATTTTCTTTTGTAATACGGTATGAACCTAATGTTTCTTACTCCTAATGAGGTACTGAGGTTTAACTCAATTCTGATGTTGCATGAGACACTTTTTGTAATCATCGAACATGATTGTTCTCACCGTCGCTGCCTTAATACCTTTTGCTCGCTTTTGCTCTTTATCCTCCTCAAAAATTTTAAAAGTATATAATTTCGCTCGTAATCCTACAAATTCTTTCATAATCTTCCCATTACATTCATCCTTCATTAAACCTACCATTTTCTTATTCGCTAATGGGATTCCATAGATATTATCGAGCGGGTAATCGGATGTATCAAATTTATGCGAATCACGTTTGATGTATTCGTATATGTCGGGAACAGTGAAGTAATACAGAAGACTATCTGTATCCGTGTACAATAACTTTGATCGATCAGCAAAGGTACGTTTAACGTAGTTGTAGTGAAAATCGTAGATGAAAATCTTAGATAGATCGAGGATGGAAAATCCAGCGTAAATAGGTTTATTAAAGTGTATTTTAACCCTACTGAGCTCGATAATTACTATGTCATTATCAAATATGGTACAGCTATGAAAATTCGGTTTTGCGATGAGTGCTTTCGCTCCCTACCTCCCCTCCCACTGTGTCACTAATTTAACATCTTTTTGATTTCTTACGTTCTCCATAGTCTTACCGAATACCGCGTTATTCATCAATTTAAAGAAATTCTTCTCAAACTCGATATTGGACTTTTTTCTCAAATCAGTGTTCAGATCTATGTACGGTTTCAACCATGGAGATTGTTCAAATTTCAAGATTCTATGAATTTTCGCTAATTTCATTCCCAGACTTAAATATTGTTCCAAATTCTGGTAGTGAACAACGTATTTCTTTTTCGGGAAAAGAGTAGTCATTAATTTGGAATTTTTACTGTGCGAGGGTGTATAGTGTTCGGGGCAAAGAGGTAAGTCCTTGTGTGTTTCGTGAAGCTCCAAAGGATACTCCAAGTCTACCTCAAGAATGTATCCTACATGTGAATCATCGAGAACATTACAAACATTAATCGACTTGTATTCCCATTGGAAAGATCCACGAGGTAGGCACTGACTCATCGCTCCGCCATACAGATTGTTTACATCGATGTACATGAGGTAGGATTCCTCTTTACTGGCGTCAAAGTCCTTACCCATATATCTATTGTTACTCTCAGCTAGCCAGTTCGAGCACTGAGCTACACCACCCCGAATCCCGTTTTGTATAAACAAGAGCATCTCCACATCGGTGAGGAGTTCTAGCTCAACACGCGTGGACTTGAGCATCGCGTCGAAGGCGAGTCCAGGAGCGATGTAATAGTGCAGAGGATCCAGACTATACGTAGAATGACAGTTACGACGAAAATTTTCAAAAATATGCGCTAGGAGTAGAACATCCGTTTTCAAATATAAATCAGAGTATTCGCCCAGCGTATCAATATTAAACGTACCCCAGACTTTTATTGCATGTTCATAATTCACTTCCGAGACGTTGGTATCGTTCAATTTTGAATAGAATTTTTCAATCGGTGGTAATTATTTCTCATCAAGCTTTACCCAACTATCTATATATTCGTCGGGAAATACCCCCTTTCTCGTAAGTAGCTCGAATTCTTCTGCACTATTACACAACCTTCGAACAATTGTTTTATCATTATTATTCAGATATGATGCCAGTTTGTCTAAACTACTTGCCATAAACCGACACAAATCGATGAATCGTAGGCTTACATTTGTATCTTGAATCTTTTTTGTAAAGGAAATGTACCGTTCTTTATTGACGGGAAGAAGACTCAATTGACCGTCGAACTGTGTAGCTAAAGCTTTGATTAAGAAGTGTGAATCCTAGCCGGAGAGATTGTGAAAAACTACTGGAATAATATGCGAAGATTTATAGTTCAAATTACAACCCGCATGCGCCACACCGCGGTACTTGCCTGTGAAATGACAATGATCACGATGTTTTTCATCCGTTGGAGTAAATGGTTTTTCACAAATATGACATGTTTTAGTATTATCAATATCTTGTATTTCTTCACTAGTGAGTTGCATCGGTACGTTTCTTTTCAGGTGAAAATTTGTTAATTCTGCTAATTTTTGTAATTCGCTTACGAACCATTGTATACAATCAGGATTACGTTTAATTTCAAATTTTGATAGAGAATCGTCGAAGGCACAGTGTAGATAGTACGCTGTACTATGTGGAATATGCTTTTCGTACAAGGTTTTATTCTCCGTCGGCTCGAGGATACACTCTATATCAGCGTATACGACGAACGGTACAGACTCCTTATATCTATAGTTTCTAAAACTTGAAATCTTATCTTCTTCTTTCGGTAATATCATCTTGTAACGAGGCAAGACCTCCGGTAAGGCAGGTAACGATATACCTGCCCAAACAAGCCTTACCTCATCACAATTAGAGGCAGCACCGCACGGCTAGCCAAAATCATAGGCCGGGGGAGGGGGAACTAGACACACCGCCCGGCCACTAGGCGGCTATGCTAGCCACGCGCCGTACTCGCCTACAATGTAAAACCAGCGCGTGGTTAGATAGGCACACAGAGCATAGGCAAATCAGTTCTCTAGTAGTCGTTAACTCAGACTAGAAGCTAGCAGAGCTCCGTCTTGTCAAAGACGTACGGACCGCGGGACGAGACCCCGGACCGCTAGGCGCGTCGCCTTTAGGATAGAGGCATCTCCTCTATCCAAGAAATACCGTACCGTACTAGGTCGCGACTAAAATCACTAGGAGTAAAATCACTAGCTTGATAAAAATAGATCTTTGTTCTTGCATGATAAAATAAGAGTTCATTTAAGGAGTAGTCTCCTGATTCCTAGAAGTCAAATCACTAGCTTGGTAAAAATTAGATCTTTGTTCTTGCATAATAAAAATAAGAGTTTATTTAAGGAGTAGTCTCCTGGCGCTAGAAGCCAAATCACTTTGTTCCGACACTCAGGCCGCGAATCAAAACTACTCGGCCCTCCGCCGTTTAAAAACACACTCCTTCAGGAAACAATACGCCACGGCGTAGCCCCTTAGTATATAGATTAAAATAATTAGGATATAGATTGAATAATTAGATATAGATTAAATAATTAGATATAGCATAAATAGTTAGACATAGAGTAAATAGTTAGATATAGAATAAATGTTTAGACATAGAATAAAGAACCTTATAGTTAAACTCCTAGACCGCTAAGTAATTATAAGACCTAGATTTACGAGACACTTGGTTTCTTTACGCATTGGCATTTTTTTTTGTTTATTTCTTGCAGTCTGGAACCTCCTGGCCCACCAGCAGCTATCTAACTATTATATTTAGTATTTTTTTGTTTCTGTATAATTAAAATAAAGATTTATATTTTTGTTAATTCTGATACTTCTTTATTCCACGACCCACATCTCCCGGTGGTCCCGAGCATCCGGTGGAGGGGGACGAGACCCCCAGACCCAGTTGCGGACTACCCCGGGTATCCCTAGACACACCCCACGCTCCACGCGGACTAGTCCGAACGTTACAATCTTACACTTGTTTATATTTTCACAGTCTTGTTTATGTCTTTCGTATGAGGCTTGAACTTGGAAATGACATAGGCATCCATCACACAGAAATATCGTGCTTTTATGCTTCGACAGGTGCGAACTTAACAATCTAGATAGATTTTTGATCCAAGCAAAGTGAAAAACCTGCTGACCATTGATTTCTATACAACTGTCTATAGCAATAAGGTGAATAGTAGGTTTATCTGTCTTATTTTTACTCAAATAGAGGGGTACTATTTCACTAGGTCTTCTCGATTCGGTTTCCACACCGTAAACGTTGATTGCTAGACAATTGATTCGTTCAAATTTAGAAATATCTTTCCAAGTTATAGGAAACTTGATACCCTCATAGTTGAATATCGTGCTGTGATCGGGGTAAGAACTTGTTCGATCAACATTAGTATCTGCAGGATGAAGAGCTGCAACGATGGCCCACAGAAAGCAGAATTCATCGCTGTTCTTGACGTTAACCACAGCCTTTTTCTTCTGTTTATCCATAGGCAGATGCACGTAGGTAGATAACCCTTCACGTAGCTGTTCGTAGCGATTAATATTAATCATTGGATTAACAATTTCGATTAATGTCCAACCCGAGTCCTGCTCTTGAAAATCCTCGACTTTCACCAGGAGACGATCGATCAAATTCTCATCGAACCATCTCTCAATATCCGTGGCCGGAAGGATAACTTCATTTTTTGTGGTGAAAAATTTCAACTATTCGACGGTTTCAGAATTTTTCAGGATGGAAAACTTGCAAGCCAGTATACCGTTCACTTTCAGATTACCTCCTTGCTGTAGAGAATTCTTCAATCGTACGACAGCCAAGGTTTTCGAATCCTGCAAAAAAGATCTCAGATCTTTGTGACGTAGATTGATTATAACACCAGTACGTATTCGACCGTTAAATACTGATTCCAAGTCCTTACACTGAACTCTGTCTTTTATCCTTCTCCTCGATGTTCCGATACCTTGACCACTTCGTTGTTTGTTCTTGAATTTCTCACCCAACGATTGAAGTATGGAAACTGTTGTGACGATTCTGTGTCTTTCTCCAACGGAAAGAGTAACTGTTCGCAATATTTCATTCAAGAGTTTGATATTACGATTACACAAATTTTTCCATCGCTCGATTTGATGAGGTGACGCACCGTTCAACAGTTTATAAGCACTTTCCACAATGTTAATTAACTTTAAACACGATTGAGCATCCATTTCCGAGTCTATATCTCACTTTGGGTAAATAAATGAAAAGTTGAGGGAGAATAACTTTTTTTTGATATGCACAATGAAATTTTATTTTGAATTTAATATTAAACCCATTGTTTGTACACCTCGACGTTCAGGAAATCGGTATAGTAAAAAATATGTCACAATAATTTTACAAATAAAGAAATTCACACTGGTTGTATTGTCCACCGAGGTACCGTAAGCGTAGACGATTTTCCGCAGCAGCAGTTTCATGTACTTGTAACTGATCCTTGTTATCGTCGAATGCCTTTGATATTCTGCTTGGCAGAAACATCATAAAACTATCCTTGATCTCCACCATGGTTTTAGGCCCGTATTTGGTTGTAACAGATTTGAACGATGAAACTTTATAATCTTTCCCAACCTCCAGCTCTGATATTTTCTCCGTAGATAAGAAGTCATCCATGCGGCAAACTTTGTTCATATTTTCGGAAGCCATTTTTGCAGATAAATTAGACGAAGCTTCTCAAGAGTGTACACCTTCTTGCACGACTAAAACTCGAATAACTGAAAAACGTTACGAAAACGCCGTTTTATAGAAGGCGAAATCAAATGTGTGTGCGTACGTGCTTCTCTATTCCTGGAAAAACACTCACTATTCGATGGACTTATTTTGAAAAAGTTTCTTCCGCTCTACATTCTTTCTTCACGTGGTAATTAGAGGGGATTCAGTTCATGTGGATTTCAATACCGTTAGTAATACATAAATATGTAGGTACTGTATCGTTAATATTCGCATGTCTCTATAGAATTCAACGTTAAGCCACTCGTAAAAATCGTTGTGACTCGCTCAAGATAACGCGAACTCGTATTGTTTAGAATACTCAAGTGTTATATATACAGCTTGGCATACGCTTATTTTCTTCCTAGATTATCTAACTATAAGCTATAGGGAACGTTCTATTCGAGTGCATATGTGATGGATAGTTCGAAAAGTATATATGTGATGAATACTTCGAAAGTAAGTATATATATTATACACATATATATTATATATATTTGATTGTAATGGTGTGTACGACTTTTGGGAGCGTGGACACTACCCCGAAGGGTGCATGCTGATCTCATTCGCACCGTAAACGGTATAGAGGCAAGTTGAAAGAGAATACAGTTAGTTCATTTAGATTTGAAAAAGAATTATGAATTTACATGTTTCTTAGTGGTTCGGTGAAATACAGTGATTTTTAATTTATTGAGTTTCTGATTTTAGCGCTGACGAAACCTTCCAAGAGAGAAAATCTGTGAATAATAAGAAAGTAAGTATTCGTTTTTTTGAATTGTTACAGATCGCTATTTGTATCATTGTTTATCGTTATAGTTTTTTCATTCATCAGAATTTTAATTTTCATATGATAATATGTTAACTCATCTATCCAACATTCTTCGATTAACATATTTTCAAAAACAATATCATTATCTTTTTACAGACATGGACCAGAATATGTTATTCATTTACATCGTGCGGGTAGATGTACTTGTACATGTGGATCTGCGTGATCTGTGGTTGTACGAGATGGTGGCGGACCGGCACCTCCTCGAACATTATTACTTCATACAGCGCTGGCTCGTGGAGCAGGAGTATTGTGTTTACTAGGATTAGGAGGTGGGTCAGGTGTATTGAGAAACGACTATCCTCATCGACGGTTTAGGAGTTACTGTTTATTCGGCTTACATTTTACTCTTACGCTAGTGACATAGTCATATGATTAATACACCTGTATGTATTAGTACACATATACCACATCCTTCCCTTTCATACTTTTTGCAATACCTAAATCAAATGGGAAAAAAAAAACGCTTACACTATACAATATTATTTGGTGATATTATAACGCTGGACAGCCCTCTTGGTTCGTGAAGATCTCCTAATTTGGACTTCGCTAATCGGTCTATCTTTTACATTAGGGTCAGCCTTTTCTTTTTCGCTATAGTTAGTGTCGCCATCGTTAGTATCGCCATCGTTTCGCCAATGTATCAGCTGATCATAGTGTCTTTTGTGCTCTCCTCCCTCTTCAAATCTGATAATACAGCTTCTCGGGGAGCTCTCACTTACAATGACCGCCTTCGACATTTTTGGGTGATATTTACGAAAATCTCTCGCCATTACTACGTCACCAGCTTTGAAACTTTCATTTCTATTACCTTGGAAATTTTGTATTTGAGCTTCTTGTTTATGTTCGATTAATTTCCTGCTATCTGGACGTAGTAATAGTAACGGTGTTCGTAATTCACGGTTATACAGTAATTTCGCGGGTGACTCGCCGGTGGTCGTATGCTTTGACGTTCTATACGTAAACAGAAACTTGTGGATCGCGTTTCGCACATCAACCTTCTGACTTTGTACTATAGCTTTTATTTTCCTTTTGAATGTTTTGACAAACCCTTCTACAGCTCCATTTGTCGCTGGGTGATTTGGAGCTGTATAAGTGTGTTTTACACCTAACTTCTTGAAGTATGCGCTGCATTCATCACTTTTAAATTGAGTTCCAGAATCTGTAACCATGTGAAAAGGCAACCCATGCTTTACAAAAATATCTTTGAATATCTCTACCGTGTTTTGTGCTGTCATGTTTTTTACTATGTAAACTTCAGGCCATTTGGAATAGGAATCTACCAGTAACAAATACGTGTGCCCTAAGTAAGGCCCTGCAAAATCTGCATGCACTCTATGCCAAGGTTGGTTGGGATATGGCCACGGGGAGAGAGTCACTCTTTTTGGACTATCTTCAATTACGATACAATATCGGCAACAATTCGCCTTGTCCTCTAATTGTTTGTCAATAGTTGGCCACCATACCACCGACCTTGCCATACTTTTCATACGTACTATTCCGAAATGACTTTCATGCAATCTTTCCATAACTTCAGCTTGTAATTTAAACGGTATAATTACTCGTTGACCCCACATTAAACAATCTTTTTCTAAAGTTATTTCATCTTTCCGTAAACCGTAAGGTTTAAGTTCACTTGGCCAGTCTTTTATTTTATTTTCCGGCCATCCGGTCAATACCATTCGTTTTACCTTTGCTAATATTTCGTCTTTTGCCGTTTCACGCGCTACTGCTTTATAATCTAAGCAAGCTATTTTACTTTCCACGACATAATGTAAATATGTGTATTTTCTTTCAGTGTTCAAGATTTCATGTTGGTTTTTGTCTTTACTTGGGAGTCTGGACAGAGTGTCTGCAACAATATTATTTTTGGTACCTATGCATTCGATTTTATAATTAAATGCGGTTAAAAAATGAGCCCAATTTTGCAATCTACTTGCTGCCATTCTCGGTATACCTTTTTCGGGTGAAAAAATTCGCGATAACGGTTTATTATCAGTTCTCAGAATAAATTCTCTAGCATAGACATAATCATAGAACTTTGTCACGCCAAAAATTATTGCTGCAGCCTCTCGATCGATTTGTGAATAATTTTCTTGTGCACTTGTCAAACTTTTTGATGCAAATGCTACCGGTTTATCTCCGCCAACATACGGTTGGCTAATGTAAGCCCCTAAGCCGTGCGGTGAAGCATCACACGTTAAGATTAACGGTAAAGAAGGATCATAGTTTACAATTATTCTTTTCAGTTCTTTTTTTACTTTTTCAAATGCCTGATTGCAACTGTTAGTCCAATTAAATTCTGTAGCCTTATTACACTCGTATAGCGGCGCTAGGATTTGTGCACGATTTTCGAGCAGTCTCCCATAATAATTTATTTTACCAAGTAGTAATTGTAAATCTTTGTGATTTGTAGGTGTTTTCATCTCGACAATCCCTTTGTACTTATCGTCGTTAATACTAATGTTATTACCTGACAGTTTATACCCTAAATACGTAACTTCCTTTTGAAAAAATTGACATTTATTTACGCGGCCTTTCAAACCGCATTCTGCTAATCGACCTAGGACTTTGTCTAAATTTTGCAGATGCTCTTCGTCGGTATCGCCGGTGACTAGCACATCATCTGCCACGACCGCAACACCGTTGATATCTTTCAAGGTTTCTTCCATCATTCTCTGAAAATATCCGGGTCCCGACCCTATGCCATACATCATAAATTTACAACGAAATAAACCTTTATGTGTGTTAATCGTCATCAAATGTTGACATTCTTCGTCAACTGGCACTTGTAGAAACGCGTCTTTTAAATCGATTTTCGAGTATCGTTTACTTTCGAGCGCGTTTCGTTTTCCTTGGTCGCGTCGCGATTGCAAACGTTCTATAGCATGGTCAAAATTAGGTGGTGCATGTCGTATCGTCTTTAACTGAGGATTTACCGTGACTTTAAAATCGGCGCACAGACGCACATCACCACTCGGCTTTAATACCGGTACCACTGGTGTGGCCTATTCGCTCGTTTCAACGGGTTCAATGGTTCCTTCTGCCAAAAGCCTATCTAATTCTTTTTCTACCTTAGTTTTTAACGCGAATGGAACTGGACGTGCTAGCATGTATTTCGGTTTCGCATCGTCTTTTAATTCCAGGCTTATTTTGCCTTTTGTGAACGAACCTTTAGTATGTTCGAAAAATGATGTATGTTTTGCCAATATTTTCTTCAACTCCTCTTTATAATCTTTTCTTTGTTCTATCGAGAATAGGTTCAATTCTTTATATAACGGCCATAGTTTTAGTGCATTTAACCACGACCCACCTATTAACGGCGGGCTTGATGAACTCGTTACATATACATCCGCCTCAATTTCTAAACCATTTGCCTTTACCTTGAGCCCTTTTAACATACCGATTGGTTTAGTCACGGGTTCGTCGTGATTGACGAACTCGAGATCCGCATCAAACATCTCAACATTCTCAAAATATTTTTCTTTAATCCTTAACGGGATAATTGACATGGCCGCTCCCGAGTCAATTTCCATCCTAATCGGTATATTATTAATAACGACACACATTTGTTGTGGTTCGACTCGCATGTTTTCCTGTACATATTTTGTATTCATACTATAAATATTTGCGCGCGGAAACAAATCCCATAATTCTTCCGAAATGCTATCGCTATCTTCGTCATTATTTTCAAATTGCGCGTCTACATAACCTACTCGTGTTGCCTCGGTTTTCCTACATACTGGCCTAATGTGACCTCGTTTGCCGCAACCGTGACAAGTGGATTTAATAAACAAACATTCGCTTGCCGCATGATTGGGCCTACCACACCGATAGCATGGTGCTCGGGCGACGCGCTGAGACTTCTGTTGTTGTTGTTGTTGTTGACGACCCCTGTACGTATACCTCTGCTGGCTCTGTTGGCTCTGCTGCTGCTGCTGCTGCGATGATCTCGTTTTACGTCCTGGCCTGCCCCTACTAGGCTGGTTGGTGCCTCTCGACGCTCTGCTCTGCCATTTTTGGAAGGCATTTACCTTATGTAGTCCTGCTTGCTCTTGGTGTGAGCTACTCTTGTTTTGTAATTTTTCGGCACCTTTATCTGCTGCCTCGGATCCTAATGCCTTTTTCAAAGCTGTGGCGAGCGTCGGGTTCTCCATTTTTAATAATTCAGCTGTGATTGACTTACTTCTCAAACCAACTATTAACTGGTCCAATACTTGGTCGTCAGCGCCTGTGTCGAATTTGCAATTCTTCGCTAAATCTTGGAGCATTGCCACATATTCACTAATCGTTTCATTATCTTGCTGCATGCGCTGTCTAAATGTATTTCTGTGGACCAGGTATGATGCCGGCGGCTTCAAATAATCTTTTACTGCTTTGACGATTTCATCAAATGATTTTTCACCGGGCTTTTGTGGCTTGCAGATTTTATCTATAACATCATATGTTTCGGCGTTTACTTTGCTGAGTAATATCGCTCTTTTCTTTGCTGGATCGCTGACGTCGTTGGCGATAAAATATTGCTCTACGCGATCGACGAATTTCTCCCAGTCATTTTTATGAATATCAAAATCTAAATTAGCGGATACTTCCATTTTTCTTTCAGGCGTATTTCCTGCCCGTGTCACGACTTCGCGACAATCTTTTAGTGTTTTTACTTGCGTACCTCTTCCTGCACTGATTTCGCTTCTGACAAAGTTACGCAAGAGTTCTCTCAAATTGCTGACCGTACTGCTTTCGGCTATATCGAGGCCATTAGCTTGACACACACGAATTAAGCTTTCTTTTGTTAGATCTTGTATCCACGTGGTTCCAGTTACACCGGTCATTTACTGCACTTGCATTTATTCAACTATATAGTGTGTACTGATTCACTTTATTAACTTTATCAACTTTTCTCAACCGTATATTCTACGTGCTCAATCACGCCCGCTTTTGTTCGTCATACTGCCTTGTGCTCACGCGTCCATTATCCTCGTCGCCAGTTATTGTGTTTACTAGGATTAGGAGGTGGGTCAGGTGTATTGAGAAACGACTATCCTCATCGACGGTTTAGGAGTTACTGTTTATTCGGCTTACATTTTACTCTTACGCTAGTGACATAGTCATATGATGAATACACCTGTATGTATTAGTACACATATACCACAGGGAGGATGAGGATGGAGGGTATGTCAGCGCTGGTGATGATGGTGATGATAACCTCGTGGAAGAGCCGTCCGTCGCCGATGTCGAACGGGGCATATTCTTGTTCATGGGGATAGGTGTTGATGAGGACGCTGGCTACGGATCCTCGTGATACTAGGTAAGTCAATATTCAATTTCGAATACGTCGTTTCAGTAATTGATAATAGGATACCTGTATGTTTTTCAGAGAGGATTCGGTTAAGGGTTTTCATCACACCAAAAATCGACTTCCAGGACCATCAAATCGGCCCTTTTCAGGGCCACCAATACATATCTAAAACGCAAACAGAACGTTCGAAATTATAAGAAAACTCCGTCGGTATCGATTTTCAGAGGGGTTATGTTCTCACTCGACGGTCGGTAAGAGCGCGCGCGCGCTCACGGGGTGGATAAAGTAGGTCTTGACGACGACGATTCAGACAACATGAAGCCAGCATCGATCGAGCTCGCATCGATCGGGGGCTTGCAGCATTTCAGATATCAGATCGCATCATTTCAGAGATCAGGTCGCATAATTCAGAAATCAGAAATTCAGAAATTCAGATATTCAGAAATCAGGTCGCATAAATTCAGACACAACCCCCCTTCGCGAAATTACCGTTACTATAGGGGCGGTACTTGCGTTAAAAATTGACAGATACGTACAGGAGGCGGTCCTTGCCGATAGATCCCATTAAAAATTGCGAAAGATCCCGTTACAATTGCGTAATCATCGATTACCGTTAGGGGGACGTCCTTTCAGCGAGTTGGAGGGGGCTTCGACCAATCAGAACACAGGAGGGTTCTGGATCAAAATATTTGACCTAGATTGATCCAGAACCCGCCTTACCCATCTACTTACAGACTCGGATCTGAACACAGGCATCCTAATAACATGCAGATGGCGTCAACAAAAGTATGATAAGTCTGTCGAAGATTATGTTTGTTGTTCAACCTGCAAAGGTTTTTTCTCGAAGCAGACTCTGCGGCTACACGTTGTTAAATTCAATACGGAGCACAAAAAGGGAGTACGAGATGTGACTGTTATGGGGAGGCGTTTGACCGGATATATCCACGAAGTCGCGAATCCTGTCTTTCGCCGAACAGTTTTCCCCATCATGCGGAACGATGAGGTGGTGAGATGCATCAAGCACGACGAACGGGTAATATTGCTTTGCAACAGGTTGTGTGACAAGCACACTCATATCGATCAACACGATATCGAGGGCTAAGGACCAGAAGGGCGTATTCCACAAAAAAACTGCGGATGCTGCCATAAGGGCGTATCTGAAAATTTAACACGTGAGCTTCATAAGAGGAGTATCCTCCCAGAATGGTGTAAGCCACAGCCATTTTTCGTCTATTGCTGACAGAAGGGCTCAAGATCGATTTAATAATTTTTGTAGATTGCGCCCTTCTGGCAGCAACTCAGGCTTAATTTCGTAAAAATCTACGAGATCTATCTGCCAGAAGGGCGTATGCCTCTGAAAATAATTGAATTGAAGTTACGCCCTTCTGGCAGATAGATCCGCTGGATTTTTACCAAACTGAGCCTGGCTTACTGCCAGAAGGGCGTAACTTCAATTTAATTATTTTTAGAGGCTTACGCCCTTCTGGCAGATAGATCTGCGAGATTTTCACGAAATTAGGCCTGACTTTCTGCCAGAAGCGCGTAATCCACAAAATTTCGATAAATGGGCCGGGAGTATCGCACTATTGTTCCCGGGCTGTAGGAATCTCTGATACCGGATTGCGTGAGGTCGCCGCACCGGACAAATAATTGTAAAAAAAAATATTCAGAAAAATCGCTCTATCTTTTTCAAAAAATCGCCATCTTCAGAATTGAATAAGGAATGCGATAATATTTTTTTCATTGCAGTGGGCGTAAAATCCGATTTCACGACTTGTTCTGCTTAGATAAAATCGAATTTTACGCCAACTGCATCGAAAAGTATCGTTCGCAACACGGGCCTAATACTTCCCGTGTAGAAATTGATCTAGCCGCAACTAGTGCCTAGCTAGTGGTTGGATAGCCTTGACCAGATAGGATTTTCATCTAGTGGCTGTCTAGCTTTTGGATAGCCATTGTCAACGCAGAATCCTATACAGCCACTGGGCAGTGGCTGGCTAGCAATTATGGGATACAGGTGATGCTGTTTAATTGGGCAATGTTATTCAGTGGCTGTCTAGCCTCTGGATAACCATTACCGGCGCAAAATCCTATCCATCCACTGGGTAGTCGCTGGCTAGTAATCATGGATACAAGTGGCGTTGTTCAGTTGGAAAATATTATCCAGTAGCTGTCTGGCCTCTGAACAGTCGTTACCGAAGCAAAACCCTATCCAGCCACTGGAAAGTAGCTATCCCGCTAATAGCTAAGATATACTATGATGTTGTATTTGAAATTATCATAATATCTATATTAAATTTATATTGATACATGCAAATCATAACTTTTATATTCAATAATCATAAAACTATAAATATAAAATTGCACATAAAGATTGCGAAATTATCTGTGATGAAATTGATAGATCAAAACAAAGTGTACAATGTCAACCAAGTGGCAGTGGCGCAGTGGACAATGTTACAGGTTCAGCATCCAAGGGTTCAGGGTTCGAATCTCCATCAAGTTAAAGCAAATTTTCATGCGAATATATTAATCATTTGTAAACTTTCTACCTTGTATTGGTCATTCTTTTTAATATCATAGTGATTTAGACGTCAAATTACTTCAGAAATCTTTCTTACTATCGAAAAGGGTTGTAGGTTTTTTTAATAGTGTTTAGAGATTTTTTTCAAATACTGGCAACTTCCAGCCTCTTGGTCGAACGGAAGGAGTCGAGATAAAAATCCCAAAAAAATGAAGCCTTCGTTTCATATCCCAAGGAAACTTTTTGACACTAGCCGTTTTCAATTTTCGACATGAAGGGTTGTTCGGCCCACCCTACTAGATAGTCACTGTTTAACCTCGGCTAGGTGGTGGCTGTCTTACTCCGGCTTGACAGTTACTATATCGCCCACGCGTTACATTACTAGATGGCCACCAATCGAAAACGGCTAGATAGATCTAGCCGAAGCTGGATAGTGGCTGGATAGCGGCGAGTTTGAATTTCTACACGGGTTTGTACCCTCGTGTGATGCCGTAATCACTCGAGCCGGCTTCGCCAACCCTCGTGCACAGCGGTCACACGCAGGTATAAAATTTTACGCCCTTGATACGAAAAATACTATTTAGAATTTTAAAAATGGCCTTAGATTGCGAAAAAAAATTAATAATTATATTGATCGCTCATAAAAATAACAAAACCATATTTTTCGAAAAGTTAAAAAATCTTTTCGGAAAGTGTCTTTCATCGCCTTCAAAACGCGTTTTTAAACATCGCTCTACGGTGAAGGGGACCCGAGATATTAATTCTCAAAGCTGCCCACGCGCTACTTTCACAGTAAAATTCGATAATCCATAACGAGCGTAGTGAAAATTTTTTGGGCCAACGAAAAAATACGGGTCCAATTTTTTGACGTAGATTTCATGCAAAAAAGTTCAAGTCGATTCAAAAAATACGCGGTCATTTCTCGGCCGATTTGAGGTGGAATTGCCCATATCTATCTTCTCATATTCATTATATTTTATGATACCCTAAAGGTTAAGAAACTTCAATCATATTTATTATACCTCTTGCTGGGAAAATAACGCGTTTAGTCGAAAATGATACTGAAAGATGGCGATTTATAAAAAAGATGAAGCGATTTTTCTAAGTATTTTTTTTACAATTATTTGTCCGGCGCGGCAACCTCACGCAATCCGGTATCAGAGATTCCTACAGCCCGGGAAAAATAGTGTGATACTCCCGGCCAATTTATCGAAATTTTTGTGGATTACGCCCTTCTGGCAGAAAGTCAGGCCTAATTTCGTGAAAATCTCGCAGATCTTTCTGCCAGAAGGGCGTAGGCCTCTAAAAATATTTGAATTGAAGTTACGCCCTTCTGGCAGTAAGCCAGGCTCAGTTTCGTAAAAATCCAGCGGATGTATCTGCCAGAAGGGCGTAACTTCAATTCAATTATTTTCAGAGGCATACGCCCTTCTGGCAGATAGATCTCGTAGATTTTCACAAAATTAAGCCCGAGTTGCTGCCGGAAGGGCGCAATCCACAAAAATTATTAAATCGATCTTGAGCCCTTCTGGCAGCAATAGACGAAAAATGGCTGTGGCTTACGCCCTTCTGGCAGGATACTCCTCTTATGGGGCTTACGTGTTAAATTTTCAGATACGCCCGTATGGCAGCAAGTTCAGCAAAGTCGAAAAAATGTGGGTTACGCCCTTCCGGTCCTTAGCCCTCGATATGATCAGATCTCATTTAAGACTCCTTGGATGGTTCAAGTTGGCCATAAAAGACATCAATAAAGAAATTGATGATTTCGCATCAATTCTACATCCTAAATTCTACGACGCAGCAATATTAGCTGTTAGAAAATGTGCTAAGTTCGACATGTTTACGCAAACTTTCCGAACCCCAGCTGTCGCCGCTAATCTTGGAACATTGATCAAAAAATGCATAAGTCGACGAAAGGCTCAATGCATAAAAGAACAAGATTACGAAGGGAAAAAAGCTGCTGAGAAATTTCTAATACTGTTCGAAGATGATTTCCCAACTACAATTAATAAACAAGTGATGGAGGATCAGACCAAACAAAAGCGTCAAAAGAAGATTATTCTCCCTTCTGGTCAGGACATTCGAAAGCTTTACGACTTTCTCGCGAAAAAATGTCGAGCAAATTTGGCGACCTTAGAAGAGCAATTTGACCTGTCAGCGTGGAAACTCTTAACTGACTGCACGTTGATCTTGGTTCAAATTTTCAATCGTCGGCGGGCTAGGGAAATTGAACGACTTCTAGTCACGGACTACGCGAACCAGACACAGCTTGACGGGAATGTAAGTGCAGATATTCACGCAAGGCTGTCGACTGAATCCAGGGAATACGCAAAGCAATTTGTGCGGCTTACGATTCGAGGGAAGTTAGGGAGAACAGTACCGGTACTACTCTATCCATTGCATGTCGCATGAATTAACATGATTTCAGGGTATCGAACTGACGCAGGTGTCACGTCCGGTAAGGAATACATATTCAGCGTGCCTAATAGTGGTCGACTAAAAAAGAAGTAACTCAGAGCATGTGCACTAATGCCAAAATTCGCTAGCGAATGCGGTACAGTCATGCCGATGTCACTCAGAGGCACAACACTTCGTAAACACATCGCAACCTTCTTTGCTATGAAGGGTATTGGAGAGAACGAAGTGACAGATCTGGCTAATTTCATGAGACATGATAAAGCAACACACAAAGACGTGTATCGAGTGCCAACTCCCATAAGAGAGGTGACTCATGTATCTAAATTACTCCAGGCTGCAATGGGTCAAAGCGAAGATGAGGAGAGTAGTGACGAAGCTAGTGAGCCAGATGTTGACATAAATGATCAAGCGAATGAACAATCGAATGATGAAATCGCTGATGAAGAAAATTTACAGACGAACGCTTGTACAGAGAACTCAACTGATAACATCATCAACAGTGATAGTGACAGCGAGGCTTCTGCACCCGTTGATAATATTAGAAGAAGGTCGACCTCGAAACGTCGAAGCAGTAAGTCAACCATTTATTCTTTATGCTTAAATGAATGTAGTTCACCACTATGGCCACTTCCATGAAATTTCAAGTAGCTCGGTTAACAACATGGATACCAAAAATGGCGAGAACGAGGACCCTTCTGCGGCTGCTAATAATATTGGCAAAAAATCTTCTTTGAAGCGCCGGAGGAGTCAGTCAATTATTTATTCTTTATGCTTCAATGAATCTAGTTCACCACTATATCGACTGTCAAAAAATTTCAGGAATCTCAGTTAACCATATGGACGCCAGCGATAGTGAGAATGAGAAGTCTTCTGCAGGAGCTAATAATAATATAAACGAATCTTCCTCAAAACGTCGAAGCAGTAAGTCGACCATTTCTTCTTCAGGTATATAAAGCGAGGTAGGAGTTTTCTTGGGAATTTTTTTAAACTTTGCTCAAATATAGATCATATTGAAACCGACAACTTTTCCTTATGAGCCAAAAAAAGTTGACGTTTGTGAAAAGAGATATTCTACTGCAAAATTTTCCGGCTTCCCTATACAGGCTATAGAGTACCGTTTTTGGCCACTTCAGATTTAAGTTAATATACGAAGCATTCTAAAACTACTATATATTATTTTCATAGAATTTTCCAATCTTTCCAATCATTTAAATATAATTTATAATGTAATAGTCCTGACGCTAGTGCTCATCCTGTGTAAGTGTCAAGATCCGTGAGATAACTAGGGTGGTTTTTAAGTTTTTTGGTTCGCTGATTCCGAATTTGTTGGTTATTTTTGCCGAAAAGTCGGCGTTCAATTGTTATTAACAATTCAGTTGTTTAAATCGCCTCCATGGCTAAACTATCGGAGATGGAGAAGAAATTTCGAATGGAAAAATGTTCAAAATTTAATGGGGAATACTTTTGGTCGGATGTAAATTTCTCGTATCTCCGTTAGATTCAGAAATATGACCAGTAGAACGGTTGCGCGACCCTTCGCCGTGCCTTCGAGCTTGGCGCGCGGTGTGAGCAGAGCCAAATAGGCATGTAGTACTTCTTGTGCTTCAATTCGATCATATAGGAGTATGAGTAATGGGGATGAATCTCATGTTCAGTCCCATGGCCATTGCAGAGAGATGAGAGGGAAAATATTCAATGAATTTTAACGGTTGAAATTGCATTTCTGTATTTAAATTTTTTCATTGCACAAATTTTTGCGTTTTTCGGTGGCAATGCATTTAAAAAATCTGATGCATGGTAATTGACTTGTCAGGCATCGACAAGCCTTAGTTTTACATGTCGTACAACAACAATTAGGCACTAATTCGTCAATTGGTGGATATAGATTTGTTATTTGTCGTGGCATCAGAACTCCATCGTCACAATAACCGAATAGAAGTGGATCAATTTTATTTGCATTCCCAATCAGGAGATTTCTTTTCGAGTAAGTCAAGCCAAAAGCTCTCAAAATATGCAGGCGTACAGATGCACTCGTTGGTGGTGAGTCAGTTATTCCAATATTTTCGTTGCGGTTCATCAAATAACGTAGATGGTCGAATGTCTTACAAGAAGTGTTTTTCTTTCGAACTTGTACTAGATACCTTTCCGCATTAGAAATAGAGGACTCAATCATTTCTTCTGATAGACCTGGAATAAAAGTTCCTATTTGTTGCACAATCGTAAATTCAATATGCTATATAAAACTGAGCAGTAATTAGAGTTACCCGTGGCGAAAGCTTGTAGATAGTTTTGTGGGAGGGATCGGAGGGCACTTTTCTTGGTACCAATTCTACTCATATGAGTTGAACCAGTCAGGAAATGTGCGGCAGGAAGAACTTTGCACTGAACTTTACCATGATGTGCAGCCAGAGCATGGAGAGGTAGTAATTTAATTTTGAATTCAACGCGAATTTTTAACCAAAGTTCCTATGAAATTTTTGTGACGTTTAATGAAGTGAAGATATTTTATTCACCTGGGAAAATTATTGTCTCAAATATTACCTCCAGACCGTGAACTTCGTAAGTCTCCCAGAAGTGAAGAACGACCGGAACCAGATCAGGGTCGTTGCATTTCACAGTGATGTTAGAATGTGATTCCAACTTTGCGTGCTCAATGTATCTGACAATTTTGTCACTTGCCTCTTGTATTTCTCGATCATGCATTATCTCTGTGAAAACTCGAGGAGATAGAGAGGACTGGCAATCAATATTCATTGTAGCACTGCAAATAACTTCTCGACCTGGCCATATCTGCTTGGCCCGCGTGAGGATATGCTCACGTAGATACTCTCGTAACAAAATCTTGTTTTCGATTGATTACCAAAATTTTTTATCTTGAACTGGTACAGGAATTTCATCGGCAATTTTATGAATTTGTAAAACCTCGTCAGTAAACCTAGGAAAGAAGTCCCGAATTAATAAATCCCTTCAGATTCTAATTGAAAAAGAATAATAATTGACTCTTACTTTGGCGAACGATCATTAGTATACACAGATGTATTAGAATAATCTTCGAATATGAAATCGATTCTCTTTGTATTTTGTGTGACTTCACGTGACACTGCTTCATTAAATGAGATTATAAGATCGTTGAGTGTTTTGAATACTTTCCATTTCAATTCTTTGCATACACAGATAACATCAATGATCAAAAGTGAGCTCTGGTGGGATAAGTTGTTATCAGTAGGTGTGAGGTTGGTTTGAAGTTCATCGATGAGCGAATATTTATTTTTATCCTTTTTCATCGAACCGTCGTGTTCGAATAAACCATTTTCGTTGATTAGTTCGTACTGAAAGAGAGACTCTAAATTATATGCTCTCTACCTGGCTAATTCTACGATATGATTAGCTTCCTTTCCATACGGTGTTGTTTTTTTCACTTGATTACTGGATGCGTTTTTTGTTGGCTTGAATGGAGGGAGTTTAACTTTTCGTATTGTATCACAGCTGGTCTTCGATTGGAGTATGAATCTTTCAGTGCGAAATGCGTCGAACTTTTTACATCCTACTTCAAAAATTTCCAACAGTTCAGCAGCTACATCGGGGGGCATTAATTCTTCAGTGGCAATATTTCGTGAGGGTTGCTCACCTGACGACAATGGATTGACATGATCACGTATAAAATTCATTACATCTTGTACATCCCTCTCAGACTTTAATATGCGACTTGCCGATAAATCATGATGAACTTGTAACTCATCACTACCCTCAATTCCGGTCACTTTTCGGAAATATCTAGTTATTTCATGGATCTCGTACTGCGTGAGATTCCACGACGGAAAGAAATTTTTCTTGAGAGTCGAGCCGATAATACCAGCGCTACTTTTTGATGACCGATTGATCGTCTGCTCCAGTGCCTGGTCAGTCGCTACGGATGAAAACGAGTTTCGAGTGTGCTTTACAGTAAACCGTCCCTTCATGAAATCCTCGTAGATATCTGGGTGCGTTATTTCGAGGCCTAATATGTCATTCAGGTACATCGAACCCCAACGAGCATAATTGATCCGATCCATGGCATGAAAGACTGCCTGGCTCTTTTCCACAGTTTGAACATGGAGTAGCCAGTTACCTGTGCGATCAGCTCGGATCAAATCGCGAATTAACTGCATCAACTTCAAGAAATTATTCCAAAATCGGAATAACCGTGATTCGGAGCATCTTTTGGTAATGAATATTTTGATATCAGCTAACAATCCTTTCGCCTCGCGACAAAACTGTTTATGAACCAATTGAGTTTCCAGAATAGAATTCTCGTGCAGTACATCCTGTAACATCTCACGAGCACTGGCAACCTCATCGTACTTTCCGGGATCATTCTCTTCGAAAAATGCTTGCAACAATAATCTGTCGAGGGCTTCCGCCAATTTTAGTAATCCTTTGACTGACCTAGAGTAATTCGTTGCGTTCAACACCTGCTCAACTGTTCCGATACCGAATGATTTCGTTTCCACAAAAATGTTTTCGGCACCACTGCCACGTAGATATTTTCCTGCACAAGCCAGTAAAATTTTAGTCATGTGAAAACCGCCCAAGACCAGAAAAATATCATTGAATTCATCGGACACGAGCTGGATGTGTCGAGCAATGCGATAAACGCCTTCATCAGCGAATACAGCTAACGACTGATGATTTAATTGTTTCAGAATATTCTTGAAGTTATGCAAGGCTGTGTTTACTGTAGAAAAATCGGTTACTGGGTGAGGTGGTAGTGGAATGAAGGCTGAAACTTGTGTTGGACGCTCGTCATTTTCCACCAGGGAATGAAACCCTGACCAGGATGGTAGCTTTTGAGATTGAAGGGTTGTCTCAGTGTTGTCCGCGGAAAACCCGATCCTGCTCAAATTCCACACACGGTCGTTAATACGAAAGTCATCGAATGAATCAGCGGTTACTTTCGCAATGCGGATGTTCACTGGATGTTGTGATGGTAAAGTGATAGGATTTGCAGGTTTTGGGAAGTTTCTCAATTCTTGGCATTTTAATTCTGCATCGAATGTTCGAGCCCGACTTGCAATTCCGGTTTCTGAAATCTTGGGCTTGCGTTTAGCTACCTCCGATCTGTCCTGAAATAATACAGAAACTGTATCGTGACTCCCATTTAGACCAGATTCCGTCGCTTCATCGTGATCGAAGTTGTCGAAAGCACCAGTGGTATATTTCTCTGGATCGACGTGACAAGGTATCGGCATAATATCTGCGCTATTCTCAACTGCGTACAATGCCATACGATTTCGAATATGTTGCACCTCATCGTAGGATATAGATACACCTATTCTGTTGAAGCTCTTAATGAGGGTGGCACTTTTACAAGTGCCATGAACACCCAATGCAACCAGCACATGGAGTGGTGTTTTCTGCTTCCCCCCGTGTTTGATGAAATACATAATTTGGAGTAAACTCTTCATTCTAAGAACTTTCCTATTCGAAATTGTCTTTCGCTCTGTAGAATCTTCACTCTCCAAGTCGTCATCTGTGTCTGACTTATGCTCTCCTTCGTGATCAGAAAACTTCTTTTCGTCGATATTAAAAATTTTTGAGAAGAATTTTAATACTGTTGGAGGAATTGTGATATCATTCCAAGCGTGCTCCAAATCATGTTTATCACAGAAGCGATCATTTAAACCAAAATCGAGCGTATTTAAAGCTTCTTTAATTATCTTTGAGCTTTCGTCAATAACGTCTGTTGACAAAATTCTCTCCATCAAATCACCAACCGTTATAGAAGAATCGAAAAAAGGTGTTGGCTTATTTGCGGCTTTAGGAACGTGAAACTGAATGGAATCACCAGATTGTCGTAAAGAATCAGGAGCATCGTTGGACCGATTCTGGAGTTTGTGGTCTTCAAATTTGTAGAATCCAAACCTCTATCAGATGAACTGACAACTTTTTGATATCACTATTTTTGGTTGAGAAAATAGAAAAAATATAGAAAAAAAATTGAAGAATCAGAAAAATCTCAGTAAAAACTAAGCGAGTCAGGCAATTTTTGCGATATCGAAGAGTTGTCTGTTCATCTGATAGAGGCACTTCGTCTGAACACTTGAAGACCAAAAACTCCAGAATTGGTCCAACGATACTCCTGATTCTTTACGACAACCGAGTAATTTGGTATTTTTCTATATGGAGCGTAACTACTATTGGACTCAAAGTAATATTGAATGTTAGGTATGGATAATGAGGGTCAAACCCTCCGCAAACTTCATGATCTTTTTGGATTTGATCAGACTCTCAAATTCGCTGTGAAACATTAATATCTCTTTCACAATTTTAACCCATTTAAAGGTGAGGATACCCCCTTAAATGTTTGATATTGAATTTTCCAACAGTAACTATCATTAAGAAATTTGAAAACGCGACCATCATCGACGTCACTAAGGCCACAACAACATGGTTGGCAAGGGCAGAAGACCGCAACCCGAGCAGAAATCCTAGCACGGCGGCGGTTATTATACAGGGTGATTCAGAATTCGTGACGAATCTCTCGTGGGGTTAATCCTGGTCGAAATTGGAATCGAAAGTTCCTCAGCCATTTTTCCGAAGAACAATTTTTTTCCCTGGAAATTTTTTTCCCGACAAACGATTTTTTCTAACATTTTTTTATTTTTTTATTTTTTTTATCATGTGTCACCTTCTAAGAATACCAAATAATGCCAATGAGTTTTTTTTTCTCAATATTAGAGAGATTTTTCGGTGAAAATTTCTTATTTGGTGGAAGATGTTGAAAAAATTGGCATCGTTATAAATTTATACGTGAAGGGCGCACGTGTATCGGTAACGGCCCTGAGTTACCATGGTAACAAACAATCGGACCGAACTTTGTGTAGAGGCCCAAGGAGGGCAATTTCAGCAATTGCTGTAAGCTTGAATAGTATTCAAGAAATCAATAACACGTTGACTACATCTTACAAAATTTTATGTTTCAGAATAATCAATAAACTCTTATCTTCTCAAATTTCGAATAGCTCATAATGAGCATTGTTTCAATACCCTTCGTGTAGGTACTACGTAATAATCCGCTTTTTAGTTCATTAAATTTATAACGATGACAATTTTTTCAACATCTTTCACCAAATACGAAGCTTTCACCGAAAAATCACTCTCATATTGGAAAAAAAAACTCATTGGCATTATTTCGGATTCTTAAAAAGTGACATATAATGGAAAAACAAAAAAAAAAAATCGTTTCAAAAATTCATTTGTCGGAAAAAAAAATTTCCAGGGAAAAAAATCGTTTTTCGGAAAAATGGCTAAGGAACGTTCAATCCGAATTTCGACCATGATTAACCCCACGAGAGATTCGTCACGAATTCTGAATCACCCTGTAGAACGGGCCAACGTGGAAACGATATCGGCATCCCGACGTGACGGCCTAATATCGAAAGTTTCTAGCGGCCCGACCCTGTCCCAATATCGAAAATTAATTCAATGGTTATACCGTGGCCCACTACTTCGGCCCAATATTGGTATCAGATCGGCACTGAATATAGCGGGTGTACCTTGGCATGAGATATCCATCCGACGTTGGTTCCGAATGAACCCCCGGGACAGCGGTTGAACATCGGCGTCTGATATCTGTCCAATACCGGATCCAGAATGACTTCCGATGCGACAGGAGTGGCTCGGCACGTGAGATCCACCGAACGTTGGTTATGGATCAATCGCCATGCCGTGCAGAAATTGATGAACCACGGTCGTTCTTATTGAATGTACCAAGGTCAAACCAATATTGGCATTCCAATGTAACGGCTTTGCATTGTTAATTCAAGCTGGCCCGAGTTCGGCACAATATCATGAGCCGCGACAACGGCTACATGTTGTTGCACTCGATTAGGCCAGTGCTGGCTCCATATTGTTGGCCAATAGACCGTTTATATATCGGCATAGTATGTTCACCCAATATTGGCCATCGCATCGCAACCGTTGCAACGGTTGGTCGCCATCATCGGATGTACACCCAACATTGGCCACTGGCTGACACGCGTTGCAACGGTCAGTCGTCAACGTCGGATGTACACCCAACATTGGCCATTGGCTGGCAACCGTTGTACTGGTCAGTCGTCAACCTCGGATATGCACCCAACATTGGCCACTGGCTGACAACCGTTGCGGTGGTCAGTCGTCAACGTCGGATGTGCACCCAACATTGGCCATCGGCACGAGACATCCACCCAACGTTGGTTGTGGATCAATCACCCATGCCTCCGGTCGAAGATTGGCCTCCGATATCTGTTCAATATCGGATCTAGAATGATCCCTGATACGACGGGTGTGGCTCAGTTTGAGACATTCACCTGACGACGGCTCCGGATGTGTTACCGTAACCTCGGCCAAACGTCGGCATCTGATATTTGTTTTCCAATACACGGAGAGAATTTTATGGTAGAGATTACTAAAAAATATGGTACAAGAAATTTCATACAACGCGGCAGCCTGTACCCTATGACAACTACTTTTTCTTCGATGGACTGAATTTATGTTCGGCAGAGGACACAAAATCTTGAAAAAACATGACCGATGTATCAAAATAGCACTAATCAACTGTAGAAATACTGAGTCACTAAAATGTATTCTCAGAGCGTAGCAGTGATTTGCAAAAAATTATTTTCAAGGTGGGTATACCCCCTTACGGCAAACACTCGAGAATTAGTATCCTCGGAAAAAATTCATCTTCTCTTCGAATGCTTTTTTTTTTTGATACATCTATGCGACCAACCAAGGTCTAGGCTTCAGAGCGACTGAAATAAGCGGGTTCTTATAACCAGTATTGTGAAAATTGTAATTACATTTTTTTTAATTACTTATTACTTCCGTAATGTGTAATTGAATCTTTATTTAATGACACATTACTTTGGTGATGTGTCAGTAAATCGAGTTCAATTACACGTTAATTTGATAATGTGTAATAAAATGGAATTGAATGCTTCAGACCAGAGAATGAATTTTCAATTGATTGATATTAAAATCACGGAACAAGATTGGGCTCAAAACACCTATTTCAAATGCGCGGTATGTCACAACTAACAGAAAGTAGTACTGATACTCATGCGACGAACTGGCGAAGTGGCTAGAGCAAGCGATTCGTAATATGAGAGACCGTGCGTTCTTGGGTTCAAATCCCCTCGTAGTACGAAAAAAAAACTCCAACCTTTCTCAGAGAGGGTCGTGCGTAACGAATAATGTAGGTGGTTGGTTGATAACTAGGTAGGGGTACCCACGGTATACAAACCGAATGCGTGACGAACATAGTCGGTTAATATACATTCCAGTAGGGAAACACAGCCTTGGTATATCGACGGTACTTTGGTAGAACCTCGTAAGTCGATTTTTGACGGTTTTGAGTTAGGACCGTAAAAATGATCAGCACATGTCCCTTTATAACATTTATAAGTTTTATGTCAAAATATTGAACAGTTCATTTTTTATTAAACAAATCAGAACCTTGTATCTTACACCGCAATAAGTTGACAATGCAAAACCCGAAAAACCTCGTATCTCAAGATGTATATGAGCGACACCTCATTTGTTTACCAAGTATGATTGTCTTTTGCTGGTAAATTTATCTGTCAAAAAAGTGGGGTCTGAATTTTCTATTAAAATATCTATTTATAATATTGTTTCCGTTATTTAATTATTAAAAATCATTCTCAACTGGATCGAGTAAATTAAATAATAGATGTAAATAAATATGAAACTAATTTCTTCGAAATTCCTTTATTGCAAAAACACGTAAGTCGCATCCCAGTGTAAATTTAGCGTGTAAAATCCTCGTATCTTATAAAATTAATCCAAAATAAGGGTTAAAATACTGAGATTCATTATATTTTACCATTAATAAACTTAAAAGTACATTATGTTTGATATTCAGATGAAATAGTTATTAAAAATACTTTTTTATTATTAATATAGAGTTTTTTGTTGTTCCTGTAAAGTAGTGATTTATGAGATACGAGGTTCTACCAAAGTACCGTCGATATACAATACCGAGCGAACTGAAACTGAGATTTTCAAAATTCTAATTTTTTTTGTTACTGCTGGCATCAAGCATGTCAGGCAATATTGGGCCACCGTAACATCGAATCTTGGCCCGGTGCCGGCACCCAAGCTTGGTCCGACTTCCCTTCGGTGTTATTGGCCCAATACGGAACAGCGTTACATTTCAATCACGGTCCAGTACGGTAAATGCAACGCGGCCCAAGCTCGTTCGCCAATATTGAACGGCTGTAACATCGAGTCCTGATCCGGGGCCGGTACCCAAGCTTGGTCCGACTTCCTTTCGGTGTTATGGCCAGTCCACAATCAGCTCTACCGTACCGTACCGTACCGTACCGTAAAACGGGCGCACGCGCACACCGACAGCGCAAGCGTAGATCGACAATATCATTGATGTCCGGCTATTGCGCGTGCGCCCGTTTCACGGTACGGTACGGTACGGTACGGTAGGGCTGATTGTGGACTGGCCATTATTGGCCCAATATGGAACAGCGTTACATTTCAATCACGGACCAATATTGAATAGCAATCGCGGGCCAAGATTTTTCGAGCGGCTGCAACGTTGGACCAACATCGCGCCGTCATGAAATTTCTGCTCGAGAATGGAGGCCGGCGAACTCGAAAATTGGCAAAAATCACAGCCCCGGCCAGTGATGTAAATACAGCACCAGTTACAGCTGCGGAAGACATGGCTGCACAAGACACACCTGCACCAACAAGTTCGCCAAAAGCTGCCGCGAAGTGACTGTGTACATGACGTCTATATAGTTTTTTTTTTTTCACCGTCTTTTTCTTTCAACTATTCATTATTTTTAATTACACAATAAACTTTATATCTTAACTTTAGTCTTACTAGAAGAATATCGCACCTCCGGTTCATCAATCTTGACCAAACTTATAGGGGTGTTTCAATTTACTTAAATGTACAATAAAAATCAGCGTAGCCTGGCTCTTTCAAATTGCCAAGAAATAACCAGTTTTTGTGCTGCGGCATGAGATTCTACCTTGCATTAAATATTTATACATTGAATACAGTCATTTTTGTACATCAGATTGTTGAAATTCAACATCCCAGCTATGGAAAATCACTTCATTCTGCACATTAATGTGTCAATAGGCGCAGAATAAAGTGATTTTCTGTAGCTGGGATGTTGAATTTCAACATTCTGATGTGCAAACATGACTGTATTCAATGTATAAATATTCAGTGCAATGTAGAATCTCATAACGCAGCACCAAAACTAGTTATTTCTTGCTAATTTGAAAAACACAGGTTACGCTGATTTCTATTGTACATTTTAGTAAATTGATAGAGTAAGGACCCATTCCAGAGAGTTATCCAGCAGGTACTTGATATTTAGGCTTAAGGAAACACCCCTATAAGTTTGGTCAAGATCGATGAAACGGAGGTGCGATATCCTGCTAGTTAGACCAAATCGACTCAAGATTTGAGAATAAGAATAACCAGATCTCTAAACTCAGGGTATAAGAGTTTCGAGTTGATAGCATGGGATACATGTCCTCGCGAAAACACCCGCATTATAGCCAGGTAAAAAACGTTGCAACGGGTACCTCTTGGTCCCATGGGATCTTATTAGAAACATGGACTCACTATTATACTACCTCCCTATCAACCTCTTCTTTTATATTTAATTAATTGCATAATAAATCTTAGTTTTGTTTTCAACTTTCTTGTTTTTAACTTTCATCGATATTATCCGATTAAAAACCATTATCCTCCACGGAAGCCATGCTATATTTTGTGTCTGTTGATCTGAGCCAGCCGATCAATAGTGGTACAATTTGACGTGAAACATTAGTCCCACGTTGATCCCTATGCTTGGATGACCAGCGACCCCTATATTAATTCCTTACCCGAGCTTACTTACCATGCGCGCGTCAATCAACAACGGGGAATAAAATAGAAAAGAATGCTGGGCTACCATTCGTCGCCGTGCTGAAAACGATCGCGGATCAAGATCCTAATCTAGGCTTGGTGTGAAACTGATTCCTGCGCTAAGCGCAATATCTCCCCGCGTCCCCAACGATCGGCCGCCAAATAGCCGATTACAAATTTGGCCCGACATATTATTTCAAGCTTGGCCCGAGCTCGTTGGCCAACGATGGGTCTAGCTTGTATCAGGTGCTGGCCCGATACAGCTTGCCGTGCGGAGACCAACATCTTACTTCGTTACATGCCAAGACTGGCCCAACATCCCATTACAAATTTGGCCCGACATATTAGTTCAAGCTTGGCCCACGTTCGTTGGCCAACGATGGGTCTAGCTTGTATCAGGTGCTGGCCCGATACAGCTTGCCGCGCGGAGACCTACAGCTTACCGCGTTACGTGCCAAGACTGGCCCGATACCAATTCCCACGTATGGGCCGATCTTGTTGCGTGTCAGACAATATTGGCCCAATGGAGCGTCGTTCTCAAATTTCTGCTCGGGCTTCCATCCGCTTCCGATAACTTCTGTTCCGTTCTCTTCCGTTCCAGTAGGTTCCGCTTGTTCTGGACAGACCTTAACTCGTTGACCTGTCAAGAAGATTGGAATTCACACTGTATACAGCATGATTCCCAAGTCACGGAAAAGATTTCACATGCAGTTTGGACCGCCACCGCGAACTTGCAGAAAAACGACGATCAGACGTCCGCGGCCAACGCTGGTCTGCTGTATGTAGCTAAGCTATACAAGCGATGCAATGGAAACAGAAGCATTTGAATGTTACCGAACTATGATTGTAACGTCTAATCGTCGTGTCTTTACAAGATCACGGTGGCGGGCCAATAATAACGGCGTAGCGGTGGCTGAGCCATTCTCGTATCTGCCCTCGTAGTGACTTACTTCAAACGGCTCCTACCCGAAAACGGCTTAGCAATCGACATTTCAGGATGAATAATTTTGGTCTTAGATTTTTACAAGGAATCCACTGGTGTAAGGTAAGTACCGCATTCTGGATCACCCTGTATATGTGACTGATGAAAATACGTTCACTTTCTCTTTCAGTGTCAGCGAAGAAGTGTCCACTCGTTAGGGGCCCTGAAACGAAGGCAGAATTCAAAACCGAAATGCTAGAAGTCTTCCGCTCCACAAAACAAGGGTTTCGCAATTCGTTAAAAAGGTCACTCGCGACGGAGGAAAGGGATGAAGACCAAAAGCAGCTGCTTGCGAAAATTTGAATCGAAGTTCGGAAAACGAAGAAAATTTCGACCAGGAAGACTTCGACGCAGACAACGACACTGACAATTAGTGTCGCCTGTTTGACTTATACAGGGTGATTCAGAATTCGTGACGAATCTCTTGAGGGGTTGATCCTTGTTAAAATTAGAATCGAAAGTTCCATAGCCATTTTTCCGAAAAATGAATTTTTTCCTCTGGACCATAACACATTTTTTCAACATCTTCCACCAAATAAGAAGCTTTCACCGGGAAATCTCTTCAATATTGAGAAGAAAAAAAATCATTGGCATAATTTGGGATTCTTCGAAATTGACAAATGATGTCAAAAAAAAAAAATTGTTAAAAAAAAATCGTTTGCCGAAAAAAAAATTTTCAGGCACAAAAACATTTTTCGGAAAAATGGCTGAGGAACTTTCGATCCCAATTTTGACAAGGAGCAACCCCTCAAGAGATTCGTCATGAATTCTGAATCACCCTGTATAGCTCGTGAAAAAAATATATATTTTTTTAATAACCGTGTCCCAGTCGTGTAAAAAAAAATTAGACGTATTTTTTTAAATCATGTTATTTTAATAATATTAGTCATGTAAGAAAATAGTTTATATATTGTAACAGCGATTTCCGCGGGCTCGGGTGTTACCCGCAGGAACTACGACCAGTTATCAAACTAGCACCAACGTCGTTACCTCCTCCGACTAGCTCTACGTAGATGTTGGGCGCCAGACTCCGGGCTCAGAGTCCTCTCTCTCTCTCTCTCGCTCCAGCTAGCCTATCGGTAGAGGGATATTCTTGGGGGCGAGAAATAAAAACACTCAACACAAGTTAAATATATTTGAACATTATTTATTAATTAAAAAGGAAAAAGAAAAAAAGAAAAAGATAGCACTAATTTGTACAGCCTGCTATCTGGCTTCGGCTTACTCTCACCGCTACTTTAGGTTTAACAATACGAACTGAATCAGATTAAGTGCAAGACTAGAAAAGAAATAAATTGAATGACTCTAATATATAAATTCTCAAAATAATAATGGCTCTGAACTACTAATTATCAATTATGAATAAGCTAGGAAAAGGTACGGTTGACGGTTATCACAGGCGTAGGGGATAGCCTTCCTCGCTACGACCAGCTGGAGGCTTGGCTGTCAAGTTGATTTCGAGGCGGCTGCCTCTAGTCTCTAACTGACAGCTGATCACTCAACAGCTGGGAGGGGAAGGGAATCGGTACTCACTCGGAACTCGGCCACGAGAGTGCTCTGATACGCAGCAGACGATCTGCGACGCGTGACGTCAGAGACTCGGGCAATATGGCGTCAACTCTGCCTAGGCGAATTTCTGCGCAGCGGCGATGTAAGCCGGAACGCTGACGCGCAGAATCGACAGCCACTGAGAACAACAACAAGTTCAAACTTGACGGCTCTCAGCTCACACGCGGTACTCGGGGACTCGATACTAAAGACGGTACCGTAGGGAACGAAGAGCTTCCTGACTCTAACTCGAAACTCAAAAGGGAATTTAGGGACTCTAGGGGGAAGAATGAAAGCGATCTGGAAAGATCTGGACTGGATAGATCCTACCTGATCCGATACGTTGGCTCGGCCTCGTGTTCGGCTCGTGTCCGTGGGCAGGCGAGGGTCATATATGTCACAAATCGATAGCAATCAAGTCCAAAATCCAAAATCAAGTCCAAAGTACAAAAGCAGGGGTCACAATAAACAAAATCACCTCACAAAACAACTATAACTCCTCAAAACTCTGCAAAAACTCTCTCTCTCGATTCACTGAAATAATGGCTCGTTACTAGGTTTCACGGCTAGACAATGAATGGCTCTTCGTTTCCGGGATGCTAATTGCTGCTTATCGCCGTTCGTCCTGCTAGCGCCAGCCGTCATCGATAGACCAATCCGAGGGTCTACGGTCGATAAGGCGTCGCTAGGACGAAGGGCGGCAATATTCAAATTAGCCAACGGGACTTTTGGGCTCTCGGGGATACATACGCTTGTTTAGGCTGGTACGGAGAAGGTCTAAACGTTTGCCACGTTGCAATATATACAGGGTGATTTTTCTTAATCGCCCCAGGCTAATATTTCCGAAACCAAGTAACATACGGGAAAACACCTCAGACAAAACCCATAGGATATCGAGGGGGAAACAATACGGCGCAATCATATTTTTTGTAGGTGGAGGTGCTGAGCTGCGGTAAAGGTCAACTTGGTTATTTTTCAATGGAATGGTATACTTTTTTTTTTGACAGCATCTAAAAAAGCATCAGATTCTGCATCAAAAACGCCTGAACAGATATTTTTTGAAGTTCATGGTTTATGAGATAAGAGCTGGGCAAGTTGGGTCAAAAAAAGAAATTCAAATCACCTGAATACTGTTTTCAAGTTTTCTTGGAAGTGACTGAGATACTATCTGATGGATAGTAAAAATCACAAGTTGGTACAAACTAATTGAACCCATAAATTACAGCAACGATCATAACATCATTGATCAAATTTATTGACCCCACCTTATACGACCGTGATACCTAATCTCAACAAATCCAAGTAGATAAGTATCTCAGACACGTTCGAGAAAAATTAAGAACAGTATTCAAGTAATTTGAACTTTCTCTTTCAACCTAACTTGCTCAGCTCTTATCTCACAAGCCATCAACTTCAAAAAACATCTGTTCAGGTGTTTTCAATGCAGAATCTGATGCTTTTTCAGATGCTGTCAAAAAAAAAGTATACCATTCCGTTTTAAAAAACCAAGTTGACCTTCACCGCAGCTCAGCGCCTTCACCTACAAAAAAGATGATTGCACCATACCCTTTCCCCCTCGATATCCTATAAATTCGATTCGAGGTGTTTTCCCGTATCTTGCTTGGTTTCGGAAATATCAGCCTGGGGCGATTGAAAAAAATCACCCTGTATATATTAAGGTGTTCCTTATTTGGTGTATGTTCGATTTTTCTTCGACGATAGTCCTGAATTGGCTCCAAGTATATAGAAAAAAAATTTCTGCCAAGTTACAGCTCTTCATATTAATATTAACCCGGCCCCCACGACGTCGAAAGTTTTAAATGGGAAATTGCATGTATTTTTTAACATTGAAAATTGAATTTTCATAACTCCGATGATTATTAAAGAAAAAATCTGAAATTTGGTAGTGTTATTCGTACTTGTATGATGTACAACATAGTGCATTAGAACAATTTACAGATAATTTTATACTTACTTTTGATTGTGATGGAAAAATAAATTTCTTCAACTGTTCAGCATTAAAAGGTAAGTACAAAATTATGTGAAAATTGTTCTAATGCACCATGTTTCACATCATACGAGTATGAATAACTATACCAACTTTCAGATTTTTTCATCAATAATCATCGGAGTTATGAGAATTCAATTTTCAGTTTTAAAAAATACATGCAACTTCCCACTTAAAACTTTCGTCGTTGTGGGGGCCGGGTTAATATTAATATTAAGAGCTGTAACTTGGCAGGAATTTTTTGTTATATATTTGGAACCGTTTCAGGACCATCGCCGTAAAAAATTCGAACGTACCCGAAATAAGGACCACCCTAATGTATGGGGCATTCCAGCTCAACTCAACCGGCCAACGGAAGTGACCTCTTCGATTTCGTTCTCGAAATAATATATGGTAGTTCTACATTAAACATAACATGTCTGTGGAGATCAAGCCTTAAATCAAAAATCTGCCCAAGTTATGATTTTATGAAGATTCGAGTCGCCTCACATTCAAATATTCACTGCCACTAAACGATGAGTCGACTCAAAAAGGTGTCTAATGAATTATGTCCGGTACAAAGTGTAGTTTGGATGGAAATTCAATGAAAAATTTCAAGCACTCTTTTTCTCTAAAATTTCTCGTAAATCTCAATTTTCTCGGGAGTGCCCTAATCGATTGGGATGAATTTTGCACACAAAATTTTCGGTGAAAAACTACAAATTTCGACACCCGAAACAATATGCCCGGACGTCAACTTCCGGAGTTGTGCAGTTCTTGAATAATCGTATAATTACCATTTCCGAGGAAATTTTGGTTCGCACGAATAAATAATTTGCATAAATAAATTGCACTGAAAGAAATTTGGGCGACTAGCGTTACCATGGAGTGACGCAGCAGTGTTAAACAAATATGCGCTGCGAACCTGGTTTTGAATCTGCTACACGCTCTACTAGGGTGACTCAGTACACCAAGCCGGGCGAGCTACAATCCCAGTGATAGCTCACCGCGTTCGTGGGTGAGAAAGTCACCCGACGAAGTGTACCTATGATCCCGAAATCTGAGTAAGTAGCGTCTCAAGGCAAGCGAGTGCAGCGCCACTAGGCCTATATTGGTAGGTCGCCCAAATTTTTTTCAATGTGGGTATGATGCAAAGCATAGAAAGCTTGGATACAAATATTTAGGAAGTTGCTATTAGACATCAATAAATCAATTTAGTAATTGATACTCTTTTTAGTTATCACAAACATAATTTATTCGTCAATCGTGTCGAATAGCACTTTCTGTTTTTATGAATCACTGATTACATTCAACTGGATACGAGTTCACATGGAAGGCAGGGGCCAATGCTTGCACCCGAGTGTACAGTAATGTTCGTTCATGGGTTGACGGTGGCTAACTATTTTTTTCGGACTTTTTCGGAAACAAGACTCCATCCTAGTCGTATTTGATGTGCTGATGGCCGAAATTGTAATAATAATAATTGTGACCCCTTGTAAAAATAATATAATATTATTTTATTGATGGTATCCGAAAAAGTCTGAAAAAATAGTTAGCCAGCGGCAAACCCATTCATGAACATTACTGTACACTCAGGTGCAAGAATTGGCCCCTGCCTTCCATGTGAACTCGTATCCAGTTAAATATAATCAGTGATTCATAAAAACAGAAAGTGCTATTGTACACGATTGACGGATAAATTATGTTTGTGATGATTAAAAAGATTATCAATTACTAAATTGATTTATTGATGTCTAATAGCAAGTTCCTAAATATTTGTATCCAAGCTTTCTATGCTTTGCATCATACCCAATGTTATTTATTCGTGCGAACCAAAATTTCCTCGGAAATGGTAATTATATAATTATTTGAAAACTGCACAACTCCGGAAGTTGACGTCCGGGCATATTGTTTCGGGGACCAAAATTTGGAGTTGTTCACTGAAAATTTCGTGTGCAAAATTCATCTCAGTCGATTAGGGCACTCCCGAGAAATTTGAGATTTTCGAGAAATTTTCGAGAAAAAGAGTGCTTGAAATTTTTCATTGAATTTCCATCCAAACTACACTTCGTACCGGACATAATCCATTAGACACCTTTTTGAGTTGACTCATCGTTTAGTGGCACTGAATATTTGAATGTAAGGCGACTCAAATCTTCATAAAATCATAACTTGGGCAGATTTTTGATTCAAGGCTTGATTTTCACAGACATGTTATGTTTAATATAGAACTACCATATATTATTTCGAGAACAAAATCGAAGAGGTCACTTCCGTTGGCCGGTTGAGTTGAGCTGGAATGCCCCATATATATATGGGGAGTTCCATATGAAATGTACAATTGGTTGTTCATTTTTTTTGCATCAAATGGACATTGAAAGTTTGGAAAGTATTATTTCTATGCGAGCATAATATAATTTGCCATTACATAACAATAAAGTATGAAGTTATAAACTATCGTACTGCGGCAACTATATCGGACTTACCCTATATATGGGGAATTTCACGTGAACTCGGTAATCGTTTGAGCCTCACACCATAGATATGAGTTTAGTAGATTGGACAAGTTCGCCTTTAAAAACAGTGTCGCACCCTGAATGTTGGTGGCGCGGCCATCGAAAAGAGCTTTTTCGTGTATTTTACTTCAGAACTCTGTTTTATCAACAGGATTGCGTTCTAGTAAATGATCTGCACACATTGATCGATAATCTAGATATTTAATGTGACCATCAGATTTTGAATATTCATGCATTATTCAGTGCTACCTTATAAACGTGAAATGTTATGAAGAGTTGAGCTGCGGCATATGCGGTGACAAGTTCGATTTGTCTGCAATTCTGGAATTTTAAAGTGTATACTGTGATTTAGAAATCCCCTAAGTTCCAGACTCATAAGCCGTTCACCAATCGCTCTTATCGTGCCCGTATCATGGAAAAAAGATTATCCAACGTGTTTCTTTGAGTGAAAAAGTTTGATCTTTCCCAAAATGAAATCCATTACAAGATAGATACTGAGGAATCGTGAAAAAAATGTTTGTATATCAACATCGTGTTCCCTCGACATCCCCCAATTTATATTTTAAATTTGACTTGTTCGTTTGAAGGATCGTAGTTTTTTCAACTAAAGATCTGGAAATTTTAGATGTAGCCTGAAACGGATGCCTTCTTCGTAAAGATCCGACTGTTTTACGTGCAAAATACGTTGGATCATTGGTTTCCCGCGACAAGGACAGTATGAGAAATTGAATGTCAAAGTAAATCTGCCAACAGCCAAAAGTTAAAATACTCATCAACGTCTGGAGGTCGGAAGCTTTGGCAATTTTCACATCTTAGTACCTATATACTACAACATACATATCAAAATTACGAACAAATCGAAAATTTTACGTCGGATAGTATACAGATGATCGGTAGACCTGCAAACATGTATATTGAGCACTCTTTGTCAACTAAGTCCTCTCTATCTATCAACCTGGCGGATAGTTCTCATAATATGCCAGCTTGTAGTATTATTTAAAACATCTTGTGGTGGATTATTTGAGATATTGTAACGTAATTTTTTAGCAGGATATCCCCCGCTTCGCTACTCTCGCAAGCGGTTGCGTTGGGAGGTTCAGTACAACGAAATTTACATTCACAGGCATAACAGACAGAGAACATTGAGCTTTTTTGATATAAAATATGATAAAATTAATAAACTAAACTGTACAGCATTACAAAGCGATACCGGTACTTGGCAATTTAAAAGATAGATAGGCTTTATTTGATTAATGATTGAGGGAAAACCCCACGAAAATTTTTGAAACAGTCAATACGCAAAAAATTTCATGCCAAAAGTTCCCCTATCTCAATAGACATACAGTCTGAATGTTGCAATATGCGTTCCATAATTGGAATTATTGAACCATTTCTAGTTATTCTAAGAGAATAATATTTTTTTAGTCAACATTTCAGTAGGGTTTTTCCTTGACCGGAAATTTTTTTTTTTTACGGCGAAAAGAAAATAAATCAATAAGAAAATAATATCATATCATACGGTGACACTACCAAATAACGCTAATGGTGAGTACTGCAGTCTTCGCGTCTATCTATTCTCTCGGCGTCTACGCCAGGAAAAGTTTGGCAATAGTACTATTCGATACTGATGCGGAAGTGTTGATTCTCGAACGAGTGTGAAGTTCTTTGCCCGAGCAAAGCAAGGGTAACTACCACACGAGTCGAGAACCATCCTTCGCACGTGTATCAGACTTTGTTTTTTTAACACAACGCGCGTCAAGGTGAATTTTATGCACGCAAAATCGAACTTTACGCACAGCGTGTTGAAAAAAATTATACCATTTTGCACATAACAAACTTATATCAAAAATACTACTACTAATTCTAATACTAATACATCTGTAATTCAATAATGGTGGGCGTTATAAAGTTACCTACATAAATTTCATAAAGCGATATGACTAATACTTTCGTTGGGTTACTTTTGGGTTTTCGCCCTGCTCTATTCAACCATTGCCGAGACGTCCAGAAGTAGATAACGGGAAGTGGTCCAGCACCAGGCTGAGGAGTCTGCGGGAACGGGAGGAATGACTCAGCGAGTCGCCCTTATTCAACCTTTCCTGCGGCATCCACGACTGAGAGCGTTGAAGAGAAAGACGGGAACTAGTAATTCGGGAAGGACCTCGATTCAGACGTCGGATGAATCCCTCGACGTCCTAGCGTAGTCCTCCGAGCGTCGACATTTTACAGAATTTCATAGAATAGAAGGGAAGAAATGATAAATGATATCAGCGATAATTAACTAAATTCTGACCTGAGACCTTGCTACTTCCTGGAGTTGTCCGTCCTCACGTCGTCACTGTTTTAGGTGGCCCGACTGTGACAGTTGCAAAATGCAACGTCACAATATATAGTAGATAATTTCGTCGTGTAAGCACATGTCTTACCTTACAAGTGTCAGTGAGCCCGTGTGCTAACTCACTAACTCAAAGTCGATACATGTGCTTATACGACGAAATTATCTACCACAAACCAAGCACACTAACTAGACTTGAAAAATGACGAGTTAAAATTCGAAGGTGGCCAGGTGGTCTAGTGGGTGTAAGCCCCCGGATTGGCAGCCAGTAGGCTCGGGTTCGAGTCCCGAGACGGCGGATAAATTTTTCTCGTCAAAAATTTTCAAGTTTTCTATCTTCTAAATATATATATATGTAAGCTTCGATTACAGAAGCGGAAGGATCGAGGGTATAAATAATGCGACACGTACGATGCAGTTGACAACACTGTAATTATTAGGGTGTTTACAATATGATACATATAGAGGAGATGTTGTTACACGTATGGTATTTACACTGACCTGAATCGATACGATTGCCGATGATTCGCTTTTTGTATTTTATGAGGCTATTCATGATGATAGCAGTTCGGAGCCTCTATCGCTTCTAACCCTTCTCTCATTGCGCTATCGCTCCGCTGGCGCTCGCGACTCGATTCCTTGACCACGTGGTCATTACACCGAAGTGTGGCGGTAACGTCCAAACTTACATATATTGTAACGTTCCGGCTGTGCTGGCACGGCCGCTGCCTAGCCAGTACAGTCGGCAAGTGACCACCGCGCATCCACGACGCGCAGGAAAGACCGCGAGTGAGCCGCAATTCCGTGCATACCGCGAGTTCCGTGCAGCCGCACCGCAGATCCGCGGATGTCGCGGATTTCGCTATAAAAAGGGGGTACCGGAGCACCCGCTACCGATTGTGTGGCAAAGCGCCCGTCGAGTCACATAATTTAAAACGCTCATTAGGCACGTAGCTAAAATAGTGCGTGACCACTCTTGCACTTAAATCGTATTCGGACTTGCTAAAATTGAAGTACTAGAATCACGATTTTTGTTATGAAAAATAAGTCTCATTAAATTCACATTTCGCACGAATAGTTTTACTAATTTTGAATACACTTTAAAAATTAGACTGCAAGCTTAGAAGTCGCATTAACTAGTTTAACGGCGCAATGTAATCAGATCATGGTTTGAAAGACCGCGATCTATCGGATTCATCGAATCTCGGATTAATAAAATTAACTCATATCAAATTATCGGAAACATTGATTAACATAAAAATTTAGATTGAGTTTATCTTTACGTTCTGCTTTATTAACGCTATTTCTTTTGCTTCACTTTATTTCTTTATGATTTTTCCTGCATGAAAAACCTATGCTAAATAATGCTATTTTCTGTTATTTTTTTGTTCATGCTATGCCAATCTAACGATTTATCATTAAATCTATCATTGTTAAACTGCATCCTTTTCTTTTAACTTCCTTTACTTTCTATTATTTTGTTAAGATATTTCAGCATTCATAAAACAACGTCATTAGCTTTGCAGCAACGGTGTGGATGAAAATCCATATCCGAGTCTGCCGGTAGGCTTGGTATGCGTGATTGATCCAGCTCTGTATAATTGTGGCCTTTGAGTATGCTCTCAGACTGGCGGTAGCGGTCTAACAAACCCCGATCCGCGGGCTTGGTCTGAGAGCGGTTTCGGGCTGCGGCGCAGGCTTGGCTAGTGTGGCATATCCAGCTCTATCAGGATACAGCTCTGTTTAGGGGAAACCCTACTTCGAGTCTGTTTTGGGTATTTCGTGGTTTTTCAACTTTTTCAACAGGAGGAGCTCCAAAATATCACACCCGTGACAAAGACACTCACGCGGACTAGCACCGTATCTCCAGCCCTCAGCTGAGATATTGGTGCATTAAGTTACATTTGGCGCCCAACGTGGGGCTCCTCTGAAATAAAATTAAATCCATTAGATTAAAATCAATTTAACTTTAATTTTAAAACTTAACTTCAATTTCTATTCAACTTCAACTTATTCAAAATAGCTTCAGTTTTCTTTCTTTTCCGAGCATCGCGTAAATCGAGTCGGAAAATGGAAGGAAAGGATGCAGGTACCGATGAAAATCAGGATAAGGCTGTAGGTCGGTCAAACAGGGACACCGGTTTCCACGAGCAAAATGACTCGGTGGAAACTGATAATAGCATACCGAGTCCAGAGCCCAGTCCCAACCGAGGCGAAAACCGAGATCCCCTTGTCGAAATGGCTGCATGTCTAAAAGCGATAAAAATTAACAGTGAGAGGATTGAAAAGAAATGGGATGAGAGATTCGCGAGCCTGGAAAGCAAGGTTGACAGTTTTCAACAGATAGGTGTTGAGTCCCGGGTCGCGTACGAGTTAAAAGTTAATTAAGAGATTGGAGCACAAGCTACATTAGGTCAGAATCGGGTCGATCGCCTTGAAAACACCGTATAGGCCGTGGTAGAAAGATGGGGAACCGATACATCTGTTTGTCATAGTAAAATCACAGATTCCGAGAAAACCTTGCGAGATGAAGCAACCGGGAATTATGAGGATTTAAAGAGTAGGATCAAGGAAAGGGATTGCGTTAGCTCAGAGAAAATTCAAGATTTGGAAGTTAGTCATGCTAGATTAAAGATCGCACTCGATGCCGGAATACAAAAGCTAAAGAAACGCCCGGTAACTCAGGGAGAGGTTCATAATCAAATCAGTTAATAACCAAACAATTAAAGCTCCCGACATTCTCCGGGAAAAGCTGAGAGAAACCAACAAACTATGTTAGGGAATTAGAGTAATACCTCACTTTCCTAGGATCAGATGACGAGCTTAGCTCACGGTTGGTCGGTCAAAGCCTCGGGAATGACGCTAAGGACTGGTGGATCGCTCGTCGGGACGTCATTGACACCTGGTATATGTTTAAAACCAAGTTCCTGAATAGATTCTGGGGCGAGGGGGTCCAGAGGGACATCCGCAAAGATATCGAATGGGGTTTCTATTCGCCTGACTCTAAATTAACCTGGTCAGAGTATGCTAACAGGAAGTTTGCAGCTGCAGTCGGTCTCCGTCCTGAAATTCCGGAAGAAGAAATAGTAAAAAGCCTAATTAAGCACTTTGATGAACAAGTAGTGTAGCTGCTACTTGCCGAAACATTACCGACATCGACACCTTACTCAGTTTCCTAGATGAGATGCAATCGGGGGGGAGATCGAATGCACCAAAGAATTTCCGCACTACGGCCAGTACAAGCCGACAAAACCAATTCGGTAGTAGATTCACTGAAAATATAGATAAGCAGGTGTCATGGCGTTCCGGCAGCGATAAGGTAAACACGTCGCGACCGTCCGTCACTCGAGACACATACAACAGGTCAGATTTGCATGAAAACAAGCGAGACGCTGGACAACCGGCATACGCAAATCATAAGCCTACAAACTGGACAAACCCAAAAGTTAGTTCAATCACAGAGGTCGAACCAATAGAAATAGAGATCGAGGATGACCATGAAGCCCAAAATGCGGAAAACTAGAGCGCGCTGTGGTATGTGAGCCGCAGAATTCGGTGACACAGCGCGAGATCGTTATTAAGGGGGTATCTACACCTTTGAATTTTGAAAAAATCGTTTTTTTTTTTATAATTTATTTGGAATGCTAGTGACCTACTCTACCTGCAAATAAATCGGTGTCAAGATATCTAGAGGATTTAAGAAGTTACAGCCATGGCAGTGCCAAATTGCGAAAAAGCGCCGCGGCGAGGCGCGCGAACCCTCAGATTGGTGCCATAAGTATTGTACAACACCGCCAACACCACTGCTTACTTTTATGAGGTTTTGATATATTTTGATTTCGAATTTGATTTTGTGATCTTTTAATTGTTTGTAATTATCATTCTTACACATATTGAATTTTCAATATTCTTTTAAATTGTGATCATTGACAGAACACATGGCTGCGATCTACGTTTTTTCGAGGTTAGGTGTCCACTTGTTTGTAAATATTGTCGTGCTCTCAGTACGAATTCAAACCAATAGTAATTTCCATTATCGGATAAACATAGTGTAGGTATATATATCTGAGATGAGACTTCGGAATCGAAAGAAGATGATCCATCAAAAAGTGCGTTTGAAATCGATGTCAGGAGACTACACATTTGGATTTCCAAAAAGATGAGTATTTCTATAATACATATATTAATTGCAAGAATTGATAAATATTATAAGAAAAAAGGTATGATTGATGAAAGATGAAAGCATTTTCTTAGTATTGACAAAAATTGTGCTAGCATCTTCTGAATCTCAAAAATATTAAAGATAAAAAATTTTACAGAATTTTTATGTTTTGAACAATTTTGATCAGATTTTTTCTAAAACAATTCATTATTTTTCTAACAGCCTCATCGGACACCTAACCGACACTGTTGTTGTACAGAACGGGTCAAAACTCACTACAAACCTCCGCCTGGCACATGTGTCTAGACTCGACTCGACTCATAACTCATCGATACGAGAGCAGCTGCGGATCCAGCATATTAGTCATAAGCAAAATCTCAAAACTTGATTTCCTGTAACTAGATTTTCCTCTCTGGGAAAAATAGGAAATAAAAAAAAAATTGAAACAAAAAAGTTTGAAAGTTGATTTCTGGAGAATGAATATTTTGACCGGTTGTCGTAAAGAATCAGGAGCATCGTTGGACCGATTCTGGAGTTTGTGGTCTTCAAATTTGTAGAATCCATACCTCTATCAGATGAACTGACAACTTTTTGATATCACTATTTTTGGTTGAGTTAATAGAAAAAATATAGAAAAAAAATTGAAGAATCAGTAAAATCTCAGTAAAAACTAAGCGAGACAGGCAATTTTTGCGATATCAAAAAGTTGTCTGTTCATCTGATGGAGGCACCCTTTCTGAACACTTGAAGACCAACAACTCCAGAATTGGTCCAACGATACTCCTGATTCTTTACGACAACCGAGTAATTTGGTATTTTTCTATATGGAGCGTAACTACTATTGGACTCAAAGTAATATTGAATGTTAGGTATGGATAATGAGGGTCAAACCCTCCCCAAACTTCACGATTTTTTGGGATTTGATCAGACTCTCAAATTCGCTGTAAAACATTAATATCTTTTTCAGAATTTTAACCCATTCAAAGGTGTGGATACCCCCTCAACGCGGCAAAAGTATCTTCACTTGTAAAAAGAAATGATATTTTTGAAGATTCATCCGAGTACTTGATTAAAGAAAGCGATAACTGCGAGTCACAATGCAAACAGTGCCCTGAAGCCTATTTCAGTATTGAAGGCATAGAAGTCAGAGGGCTTATCGATACCGGAAGCCAAGTAACTTGCGTATCTCAGGATTGGTTTCAACAAAACATAGAAAAATTCAAAGATTGTGAAAGGCTGCCAGTTGTAAATTTCCAGGTAGTGGGTGCAACAGGGGGCAAGCCCGTAAAAATTAATGAACAGTTTTTCGCGGGAGTAACAATTGGAAGGCAAACAGATCAAATTTGCTTTTTAGTCATTCCACGGCTCGATCATGAGGTCATACTCGGAATCGACACCTTGCACCGGTGGAAAGCGGATATAGACCTAAGAACAAACAAACTTCATTTTCAAACAGCTTCCGCAAACACTAATGTCGAGCTATTCAAAGTCAATCATGTTGAAGACTACCACAGGGAGTCGTTATCCATCAGTAGAATCAATCGCGAAAAAATGACCGCTGATAGGATTGAAGACGAGACTAATGAGTATGCACTGACCAGTGATGAAATTAATGAGAAATTGTCTGAGTGTCAGGTACGTACTCAAAACGAACTAGAGTCATTTTCAAATCTGCTGATAGAATATCAAGACGTTTTCTATAAATTACCTGGTAGAGTTTCAATATACTGTAAAACTTTCAGCTTTGGAGCTGTTATGCAATAAATAAATGGGTCCCTGAGTTGAAATAAAGATTCAAGTCGTAATGCAAATAGATCAAATGAAATTGCGTAAATATGCGTATATTGAAAAATAGGTGCGATTAAGTTAATGTCCTGAACAAGACTGTTATTTACAACAATATTGGTTGGCGAAGCAGCCGATTTTCAGCTATTTGTACATCTTTTATTTGTAATCATTTATCTTTTATGACTGCTAGACTGAATGTAATATAAAGGTGATCTAATGTAAAGTGTGGGGAAGAGAAATACACCTTTGTAACAATACGAACATCAAATTAAAATTTACGAAGATGGACCATTTGTAAGAAGATCTTATCCTATACCAATGATCCATAGAGAAAAAGTCAAACTTGAAATACAAAAAATGCTCGATTTAGGAGTAATTGAAAGATCACATAGCGAATACATCAATCCTATAGTAGTTGTTGCAAAGAAAACAGGTGATATCAGATTAGTCTTAGATGCAAGATACATCAATAAACTAATAGTACCTGACCATGACTGCGCTCAATCGACTGAGGTCCTTGTCCAAAAGTGTGGAAACGCATCTTTTATGTCGAGTTTAGATCTTACGGCGAGTTTTTGGCAAGTTCCCTTGCACCCCAACTCAAGGAGAAATACACTGCGTTCATGCATGAAGGAAAAACGTATCATCTTACAGTTACCCCTTATACGACGAAACGAGGGGTACAAAGGACTATATAAGGTCAGCTGATCGGCATATCGACTATTGAGTATTGAATATTCAAACCGTGCGGTGTTTTCGAAGAAGCAAATTAAGTGAGGATGAGCAATCCAAAGTACCAATTTGGTGGAAAAATCGTACAAGACGCAGGGACGCAGACTGGGAAGAGCCACGCGGAGGGCACCCCAGTACATTTCCTGACTCCAAGGAAATTCAAGAAGACCCGGGCAGCTTATAGGCGGGGAAAATCCTCCCAAAGAAAAAAACGCAGGACGGAAACCAGCGCACCGACGAGCAGTGCAGATCCGGTGCCCGAGTCACCAGAAAGCCCGGATCCCGAGCCTGGAACGTCAGCGAGCGCAGAGCCGGTGCCATCAACAAGTGCGGACCCAGGGCCGTCTACCTCAAGAAAAAGATCCGCCAAAGAAGAGCCCGAACATCCGGCTAAGAGGGTGCCGAGACCAGGCCACCCGGTCCAGTACCTACCCTGGATTCTCATTCCGGTAGAGATCTCGCAACTCCCAGCAGCGGAAAGGGAAGAGATGAAAAAAAACCGGATGCTCCAGCAGGTTTTTGGCAGCCTGGATCTCCCCAGTGACAGCGAGCCAGAAGCCGACGACCCTATTGAACTCCCAACTCCCAGACTCGACACTGACCTGGATGCAATACCTACTGAAGACCTATACCCGGCGTTGGCAACGCCGGAGTATATGGGATACTTCGAGCCGGGGGGTCAATAAGAGTTTGACGAGGAGGCGTTGCTGAGAACACCCGAAAAGGAGTGAAGGAGACCAACACCTGGAAGAGAGAACACATCCCGAACACCTGGAAAGACGAGAACAAGAGAATCGAAGGTTTCGTCAGTGGAAGCGGCCGTGCGGCGTTCCGCTGACGAAAAGGGAGCAGATGTAACGTTCCGGCTGTGACACGGCCGCTGCCTAGCCAGTACAGTCGGACAATGACCACTGCGCAGCCGCGACGCGCAGGAGCGACCGCGAGTGAGCCACGATTCCGTGCATACCGCGAGTTCCGTGCAGCCGCACCGCAGATCCGCGGATGTCGCGGATTTTGCTATAAAAAGGGGGTACCGGAGCACCCGCTACCGATTGTGTGGCAAAGCGCCCCTCGAGTCACATCATATTAATTCTTGAGACCGATTGTGTGGCAAAGCGCCCGTCGAGTCACATAATTTGAAACGCTCATTAGGCACGTAGCTAAAATAGTGCGTGACCACTCTTGCACTTAAATCGTATTCGGGCTTGCTAAAATTGAAGTACTAGAATCACGATTTTTGTTATGAAAAATAAGTCTAATTAAATTCACATTTCGCAAAAATAGTTTTACTCATTTTGAATACACTTTAAAAATTAGACTGCAAGCTTAGAAGTTGCATTAACTAGTTTAACGGCGAAATTTAATCAGATCACGGTTTGAAAGACCGCGATCTATCGGATTTATCGAACCTCGGATTAATGAAATAAACTCATATTAAATTATCGGAAACATTGATTAACATAAAAATTTAGATTTAGTTTATCTTTACGTTCTGCTGCATTAACGCTATTTCTTTTGCTTTACTTTATTTCTTTATGATTTTTCCTGCATGAAAAACTTATGCTAAATAATGCTATTTTCGGTTATTTTTTTGTTCATGCTATGCTAATCTAACGATTTATCATTAAATCTAGTATTGTCAACTGCATCCTCTCCTGTTAACTCCCTTTTCTTTTTATTATTTCGTTAAGATATTTCAGCATTCTTAAAACAACGTCGTTAGCTTTGCAGCAACGGTGTGGATGAAAATCCATATCCGAGTCTGCCGGTAGGCTTGGTATGCGTGATTGGTCCAGCTCTGTATAATTGTGGCCGTTTAGTATGCTCTCAGACTGGCGGTAGCGGTCTAACAAACCCCGATCCGCGGGCGTGGTCTGAGAGCGGTTTCGGGCTGCGGCGCAGACTTGGCTATTGTGGCATATCCAGCTCTATCAGGATACAGCTCTGTTTAGGGGAAACCCTACTCCAAGTCTGTTTTGGGTATTTCGTGGTTTTTCAACTTTTTCATCAGGAGGAGCTCCAAAATATCACACCCGTGACAAAGACACTCACGCGGACTAGCACCGTATCTCCAGCCCTCAGCTGAGATATTGGTGCAGTAAGTTACAATATATATATATATTGTGACGTTGCACTTTGTGCAAGCGTCCCAGGGGCTACTGAACAAGATAACGGGTGTGCACGGTCGGCAGGCTACCTAGGATGAGCCAAGACAGAATTAGGCAGGGTATCATATTTCTAATCCTTTTTGTTTGCATCACTTCTCTTTTTATGAAAATTGTTCAATGCGCCTCGGCGCACAACGGAGTCAACATCCACCGAGGGAGCAACCTCCCTAGACTCGCCAGAGTTGCATCGACGATGGCCTTATCGTACAAAGACTGGATGCCGCGATGATAGCGTATAGGGCTGGGCGAATTGAGTAGCTCACTACAGCCTCCTTCATTGACGACTATTCAGCCTGGAGCTGAACCAGAGGAACAATATCTACCCTCCTGATTATCGTACCGTCGACGTGTTGGCCAAGAAAGCTCACGAATATCGTCTCGACAAAGAGCAGCTACCTCGTGTGAGGAGGTTCTGGTGACCTTCCGCGACGCAAATGGTGCAGCCGAGGCGAAGACCCGGTTCAGGATCGCCCTGACTGCAGCCAGATCCTCCAGTTATGAAAACTTTAGGATGAGTGGACGACTGGAGAGCTCCTCCGAGTCGACGAAAATCAGGGAGTAAGAAAACTACGATAGCAGTAATGCCGGCCTTCACTACGATTGTTACAGCTCCGTTGCGACACGATTTCGATTTTGAAATTAGCGCGCCTTAGTCCGTCCGACCTACAGAAATCAGCTGAGATCGCTGCCAGGACCCGGACGAGTTACGATCCAGATCTAGAAGAAAGCATAATTCCGTCAGCGGGATCCTAGCGTGACACCCGAAAACTGTCCGTTAGACCCACCCCACTCACGTCGCCTAATTAGGCCAATCACAGGAGCACGTGAGAACGTTCGCAACTCATCACCTAGCGAGCCGAAGGGAGCACCAAGGATCCGTCTCTTCTACGTTCGACTGCCGACTGTGCCGCACGCAATATATCGTATCGTCTCGAGTTTATATTTTATTAGAGTCCGAATTTTTGAATAACTTAGAGTCCCTTTTCCAAATTTAGAGTCTATTGTTAATTTAATTAGTTTAGTGTAGTTCAGTGCCTTGAGGCCAGAAAACAACGTAAGGTAAGCCTGCATAATTTATTGTAAAGTCACGAACTAATTCTTGATTAATTGTATGGCATCGAGTACGAATTCTGATTATAGAGTATATTTTTCTACGCAGGCGTTGGGCCATGAGGTCTCGTGGTGCTGTAGTATTTGATTGCTGCTGTTTTCTTTAATAATATCGTCTCGTGCCGAATCATAACATCCTTTGGCTTAATTATTGAGTTAATTCGTGACTGGCTGTCTTTTTGGTTGCTTGAGCATGCTTTGAGGCGAAGTCCTCGTGCAATCTAGCACAAAATTCGCTATTAATTAGTTATTGCGGACCTTAGTGTCCTATTCTTTGTAGTTGAGCTACTATCTTTCTTGATTTTCTATTAGTGAAATATTAGTAATTAGTTCTATAATCTGTCTTGGCTATCTTGGGTATTGCGAACGTAGTTGTAGCCGTGGAGAGCATTATTATCGTCCCGTTTTCCTTTTTTTTATATTATATAATTTGTTCTGGGAAATTATCCACGTTAGAATTAAGTTATTTGATAGTGTTTGATCGTTCCGGGGTAATCCCCGATTTATGTCGTTACTGGTAATTCGGTAAAATATTTATTAGCTCGTATTGAGCGCAATCTTCGTTAAATTAGAGATTTGTTAACTTTTGGCTCGAATCTATTATTATCTGAATTAGAGAACTCTTGTTAATATATCGTATCGGAATTGATATTCTCTCGATTAAAGACTATTGTTAATATTATCGTATCGAGCTAATGTGAATCTAATTTATGAAGTTTTGATTAAAACGCAAATACCGTATCGAATCAAATCTGTGTTATTTCATTGCATAATTCTTTTTCCACCTGGTAACCTACCCCCTCTACCCTCTGATTTATAAACTGAACTAGCCGAAGCACATCCGTCGTAAGTCTCTGGTAAAATTAGTATTTAATTAATAACTGACGCTGTTCGCGTCTGGCGCCCAACAAAAGTCTGATTATTATTGATATTTCTAATTTTGGTGATTTTATTATTATTCGATTAAAACTAGAGATAAGCGCCGTAGGGTAACGCGAGGAGTTTTTCTTCTTCCTCCCCTTTCGAAAGGAAATCGCGGTTACAATATATATATATATATATTGAAGTCGTCGTTAATTTCTAACATATACTTGCCACCCCCTGAATCGACAGATAATGACCTAAAAAACACTGTGTAATTTTCTTTAGATTTTTAGTTTGACGGGAAAGCGTGCCGAAATCGATTCGAAGTTGAATAAATCAAAAAAATAAATACATTTTTTTTCCTCTCCAATTTTTGAGTGAAAAAGCGGTGAATAAATGTAGAATGACAAAAAAATTTTTCCACAAGAAATGTATCTTATTGTCAACTTATCATATTTGTAATGTCATCTTCATGTTAGATCATATTTATTTATTCAATTTGTAATTTGATTATGTCTCATTTTTATGTCTCATTTTTTTTTTGATTCATTTTTTAATTTGAAATTTTTTTTTTAATAATCCATTTTTCTTAATATAGTCTGTATAAGGTTGTAATATTATAAGATTATCATAAAATACATTATTTTGTTGGAAAGTTTTCGTTTTTTGTCATTCTACATTTATTTCCTGCTTGTATACTAAAAATTAACGAAAAAAAAATAAAAAATTCAATTTTCTTTTCAAATTTTCCAACTTCGAATTGATTTCGGCACGCTCTCCCATCAATCTAAAAATTTCAAAAAAATTACGCGGTGATTTTGGGTCATTATCTGTCGATTCAGGGGGTGTCAAGTATATGTTAGAAATTAACGACCACCCTAATATATATATATATATTGTGACGTTGCATTTTGCAACTGTCACAGTCGGGCCACTAAAATCCGTGACGACGTGAGGACGGACAACTCCAGAAAGTAGCCAAGGTCTCAGGTCAGAATTTAGTTAATTATCACTTATATTATTTATCATTTCTCGCTTTCTATTCTATGAAATTCTGTAAAATGTCGACGCTCGGAGGACTACGCCAGGACGTCGAGGGATTCGCCCGACGTCTACACGTCTAAATCGAGGTCCTTTCCGAATTATTGGTTCCCGTCTTTCTCTCCAACGCTCTCAGTCGTGGATGCCGCAGGAAAGGTCGAATAAGGGCGACTCACTGAGTCCCTCCTCCCGTTCCCGCAGACTCCTCAGCCTGGTGCTGGACCACTTCCCGTCAACTATTTCTGGACGTCTCGGCAATGGTTAAATAGAGCAGGGCGAACACCCAAAAGTAACCCGACCAAAGCTTCCCGTTGCCGAAGACTTATCGACCTGGAGTCGAGCTAGGCCATGTCATCGACTTTCTCGTCATCGTCACGCTATCGTGGGGTTACTCAAGAAAGGTCCCGATAGTAGAACTGTAATCGTGTGATGGAGGCCTGTCCGTAAGCCTTCCATACCGCCCATGGGGAATTCTGGATGCAGATCCGGTTATTGGGGCATCAGAACTTCCGCCAGATCCTCTAATTGGTCAGTTTTCTAGTGAAAGCGCAACTAGGGTGCACTTCATCCCGACGATGATCCCGAGGAGTCCCGCGACGAGAGACCAGAGCAGAAAAGAGAAGAGACGAGGAGAGAAACCGTCGAAGTCCAGTCTACTACATTTGAAATATCCCGCCGTACCGTGTAGCTAACTACACGCCTGGACAAATATTCAAAACTCAGGCGAAATAGGACAACGTGTTCCCGAAAGTACGTCCAACCGTACTCGGCGCCTGATTGGTCGCCTAAGCTACGTGCGAAGATCGGCTCATGGCATGGAAATCCCGAAGCTATAAAATGTAGGACGACACAGGACTCGATCTACTTCTACACAGAAAAAAAAGACAACTTGAATCAAGAGAAAATGTATCTTCAAAAAATAGTTCTTGTTTTGAATCATTTCGTCTTCTCACTCCAAGCAAAATACATTCTTGTACTGAAGCGTCACATGTTTCTCCCAAGTATATTTTTCTCTTGGTTTGAAGTACCAGCGCTTTGGTTGAAGACGTCATTTTTTGGGACTAAAAAACAGATTTATTTGAATGAAGCGAAGATAAAATCAAATTGAATGATTATCTTATTCAAAGCAAGTATTCTATTATTTCAATCAAGAAAAAAATTCACTACATTACATGATTGTGGATAATTAATTAATAATAATAGTCCAGGTCGTTCGCTAAGTATTTCTCGTAGTCCAGGCCCTCGGCTTCGTAGTTCTCGTAGTCCAGGTCCTCGGCTTCGTAGTTCTCGTAGTCCAGGTCGTTCGCTAAGAATTTCTCGTAGTCCAGGTCCTCGGCTTCGTAGTTCTCGTAGTTCAGGTCGTTCGCTAGGTATTTCTGGTAGTCCAGGTCCTCGGCTTCGTAGCTCTCGCTGTCCAGGTCATCGGCTACATAGTTCTCGTAGGCCAGGTCGTTCGCTAAGTATTTCTCAGCAAGAACTACGAGGTCAAGGACTTGGACTACGAGAAATACTTAGCGAACGACCTGGACTACAAGAACTACAAAGCCGAGGACCTGGACTACGGGAAATACTTAGCGAACGACCTGGACTATTATTATTAATTAATTATCTACAATCATGTAATGTAGTGACAAAATAATGGGTATTTTATTGGATGAGTGACAAGCCTAGATCAGATGTTTCATGAAAACATCGAGGCTCGACATCTGACGGCTTGCCGCTCAATCACTAAAACCAAGAGAATAATATTCTTGGACTGAGATTTCATTTTTTTTTAAACGATAAGTTACTAGTATTGAATGGAAATAATATTCTGTCAAGCCAAGAACATTAAATCCAAGAGGAATATTGTCTTGAACTGAGAAAAAAGTTTGTCTTCCTTCGAATATTTTTGGTTCAAGTGAATCATGCTTGATTCAAGTTGTCTTTTTTTTCTGTGTACGCTCGTCCGTCCTCACGACAAGCCGTCAAGATCCCGACAGTGATATCCCGACAATCCCGACTATACCGAGTCTCATAGTGTTTCATATTTCTTCTATTCTGTTCTTCTCTTCTTTCTTCTTTATTCCGTACTTCTAGTCTTTAATATTAAAATTAGAATCAGTTAAAAAAAATACTCAGTGTCTTAGTTATATCCCGTACTTGTACGAGGAATTCTCAATTTCTGCAATAAGGTAAGACCTATTTTCTGTAAAACCACGAGCTAGTTCACGAATCCCGTCTAATTATTTAGTCTGTTATATATAATATATTTGGTGTGACGTAGGTCACGAAATAACGGAACGTAAGTCTTCGACTTCGTCCCGAGTTTTTAGTATTTCAGTATTCTGATTAAGGACGGATTCACGAGCTGACTCGTGCTTAGCATCTCTTTGTGGGTTTCCTTATCTTTATTCTATTCTATTCTTTCTCTTACGCTGCTAAACGCATGCCGTAGAGTTTAGTGGCTTATTCTTTTCTTAGTAGCGAATAAAATGATAGCGATCGACCTGTAGACAAATAATTTCTGGAGATAGCGAGCGTAGATGCAAGCATTTGATATTTAATTTATAGTTCTTAGTTATTAATATTCTGTTTGATTTATTCCGCATGATTATTATATTATAATATTATCGTCTGATATCTTTTCCCGTTCAATTGAATGGTATATTCCGTGCTATATCGAATCGCATTGCTTTGATATTTTTGCTATTATTCTATTTAGTCCAGGAAATGGAGCATTTTTTCATGACACCGATCCAGAACGGACAGGACCTGTATATTCTTATAGAGCTGATACCCGTGATAAAGACCTATGGTTTTCCGACCACAGATTCTCCGTCGAAAAAATTTGCGGGGCATCCAAAGTTGGTGAAACGGTGTTTTTGAGTCATAGCGACGAAACTATTGGCCTAAGAAAAAAAATGTTAAATATTCATCTGTAGGTATTGAAAAGACAAACATTTTTATTGTTCGCACATTGAAATTGATCGATTGGTTCTCTTGCAAAACAATAAAAACCTGCTAAAACGATCATTTCTACGATAACTAATCATTCATGCAATAATCCGTGTATGTCTTTGAAAGTCTCGCAATATATGTCTCTTGGTCGACTAAAAAAGTGTGCGAAACCAGAGCTCGATCGGATGAATACTTTTTGAAAAAAGCTATTTGTTATTAAAAAACCGACTTTTTTTGCACGGAATCTCCGGGCTGGAATATTATCGCAGAGCAATAAGACTTGAAGAAGATTCGTCCTGAAGAGTGCTACTATCATGTACACTTTGAGGCAAAAGGATTTTTCGCGATTAAGTGCGTGAAAAATGGCTCTAAAAAGGGGGTACGTTTTTTACTCTCAAACAAATGGAATTCCGCCGCCAATTTTCATGTTACAGAATCGGGATGAGCATTATTCAGAAGCTGTTATTTTTACACGAATTGAGGAAAAAAAAAAATTGAGAAAAGTTAATTAGGGGGGGAGAACATTTTTTTTTTTCAAAAATTATTGCAGCTGACTTTTCTAACATGGGAGGCTAAAATTTGGGTACAGTATAGATAAAGACTCATACTAACCGTCATAAAATTTTAGAACAGAGTACTTATGAATTGACTGTTCATTATTGCGGTTAATTCACGGACAATATGTGACGCCGCGGGGGAAGCCGTCCCCGCCTGCAGGCAAGCGCTCGCGAAAAGTGAGTTCGCGCGACTTGGAATATTTCTGTAACGAATAATCATATCGAGATGTTTTTTTTTTTCTTTGTTTTTTCTTTTTTTTTTCTATCAGTTTCTCCGAGAAGCGATATTGTTCGTATCGTATATTGTGTTGTGCTTGAAGTCTTGAAAGTGATGAAAATAATTTTGGTAAGAACTCTCAATAATATTTAATGGGGTCAATTAAACTATGAAAATCTTGGAATTTATAACATTGTATGAGTATTTCATGGATAATAATCCTTTTGCATATTCGACTAGTAATTGTTTATTAGAGTTTTCATAGATAAATATTTGGTTAGGTCCATAATTGATCGAGGATGGCCGCGGACGCGAAGGATAATATTTGCGTCCTTTGCGACGAAATATTGTCACCTGAAAATACCGCCATTGTTAAACAACGTGCTATCCAAAGTCTCATTGAGGCTAGTCACCAGCGGAAGGATAAGAAACATCTGCTACTACAGAAGTGTGAATCTCTCAACATTCACAAGAATTGCCATACTTTATACGTGAGGAAAAGGAGCATCGAAGCGGCAAAGACAGCATCCGTGGCATTGACTTTGAAAGAAAGGCGGCAGAGTGTAGATGGGCAAAAGTTTGACTTTTCAAAAAGTTGTTTTATCTGCGGAAGTCCTGCGTACGTTCGGCGCACTGAACGGCGTGTTGTAATGGTCGAACAGCTGGAAATGGCAATGAAAATGTTGGAATCATTGAAAAGCCGACCGAAAAATGATTTCAATTATGCGTTGTATTGTCGATTGACCAAAGTTGATGATTTACGCGAAAAAGAAGCTCGGTATCATTCTCTTTGCTATAAGCAATTCTACAATTATCGCCCTACTGCTTCTGAAATTCATCCACTAGGCGAGACTATGGGTACCGCGTTACAGCATGTTATCAATTATATACTTGACAACGAAGAAGAATGTCAATTTTCTTTGAAAGAAATCCTTGCAGATTTTGAAGGCGAATTACCACGAATTGATAAAATCAAAAAACACTTGCAAGATCATTTTGAGGATGACATCGTAATTTATTCTGTAAGAAACGACGCAGTAATATGTTTCCGTGATGCGCAACAAGATCTGTTAAACGATGCTTGGTATTCAAAGCGAGCCAAGAACGAAGAAGAGGAACGTAGCAGGATTGTTGACATGGCTGCTAATATCATTTTGCAGGATATTCGAGCTCGTCGTTATGATACGAACAATTATAAAGCACCAAATAGTTTTGTTGATGACGTTTTGTCAGATATTCCACCAACTCTACAACTTTTCTTAGACATTCTGATAAAATCACATAAAAAAAACACGCAAAGTGAACAGCAAAAAAAGAAATGGTCTAATAGGGTCGCTACTTTCGCTCATGTATTGATTTCGTCAGTAAGGCCACGGACCTTTCTATCTTCACTCATGTTAGGACTTTCATCCATGATGCATAGAAAACACGCTTCAAGGTGTCTTATAGATTCACTATCATCCTTAGGCCTTTGTGCATCATACAAAGAAACGGCCCTCTTCGAGGCTTCGATTGCAAACGATCCGGACCATTACAGTTTGCAAGGTGACATTTTTGAACAATTTGTCTTTGACAATGCTGACCACAACACGAATACGATAGATGGGAATGATACTTTTCACGCTATGGGTGGCATTATGTGTATCACTCCAGCTTCAGCTGTACAATCAAACCAAACTATTAAAAGATTGAATATACTGCCCTCACCAAATGCAACCGGGAAATTTGGTTTCATTCCATTGATACATTTTGAAAAAGGGATCTCCTTAGGTTTGAATGATATTATTATGAAAGATTTAGATGTTGAAAATCCCATTTCAAACGACATTCTTATTGCACCTTCAGATTTTTTATGGTTTTATGGTAAGCATATCAAACCGCAGGATTTTGCAGGCTGGAGTGGGTTTATGGAAAGTTATTACAAATCGAAAGATTTTCATACTTCTAAAATTATACCTCTGCCATTTATCAACAATCCACCCAGCAGTCACGATACGATTTTAACAGTTCTCATTGAAGCCGCGTCTAGATGTAAAGCACTCGATCAAAAACATTGTTTCGTGACATTTGACCAACCGTTGTACTTCAAAGCTCGGGAAATTGTAGCTTCCATAGACCCTAACAATGATCCGCACAATGTGAGTTCCATTATCGTTCGTCTTGGCAGGTTTCACACGTTAATGTCCTTTCTCGGATCAATCGGCTCCATCATGGAATGTAGTGGTCTGAAGGAGGTTTTTTCTGTAATATATGCCGAAACATCAGCTGAAAAAGCTTTAACGGGGCATGCTTTTTCGAGAGCGGTCAGAGGACACACTTTAATTCAATTAGCTCTAGCAGACCGCGTAATATCATCTTTGAATTTCGATGAAGCAGAAGTTCAGCTGTTGGACAATATTATTAACAAAGTCGCGGACAAAGATTTTGAACAATTACTCCACAATGATGTATGTGCCGAAATTGTGAACAAATTTGACACTTGTTTGGAAAATTTGAAAAATAATGGTCCAACAGCCCAACTGTGGTTCCAGTATTTCCAAATGGTCCTGATCGCAAAAAAATTCATTGCAGCAGAACGCTCTGGAAATTGGGACCTGCATCTGAAATGTATGCAATTGATGATCCCGTATTTTTATTCAAGCGGTCATCATTTGTATGCAAAGTCAAGTCAGCTGTACTTACAAGATATGTTCAAACTAGAATCGGAAATGGATTGCCTTGAGTACGATAAGTTGTGCAACTCGGGATTTTTTACAATCCGACGCACTAGTAAATTTTGGTCAGGAGTTTGGACTGACATGACGATTGAGCAGGTTTTAATGAGATCGATGAAAACCAGTGGCGGGTTAACTCATGGTCGCGGAATGTCGGAAAGTGTAATAACTACATGGATAAAATCGGCCGTTGTCATGACGGAAGTTTGTAACGAAATGGAAAATTTTTGCAACGTTTCCTATGCAACTTCTGAACAGCATGTTGATACGAGGGTTTCGCGAATTTCTAGAGATGCTGCTGATTTAAAAAAAATACTGACCTTTTTTGAAACGCATGACCCCTTCCCTGTAACAGATTGTATTATGTCGATCCATTCAGGTGTCGTAGGAGATAAAAATATCAATTGCTATAAAGCTTTGCAAGTAGGTACCAGTTTGCAAAAAAGAAATATTGGCGAAAAATTTGGATCCGTTAAATTTAGGAGAAAAAACAAAGTCTTGTCCCTTAGAGCAGTCAATTCCAGAATTAAAATTGCAGGTGACACAGTAGCAATTAATCCGCTTTCAATTTTCCAAAGAATAACTTTAAATATTAACGAAAAAGGTGAAATGCGAAAATATCTTAAGTACGAGCTCGCACCTTTTCCACTTTCTCTTTTCGACGAAGGAGGGATGCGTAAAACACAAAAGTCAGTATTTTATGTAAATTTTCAGCGCCTTGAGGAAATACCCGAAACTGAAAGTATCATACATGTCGTCGATGGCGGATTTCTGATTCATAGAGTTAATTGGCATCAGAATGACAGTGTTCAGCAAATCTTAGTACAATATGTATCATACGTTAAACATAATTTTTCTGCGAATAGTTTTGTAGTTTTTGATGGATACCCTGACCAAAGTACTTCTTCGGGCACGAAGTTGTGCGAGCGATCACGACGCAAGATGAAGAATGTCGGAAGTGAAATTATTTTCAACGCAGATACAGTAATTACTTGTTGCAAAGAAAAATTTTTATCCAATGACAAAAATAAAAAGCGATTGATTACACTATTGTCCGAAGAGCTGAAAAATAATGGCTATTGCCCAAGATGCGCAACAGAGGATGCAGATTTGTTGATTGTTACAACTGCAATTGAACGAGCAAGCGAAAACGTGACCGTGAAAATTGTAGGGCAAGATATAAATTTGCTGGTATTGCTGACTCAACTAGCACCTGAAAAAAATAACATACTGTTTCAAAAAGTCAACTCAGGCGGCAGTGGCAATGAACTTTATGATGTAAACAGTTTTAAGTATAAAGAACTCAAAAATTTAGTTTGCTTTCTCCATGCTTTCACTGGCTGCGACACCACTTCGTGCTTTTTCAAACAAGGAAAACAAAAATTACTGAAAACTATGCTCGGAAGCAGTCGTGTACAGGCGTTAGCGACACATTTTTATAATGCTGAAGCAGACCCTGAGGAAGTAGCACGAAGTGGCAATGAAATAATTGCAGAAATGTATGCCGCGAAAGGAGAAAGCGCCAGCCTAGAAGAATTGCGTTTTTTGCATTTTCAAAAGTCAACTTTGAAGAAAACTTCAAAATTGGAGAGTCTACCACCGACTGAAGCTGCTGGTAAACAACATTCCTTTCGAGTTTACCATCAGCTTCAGGAGTGGCTCGGAAATGCAAAAGACGCAAAGAAATGGGGGTGGGAACTATCCGCAAGTGGCTTGGTACCAGTTACCAGCAGCGAAGCCTTGATTCCTGACGAGTTGTTAAAAATTATAACACGTAAATGTACAACTGGTTGCAAAGCCACTTGCGGATGTAGAAGACACGGTTTACGCTGTTCGAGCTTGTGTGGTCACTGCCATGGTGAGATGTCATGCACGAACATAGATGTAGATGTCATTGACATTGATGATAACGGCAATGACAGTGAGACTGACTCTAAAGAAGAATGTACAGTTATAGAAAGTAACGTGATCGAAGACGAATCAGAGGTATTGGTGAAGAGGGCAAGGTTAGAAGATTCGGAATAGATTTACCCTTAGTAAGCATTCATCAATTAGATTGCATGAACCTTTGTACGTTTCTATTGTATATAGCTATATTTTTAAGAACCGTTCGTTGAAAAAAAATATACCTCGATTTTAAGCTTATTTTACGTTGCTATATTTTGTTCCGGTATTGTTAATAACTGTTTCTTGTAATAAATAAACTATGTTGAAATGTAAATACGTTTAGTAATTATTTCAGATACCTATTCTGTACCTCATTTTTGGATACTTCCTCAAAACGTAATGACGCGTGCCCCAGTCACAATATATTTTTCATTGAGTTGATTTTTTTTTGGTCAAGTAATTGAGAAACTTCAGAACGATCAAATACAATGCAGATGAAATCCAAAAATTGAGTAAAAAGCAGTGAAAAAAAAGCAAATAATAAACAAATTTTGAGCTCAAGATATAGTTTTTTTTTTTTTTCAGCTTTTGATAGCAAATTCAAAATCAGCGGAAAAAGTTACCCGGAATTATAAAAAAAATATCTCGATATGATTATTCGTTACAGAAATATTTCGAGTCGCGCGAACTCACTTTTCGCGAGCGCTTGCCCGCAGGCGGGGACGGCTTCCCCCGCGGCGTCACATATTGTCCGTGAATTAACCGCAATAATGAACAGTCAATTCATAAGTACTCTCTTCTAAAATTTTATGACGGTTAGTATGAGTCTTTATCTATACTGTACCCAAATTTTAGCCTCCCATGTTAGAAAAGTCAGCTGCAATAATTTTTGAAAAAAAAAAAATGTTCTCCCCCCCTAATTAACTTTTCTCAATTTTTTTTTTTCCTAAATTCGTGTAAAAATAACAGCTTCTGAATAATGCTCATCCCGATTCTGTAACATGAAAATTGGCGGCGGAATTCCATTTGTTTGAGAGTAAAAAACGTACCCCCTTTTTAGAGCCATTTTTCACGCACTTAATCGCGAAAAATCCTTTTGCCTCAAAGTGTACATGGTAGTAGCACTCTTCAGGACGAATCTTCTTCAAGTCTTATTGCTCTGCGATAATATTCCAGCCCGGAAATTCCGTGCAAAAAAAGTCCGTTTTTTAATAACAAATAGCTTTTTTCAAAAAGTATTCATCCGATCGAGCTCTGGTTTCGCACACTTTTTTAGTCGACCAAGAGACATATATTGCGAGACTTTCAAAGACATACACGGATTATTGCATGAATGGTTAGTTATCGTAGAAATGATCGTTTTAGCAGGTTTTTATTATTTTGCAAGAGAACCAATCGATCAATTTCAATGTGCGAACAATAAAAATGTTTGTCTTTTCAATACCTACAAATGAATATTTAACATTTTTTTTCTTAGGCCAATAGTTTCGTCGCTATGACTCAAAAACACCGTTTCACCAACTTTGGATGCCCCGCAAATTTTTTCGACGGAAAATCTGTGGTCGGAAAACCATAGGTCTTTATCACGGGTATCAGCTCTATAAGAATATACAGGTCCTGTCCGTTCTGGATCGGTGTCATGAAAAGATCTTTTTTCGGCTTTATTTCCTGGACTAATTGTATTTTCTGTGAATATTATTTACGATCCAATCCCGATATTCTTGAAACTGTCTGAGGCATAACGATAATTTTGTAAATCGAGTTCTATATCCCGTAAAATACGGCAAATTTGTTAATAAATCAATTAGATATGAAATGTTGAACATTCTTGTCTAATTTGGCACCCCGCCCCTCTACCGTAATTAGTTGATTATATTCTGTGCTAACTGGCAAGTTCTGCCGTCAATCGTCTAGTATTTGCTATATTTATTATATTTCAAGTGACGTTTTCACGTCTGGCGCCCAACTCTAGTTTTTGGTCTTATTTCTTTAATTAATTTATTTCTCACGTATATTGACGCCGAAGTGCACGGATTACCGGGTTACCCCTTATCCCTGAAAAAGTGTATTCGTTGCAATATATATATATATATATTAGACTGACAGTTATTTTGATTATCGACGAAAGGTTTCGCTCCGAGTACATGAATCGGTTCCGAATAAATAAAAAAAAGGCTCGCCAAATCTCAGCCCTTAATTTTGATATTAAGGGGTGCCGACAGCCCCTTACTTTTTCCCATTTGAATCACATGGGCTTTTTGACTGTTTTAATCAATTTTCTTCTTGAAAACCCAATTATCCGTCAAAAAATCTATAATTGGGCACAAATGTCGGCGATGATACTCCCTTCCAATAAAAGAAGATTTGGCAACATCCATTAGGAATTTCATGTGGTCTATTTCATTGTCCGGAGTCTAACAATAAGATTTGAGGGATGAGAACGAAGACGAAATTGCCAATGGATGTTGCCAAATTTTGTTCGACTGGGAGAGAGTATCATCACCGACATTGTTGCCCAATCTGAGATTTTTTTGACGAATAATTCGGTCTTCAAGAAAAAAATTGATTAAAACAGTCGAAAAGCCCATGTTATTCAAATGGGAAAAAGTAAGTGGCTGTCGGCACCCCTTAATATTAAAATTAAGGGCTGAAATTTGGCGAGGCTTTTTTTTTATTTATTCGGAACCGATTCATGTACTTGGAGCGAAACATTTCGTCGATAATCAAAATAACTGTCAGTCTAATATATACACTGAGAGAAAAAAGTGGTTCAACCAAACATTTTGATTTTGTTGATTGAAGAATAGTTGGTTCAACCATCATCTACTTTGAATGAATGAACCGTGATCGTCGTAACAAATTCTGGCACTTTGAATCAAACGAATGAGTTATTTGAAGCATTTGGTTGATTTGACTCAATCTTTGATTGAAACAACCATTACATAGTGGTTTTGACTGAAACCATCTGGTTCAAGTAGGGCGATGATGCATTCGAAACAATTGATATGTACTGTTCAATTAAACAAATAGTTAGGTCAAATCAAGTTGCCACATTTAATCAATTCAAACGTAGACTTTATTGAATGCACACGGTTCAATTGACTAAATATTTATTTTATTTCAAACATGTGATGCTTGTGAAGAATAAATTGAATTGTTCGATCGGATTGCCTGTGCATTTCGAACAATTCATGAAAGTTTTTGTGGATAACACATATTTGATTAATTCGAATCCGTCACTCACTTCGATTCATCACGATTAATTGTGTTGATTCAAATGCGTAGCTGAATTGTAATTTTGACGCCTGTTGGATCCGTCAAGTGGCACTTTATACAGCTAACTTCAGAATAGTATATTATGGGGCGCACCCGTAAACAGTTTTTCGCTTGAATAATGATTTTATTATCCTTGCCGAAAAAACACTTGGTCTAAGGGTATGCCTCAAATATACTAATTCGTGGCAGAACATAACCCGCCGTCTTCATATTCATGAAGCAGAACGCTTACTCACTGAGCTTTTTCACCTCAATAGCCACTCACTGAAAGCAAGCACCCAGAAGGGAACAGAAAACTACTAAGTCCACGTTGTTGTTCCTGGGTAGCGCTAAGAGTGTGGCGATTGAGGTGAAATTATGCACAATCGAATTGTTCTCCTGAGAACATTCAACACGTACTTCCTTATCTTTGATTTGGAGCGCCTTTCTTGGAATAATTGAAAATTTGATTTTTCGCGATTCAAGCGCCATCTGTCTCGAATCGAAAAAAAAAATTTCCATAGAACTTGTGTATTTTTTCATGTAAAATTCGAATCTGCAATAAAAAATAGGGGTTCCCATTTGAAATTTCAAAGTTACTACCCCTTCCGAATTTAGGGGTTGGGGTGGGGGGTTGATTTTCACAGAGTCAATTTTCCCCTTTGAAATCAAATGGTTCTAATTCTGGACATTTTTTTGTACGATGCACATTTCTTGAGATATTTCGATGTCTCAAGATAAAAAACTCACCCCGTATATAACGAATTGAAAACTACTAGTTTATGACGTCACCCATGTTATGGTATATCTATATACCTATATATAAAAATCAGTGAAATTCAATTGCCTATAACATTGGCAATTTTCATTGGAAAAAAAAAGTTCTCACTATTTTGAGTTATTGATACTTCATGCGCCCCAAAAAGTAAAACGAAATTCTATTTTGGACGACCCCATTTGGAATAAATTGACGATTTTCTTGTTACTAGGGGGCAGCTAATCGAGCGTTCCGCGGCTGCCGGAGCCCCAAAACCGTTACAGTATGCGTGGCGTCGTCCCATTGGCTGTTGAAATGGCGTGACTCAAGTTCTGGCATCTCATTGGATGTGATAGTCATGTGACACGAACGCTCCGTCCGCACTGCCGGGTGGGGAACGCCAAGAACGCACTTCGTCTCCAACCGCTTCACCGGTTACTTCGTGACTTGCTAACAGCTAAGGTGCAAGAGAAGAAAAGGCTTACTGTTTCTTCTGTGGCGTTGAGAATCGATAAAAAAATTAGGAATTACATTCTTCATTCGTCAAATTCCGAAGTTTCGATGTGTAAAACATCTAAGTGAATTGTGATATAATGGCCGACGATTATTGCAAAGAACTTCTAGTAGCGTGGGATTTGGGAGGCCTCGTCGAACGTTTTCAAGGTAAGTTCTATAATTTACTTGTTGCATGGTTAGTACAGGCAATAGGGAAGCCCGGCACTCTTGTGCGCTTTGCACTCAGTTACAGGAGTTATTCTTTTTTTTAATTACGTTCAGTATCACGTACTCTATATAAGTGAACAATATCCTTACAAATCTCGACCCCGAAAGTGCCGCCATTTTAAGAAAAACTGTATCTGCCTATATCTCCGTTATCGCGCACTTTAGCTAAAAATCGTAATAACCTTTCTTGCAGGTAATTAAATTTCCTATCTCTTTTGTTAAATAATTTTTTCTCTTGTTCTCAAGTCAATAAATAAATCACAGGTCGTAAATGGTAAGTGATGCAAAAAAAATTAGTATCCAGCACGAAAGTTAGGAAATTTGATTACCTACAAGAAAGGTCATCACAATTTTTGGCCTAAAGTGCACGATAACGGAGAGTTTTTCTCAAAATGGCGGCACTTCCGGGGTCGAAATTTGTGATGACATTGAAATCTGTATCATTGGGACGCAACGAATCCGAAAAAAATTAATTAAAATATATTAATTTACCAAAAATGATCCTGCCACGTTCGAAGAGTGAAAACGACTAGAAATAACTTTAAAATGTTAATAAACCTAGTAGGATCATTTTTATGCTATGTATATTTTTTTTTTAATTTACGTTGAATTTCGTTGCGTTCCAACAATGCAAAGTTCAATGTCATAATTTGTAAGGATTTTATTATGGATTTCATTCATACTATTCAGTACGTGATACTGAACCTAATTGAAAAAAAAAAATAACTTCTGTAATTTAGTGCAATCCAATATTACCTATTGCCTGCATTAGATGAGATTCCACATGAAGAAGCAGACTGTGTTATCTTGAACTTTGTACTAGCTGTACTGAAAAAAAAAAAACATACCAATAATGAAATCCTTGATCATCGCCAGTTGCCAACTAAATATGCGTTTGCTATAAACTAAATTGCAGTTATGGCAATGGATACACGTATGAGTGTAATCAAAAATTTGATCCGCTGAAGAGGAATTCTGTTCTAGCAACATGATACTCGGTCATGGCAGCCGGTAATAGATATTGAATAATCTGTAACTTCTTTCCTTCAGTGCGTATTCCAAAAAAAATAATTAAAACTCAGGGCTATCCCACGTGCGCTATTCCACAACTCTCCGAACATATGGTTCCATTATTCGAGAGACGCGAACATGAGAGAATATTACAGCAGCTGTATTTCTCAAAATTCACTGGTCACCATTCGAATACAAGATTTTAACCTGATTGCTTTGAAATGATATTCTATTGATTCAATTCGTACAAACAATAATATTTGTTCACAAAAATCTTGTTGAAATATTTGACAATTTTACGAGAAAACCCGTGTACACCATTTTTCCTCAGTATTATTCATCTCTGTTACCAGATACTGCACCTTTTGAAACACTTCTAATTGAAATAAATTAATTGAAACGAAATGGTCCACAGACAATGGTATCAACGAAAGTACAATCTCAGAACTAACAGCTGATCTAATTAAGGAACTCATCCCCCAAATCGGCTTGAGGATTAAGTTTGCTTTAAAGTGGGGGGAACAATTTTCCAACAAAAAAGGGATGAAAAGTTGCCACAAGTAAGTTACTCAAAATATAACAAAAATTTGGTACTCTTCAGTTTGTATGTATCGTGTGTGCCTAATTTTTTGCTTTAGTCCAGACGCGTTCATGCCCACTCACCCATTCTCATTTCAGAATGAGCTTTTTCAAAACATAGCTCAGTAGAAATCTGATAAATATTTGAGACCACGACTTAATGTCTTGAACCTATTTATTTTCTTTATAGAATCCCATTGATGATTTTAAGTCAAGCCAAAAGGTGTCTGAAAGAAGTTTAGATGATCAAGAAAATCTAGATTCTAATAATATGAATTGTGATGATTCAGCACAAGCAATGGTAACGAATCTACGTCGCCCGCATGTTAAAGAGATGCTTAAACGATGCATGCAAGGTCGTGCTATTCTCAAATCGTATTTAAAAACGAAGACATTGTCTCGGCAATGCAGGAATATGATAGTGGGTATCATCATCTCTGAAATCATGCAAGATTTTAACAGGTAAATACTTCATAGAAGTTGATTTCTGCAGTGCCTAGCTGTTGCACAGAAAGAAAAACTGATTGTTTTTTTTTTTTTTTTGTGCTATTCCAGTTCTAGATCTTTAAAAAATGAAACGTTCGACCTCATATCCAAAGAGATTGTGCAAACATTTCCTACCGAAGTATTAGGCACGTATTACGTACCACCAATAAGAAAGAAATTTTCTCGCGATCAAAGATCTATTACCTCTGGAGGGAAACTCATTGATAAGTACCGCAATAAGCTACGCGAATATAAAAAATTGACAGGGTGTAATATCTACGATGAAACTCCCTCAACGAGCAGTTCCGTTGATCAGTCGAGTGGCGATGAAATCGTTGCAGGTGAATCAGTAATATAAAATACAAAATATACATTCAATAACAAAATGGGATGCATTTCAAGATAACAGCCAAGATCGATCTTCATTTGAATAGGATCATGTGAGATAGTTTACCACAAATAATAATTCTATAAATAGTATATTACCTCGTAATGAAATTTGACAGAATTTTACTTCTTGAATTAACTGCTGTATGTATATTAATCAATGTGAACAAGTTTGGCTGCTATCTTTTGTTTTATTAATTTGCGACACAGTGTTTTGATGCTGTGGATTATTTATTAAATTCCACCAAATTGCTTTTTAGAAAACTTCCAAATTGTTCACCTATTCTAACAGATTCAAATTTACAGTAGATATTGAGACTCGAAAGAGTGTTGAATGGCTAGAAAAAAACCAAGCGCCATGGGAGTTGGTAATTTTTCATTGGACTGCAACTTCTCAATATCGTCGCAATGAAATTGAGAAAGATTGGAATAGTGTTGCTCATATTTTCAAAGACTGGCCAATCCTACAACATCCTATGGGTCATGGACTCGTCAATCTTGATTTTGAGCTCCTTAAACTGACGGAGATAGCCATTACCACCGTCAATTGGGAAAGATTTGTCGATACCATCCATGAGTTATCTGAATTTAAGAAAACAAAGAAACCTAATGATCTATGGGATCTTTTGAAATCTGACGATTTGAATGAAAGTGAGTGATATTATAATCATATGGTAGTACTGTGTTCTGATTGTATAGGCGTTTCATGGGGATTGATGAATAAGATTCTCAAAAACACGTATTATTATTATTCAAAGCGAAAAAAATATCAAATTTGACACTTCAAGTTGGAATATCAATTTAACAATTACATCTCACGCCCATTCGTATTTCAATATTATATAAGTGAGTAGGACTACACATAAAGTTCCACGATGATTTTGAAGGAACAAATTTTTTTCAGATGTTACAGTTTGATTTTAGGAGTATGAGATAAATGTGGTATAACAAAAAATGTTGATTTGCAATTATTTGATCAGTCAAACATTCAAAACATTGAAAAATTATCGTACTAACACTATTGGATTTTGATTTCTTAGAGCAGTAGATTTTAAAAATTTCTTTTCTTTTTTGGTTCGTAGACAATAAAGTTGCAGTCCAACTCTCACTTTTACCCTACTTCGTGCCACCAAAAGGCAGAATTCGGACGAAGGCTAAACACTGGAAGCCAACCATAACTGAGTGCGCAGCAGGCCTAATCGAACATGCCAAGGTTCATTCTTTTTTTTTCAAATGATAAACAATAGCATACTTCAATATATTCTTCATTTAAATATTTTCACGCTGCTTCTTCATGACTAAAAAAAAACAAGATATTTCACATTAATGGGGGAAGGTATTAGATAAAAGATAACGCATCTGTATCAGTTTGAACCTTAGACCATATAGAATGGACTGGGCATTGGAGTGGTGGGGGTGCTGCCGAATAAGGAGACAAGGATATAGTCCGGGAGCCCATGACATATTTGAGGTGGTCATCGCGCCAAGGCTGATTTTATCTGTTATGATAGCTTTTTTGTTGTTTAGAAGCGTCACGGCCTTCAGCTGCCCGATGAGCAGTGGAGGTGCGAGTAATAGAGCCACCCACGTGAAGAAAACTTCGAAAAATCAAACGATAGCGCCAAGGCTAGAAATTTTTTTATAGCCTTCTTTCAATGAAGAATGATGGAAATCTACCTTCAGCCGAGTAGATGGCGGTGGAAAGTACTTCAGCTATCCGTATTATGAGTTAGTTCACGTCAAGCGGGACAGATTTGGCCAAAAATTTACCTCAATCTTTCTGATTCCTTTGTAATTTTTTTGACGTATTCTCTGGGTAAAATAAATGCACGGAATATTTTTTTTTCTTTTCACTCGAAGGGCTTAGAAGCTACAAGTGACTGAATTTTCGTAAAAAACCACCAAAAATCGGAATCCCGCTCTCCTTTAAATGTTCATATCTCCGGTTCCCTTTGTTGTACAGACATCAGCAGAAACTCATTTTGAATCTCTTGAATCGCACTTTCATGTTATGAATTTTTATTTCATGTAATAAACAATTTTCTATTTGTTATTACCAATTATATTCTTTAAACGTGATTTTCGAGATGACTACCACCTCCGAAAATTCTGAAAAAAATACGAGCTTGTTCCTTGATTCATTCTCTACAAAATCTGTGGAATTTGAAATGGAACTCCGAAGGAAACCATATTTAAAAAGCGATTGATCCGTGCGCGACTGTCTACGCGTGCGCGCCCGGACCGAGGCTCGTTTGCTTTACATGCAACGAAAATAGGGGGGCATATTATACGTTCAAATTCATCAAATCCATTAATTTGCGGAATTATTTATTTTATTTCATGCTTAATACTTGACTTAAGGGGGTATATACACCTTTAAATGGCTTGAATTTCTGAAAAACAATTTTCCTTTTTTTTTCAACTTGAAGACTCTGATCAAATTTAAAAAAATCATCATGTTTGGGGAGGGTTTGACCTTCATTATCCATATCTTACATCATGTATTACTTCCAGTTTAATAGTGGCTGCGCTGAAGACAGGAAAATACAAAATCACTCGGTTGCCGCAAAGAATCAGACCCAGCGTTTGACTGATCTTGGAATTTTTGGTTCTCAATTGTTCATAAGACATGCCTTTATCAGATGAACATAGAACTTTTTGATAAACCCATTTTTAGTTGAAATATTAGAAAAATAAGCAAATATTTTTTCAAATTCAGAAAAAAAATCAAAAAAATTCAATAACTCAAGTAATTCTTGCAATATCAAAAAGTTCTATGTTCATCTGATAGAGGCATGTGTTATGAACAATTGAGAACCAAAAATTCCAAGATCAGTCCAACGCTGGGTCTGATTCTTTGCGGCAACCGAGTGATTTTGTATTCTCCTGTCTTCAGCGCAGCCACTATTAGACTGGAAGTAATACATTATGTAAGATATGGATAATGAAGGTCAAACCCTTCCCAAACATAATGATTTTTTTAAATTTTATCAGAGTCTTCAAGTTGAAAAAAAAAGGAAAATTGTTTTTCAGAAATTCAACCCATTTAAAGGTGTATATACCCCCTTAAGATTACCAGAATATAAATATGGAGGTATACACACCTGACTATAGCCTTGAAAATGACTGGTGAATATAACGTATTTTGTGATTCCATCAAACGAAATACGACACCGTATTTTCTGATCAATTACTTACTTAATTGATAACTTTGAGATTACCAATCATGAACTACGCGAACTATATCAACATTTCAATGAAATATTAAGGGGGGGGGGGGGGGGGGGGGGTGTTGAAAAATACCGTGTCGTATTCCATTTGACGGAATCAAAAAATACGTTATATTCACCAGTTATTTTCAAAGCTTTATCCAAGTGTATACACTAGGGTGGCCCTTAATATGGGTCTGGGGATGAATTGTTCGGGCCGCCCCCCAAATCGGTTTCAAATAAATAAAAAAAAATCTACCTCAATTCCCAGCTATGTCGATTGAGAGGAAGGCGTGCTTGTAAGCATGAACTTACCCTGATTTGAATAGAATGACTTATTTTTTTATGATCGGTGTCATAATTTTTTTTTTCAATTTCTGTTGATGTGACACTTCTTTTTACTTCACTCAGTGTGGTAATGGACGTTATACGCACGTTTTGTGTGCATAAAACCTCAATTTTCCTCGCAATTTTCACACCTTATGGAGTCAAAGTTTGTACAATACTCGACGGAAAAACTTCTTCCGACACCGTGTGATGCAGCACTCGCCTTCGGCTCGTGCTGCAACCTCACACTCGTCAGAAAAAGTTTTACCGCACTTGTATCGTAATGTACTATTCCAATATTGTGACGAAGACTTTGACATTAAAATTTACTCTACTTGACCGATTACTTCTAATCGATCCATAAAATATAAATGAAGACATCAACATTCTACTTCAAGTAATGGAAATGAAGAAACGATATTGTTATTAATAGCGATCTACATGACTTCCACGTTGTTTTATTTGTAATTTTGAAAAGAATGAAGGCCAACGCGCACTATGCGGATGTGAAGCGCGGTGAACGGAAGAAAACAGTGGCGCGCATCGTATTTTATAATGAAAATCATGCACACTCTTATAAGAAACTACAGAAAATAGACGATGCGCCACTGTTTTCTTCTATTCGCCGCGCTTCGCTTTCATGTGGTGCGTGTTGGCCTTCATTCTTTTTGAAATTACAAATGAAAGAACGTGAAAATCACGTAGATTGCTATTAATAAGAATATCGCTGCTTCATTTTCATTACTTGAAGTAAAATGTTGATGTCTTCATTCATATTTTATGGATCGATTAAAAGTAATCGGTCAAGTGAACTAAATTTTAACGTTTAGGTCTTCGTCACAATATTGGAATAGTACATTACGATACAAGTGCGGTAAAACTTTTTCTGACGAGTGTGAGGTTGCAGCACGAGCCGAAGGCGAGTGTTGCATCACACGATATCAGAAGAAGTTTTTCTTAATACCTGCACCCGAGTTCTCCTTTGCGCACCGTCTACGCGCACCCAAAGCAGACTTTTGCGTACCGGTGTGCAAAATATTTTGCACACTGGTACGCTAAAACCGGCTTGGGTGTCCGCAGACGGCACACAGACGAGGACCTTGCGTTGCATGTGTCGAGAAAAATAGTGTTCGATACACGAGCCCAAGGCAGCAATCGCTTGTACTTGTGTGAAGGCGCCTCACTCGCTACCTTCGGCTCGCCTCCGGGCTCGTTCGGGCCTTCACACTCGTACGCGCGTTGCTGCTTTTGCGCTCTTATATCGAAAAGTACTATTTCCGTCGAGTATTGTACAAAATTTTACTCTATCAGGTGTGAAAATTGCAAGGGAAACTGGGGTTTTATGCACGCGAAGCGTGCGTATAACGTTCCTTATCACACTGAGTGAAGTGAAAAGAAATTTTACATCAACAGAAATTGAAAAAAAAAATTATGACGCTGATCATAAAATAATAAGTCATTTTATTCAAATCAGGGTAAGTTCATGCTTACAGGCACGCCTTCCTCTTAATCGACATAGCTGGAAATTTAGGTAGATTTTTATTTATTTATTTGGAACCGATTTGGTGGGCGGCCCGAACAATTTATCGCCAGACCCATATTGAGGGCCACCCTAGTATACACTGCACCCCCATATTTATATTTTTGTAATTTCAAGTCGAGTATTCAGCATGAAATGAAATAAATAATTCTGTAAATTAATGGATTTAATGAATTTGATCAATCGCTTCTTAAATATGGTTTCCTTTGGAGTTCCATTTTGAAACTTACAGATTGTGTAGAGAATGAATCAAGGAACGCGCTCGTATTTTTTTCAGAATTTTTGAAGGTGGTAGTCATCTCGAAAATCACGTTAAAAAAATATAATTGTTGATAACAAATAGAAAATTGTTTATAACGTGAATTAAAAATTCATAACATGAAAGTGCGATTCAAGAGCTTGAAAATGAGTTTCTGCTGATGTCTGTACGACAAAGGGAACCGGAGATATTAACGTTTAAAGGAGAGCGGGATTTCGATTTTTGGTGGTTTGTTTCGAAAATTCAATCCCTTGTAGCTTCTAAGGCCTTCGAGTTGGAAGAAAAAAAAATGTTTCATGCACTCATTTCACCCAGAGAACACGTAAAAAAAATTGCAAAAGAATCAGAAAGATTGAGGTAAATTTTTAGCCAAATCCGTCCCGCTTGACGTGAACTGACTCATAATACGGATAGCTGAAGTATTTTCCACCGCCGTCTACTCGGCTGAAGGTAATTTTCCATCATTCTTCATTGAAACAAGGCTATACAAAAATTTCTAGCCTTGGCGCTATCGTTTGATTTTTCGAAGTTTTCTTCACGTGGGTGGCTCTATTACTCGCACCTCCACTGCTCATCGGACAGCTGAAGGCCGTGACGCTTCTAAACAACGAAAAAGCTATCATATGAGAGAAAATCAGCCTTGGCGCGATGACCACCCTCAAATGTCATGGGCTCCCGGACTAATAGTCAGAGCGATATATATATGCGCACGAATAAGCCCTGTTCATGCTAACTCTCGAAATCGAGTAGACACTGAAATCAAAGTGAAAACTTATTACACATAGGGTTTAGAATACTAACGTGGCAACGCTGCTGTTCAATGTGGCAACGTTTACTCTGTGAACAGAGCACTTCGTCTCTCTCTTAACAACGGCGTAGTGTCTTCTGTCTCTTTTGCTTTACTCGGCAGCAGACCGTACAATGCTTCAGCATAGGCAATGCCCAGTCCATTCTATATGGTCTAAGGTTTGAGCTCCGAAATATTCAACTAATTATCTGTACTATAGATTCCAGGGGATATTTCTCGGATCCAATCAAAAAAGGTGGAGGTAATGAGTGAAATGAAACTGACCGTTCAACCTTACATAATCGTTGTTGGACCTACCCTGAAGGAGATCTCTACGTTCTACGTGTGCATTGACAAAACGCTTTACAGTGTTGAATCGACGCTGTCCGCTATAAACATCTGCTTTAAAGCATTTCATGTCTTCAACGCTAACTACCCGGCTCAAAGCGAGCACATTTGGTATTTGATCCAGCATGGTTTGTACCGAATCACTACAAAATATGACAAGAAAATTTCTTACATAATGGAGCTTATAAAGTTTCTGCAAAAACAAAACTCAATTGCAACTGCTGAGTAATACAGCATCGTGCATGGATAAACATAGTGTCTACATAATACTCTCATGTTCAAACCAGCTTATATGCTAACAAATTTTTCTCACCATATAATCGCATACTTGACAATTATCATTCGATATCTGTAGCTAAATTTGCCTTCACACTACAACATGACGTATCCATGTCCGCTTTGCGTCAAACAGTTTCCGTCTGTCAGCTTTTTTATAGCACACTTTAAATTAAGCCATGGTCCACAACAGAATTTAACCTTGCTTTGCCCAATCACAGATTGTTTACGTACCTTCAATAATATCTATGGGTACAAAAAACATCTGATCAGCAAGCATACCAATAATGAAAGCTCTTCAACTAGTCACTGCAGTAATAATACGCAAAGTATCCTTGTGGAATCAATACCAAAGTCTAGTACTGATTTGAAATCGAATATTATAAACCCATCCACATACAATGCTTGTGTCGAACAAGTATCAATGTCACCTGTTGTTGAGCCCCGTATTTCTATATCAGAATTTTCAAATATTATTTCTAATGCCACTGCTTCTTTCGTCACTAAACTGTACGCTAACACGTCTATGACCAGAGCTAATGCTCAAGAAGTGATACAAGACGTTACTGAACTCTATGGCAATACGTGCTACGAAATACTTAGAAAAAGAAATAACTGTCCTGAATGCCCAGATCCAAAATCAGACTTGAACGATATGTTTCAGTTGATACAAGGTTCGTTGAAAAATTTTAGTTCTGAACATGAAACACTCAAACACCTCTCAAATTCCAACCATCTGATTGCAGCAGAGTCTATTTGTATAGGTGCTACATTACAACCACGACGCAATAGCACAGGTATGGAAATTGGCGTTCACAATTCTAACTTACAAATAGTACCTCTAAAAATATTGTTAAAAAGATTCCTTGAACTACCAAACGTTTTGGAGTCCACTCTTGCACACCTCGAAGAGCTCCAAAAAAGTGATGTAATGACATCAATCGTCCAAGGTAAACGATGGAAATCAATTGCAAATGAATTCCAGGGTCAAATCGTTTTATCTCTGATCTTATATTTTGATGATTTTGAGATCAACAATCCCTTGGGGTCACATAAAGGGGTCCATAAACTGGGAGCCGTGTATTGCACCATAGCTTGCTTTCCTAAGGAGTATCAAAGTAAAATTGAAAATATTCTACTTGTTCAATTACACCACACAAAAGATCAGGAAAAGTATGGGAATAAAACTCTATTTGCCAACTTGATAGGTCAAATCACTCAGCTTGGAACTGAAGGCATCAGTACAGTTGAGGGGACGGATGCAATAAGGGGATATAACTTTTTCTCGCTCCGCAACGTTGGCCCCTTAGCAGTTAGAAATAATCACAAATTTTGAATTTGAATTTTGATGCGGAATTAAATTGTCTACGGGAATGCATATTTGAAAATTCAAAATTCGTGATTTCATTTCTGACAGCTCAGGGGCCAATGCTGCGAAGCCAGAAAAAGTTATATATCCCCTTATTGCATCCGTCCCCTCAGTTATTGACGGTAAAGAAACAAAAATATACTTCGTTTTATCATTAATCATAGGAGATAATTTAGGGCTGAACAGCATTTTCGGTTTTACCACGAGTTTCAATACGCAATATTGTTGTCGAATTTGCTTGGCTGATAAACAAACGCTACATAAACAAGTGACAGAGGATGTTGAACTATTGCGTACCATCGAAAATTACAACTCAGATGTGGCTGAATGCTCTAGAGGTATCAACGAAGAATCCATTTTCAATAAAATCCCGTTTTACCACGTGATACTAAATTCCAGCGCTGACCGAGCACACGATCTAGACGAAGGTGTCTTCAGGTATGATACCGCAAAGATTCTGAACAAACTGGTGTACAAAGACAAAGTATTTTCTCTCGAAACACTGAACGAAAGGATTCAGCTTTTTAATTTCAATACCAGTATTTGTACTAACATTCCACCTCCAATAAAAGAAGATGCTTTGAAATCAGGGTGTCTGATTATGTCAGCATGTGAAATGTCTTGTTTTGTGCAATATTTGGGTTTGATTGTGGGCGATCTTGTTAGTTCCGATAATAAAGCATGGGAGCTATACATTATACTTCGGGAAATCAACTGCATAATAACGGCCCCAACAGTTACAAGCGAAGGTTGTCAGTTGCTTCGCACTCTGATAGCTGAACATCATTATTTGTACATTCAAATTTTCGACGAAAATCTCAAACCAAAACATCATTTTCTCAATCATTACCCACGTCTCATGGAAGAGATTGGTCCAATGGGTAATATTTCATGTATGCGTTTTGAAGCCAGACATAAAGACTTTAAAAATAATGCCATGGTCTCAACCTCGCGTGTTAATCCAGCTTACACATTAACTTCAAAAAATCAATTGAAAATGGCACATAGATTTCTCAATGCTAGAGGATTTGATGAACGTCTATCATATGGAGTTATACTTCAAACAGCGCTGAATAGTATTAATGAGTTTTATAATTTTAAAGTAGCTCTTCCACATGATTTTGATCATGAATGCATGGTCACGACTTGGGCACAGGTAAATGGTACCACGTACAAGCCAGGTATGATTTTTGTGATAGATGATAATGATTCGGGACCAATATTTGGGAAAATTCAATATGTGCTCGTTGATACCAGTCGCCAAGTGCATTTTTTGTTCTTTAAATTGAGAAATCTGGGCCTTATACAGCATGTACATGCATTTCAAGTCATTGACACACAAAACTGGGGCTTTATATCATAGAAACAGCTCATCACACACCTGCCTTTTAGTATACACGTTATGAATGATGGAAACCATTATGTACCGTGTCTTTAAATGAACAATAACTTTACTTGAAGCTAGTAAATATAGAATATACATTTGATGTTGTCAAGTATGCGATTTCAGGTCTTGAAAAATTATTGAAGTTATAATATTGTTTGTTGTAATGAGTTGACCTCATTGTTATAATTCTAGAGTTATACTATAATTTTAATATTCAATACTAATACTTTTCTGTGTGATTATATACTTATCAGTGTATAGTTACTCAGACATTTCATATGCGATTCTGTGAAATGATCTTGTACTAATATTTTTTCATGTGATAGTTGTAGAGTTATATATAAATACTCAGCTGTATTATACGGGAACTTGTGAAATAATTTTATAGTAATACTTCTTTATGTGATTATATGTATACTTATCAGTATATAGTTACTCAACATTTCATATGCGATTCTGTGAGATGATCTTGTACTAATATTTTTTCATGTGATATATTTTCATATAGATAGTAATATATAATGACTCGTCTTTTTTATACGAGAATTTCTGAAATAATTTCATAGTAATACTTCTTTATGTGATTATATGTATACTTATCAGTATATAGTTACTCAGACATTTCATAAGCGATTCTGTGAGATGATCTTGTACTAATATTTTTTCATGTGATAGTTGTAGAGTCATATATAATTACTCATCTTTTTTATACGGAAATTTGTGAAATAATTTCGTAGTAATACTTCTCTATGTGATTGTATACTACTCATCGGTATATAATCGGCCATTCATATGTAAATTTGTGAGATGATTTCGTGATGATGCTTTCCTATGTGATAATAATTATACAGGGTGAATCAGAATTCGTGACGAATCCCTTGAGGCGATCATCCTTGTCAAAATCGATATCGAAAGTTCCTTAGCCATATTTTTGAAAAATGATTTTTTTCCGACAAATAGATTTTTGTTCAACAATTTTTTTTTCTTTTCTATCATATGTCAATTTTCAAGAATCCCAGATGATGCCAATGAGTTTTTCTTCAATATTAGAGAGATTTCTCAGTGAAAGTTTCTAATTTGGTGCCTAGAAAAAAATCAATTTTCGGAAAAACGGCTCAGGAACTTACGATCCCAATTTTGACAAGGATCACCCCCTCAAGAGATTTGTCACGAATTCTGAATCACCCTGTATACAATCAGAGAAATGGGGTTTCTTAAATTATTTAATCTAAATAAATTTTATTTAACCTAAATAAATTCTATTTAATCTAAATAAATTCTTTTTAATATGAATAAATTTAAGAAACCCACTTCTCTGGGTGTAATCGTATAAAATTATTCTAGAAGTTTATGTGGAAATTGTTTAAATATCTCACTAATATTTCAATATGTGCTTGAGATTTTTATATTTCATGAGTACCATTTATATTTATCATGCATCATATAATATAATAAATACTTGCTTCAATCATATACGTTGAATCTAGTTCATTGATATTTGTTTTGAAACGAATATTTAACCTCAATCCCCTGAGCCAAACATTTAGTTCTGTCGACCAAAATTTATTATAACAACCAAAGTATCGGTTTGTTTTACCTAATTCATTCAATCCAACCGCAGCGTGTTTGGAATCAACAGGATATTTTGTCGGAGCACCAAATTACACACTTTACTGAAATAAATTTTCAGTTGCGTGGACCCAGCTTTGTTTCATATAACTAAACATTAAGTTCTGATAGCCAAGATTTATTATAATAACCGAAGTACTGGTTTGATTTACCTGAAGATTTGTTCAATTCAAATGCGTTATGTTTGGAATCAACAGAATATTTTGTTGGAGCAGCAAATGACACTCCTCACAGAACTTAATTTTGAGTTGCGTGGACCCAGCTTTGTTTGCTATAACTAAATATTTAGTTCCGATTGCCAAGATTTATTATAGCAACCAGAGTATCGGTTTAATTTACCCGAAGATTTGTTCAATTCAAACGCATTGTGTTTGCAATCAACAGCATATTTTGTCGGAGTAGCAAATGACACTCTTCACTGAAATAAATTTTGTAGAATCGACTACACATTTATTTGATTGAATCGTTTTTCATTTAGTTCAATCAACTAATATTTTGGTTGTATACACGAAATATTCATTTCGCCACCCGTAACCGCCGCGTTTAGTCGGATCAAAGAATATTTCTTTCATTCAACTACTTTTTTCACTCAGTGTATATAAACCCCAAAAAGCACCTTTGGTGCAAAAACCTTCCGCCAAGTCCATTAATGTGAAGATCACTCCACCAAAAAATAATCAAAGGTTGTGCTCGCTCACTCGATTGGTTGATGATTATCAACATACAAAAGCATTGAAATCAGATACGACTGCCAAGTACCTGTAGAATGATAAAAGTTTGGAATTGAAAAATTTGTTCAAACTAAATAACGTTGTACTCGTTCGCTCGCTGCGCTCGCTCACTCTATTGGCTTATGATTATGGGTTGAAAAAACAATTCAGATGAAGAGATTGAAGATGTCAACATTTATCTAAAAATATTCATAACGAAAAAATAATTTAAAAAAAATTTGAAAAAAAAATTTGGAGTCCGTGGTACGTTGGCGGGCCAATGTTTGAATATCTATCAGATGACATTGACATGGTTCGTGATCGATATTTTATATTTCTTTTTCTACAAAAGGCCCCCCAAGTACCACTACCTCCAAATTATTTTTTTAAATTTTTTTTTAATTATTTTTTCGTTATGAATATTTTTAGATAAATGTTGACATCTTCAATCTCTTCATCCGAATTGTTTTTTCAACCCATAATCATAAGCCAATAGAGTGAGCGAGCGCAGCGAGCGAACGAGTACAACGTTATTTAGTTTGAACAAATTTTTCAATTCCAAACTTTTATCATTCTACAGGTACTTGGCAGTTGTATCTGATTTCAATGCTTTTGTATGTTGATAATCATCAACCAATCGAGTGAGCGAGCACAACCTTTGATTATTTTTTGGTGGAGTGATCTACACATTAATGGACTTGGCGGAAGGTTTTGGCACCAAAGGTGCTTTTTGGGGTTGATTTCACTACTTTTTGTAAAATTTTGCTTGACCACCTAATAATTGTGCTCGCTCGCTACGATCGCTCGGTTGTTTTGTGCTATTTCATACCGCCCGAAGTCCCTCGATAAGCAGGAACGTCAACAGCAATGAGCACGCGTGTGCTCATAATTTTCCCCAAGTCTCAAATTTGTAGAGTGACGCGTAATGTACTTTCATAGCGTTTACAAATTGTTCCACTACAATAATTTTTTATACCTCCAACATCTAACCCTGCGTGCAGCCCTCCTCCTGTCTCATCTGGGCCTGGGACCGGCAATGACCGAGTTACTTGCACGCAGGGTTATAGTTGCTGCTCATGACTAAATATATATGGATATCAGATATATGTATTGCAATTCGTAGGTAGTTTTTTTTTAATGCAACTAGGTCCTCTGCAAAAAGAACATGTACGCGTCCCGTACTCATAACGTCAACTTCCAATTCGGGTCTGAACAGAAGGTATCAAAATATTTAGAATTGAGTCTATTCATGCAAGACTAGCGTAGAGCATAAAATGGAAATTTATGAAGTCAAACACCCGCATTCTGCTCTCTTCGTCTGACTTTTGCCGTTTCTCGTATCAAATAACACTATCCTGATACTTTGCAACCCAAGCGTTTTCTCTCATCATCCTCTCGTCTGATATGGCGACCCGCTACAAAATTGAATAATCCATAAATAAGTAATTTCATTCCATTCGTCGTGATAGCACTAATCTTAACTGTGGAGAAAGCTTAATAGAGTCGAACATATAGACACAGGTTGCATACCAAAATGTAACAAATTTATTGAAATTTGACATTAAATTATGAATATACATTATGGATTAAAAAATTATCTCCACCGAAGGTCAAGGCACTACGTTGACGTGGAGTGTAAAATAAAGCCTATCGGAGTCCAACGAACAACGTTGACTGTAAATCTCGTTTTGACTAGATGGTACGGAGTTAGATTATAGGGCTCGTCGGAATCCTACGTATAACGTTGACTCACAATTTGAGTCTCAGCAGACGAGCCGTCGGAGATGAGCTTAACATGGAGCTTGAAGTAAAATTCGTTGCAATCCAACGCTTGAACTCGGCTTTATTGGTCTGGCTCCTTGCCGTTCCCTATATCGAATAATGCCATCCTCATAGTTTTCAACTTCAACATTTTCTCTTGATTTTCTCTTGTCAGACTTCCTCAGGCGATAACCTGCTAAACAATTGAACCGAAAAAACCGTTTCTTCTGATAATTGCATTCATAAATCAGTTAATATTCATCTGACAGTCTTGTCCGTTTATAATTGTTATTTTATTTATCACCATGAATTTTTCACGTCAGCCGATTCGCATAACCTCAAAAGCTCGAGATCGTAGGATTTGAGATTAACCTATCGAAACATTTTTATTGGTGACTATCACATTAATGTACTTGGCGTAAGGTTTTGGCACCCGAGGGGCTTGCGGTGGGTATTCACTAGTTTTTGTACGTTCAAATTTTGTATTAAGCATTGCTCGTATTTCTCTTATTCCCTTTATTATTGGGATTTAAAAACGTGAAATGACAATACGCGTCTGCTAGTGTAGGAGACCATAGTCATAAAGCATGGACTGCGCATTCGGGCCGAAAATCGATCGGTCGGTAGAAAGAGACAGCATATACGCGCGGCCAAATCTGTTTCTTTCTAACCAACAACGTCGAATGCATAGAAAGAGACAGATTTGGCCGCGTGTGTTACCCTTCTCTCTCACTTTTGGCGTTACCATAGGCTGTATAGGGAATGCGCAGTCCATGCTCTATGTCTAAGTAGGAGACGGTTTCTGTCTGCGATACTGGCGCTATCTACGTTGGAACTATCTCGTACTGACGTCACTCTACAACTTTTGTGTGTATTTTCCCGTCTAGTGATTGCATGGGAATGGTTTGAATGTGAATCTTGGTCTGACGACGACGAAAACGAAAACGAAAAATTTTACGATGAAACGGGGTATCAGAATGTGTAGTTAATTATATCTCAGCACTCCGGACACCGATTTAATCGATCTAAGGCTCAAATGAAAGCTTTTCATGCCCACATCCTAAATTAAGTTGGTTTCAATCTGTGTATATTGTGAGGTGAAAGAAAACAAAGATACTAGTTTGCGGTATAGGTTAGGGTAGCTGCCTCTCGGGTATATAGACTCGTTGAGTCTCGCGCTTGAAAAAATTTTTTTTTTAATGTACTTGGCGCGAGACTCTACCGAGTCTCTTGATAGCATTCAGAATTTATCATCAATACAGGGTGACTCAGAATTCGTGACGAATCTGTCGTGAAGTTATTCCTGATCGAAATTAGGATCGAAAGTTCCTCAGCCATTTTTCGGAAAAACAATTTTTTCCCTGGAAATTTTTTTTTCCGACAAACGATTTTTCTCAACAATTTTTTTTTTTTTTCTGATCAAATGAGTGAGAAAACCGTAACACTTCCACCCATTCTCGACAGTGACGCATTCACGGTAATTTCCCGAATCTCCAATAAATTGCAAACTCAGTGCAAATTATGTCGAAAAATTATTTCGGGAGCAGTTACATCAGTCGTTCCTAACCCGTGGTCCGCGGACCACTGGCGGTCCCTGAGAGCATCCGAAGTGGTCCGCGAAGTCATCCTATATGTTCTATAATTTCACTGGTCTATAAAATCACTGTTCTATAGAACAACCTTATAATAATTTATATTGTCGCGAAACAGTTGGTGGTCCATGGCAAGACAAAAATTCAGTCAGATGGTCCCTCATCGCTAAAAGGTTAAGAACCACTGAGTTACATCGACGGGAAATTTCAGAATGCATTTGAAGGTTGGTTAAGGAACTCATAAAATATAAAGTTATATTCTGATCATTGAATAGCGAATACGAAATATATGAATATACTAAATTTCGGGATCATTTCTATATTTTTAATAAAAGTTTTGGCGGAAGTGCATGTATGAATTATAAAAAGTGTAGAAATATAATACTGAATATAGTGAATGCTAATTTGATATTATTTTTTACTTGAAAGTTGCGGATTAATTAGTTATTATGTACCTTTTACTTGAGCGCAAACACCTGTACAAGCTGCATCAATTGGATAAGGAACATACACGAAATAAAAATAAAAAGTCAAATCCAAAAATTAATCAAGACCACCAAACTACAAAGAAGACTTGTATCCAACGTGTCAACAAACAAAAGGTATGAATAACTACCAAAGTGAATAAATGAACAAATCTGTGAGTGACTCGAGGACTGATTCTCCGATTAATTAGTGATTTTTAATTTATTCGAACTCATGAATGTGTATCTAATTAATCGAGTGGACGAAAAATGAGCGAATTGACTAACGAAAAGAATAATAAACGAGCGACTGTAATTTGTGGGTGAAAAAATGGTATGATAAGTGGTTGAATTGATGGGATCAATCATTCATGCATGATGTGCCAATAGTAACTTCTTGTTTTATAAGTATTGAGTATATAGTATCTATTATACATTATACCTGATACCTGATACCTCAATAGATTTTCCACACTATCTTTTATCTGTTTGAATTCAAAGTGCTGCAATTAATCACTGACTACATCTTCGAAGAAATGCGTCCACTTTCGACAGTAGAAAAACCATCTTTCAAGAGATTGGTAGCTGGACTCGGAAATGTTGAATGTCCCAGTCGTCCATCGCTTCAAAACTTCGTTATTCGCAAAAAGGCAACAGGTACGTACGAAAGTGATACAGGCTTTCGAAAAATCTAATTATGGATGTACAACCGCGGATCTGTGGTCCGCTAACAACAAAAGCTACTTGGGGATGACTGTGAACTGTGGAAACAGTAACCGACAATGCTAGTAATTTTGGAAAAGCATTCAGAATCTATCATGTTCCTGAAGCAGTTCAGGATAAACCTGATTTGCTCGACGAAGTTACTGGGGATATAGATAACATTGATCTGCCTAACACCGAAGATGGGGCAAACTCAGATCTTGATAACGACTTGGAGAACGAATTATCATTGCCCCCTCATCACAAATGCTTCTCACATACGCTGAACCTAATCGCAACCACTGATGCGAGTAAGGCTAGAGGTGACCTGAAGTACAAAACAATATATGACTCTACATTTGCGAAATTGACTGCACTGTGGAATCTATCCCATCAGTCAACAAAAGCTGCTGATCTAATCAAAGAAGCAACTCACTATCAGCTGATAACACCATGTCGCACTAGATGGAATTCCGTATATGACAGTGTCCAGAGAATACTTTCTTTGAAACCTCAGTTCGGTAAAATTTGTGAAGATCTGAACATCCCAAAACTAAAGAATGTAGAAATTGAATTTTTGCAAGAATATGCTGCTGTGATGACTCATATTGCCAAAAGCCTAGATATACTTCAAGGTGAAAATAACTGTTACTTGGGATACGTTCTTCCTGTAATCTTGCGGCTGACAGAGTCTTTGAAAGGAGAAACACACCTCATATACTGTGAACCCTTAAAGTATCAGCTAATACAGGCGCTCGAGAGACGTTTCGGCAATATAATGGATTTATCCAATTCTACAGGCTAAACCATTCATCTTAGCGGCTGTATCTCATCCAAAATTCAAACTCAAATGGGTGAGTAACGAAAATGATATTGAATTGGTGAAATCTTTGGTTATCAGTGAATGTAAAAAGCGAAGTCAATTGATGGAGGTTCGGGTTGATAGGAAGCTAGAGAGCTCTGATGAAGATGATTTTTTCCAATTCCTGCACCATAAAACACACGGTGACGAGCGTAATAATAATGTGGATACTATCAATAGTCTCATCAGAGTAGACAAAGGTATGACTCCCGGATTCGGTGAAATTCAAGGACTAAGATTCCTACAAGAGAAAGTATGTCTTGAAACTTTGGCCCAATAGCCCGTTGTTTTTGAGGTATTTGCAAAAACTAATACTATTTTGCCATCGAGTGCCCCAGTTGAGAGACTGTTCAGTATGGGTGGTCAAATACGAACACCCAAACGCAATGCTTTGAGTGACGAGTTATTCGAAACATTATTGTTCTTAAAAAATAATTATTCTTTTGCTTGAGCGTAAATTACTGTAGTCTGTCGGTGTTGCTCTGTATCTGTTATATTTATATACTTATATCCAATAATTTCAATTTTTCAATTCATTTATTACTTCGTTTAGAATACATGATCCTGTACAAAGGTGAGTCTGGCTGCCACCTATACGCTAGTATACAAAGGTGTACATGCTTAGAGACTAGTTACATAGTTGGTTGTAGACACTGACCCAAAAGTTATAGAGTGCAATGACGCTATTTTTCGAGGTTGCGTTAAGTACATTTAGCAAGGAGGAAGTGGAGTTGGGGTTACATTTCGTTTTTTCGATGAGTGTCTTTCTTTGTGCATAGAACATCGGACATTCCAAGAGTGGATGCGTGAAATAGACGATGTTTTTTGTTAAACAATCGGGGCAGAAGGTTTCTGTGCTAAGTTTTAGTTTCATGTTCTTGGAGAGTAGACCTGGAGTGTATGGGTTTTGGAGTCTGCATTGTGCAGTGATTTTTATCAGTTCGATCAGTAGCTTAAGATTTAGGTAGATAGTTAAGGTAGATAGCTTAAAATTTAGGTAGATAGTTAAGATTCAGAACCGTACTAGTTGCGTTTTGGGTAGCAATTTTTGGTATTTTGAATCGGGCCCTAAAAGTTCCGCCACTGGTGAACACACATCCTAGGTAACAAAATTCCTCAACTATTTCAATGGGTTCATTATCGTATTCGAATTGTAGTTTTTTGTTGGGTGGACCTTTGTGGAAGATCAGGATTTTGGACTTCAGCCTGTTTACTTTCAGTAGATTCTCAGAAAAATAATTAGTCGCTAATTTTGTCAGACTTCTGAAGGTTTGGGGGTTATCTGCCGGGAGTACCAGATCGTCGGCGTATGCAATGCATCTGATTTCGTGTTGGTGATCTATAGAGATGCCTCTCATCCCGTTTTTAGCCAGATCGTTATCAAAATCAGCGATAAATAGCGAGAATAAGAGGGGGCTCAGGATTTCTCCTTGTAGGACCCCCTCCGTTACCGCAACAGGTTCGGAAACTCCTTTTTCAGTTCGGACGGATATTTTGGCACGATTGTAGATGCTTTTGCAAACGCCCACGATCCTAGAGGTTACTCCCATGTGGACCAGTTTTTGCCATAGCAGGTCGTGGTTGATAGAATCGAAGGCCTTGACGAAGTCTATAAAAAATGCGTATACTTTTCTGCGGGGTTTGGAGAGATGAATTTGGGCGATTGACGAGAGTATGAAAATGTTATCGATGCATCCCCTTTGTTTACGGAAACCGGATTGATATTCCGGTGGCTCGTCATTGTCTTCTGTCCATTTATATAAGCGATTGAAAATTACTTGCGTGAAGATTTTGGCTATGGAGTTTACTAGGGAAATGCATCGATAATTTGCTGGATCTTGGAGGTCACCTCTTTTGTGTAACATGGAGGCGTAGAGAATCGTCCAGTCCTCAGGAACTGTCTCTTGGGGAAGGATTCGGTTAAAGAATATTTCCAGGTAAAGGGACCAGTTTCCGGGTAGGTTTTTATAAAATTCGTTGCAGATTCCGTCCTGACCGGGAGAGTTCCTCAGTTTGCAGTGTTTTAGGCTGCGAAGGATTTCTGAATGTGTGATATGTTGATCGAGGAGAGGGTGAGTGACTAGAGGTAAATCAAGGGAGACTGTCGATCTTGGAGGATACAGTTTTATGAGGAAGCTATGCCATTGCTCTGGTATAATAGCGTTTTTGGTTTTTCTCTTCTTCCTGAAAGTGTTTACCGTAAGCCAGAAGGACTTCGCATCGTGACATTTACCAAAACTCTCAGTTATTCGATTTCTGTATGCTTTTTCCTCAGATATTAGAGTATTAGTATATTGACTTTCGGATTTTTGGAACGCTTCTCTATCGGCGGTGCGAGTAAAGTTAGTTTTCCTACAAGTTTTTATAGTACGCCTGAGGTGCCTCTTGTGCGCCATACACTCGCTGTCAAACCAGGGTTTTTCGTATATGGTGCTACTTTGTTTGGAGTGACTGTGCATTCCCAGGTCGCCAGCGACTTTCTTAATTGACTGAATTAAGTGAGTGTTTAGATCGTTAACGTTTTCGCTTGGGTCGGCTATTGTGGGAGAGAGACTCATTTCAGTGGCATAACTGTGCGCTAGGTCTTGTTTCCATTTAAATTTCTCAGAGTTCAGGGTGGTATGTGGTAGTTCACAGTTATTGTTACTGGGGACATTAAGTTGAATGACGACCGGCCAATGGTCTGATCTGGTGGAGTATTGATAAACGTAGAAGTCAGAGACGTTCTCTAGATCGATCCAACTACACGCCGCGAAATCAATAGTGGATAAAGCTTTTCCGCGGTGAAAAGTGAATTGGCTAGGAGTATCGTTTGGGAATCTCCCGTTCAGAACAATCAGATCGTTCTCGGTGCAGAAGTCAATGAGCCTATCCCCTCTTTTGTCGCCCTCGGCCAGCGTTAACCGGTGTTTGGCAACACCTTCATAATTCGAGAGTAAACAGTCTTCGTGGACACTTGACTCATGAATGTGGGAATTAGAGTCCCCTCCTACATATACCGGGACGTTTGGGAATTTCAAGCGCGCCGTTTCTAAAGCTGAGGTCAATGCCGATGAACACACTTGGAGATCCCTATCATTATGGAAATAGCAACAGACCACTATTAAGTCGAATAACTTATGCTTCAGCCGAACTGCGAGGACGTCTTTCGTTGCGTGTATCGTGGAAGAGCTGTAGAAGTCGGTGTGGTGGGCAATCACTAGGCCTCCCGTGCTGTGTCCTGTAGTTTTCTCGATGTCGTTCGTTGCGTTCACGTGGGTCAGGTGGTGGTTGGATAGCCAGGCAGGTAGTAACAAGGGAGTTGTTGCGAGCCAGGTTTCGGAGAGACAGAAAATGTCAGAATTCGATAGCTCGTTTGATAGTTCGTGGACATTTCTAAAGCCGTGCACGTTCCAGAAGTAAATTTTCGGGTGTTGGGTGTCAGTGCTCGTTTGCGGGAGTTTGGTATTCCTTGATTGATGAGTGTTCGTTGCTATGCTTTGTTGACTTTGTTTTGGCTGCTTGAGCTTCTGGTGATACGAGATACATACGGGGTGATGTATGCCTGGCTCATATTCGATTCAGAGCCAGAGGAATTCGTCTTCTGACTCTTTCGGGTGGATTTTCTAGAGTTCGATTACAGTAAACGTTTCTTGACCGTGTCGTATGCTTTGGTGTGTGATTGGTCTTGTTGGTGAGGACTTTTTGTTGGGGTGCCAGGTGGGGTGCCAGGTAGGGTGGCGGGTGAAGGGTTCGATTGCCACATGGCAGAGACTTCCTGGATGAGAAAATCCAGTCCATTTACTCTCATAATTTTTAGGATATCGTCCTGTGAGAGTGGCTTCTCGTCTAATAACAGCTGGCTCCCTGACAGCTTCGTAGAGATCCCTACCTTCTTAAATTCGTATCTGGATTTAAGTAGAGCTCTTTTTGTATTACGTTCTCCGGATGATATCCGGTCGTTGTCGAAGGCGATGTTTATATCGCTGAGAGGTTTCTTCCATTTAGGCGCCACGAACTTAATTAGTATTGGTCTGTTTTTGTTTGGGCCTGGCCTACCTATACGATAAGCCGTTTCAATACAGATCTCCGGGATTTCCAGATTCGCTCTATTTATGGTTTCCATAACTGCCTTGACGACATTTTCTCTGTCTGCATTGACTTCAGGGATCCTGTATAGGATCAAATTTTTAGCGCGTTCCTGTTGTTCTTTAACTTCGAGTTTCCTTTTCAAGCTCTCCACAGTATCTTTCAGGTGTTTGGTATCGTTAACTAGAAGGTTTTGGGTGAAAGTTACGCCGGCTAGGTCCACTTCGGTTTTTTTCTGTGCTTCCGTGATTGAGGTGACGTCTGTGCTCACTTTGGAGAGGAGATCGAACAGTTCGTCCGTCGAATGCACTGATTTTTTTTCACTTCCACTCATTGTTACGTGATTTGAATTGTTAGGAGAAGTTTTAACCGGCCGAGGTGAACGCGAGAGACTTGTCACGCGAGCAAATCGAAACATGTCCGTCCCGAACGGCTGCCAGTGCCGGACTCCTTATATCCAATAAAGCTGATTGACATCAAAACTTGTGCCTATATGTGACCTCATTGCATTTTGGAAAGTATCTGTTGAAGTATCTGTATCTATATCTAGATACGTTCAGTATTCTTGTATCCATATCTGTATCTGGATATATTTTACCGTCGCGTATCTGAATCTGCATCTAGATACATTCCAGAAGTATCTTTTACAGCTCTGGTAATTGGTATGCTCATTAAATGTTCTTGGTTTAATACGAAAATGTTCTTTGATCGGGGTATATGAACGTTAAAAACTCGTTTTTTTCTTAATTGCTGATACGCTGTGATAAAATGATTCATTGGCTCAGTTTTCTCCACAGCAGATTAGGGGAGACCGGGGCTGGAAGTAACAATTTTTGGTGAAATGCTCATATTTTGAGATATTCTCAACATTTCTTGATGGCAACTGATTTTATGGAAACCGTACCTATTTATTCATCATATGCAAGAATATATTAATCGACAGTTTGTTGACTTCAGCACAAAAGACATATTTACAAGACATGTCGCCTGTTACAATTCGCCTCGTACTTGGGGCAAGTTGTAACTGGCGCGGGGCAGGTAGTAACGCTCAAAAAAACACTTCAATAGAAAGTATTTTGAGTTTTCTTTTTTTTATTATCATTTTTCTTTTGGTTTGTTGATATTTTTATTTTTTCAATTTTTTCTTCTCTAGATTTCTGTTACGTCCGGGCATCACCGCCCGTACGTTCGCCCCTCACTTACTTCAGTACCTCAACTCTTTACACGCCTCCCCCCTTTTCCCTCTACGTCTCCACTCTTCTTATCTGCCTGCTACCAGATCATCCGCGTCTTCCCTTCCTACTTCTAGAAAAGACTCGTTGCACCCGGCACTGTCAAATGCAACAAGTCAGCAAAAACCTTTTATCTTACTGTCCTAGCAACTACCTACCTAGCTATGCTTTCCTCGTTTCTTCACTCACTTCTCAACTATACCTCTTCGTGCGAATATAGCATATATAAACCAAGTACCATTATAACAAACAACTGTTAACCCGAATAAAACTTATTAGTTCGCTAACTAAACCTTCATTACATCAACAAATCCCTCAGTTATATTCTGATATTTGAAACAGGGGACAAGACCCCAAATAAAGACGTAACACTGGTGGCAGCGGTCGTCCCCCTGTTACTGAGGGCATGTGAAAAAAGAATAAACGAAATATAAACCACTAACTAAACAAATCGTGACACCAAATAGTGAACCAATGTGCAAAATCAGTTGTGTGAACTAATAACCAAAAAAGCAACACTCGGTATAAACCACTGCGCCTGATACAAGAAAAAAAAAAAAAAAAAAAAAAAAACAGTGTCCTGTTACATTGCACGATACATCTTGTACGACCTGAATCGCTCATATACGCGAAAAGTGTAAACTATTAAACCGCTATTATCAACCTCGCGATAATTGGCAATCACAGAATTTGTTAACACAAATCGCAGCAACCGAACCTCAAAGGCACCTCGCCCCCCAAAGGCTCATCTGAGCCCCACAAAAAGCGAACTCGCTCCAACGACGACCCGCAACCTGTTGACAACTCCAAGACACCAATATCACTAACGCTATCGCTCAACCCTCAGATCCAGAGTCAAGATCTCTACAGCAACAATCACCACTTCAGAGATATGCTAAGAAAAATCACTCTCATTGTACTCACCATAATTTCCAGAACGTAAGCTACCTTAACATACGTATACCATTTGAGATTAGTCATAAACCCCGCCGGAAACCATGCCCGACACAGAGACAGCATTCATGAATTTGAAAGTCGCGACTACAGCGATTCCAACTTCTGACGGAACAAATATCACGATAAAATCTTTCCTTAGAAAAGTCGAAAACATAAAATTACTAATAGCACCGCGAGATAGACTCCTACTCGCTGCACTCGTACGATTAAAAATTGAAGGCCGTGCAGAAAGAGCACTCCCGCGAGAAAGCTTCCAAACACTACAATCTCTTATAGACAACTTAAAACGCACGTTTGAACCGAAACAAAGACTATCAGACGTGCAATGTGCTATAGCGTGTGCACGCCAAGAGAAAGACGAGACCGCATTAGATTACAGAACTAGGATAGAAGAACTCGTAGATACGGCCATTGACATCATAGAGTCAAAAGAATCCGCTGAAAACGCGACTATACTAATAAAAAACGTTGAAGAAAACGCTGTACGCGCATTTATAAAGGGTCTGTGTGACGCGCTAGAACAAAGGGTGTTAAATGAGAAGCCAAATACGCTGCGAGCGGCAGTCGATAAGGCGGTGAGTGCGGGAAAAATAGTATCAGAAAGGCAAAAACTAAGAGCGCAGACACCAAAAACAAATGAACCGACTCAAAACCGTAGCATTAATAGCTCGAAACGAACACCGCCTCACGACCCGCCGCTGAACTGTAGGTTCTGCAAGCGTGTTGGGCACTCAATAGATAACTGTAGATCACGAAAGCGTACCGACCATCTATCTTGTACATACTGTGAACGTAAAGGTCATACGGTTGAAAGGTGCCGCGCGCGAAACTACCAAAACCAACAAACACCCCAGAATCCTTCATTTTACCAATCAAACGCTCCACAATACACCCAACAACCTCAGGCACACAATAGACCTCAACATAACAACTCTGGTGAGCGACCAAATCAACCTAATAACCAAAACCGAAACCAACCAAACTCCGAACAGCCAAGATACGCACGCATAAACTTTACAAACACGAATACTAACTTCGCGAATACCGACAACTTCCCATTAGAATCGCAGACTTTAAACGAGTAACGGGACCACCATACGGACGCAACGACGTCCCGAACTCTAGAAATGCGTGCGAATACGTAAAAAGGATCCTCTTAGAATCACCGACTATTAGAATTCAATCACCCCAAATCATCGGCAACACTGGAACACTAATAGTAGATACCGGTGCCAATTTAAACCTAATAAAACAAAAGATTATCACCCCGGACACTCGTGTCGAACCAAGGGATAAACGTTACATCTCGGGAATGACAGAAGGGTTCACAGTAACACAAGGTAGCATTAATCTAGAATTTGCGGGCACTTGCCACGAATTCCACCCAATAAGCAACGAATTTCCTATACAAGAAGACGGTATCCTAAGCGCCGATTTCCTGCGACTCGAGGAAGCAACAATCTGTTTTAAAAACGACCAACTCCATTCGCGAAACACAGGCGTTATCCCACTATATTGAAAATCCTCGAACTATAATATAAGATCGTCCCGCATCCATACAACAGCGGCAACACAAACACCTAGGATACACCTACACACGCCTCAACTCGAAAAACAGATGAGCACACTCTTGGTTGACACCGGAGCCGACATAAACGTGATAAAACTTAACGCAGTCAAACCAAACATACACTACACCCCGACGGACAATACCCAGATAACCGGCACAGCAGACGGTGCTATAAAAACTCTAGGAAGCGTCATCGTAAAAATCGACAATATTTGGCACGTATTCCACCTAGTCGATAATTCCTTCCCAATAAAAGAAGACGGCATTTTGGGTACGAAATTACTATACACTGAGAACGCCACAATTTCGTTCGGAACTGGTACAGTAACAACGGATAACTGTAAACCATTGAAACAACAAGACTCACCAGCGTTCAATCAATCCTAATAACCAAGGCTCGGGAAACTAATACCAATAACACTTCCCGTTCGCTTCACTTCTCCCCTAACTACGACTCGAAACGCCTCCACACCCTTATGGAAAACCTTCGATTTAACCATTTGAACGACGAAGAAAAACAGTAGATAACTGACCTTGCTATAGAATTTAACCACCTTTTCTTCCTACCGGGCGACAAATTAAAACATACACAACTGGTCAGTCATACCATCCCTACCACAGATGACATTCCGATTCATACAAAACAGTACAGATATCCTCAAATTCACAAAGAAGAGATAAATACACAAGTTAGCAAACTCCTTGATCAAGATATCATCAAACACTCTTCTTCACCATACAACTCCCCAGTGTGGATAGTACCCAAGAAAACAGACGCCGCCGGCAATCAGAAATGGCGCATGGTCATAGACTTCCGTAAACTGAACGAAAAAACTATCGGCGACGCCTATCCACTACCCAACATAACGGACATTTTAGATCAATTAGGATCCGCCAAATACTTTTCTAAATTCGATTTGGCGTCAGGTTTCCACCAGATACCGATGCATCCTGATCACAGTCCCAAAACGGCTTTCTCAACGCCACATGGCCACTATGAATTCAACAGAATGCCCTTTGGCCTAAAAAATGCACCATCAACCTTCCAACGTCTAATGGATCAGGTACTTTCCGGACTCCTCGGCAACGAAGTCTTCGTTTATCTGGACGACATAGTAATCTATGCGAGATCATTAGAAGAACACGCCATTAAATTCAAAAAACTTATGGAACGATTAGCCAATGCCGGACTAACCCTTCAGCCCGACAAATGCGAGTTTCTACGTAGAAAGATAGCATACCTAGGCCACGTCATCACAAAAGACAGAGTAAAACCGGATCCCAACAAAATAGCAGCCGTCAAAAACTACCCCGTCCCTACGAATCCGAAGCAAATCAAACAATTCCTCGGACTAATCGGCTACTACCGCAGATTCATACCTAACTTATCAAAACTCGCAAAGCCCATAAACAACTTACTAAAGAAAAACAACCGATTTCGTTGGACGTCCGAACAGCAACTCGCATTCGAAACACTACGCGATAGCCTTTGTAACGAACCTAGCCTACAGTACCCGGACTTTGAGAAACCGTTTATATTGACGACCGATGCCTCTAACTGCGCCGTACGCGCAATTCTCAGCCAAGGAGAAATCGGCCAAGACTTACCTATCGCATACGCCTCGAGATCCCTCGAAAAGGCGAAAGTCAACTACTCGACGATTGACAAAGAACTCTTAGCAATCATCTTCGCCGTGAAACACTTCCGACCATATCTTTACGGACGAACATTCACACTCGTCACAGATCACAGACCACTAGTTTGGATGAACAATGTGAAAGACCCAGCCTCACGACTGCTACGATGGCGCCTGACACTCGACGAATATTCTTACAACGTTATCTACAAAAAAGGAAAGATTAATTCGAACGCAGATGCGCTATCCAGAAACCCATCACCTGACACAATCTAAATCCTACCTCTTGACTCAAAGCGCCTTGAAACCGATACCGAACCCTCAGAGGAAAAGAAAAAAAAGATAAAGATAACACATCGACTCCCAAGACGTCCCCGACAAGCCACAGACGAATCCACTAACCCTGCCCCAACTAAAAGACCTAAAGAACAACAAACGCCAACGATGACAACGTCAACTCTCTCGGACAATTCAGATACTGAAGCTACCCACCAAAAACCTGAACCCCCAAAAAAACGAAAGACTACCGAGTCCTCCAGTAACCAGCCCCCACGGAAGAAAGAGACCCTTCACCTATCCGAGTTCGCTCATGACTCAACACCGCCAGAAGAAGACAACGATAAACGAACAAACTCTCCAGAAACCTACCCTAGCGTTAAAAAACCGAATAAACGTTATCGCGATACGCAATCTTCAGGTAACCCGGCACCACGAGGTGATCCGAACGTAGATAATGACTCAGACTCTACGGACGACTCAGACACTCGGATACACATCCGCCGTAAGCGCATTATCACGACCTCGTCCAGCTCAAATCGAAGGGTTCACAAAAAAGTTCGCAAACAAACCGCAGGCGCGATTTCCGATGAAAAACAAACAAAACGTGAACTCCCGTACACTCATACGGACCGTAGTACAAATGAGCAAAACAAACCACCCAATGCTGAACCGGGAACGTCGGAAAATAATAAGCCAAGACCTGCGCCCTACATACGCAAGAAGACTTATAAAAAACTCTCGAGCCCAAATCCGATCACGGACTCAGAGTCAACAGCAGCACCTACTAGATCTGATATAGGAACACGAGAAGACATAGCCGGAATCTCCACCAACCACCGACAGAATCCAGAAGACACACCCCCATACGGCCAATTTCTCGTTGATCTAGAGTTTCTACCTTTGGCTTACAATAAACACATTTCAGAGATAAACGCTGACATATCAAAACAAAAAGACAACCTCGCACACTGCATTTCAGCAGACTGTAAAGCTTCACTAGGTGTCGCGGATCAGATGGTGAAACAGGGATTAATACAACGTAAACAACTTCTAGCCATGAAGCATGAAGTGACAGACATTATAAGGCTCAAAATCACCAAGGTGGTAAATTCGTGTCTGAGACATTTAAATCATTAAATTTATTTGTTTTCATTAAATTAATGTAGCACAAATTATTCACACTAACTCATTTAAGCAATGCATCAGAAAAATTTGTTGGAATTTATTCATAGAATATACTTTTTTTCATGAAATACCCCCGAAAAGTCATTCCGGGAACGCGTCCCTGAGTAGTAATTCACGGACAACGACAGCTAGACTACATGGTAAAATTTTTTTTTAATGTTTTAAAGGTACTCGTTGACTGAGTTAATTTTATTATAAAATGATATTTATAAGTTCCCGAATCGACACTATATTATTCCGTCCGAAAATTAAATACAAAGTTTGTCTGACAATTTGTGCATCATTTCCGGGAACGCAGACATTTTGTATATATTAATTTTCAGCAAAACGCAACTCATAGCTCTATAGTGGGTTATCATATCAAACACTCAAGTACGGTTGACCAGCGTGGTTTTTTGTGAAAATGTGAAAAATATAAGAGGTAAGCATAGTTTTGCTTGAACTTTTTGCACTGTACATGAATTCAGTGTCATTCCGGGAACGCCAATAAATGTAGGAAAAAAACAAGCGAATGCTTTTCGATTCGATATTTCTTAAAGATTAATGTGACATGCTTTATATTAATCTTAAATAATCCCGTTTAAGTGGCCAATACTTATTTTACGCGTATCTTCATGTATAAACGTCATTCCGGGAACGGTCATTCCGGGAACGGTCCCGGATGACATGAGTTCTCGGAATAATCATTGGGTTCCCGGAATGATCATTGTATTGTTAATGATGGTTTAAAGTAGTATGGTCGTCAAAAATGACTAGTTTCATAAATTTATTATGGCATAGTCGCCACATTGAGTATTCATCGAATTATTATATTCATAAACTGATGATTTCCCTGACATGTCCAGAAACAAAATAATACCCAAATTATGAACGAATGGCCAGGTATCGATTTTTCATTTCCAATGCTTCAAATTCTAGAAAAATCTAGTAGATTGGTTCGATTGCAGTCTGCGATGGCTCATTTTATCCAGAAAACTATTTCCCACAAATTCACCGTGGCAGATTATTTTCTCTGTCCATCGGCAATTCAATATGGTTTGTTCATTGGAATCTATATACGTGCAGTCTTGTAAAATTGAATTTTCACTGCACCGACATGATAAAAAAAAAGTATCACGGTCGGATTATAGAGAATTATTTCCTGAAGAAAATTAGCCGTCGTAGACTGTAATCGAACCAATCTACTAGATTTTTTTTGGGTATTATTTTATTTCTGGACATGTCAGGGAAATCATCAGTTAAGAATATAATAATTCGATGAATACTCAATGTGGCGACTATGCCGTAATAAATTCATGAAAAACTAGTCATTTTTAACGACCATACTACCTTAACGTCTGTCAAGGCGTTATTATAGAATATTTATTTTGCTTTTGGCGCTATTTTATAAAAATAATATATTATAATATCGTCATTTCGGGAACGCTTCGTCATTTCGCGAACGATTCGTCATTTCCGGGAACGCTACTAAAAGTCAATTAATAAGCAAAAATCATTTGTTTTTTCATCAAATCACTGATCAATTAAAAATCTACATTCATTTCTTTGCTTTTATACTAAATTGAATGTCCAAAATTATATAAATATTACTTTTTTAAGCGTTCCCGAAATGACGGTAGCTCATGACTTGTTTTACATAATTACTTTTTTATTCACGTAATTTTTAATTTCCAGCTTGCCCCGTTTGGATATCAATTGAAGATAAGTTGGTCAATGATTAGAACTGGTTTGCAGAACAAAAATATAATAAATTTTTTCAAGAAATTCCAAACTTGAAATTTACCACCTTGGTGATTTTGAGCCATCACAGTCACATACCCACGACGTATAATCTATAATTTAGTAACAATAGAACATCACTACGACAAGCCTACGAAAGAAGTCATGTACAAGACACTAGCCAAACTAAAAATAGCACTTATCAAAGGAGGAGTGAAATCACTATCAATACCAAGATTAGGCTGCGGCCTACATGAACTTAGCTGGGACCTAATTAGTCGTATGATCTATTACATATTCAAGGACACAGACATTGAAATCACCATTTGTGTATACGAAAATCCGATATCTTACCGACCAACCCTCGAAATCGACGAAGGACCAAACCCAGTAACGGTCACCCCACACCCGACAACAGAACATAACATCATTCCACCAACAGAAGTAAATAACAGTGAATAAAATAATACGCACATATACAAGGCCGCAATATGCAATAAACTCACACAGCCTGCTCGTGACACATCCGTCATACAGGTGCTATAGTGTATATGACTTTGCCTTGCGTACGTCCTTCGTTGCTACATACCCAAGATTCAAAACAAACTACACATATATACTGAGCACAAGAATATCAAAAGATGAGAAAGATTGCGGTGATCCGTGGGCGAGCTAGGTGGTCCCGGGTGTAAGTCCCCGGATAGGCTTCCGTAGATCCTGGGTTCGATTCCCGGATCGTCCGTTAATTTTTCTCATCAAATAAATTATTTATATAGAAGTAAATAACACTACCGACTACACGACGGACACAGACTACTCGTCAGATCCCGAGAACTCAAGATTAATAGAAAGTGACGACACCGATTCACCAATAGACACCCTAGATTTTCGAGACCTACCCAACAATGATTCTCCCACCCCAACCCGGACTAACACTCTACAACATACAGGTATTTAAAATAGCGATACCAACAGCACACCTGATCACTTTAACCATTTTATAAATAACCTGGATGACATAATACCTGTAACTAACGTCAAGGAATCAAAAGACCAAATGTTCCTAATGAACGACATCTACGTTCACTGCGTCCCAGCGGACCACCCTACAGATGACCCATTGACAAAACGACTAATAGACCGAGGCATGCTCAACAGAAAAACGTTCACAATTCGAACACCGCAGAAACTAGAAATAGCTCTGACAAAATTCAGAGAAAGATATATCCTCACACTTGTAATCAAAAACAAACACACAGACAAAGATAATCTGGAAGACCATTATAACATACTCCTCAACTTGAAACGTATCCTAATACGTAAAAGTATAAACTCCTTCACCTTTACAAAAAACAACGTAGAGCTACGTAACTTTCAGTGGTCAACGATCAAAAAACTGTTTTACTACATCTTCGCAAATACGAACATTAGAATCACACTCTGCACCGAAGAAATTACCACGCTCGACGAAACCCTACGCCACGAGATAATCAAAGAGTACCATGAATCGCTAATCGGAGGCCACCAAGGGGTAACGAAGACCTTTAACCGGATAAGAGAAAAGTACATTTGGCCAAACCTCAAATCTCAAATACAAACCTTTATCAAAACTTGTGACAGTTGCCAAAGGAAAAAGTTAGTTCGATTCAAAACACGACTGCCCATGATGATTACGGATACTCCGGCAGATGCGTTTGATAAAGTTGCACTCGACATAGTAGGACCACTTCCCGTGACGGAATCAAATAACCAATACTTATTGACAATTCAATGCAATTTAACAAAATTCCTAGACGCTATACCTCTCCCTAACGCGACTGCCCAGACAATCGGCACGGCATTTACAAAAGAAGACATTACACGTTGCGGAGCACCACGAATAATGCTAACAGATCAAGGCCAAAATTTCATGAGCACAACGATTAAACAAATTTGCAAATTATCTAAAATTAAACAAGTAAGAACTACTGCATATCGGCCACAATCCAACGGCTCCCTAGAACGTAGCCATCTTGTACTTATCGAACAGATTAAACATTACACAAGAACTGGTAAAGACTGGGACAAGTACGTACGTTTCGCAATTTTCTGTTATAACACCGCGATACACGAAGGTACGAACTTTACACCACATCAATTAATCTTTGCTAAAGAAGCTCGACTGCCATCGGACCTGAGAGCAACCGTCGCGACAACAAACTCATACAACACATTTATCCTCGACCTACCAACAAACCTGATAGAAATTCGTAAAAGAGCAGCACAAAATTTGAAGGACGCAAAATCGAAATCAAAAGCATATTACGATAAAAGAATCAACGAACACCTCTTTGAGGCCAGACAAAAAGTATTTTTATTAAATGAAAGTCGCACAAAATTCGAAGACCAATATGAAGGCCCGTACGTAATTAACCCTTTCACTGGTGCAGCCTTTTTTACTGTACGTGCCAAAAATGGTAGGACAATGAACTAAACAAATTATACGATTAACTATGAATATACACACCGAATTTGAAATGAATTGTTTGAAAAATGCAGCAGTTATTCAATTTGATCATATATGATACATCGCCAGTTGTGGCGCGACTTTTTTTTGATCATATATGATACATTGCCAGTGAAAGGGTTAAGAGAATAATTGACGGAATAAGCGGAGAAATTTACATCACGCCGAACAAAACAAACATAGTTCACTTAAACAAATTAAAGTTAGCACACACACAAAACTAACACGACAAATAATTACAGATACGGCACGGCACTCGAAAACGATGGAAACCAACCTTTGACCTTGATACCGTTCACAACAAACCCTGGGATTTATTATGAACAGCTGGAAGACTTACGTACATCAAACAACAAATGAAAGCTGATAAACTTCTTAAATATAAAACAGTTTATAGACATATCCGACAAGCTAGGAAGATACTGCGACCTAATTGATCAAAGGTGCAACACGACAAAAAGTGAATGCATCGTACCAGACACAATAGACATATCAAAGAACCGTCTGTCAACCATAAAACAATACCAAAACCAAATAGAAGACTTGATAGGATACCACGAAACAGACAGACTCCATGAGAAATTAGCAGAACTAACCCATACACGCGTCAAACAAGGATGGTTCAACTTCGTTGGCAGCATTCAAAAGACGTTCTACGGAACGCTAACAGAAGCAGATGGTGATTATATTAACACACAAATCGATAGACTATTTAACGATACGAACCATGTAGCCATGTTACTAGTAAATCAAACGCACATCATCGAAGCAATGCTGGGCACGCAACAGAAAGAAATTGATAATATAGAAAAGCACATCATAGAACTGGACAACCAAGTAGTATTTTTCACTTCTACCTTACCAGCCATAAAAAAATACCAAACACGTAATACAATTACTATAACATTACTGCATCACCTTAACAAACTAGACGAAATGCTAAATGAATACGAACTAGACTTAAACAGTGTAATCGACGCTATTTTATTCGCGAAACAAGGAATTGTACACCCAAAACTATTATCACCAAAACAATTGATTAACAGCCTGCAACACATACAAACCTTAGAACCGCTCCGACAATTTCCTACCCCTTTAAGAAATAAATACGCCGAGGAATTAATTAGACTATCGGAACTCGACATTATCTATAACGAACCCAACATAATCGATACCCCATCAATCCCACTATTAGACGACGACACATTCAACTTATACCATTTACTCCCGATTCCAGTCAAACAAAACTTCGACAGAACAAATCCTTTCGCCTGCATAGCCCCCAATAATGACTACATCGCAGTTTCAACAGACATAAGTTCCTATTTCCACCTATCAAAAACAGACTTCACAGAATGCAAATTCTCGCAGAACTCATACATCTGTGAACAGACTCAACCAATTTATCACAACAATAACCACAAATGATGCGAAATGCAATTATTCTTAGGTAATACGCTTAACCAACTCAACACATGCAACATCAGGATAAATTCATTCGATGGATCATATTGGTCAAAACTGAGAGCACCAAATCCGTGGATCTACTCCTTAGCAAACCCAGAAACTATTCATATCCTGTGCCCCAATAGGCTTACAACATTTGTCACCCTTTCTCAATCCGGGGTACTAAAACTGAGGAGTAGATGTTCAGGACACTCAGAAATTGTAACGCGTAGTACCTCTAATACCATGACGTCGACAGAGATGCACTCATACGTCCCAGAATTCACTCTAAACCTAACCGAGATATATCAGGACCTAAACAAAAACCATACCGTAAACCTATCGACAATTCCCATATTCCACCAATACAAAACCACACCCCTAAACGCCGATGACATGAAATCTCACAGCCTAGAACTGGAGGATATAATCAAACAGGCAAATGAAATAAGTTCACACAAACGCACACAGCAAAACACGGACAGCCTAACGACTAATCTCTCCTACGCAGCCATTGGCCTAGGAATTATAGCAGCTCTGTTCGTGGCATTTAAATTCTCAATCTTCGTAAAAATAGCAACGGTCTTCTCCTGCCTGGGGAAGACAAGACGCGACAGCGGACGCTCAAAGTCACCTACTTACGAAAAACCTACCAAATTCAACATTATTCACCCACACCTAAACGAAAACACTCCTCAAGAGGCAATCACACCACCACTTCCGCCAATGGGCCCGTCTGTGCACAAGAGCAAGACCCGAAAGTCCCACCTACTACACCGGACAGCGACAGGCTCGTACCCGCTCGAACCGGTGAAATACTACGATTAAATATACAAGTCGGTACGCTCATTTAATTTTAACGATAGATTAACGATAGATTTGAGTCATCAAACCATTACCAATGTTTTGAACAATTACTTAGACGCATAAGCATTTAAAATGTAATTCAAACCTTTGTCATTAGGATAATAATATTACGACCAATGCCAATGTTTCTTTTTTTTCTTTTTCTTAATTTAAAATTGTCATCACTCACGTATTGTTAGACATAAATCTTAGATAATATTTGATAACTACATTAAAAGGAAGCATACCGCTTGAATACAAGCAATATGTTTCCTCTAACGGGGGGGTGTTACGTCCGGGCATCACCGCCCGTACGTTCGCCCCTCACTTACTTCAGTACCTCAACTATTCACACGCTTCCCCCCTTTTCCCTCTACGTCTCCACTCTTCCTATCTGCCTGCTACCAGATCATCCGCGTCTTCCCCTCCTACTTCTAGAAAAGACTCGTTGCACCCGGCACTGCCAAATGCAACGAGTCAGCAAAAACCTTTTATCTTACTGTCCTAGCAACTACCTACCTAGCTATGCTTCCCTCGTTTCTTCACTCACTTCTCAACTATACCTCTTCGTGCGAATATAGCATATATCACACAAGTACCATTATAACAAACAACTGTTAACCCGAATAAAACTTATTAGTTCGCTAACTAAACCTTCATTACATCAACAAATCCCTCAGTTATATTCTGATATTTAAAACAGGGGACAAGACCCCAAATGAAGACGTAACATTCCGTGAAGAAATCAGCATACTAACACTTGAGGCAGAAAGTCTAGCCACTCGAAGCAAATCGCAAGCTGCCAGTTGTAACACGTGTGACGGACGGTATGGGTAGAGTGTTATTAATTCCTATGGTTTAATCACAAGACAACCCGAGAATGGAACTGGTCATCCCGTCACATCCACATATCGATAATTATTAAAGAGATCTATCCTGCGATAGATCGGTAAATAGGATTCGTTGCCGCCTAGTCCTATACAGGTCTCAATTGATTTGTTTAAATTATTGTGAGGCTAGTAGATGAAGAAATAATTATGAAATAATTGAAGTAAAATAAAATAAAATAAAATAAAAAGTGATTCAAATGATAATGGGAATTGACTGGTAAAATGAAATATATATTCTTGAACGATTGGAAATAAAAAATATAATTCAAGCGACTAACAAATGATTGTCGGTTGAATAAATGAATAACATAAAATAATAAAATCGCAAAATAATAAAATAATGAAATAATATAATGATCTCCGACGTGGGGATCGTCAAGGCTTGTTACTATATAAGAATTATTATCAATGAAGATAGTAATGAATTAGGAAATGCTCGTCACGATTTACACGGGTTGATATGAAGGATATAATTGGAATAATAGAAATAGGAACCACTGAAATAGGAACTCTCTCTCTGTGTTTCTTTGAAATTCTAATATAAATCTAGCGTGTATGGCTCAAAATCACCAAGGTGGTAAACTCGTGTCTGAGACATTTAAATCATCAAATTTATTTGTTTTCATTAAAATAATGTAGCACAAATTATTGACATTAACTCATTTAAGCAATGCATCAGAAAAATTTGTTGGAATTTATTCATAGAATATACTTTTTTTCATGAAATACCCCCGAAAAGTCATTCCGGGAACGCGTCCCTAAGTAGTAATCCACGGACAACAACAGCTAAAATACATGGTAAAATTTTTTTTGAATGTTTTAAAGGTACTTGTTAACTTGGTTAATTTTATTATAAAATGATATTTATAAGTTCCCGAATCGACACAATATTATTTCGTCCGAAAATTGAATACAAAGTTTGTCTGACAATTTGTGCATCATTTCCGGGAACGCAGACATTTTGTATATATGAATTTTCAGCAAAACGCAACTGATAGCTCTATAGTGGGTTATCATATCAAACACTCAAGTACGGTTGACCAGCGTGGTTTTTTGTGAAAATGTGAAAAATATAAGAGGTAAGCATAGTTTTGCTTGAACTTTTGGCACCGTACATCATTTCAGTGTCATTCCGGGAACGCCAATAATTGTAGGAAAAAAACAAGCAAATGCTTTTTGATACGATATTTCTTGAAGATTAATGTGATATGCTTTATATTAACCTTAAATAATCCCGTTTAAGTGTCCAATACTTATTTTACGCGTATATTTATGTATAAACGTCATTCCGGGAACGGTCATTCCGGGAACGGTCCCGGATGACATGAGTTCTCGGAATAATCATTGGGTTCCCGGAATGATCATTGTATTGTTAATGATGGTTCAAAGTAGTATGGTCGTCGAAATTGACTAGTTTTTCATAAATTTATCATGGCATAGTCGCCACATCGAGTATTCATCGAATTATTATATTCATAAACTGATGATTTCCCTGACATGTCCAAAAACAAAATAATACCCAAATTATGAACAAATGGCCAGATATCGATTCTTCATTTTTAATTGCTTCAAATTCTAGAAAAATCTAGTAGATTGGTTCGATTGCAGTGTGCGATGGCTCATTTTATCCAGAAAACTATTTCCCACAAATTCACCGCGGCAGATTATTTTCTCTGTGAATCGGTAATTCAATATGGTTATTTGTTTATTGAAATCTATAGACGCGCAGTCTTGTAAAATTGAATATTCACCGCACCAACATGATGAAAAAAAAGTATCACGGTCGGATTATAGAGAATAGTTTCCTGAAGAAAATAAGCCGTCGTAGACTGTAATCGAACCAATCTACTACATTTTTTTTGGGTATTATTTTATTTCTGGACATGTCAGGGAAATAATCAGTTTATGAATATAATAATTCGATGAATACTCAATGTGGCGACTATGCCGTAATAAATTCATGAAAAACTAGTCATTTTTGACAACCATACTACCTTAAAGTCTGTAAAGGCGTTATTATAGAATATTTATTCTACTTTTGGTGTTTTTTTATGAAAATAATATATTATAATATCGTCATTTCGGGAACGCTTCGTCATTTCGGGAACGATTCGTCATTTCCGGGAACGCTACTAAAAGTCAATTATTAAGCAAAAATCATTTGTTTTTTCATCAAATCACTGATGAATTGAAAATCTACATTTATTTCTTTGCTTTTATACTAAATTGAATGTCCAAAATTATATAAATATGACTTTTTTAAGCGTTCCCGAAATGACGGTGGCTCATGACTTGTTTTACATAATTACTTTTTTGTTCACGTAATTTCTAATTTCCAGCTTGCCCCGTTTGGATATCAATTGAATATAAGTTGGTCAATGATTAGAACTGGTTTGCAGAACAAAAATACAATAAATTTTTTCAAGAAATTCCCAACTTGAAATTTACCACCTTGGTGATTTTGAGCCGTATATTATTTGGATGAATCGAGATTGATATTCAGTTGTAGAATAACTTAATTAAACGATAGTTAATCGGCAAGTGATTCTCTACGGTTGGATAAAAGATTAAACCGACGGGATTAGGGTAGTACCTGAAATTCCATAGAATTATCCCAGTAAGTTGTTCATACTAATTAACATACCGATCTTGATTCATTCATATTCAAAATTAGGTATTCCCGAATAAAGGAAATAAGAATACTGATAATATATATATATGGGGGTTTCCAGCTCATCTCGACCACCTTCCAGACCTGACCCCCTCGGATTTGAGTGAAACTTTTGTTTCGCTTCACTCAAGGTCCAAATTGGAACCTCCATTTTTTTCAGAATTTTTCGAGCCCCCGTCCCGGAGGCATCGATAGTGGAAATTTGCCATTTTATGGAATCCCAGAATTTTTGAACGATGATATCTCAGGATTGGAGAGTCATATCAATAAAAACAGGGTGGTCAATAGATTTGTCTTGAATTCAACTTTTTGAAAAAAAATATTTCGCAATTTCGCGATACCGTCCCGGCTGCTAGAAACTCATTTGAAAGCGAAAAATGGATGTTTTGATGGTTTGGGCATTTTTCATCTTTTTCATTTTTTTTTCTAAAATTCTATGAAGAAAGACAAAATTTTGAGGCCCATAACGAAGATGGAGACTCCAATGGTTTGAAAGTTATGATTTTTTCAGTTTCTAAAAGTGTGCGAAACTGACAATTTCAAACGACAAATATCTCATCGATTGTTTTATTTCTTTTCAATTCATGGATTTAGAAACTGAAAAAATCATAACCTCCAAACCATTGGAGTCTCCATCTTCGTTATGGGCCTCAAAATTTTGTCTTTCTTCATAGAATTTTAGAAAAAAAAAATGAAAAAGATAAAAAATGCCGAAACCATCAAAACATCCATTTTTCGCTTTCAAATGAGTTTCTAGCAGCCGGGACGGTATCGCGAAATTGCGAAATATTTTTTTTCAAAAAGTTGAATTCAAGACAAATCTATTGACCACCCTGTTTTTATTGATATGACTCTCCAATCCTGAGATATCATCGTTCAAAAATTCTGGGATTCCATAAAATGGCAAATTTCCACTATCGATGCCTCCGGGACGGGGGCTCGAAAAATTCTAAAAAAAATGGAGGTTCCAATTTGGACCTTGAGTGAAGCAAAAAAAAAGTTTCACTCAAATCCGAGGGGGTCAGGTCTGGAAGGTGGTCGAGATGAGCTGGAAACCCCCATATATATTGTGACGTTGCAGATTAGCTGCCGTCACAAGAGTTCCGAAATACGATCGTTTTATTAGTTATATCGCGAGGGAGAGAGTTTTTACCGCCGTCTAGACCCTCGGGATACAAGTGACACACCTAGAATAAGCAATGGAGCCCGACTAATTTGAAGTGTTTTTCTGTTAATGTACCGCAAGAGAGAGAGAGAGAGAAAGAAGATAAAGAAGACGACGATCCTGAACTTCCGCTACCAGAACTTCCGACACTAGAACTGGTGTTGAAGAGACGGCCACGCAGTACGCAATACAGTAATCGTAGTAGGATAGTACCGAATCAACCAGAGGGAAGACTGCGGACCTTCGTCCAATATCGCTAGGCGGCGAATAGGGCTGTTACACAGCCTCCTGCCAGCAGATGAATCTTACCGCCCAGCATCTGGTTGTTGCCTCTTGCACAACCAGCTCCATGACCCGCTCCAGCTGCCATTACCGACGTCACGCAGAGTCCGGCATAAGGACCAGTGACGTAACGTTATCGCTACCGGATGTATGACGTGAGAATGGACAAGGATAGTGTCCCGCGTTCTCTGGCCAGGCCGGAAGAGGTGGAGATCCAGATGGAATACCTAGGCCTGCCAGAAGGTTGCAGCGTGTCATCTACCGAAGAGATTGCATCTGTAAAGTGCATCCCATGCGGTTGGTATCGCTGGTACGGTATCGCTTCGTAAGAACCAAGGTCGCAGCTTCCCGAAGATCCTCTCGCCACCGAAGTTCAGCAGAACGGCTGTACCATCGTTAGGAAGCTCAGAGACCTAACGCCTAACGTCAGGTAACAAGATGACGCCTTGGGCCGAGCAGCTGACGAGCTGCTCGTTCATGGAACGTTTGTCGCAGGGCCAATCAGCTCATCTGCTGGTCCTGATAGGCTCTCGATTTTCAAATTCAGGGAGGATCGTCGAGACGTACCGAGGTATCGCATAGCCTCATCACTTCTACGTTTCGCTCTTAAGCCACTGTACGTGCTAACAGGACCTCTCTCTCGCCTTTATTTAATTCTCGCTAGAGCCCTATATTCAAAATCAGTTAAAGTTAAGTGTTGTGCTACAAGCCACTTCGTCGTAAAGGTAAGGTCTTTATGATCTGTAATTGCTAGAAAACCATAAGCTACCGCTGGATTTCAACTAATATTAGTTATCGTTGCATTTTTGAATAGAAAGTCTATCTCTTCAGACTATTTATTAGCAGTTCAGTTAGTCATCCTAGTAGTTGATACGCCTTATTTGTGTAGCGTACGGCCTACGGGCTACGCGATTCGTTTGATAGTTTTAAGTAACGAAATCCAGCGAAAGCACTCTATAAATTGGCTGTAGTAATTAAGAACATCTTTTGGCTTGATAATTCTCCGCTTATTAGTCTGATTTCTACGCTTTATTTGATTTTGATTTGCTAAGATTATTTAAGAGCTTGTTCTTGCTTAATTTCTCCCTTTGAGAATATCTAACGCTTTGATTTATTTGCTATTTCTGATTTAGTAATTTATTAGTAATTAATTAGTATAATATCGCATGGTGTGTCGCTTGTAGTTCCAACTCCCCGAGGTTGGCTGAACGTAGTAGTCATAGTTTTAAGTTGTTCGTTCATTAATCTGCTTTATTATTTTCTTATTCTGTTTGATATCTATTATTCTGTATTCTGTCTGATTCTTTGTTCTATGTGATATGAGGGTGGTTCAAAAGAGACCTAAGTTCTCAGATGTTGCTGCTCATTCGTGAATATGTTGTTTGTGATTTTTTGAAAATATTCCATTTTTTTGAGCTCTATAGGACAATATTTACTACTGCCTCATTGAAGTTGAAATTTCGAAATTTTGCCATTTTTGGCGATTTCAAAGTTCTCAGATCAAAGTGTTCATCCAGCCACCTCTAGCTTCTCATTCAATGAGCATTCTGGTTCAAGACAAGATTCGTACGATAATATTTAGTACTGCCTCGGAGACATTGAAGTTTTTTCGAAATTTATCGTTTTCCTAGAGATTCGATCGCTCGGTGTTGCTCATGAGACAGCTCTTGCTTACCATTATAAGGAAGAAGTACAAGCAGTTTGGAGTCTGCGGGACCATTTTTACTACTGCCTCATTGAGGGCGAATTTCCTTCAAGTGAAATTAGCAACATGAGGCAGTAGTAAAAATGGTCCCGCAGACTGCAAACTGCTTGTACTTTTTCCTTATAATGCTAAGAAACAACTGTCTCATGAGCAACACCCGGCGATCGAATCTCTAGAAAAACGATAAATTTTGAAAAATCTCCAATGTCTCCGAGGCAGTACTAAATATTATCTCACGAATCTCGTCTTGAACTAATAAAATGCTCATTGAATGAGAAGCTAGAGGTAGCTGGATAAGCACTTTTATCTGAGAACTTTGAAATTGCCAAAAATGGCAAAATTTGGAAATTCCAACTTCAATGAGGCAGTAGTAAATATTGTCCTATGGAGCTCAAAAAAATGGAATATTTTTCAAAAATCACAAACAACATATCCACGAATGAGCAGCAACATCTGAGAACATAGGACTTTTTTGAACCACCCTAATGTGATATATCTGATTTATGCAATTTATTTACGCTAAATAACATCCCGACTTTCGCTATATTGTGTTATAATAAGATTACTATCGCTAAGTAGTATCTTTGATCTGATATCTTAATTACTCTAGTATAAATCCGTTATTAATTTAGCTTATTGCATCTCTTAGCTACTTCTGAAATTATTTATTGAGTCATTATATCGTCTAATAATTAATTAATATCGCTAGCGTGCCGCATTAGAAAATTTGCCATAAAGTATCGTATCGCTCGGTGATACGTAGTCTGGAAAGTAGTGTAGCTTGTTTTATATCGCTTCTACGGCACTAGCTAGCTAACCGGCGTGTTTACGTTCTTTTGTACCGCTGCGCCGCGGTAAGGCTCAGTAATATAATATTCTTTCCTTTGTTAAATTCAGTATTTTTCTAAGTTCGATTCATAATTTTCTATATTCGATTAGTATTTGTAACTATTATTTTGATAACGAATTCTACGTAACTCAACACTTCCGATTATAGTCGAATCTTTTGTTATCGCTAGTAAATTTCTTATCGCTAAATCTGTTATCACACTGTTAAATGAACAATATACGAAATCACATATTTCACTGAAGGAAATTTATATCTGGTGTTTTATATTTTATTTATTCGATTAAAAAGGTGAATCCACCCACTCTACCCTTATCGCTGTAAATCTGAGCTAACCAGAGCTTTAAGGCCGTCGTTCCGGCAATATATTAGTTTGTTGAGTACCGCTGTGTTTTAGTTGATTCCTGTGAAAACGACACTTACGTGTCTGGCGCCCAACACTCTCGGAGATTTTTTATTAATTAGTAATTCATTTGAAGGAACGCCGTAGGGTGCGGAGTTGAGCTCTGAGACTCCGTTACAATATATATGGATATCTATATAAATCGAGATTGGTATATTAAGTCCTAGTCTTGGATGGTAATCTAGTATATATTCATTTGAGCTTCTATTTCGTTTGAACGGAAAGTCTCTACGGGATTAAGGTATTACCCGAAATTCTATGAATTATCCCAGTAGGTTCTCAAATTTATTGTAATACCAATCTTGACCTATAATTATTATAATGAAGTTCTTAACTATATATTATATGGTTATTTGGTAAATAGATATAAACTTCGGGATCGGAACTATGAGTAACAGTGCAAGCTCGACGGGTGGTCTCGTTAATAAGCAAGGGGTAGCCCCGAAATACCTGTTAGTATTAGCTTAGAACGATATTCCCGTTCCCTTATTACTCATTCAATTTATTCAATATATTTATAGTCATGCAAAATCCCTATAATTAGAGAATTCTGGAAAACAGTCTAGCGATTTTCGAATACAAGATATAAATTATAGATGAGCGAATTTTGTGACCGATCGTGGTTACTTATCTTGGCTGAGATGGCGTAGCATGGGGCTACTTTTGATATTTAGGTATTTGCCTCCCTCACCTTGAGAACCTCGAAGCCTTTGACTAGCGTAGAATTTAGGATTGAGTTGATAATGTTTAAATGGTTATTATGGTTTTTAAAATGTTCTGAACTGAAGCTAATATAGTTCAGTCAAATGTCTATTGTTTGTAGTCGGTTCGATGCACAGATTTGAATGATTCTAGGTTTGCAAATAAGTGAACATAAAATGAAAGGGATGAAAGTAAAATTGATTTGATTTGAAGTTATCTTAGAGTTTGTAACGCGGCCAAGCCACGACCCATATAAATAGTAATACAACAAGGCGTATAGCGCGCGCCATCTATCGTTAGCGCGGTCAACCATATCAAAAGGCCATCTGTTGTTAGCGCTGTCAACCATCTCAAAGAGCCATCTACCGTAGGCATGGGTTAACTAACGGCAAATCGCCATATTGCCTAAAATCTCTCTCGCTTACAAAGTAACTATATGAATTAGATAAGTTCGGCAATTAAATGGCATTTAATCAGAGAAATATCTCTCTGGATATAGCAGAGTGAGATACTAGTGGGGGATCGCTTCGGCACACCACCTGTCCTTTCTTTTGCTTCTTGGACACCATCGTGGGAGTCAAATCAGTAAAGTCTTTATATTTTTGAGGTAGAAGATAGCTAGTGGCGGATCGCTTCGGCACACCACCTGTCTCTTGTTTTACTTCTTGGGGGGTGAAATCAGTAAAATCCTTTCTTGTAATTAAATTCTTCTTTTAAAATATTCAATCAGCTCAGTAATATCAAATCAAACATGAAGTAAAATCACTTGCAGTAAAATCACTTGAAATCAAATCACTTCGCATAGACATTATAGAGTCCCAATAAATAGTCAGAGAACTTATAATACAAAGCATAATATAGAAGTCCTAATTACTTTTAGGCAAAGCGATTCAAAGAGAGTCATTTTAATGAGCATTAATAGATCACTACTTAGATAAATTCAGGTAGAGCAAATAATATAAACGTCCTAACGAGTTATAGGCAACGAACTCACTTAGAGTTCATACATTATATACAGGCACTAGTTTTTAAGATAACTTTCAACTCTAAGGAGTCATTTCATTTAGTATAAAATATGTTTAGATTCAACTCACTTAAGGGGACCAGTACAGCTTGAATTTTCGAAATAATCGGGTTTTCGTTTTCTGCAGTTTCTGTTACCTCAATGTGTTCTGCATCTGTGAAAAAATTGACTTCAACGAAATCGTCAAGGATTCGAAGTTACCGCCAAAAGTTCGTCATTTGGCTATCGCGATCTGGCGCAAGTGGCGCTGGCGCTTGATTTCGATATTGATCACATGTTGTATGATCGCCATTACTTTTCCGATACTTTTCAAGGTTGCGTGAGCGTTTCCTCGATTTCCAGTGTTTCGGATTTGAAAAAAATAAATAAAACCAGTACTTTTCAGTACTAAAAAATTATAAATTCACCTAATATCTATAGCGTGTAATCGTTGTACGGGTGTTGTGACTTGTGTTATAACTATAACTACTTGTGCTATAACTATAACCTCAAAGTAAGTATTCAATCAAAATAGTAATATCTACACTAAGCTTCTGCCAAACTGTGTGTGCGGTCGAAGTTTTTTTGCTTTTTGTTCACAGATTTTTGAATAAAACATAAAGGAAATATATAAAATATATTCATTATATTCAATATGAAAAAAAGAGAGAGGAGCTCTGGTGTTGGCACAAAAGGATGCATTGGCCGGTCAAAAAAGAGGGCAAAACTATTTGCGCAGAAACAAACAACGCCTGATGAACAGAGTACTCATGTTTTAAATGCTTCGGATAGAAAAATCAGTGGCGACTACGAGGCCAGCAATTCTGCTGGCTATAGGCTGTTCCACGTTGAAACACTATTTCGTGCTCTGCGGGAGCATTTATCTTGCAAGACATGTGGTGGGTCGATAGTTATGACCGAAGTTGGCTTGCGAGGACTGGGTGGGACATACGGTATCTCTTGTGAAAATTGCGTCGAGCTAAAAACCTTCAAGAATAGTCCTATGATTGATAATACACGAAGCGCGTATGAAATCAATAGGCGATCCATACTAGCGATGCGTTGTATTGGGCAAGGCTTGGACAGTTTGGCAAGGTTTTGCGGAGTCATGGACTTGCCACCACCTGTAAAACGGCCAACATACAATGTAATTGTGAGACATCTAGTGGAAGCTTCGTCACAAGTTGCCAAAAGAGTCTTCCAACAAGCTGTCGAAGAAGAAATAGAAACTTCAGCGACACCTGAAGCTCGAGCCATCACTGTACAGTGCGATGGGACATGGCAGAAACGAGGCTTCAGATCACTCAACGGTGTTTGTACCGTCATTGGCAGCGAAACAGGCAAGGTGGTAGACGTCGAGGTGCTTTCATCCCACTGCAATGCATGCATACGATGGAAAGGAAAGCAGACTGGTGAAGAATGGCAGACTTGGTACGAGCAGCATAAGCCACACTGCCAGGCTAATCACACTGGCTGTGCTGGGGCGATGGAGGTACGTGGTATGGTCAGGATATTCCAGCGCTCCGAAGAAAACCATAATGCGAAGTATGTCAACTACATTGGGGATGGCGATACCAAAAGTTACGCCGCCGTAGTGAAAGCAGAGCCTTACGGACCCGACGTAAAGATCAACAAGGTTGAATGCTGCGGACACGTTCAGAAGAGATTCGGAACCCAAATGCGCAAGCTGAAAGTGAAACTGCGGGGGCAAAAACTTTCTGATGGCAGACTCTTGGCCGGAAAGGGTAGGTTGACCGACGTGATCATAGATCAAATGCAGTCATATTACGGCAACGCTATCCGTAACAATGCAGGCTCCGTTGAAGATATGAGCAAGGCGATATGGGCAATCTGGCACCATAAGTGTTCAACAGATGACAAGCCTCAGCATCATTTGTGCCCAAGTGGGGAAAATTCTTGGTGCCAATATAATAAGGCGGTCGCAAAAGGTACAGTGGCGGAATATAAACACAAGAGTTCGCTACCAGAGGCTGTAATGAAGACGATCAAGCCTGTTTTCCACAACTTGACGTCTCCAAAACTACTTACGCGCTGCATCGGAGGTAAGACTCAAAATGCAAACGAGTCCCTTAACAACGTCATCTGGAAATTCTGTCCGAAGAGGACTTACACTGGACACAATCTGGTGCGCATAGCAGCTAACATGGGAGCTGTAACTTTTTCCGAAGGAGCCACAGGACTTTTGAAGATCATGACTGCGCTCAAAGTCAATCCGGGAACCAACGCAAAGGCTCACTCTATTCAGGCAGATAAGTCACGCCTCGAGCAAGCTGAGCAACAAGCAGCTAGAAGTTCCCGTGAGACACGGATCGCCATGAGAAGGCTGCGGCTTGCGGACAATGAGTCTGCGGAGGATGCCGCAGGGCCTTCATATGCTGCTGGAGCTTTTTAAAGAAGTAAGTAAGAGAAAGAAGCTTGCATGGAACACAAAAATATATAGAAAAAAAAAGTTCTGAGAAAACAGTTTGCAGAAAGGAAAAAAAAATTAAATTTCCGAAAAAAAAAAAATTATTCTTGAAAAATGAAAATAAAAAAAGAAAAAAAAAATTCACTCAACTTTGGTATAACAAACTTTTTGATGTATGAGTCTCCGGAGGAGTATATAATTATTTAACAATTTTTCTGCAAAATCTTCAAACTCGTTTATCTCAGAACTATGTTTTTAGAGCTGTGTCGTAAGGTTTTAGGAGCACCGTTGCTCCGATTGGGGTCTTTGACGGCTCATTTTGTTCGGGCGACAAATCCTCATGATATGAACGAGGGAATTTTTGAATGTGTCTATTTTGGCCAAGTTATTTGCAAATTAGTGGCTCAAATTTTGGAAATTTTAGATAAATGACTGTAAGTTTTCACATGTGTTTTTCTTTTCAGATCCCCGCGTTCATAAGATGTGGAACTCCTGTCTGAAGAAGTTGAGACGTCGAAACACTGGATTGGATCAACGGTGTGCCTGAAACCTTACGACACAGTTTTTTGCAGAAATATTCTTTTTGATGTAAAATAAACTTTGGTTGACAAATAAAGTGATTCTGGAGTACTTGAAATATCTTAAACCAAGCTGTACTGGTCCCCTTAAAAGTGATTTCAATTAGTATAGGTAATAGTTATTAAGATAAAAACGCGATTAGATATAGGAGTCTTGAACAAGCTATAGGACAAGTATAACTCAGTCAGAGTTATGATATTTAGCATTAGGTATTAGATATTAAGATCACGGTTGACCGCCGGTAAACACTTCCAAATAAGAAGTCAATTAATATAGAAGCCCTCAGAAGAGGCACGTGAGATTCTCACCTACCAATGTTCAAACTTTAATCTTAAAAAACTGTTATAACCATATTACATTCTTATTCCAAATAAAAACGCATTATTTACATGTACCAATATAATCTGAATTGAATCACCTTCCATAATTCATCATTTTACATAAGAGTAGGCCCGTGGATTAATTCCTAAACACCCTGAGATTAGAGTTTACATCGGCATTTCGCCGATATAAGTTGAGTAAAATTTTAGAGAGCACCACAAGTTTATAGTTATCTTAATTATTACAAATACTCAGAGTGAGTATAAGGCAGAAAATGAAGTTATTGCTTAATATTGAAAATATCAGATAGTTGGTGAATCTTAAGAAAAGATTGAATACAACTCGTGGCTCGAATTTACACACGGTTCTTTACGTCCACGCACCTCGCGACTTGACAGAAGAAAGACTTTATGAAACATGTTGAAGTAAACTAGTTTAAAACAATGAAGTTAATCGTTGTCTTGAAAGTGCATAGATCTTGAAGAGATTTATGGCTTGAATTTATTGACGGGTACAGAGTCCTTTGTGCTACCACTTCAATTAAAAGAAAGAAAAGATTGAACACAACTCGTGACTCGATTATTGCACATGGGTCCTTGCATCCACGCACCTCGCGATTTACCAGAATAAAGACGCTAGTTCAAGTTCAACGGCGACGAGGTCCCCGCGGTTGCAACAATGTATGTATTACTACGCGCGTGGCTTAGCCAATTAGGGCCTTGCTTAGTGGCTAATTGTCGCCTGATTGGTTCGAGGGACTACTTGCAGTTAAGCGTAGGAGTGGGACCCTGGTGACGTTACGCGGTCCCATGCTACTCCATGCCTCACCTATAGTCTACTCACACTAGCTCAGTTTGAATATATTCAAACTGCATTAATAATTTGATCTTATACTCGAATTATGGCTCATTCGATTGCTCTTTAAATTCTACTAATGCCCAATTTAGTATCTTATTATTCTACTTATCATGTAGCTTAATTTTCCTATTTCAATGAAAAATTAGAGAGATAGCAAATTACATCTACGTACACTAGCTTAGTAGTGTGAAATCGAAGGGTCAGCAATACTGGGGTTCCAGTCTTGCCTCGCCGTTATCTACACCTACGTGACTTAAAGCCGTTTCAAGAAGGGATAAATATTCGTTACATTAAAATATTATATTTTATCATGGTCTGCTTTTGCGTTCTAAATCACGTTCGATAATCAAAGGAGTAGCTATTGCGCGTTCAAAAGAAATGAAGTGAGTTTATGAAAGCAAAGAATATTTCCTGATTTTATAAGATAAAATTGAATTTTCGAAAAAGAATTTTAGACTTTTGATGATATCAAAAGTTACGCACGTAACACACGCGTTACAACATACCCCACGATTCCGTTACAACTTGCCCCTTCGCATGATTTAGGACATTGTTATTAATTAAAAAAAAAACAGGGTAATTATCAAAAAAATAAAGATATCATGTGAAAGCTTAATACATTGACTAAATGAAAAATCAAACATATTTGGAAAAAAATCAATTAATACACCTAAAATCAAAGTTTACAAGACACATTTCACCTCGCCAAAATGACACGCTCACTCGCAACCGCTCGCTGCATCGTCCAACATGGCACTTACTGTACTAACGTAATAGCCCCCCTTACAAGTATTGCTTTTAGTGCGTAACCCAGTAAAAATATTTGCAATCTACCGAGTAATTGAGCTGTTACTACTGTAACGTGGCAAACGTTTGGACCTCCTCCGTACCAGCCTAAACGAGCGTATGTAACCCCGAGAGCCCGAAAGTCCCGTTAGCTAATTTAAATATTGCCGCCCTTCGTCCTAGCGACGCCTTATCGACTATAGATCCTCGGATTGGTCTATCAATGACGGCTGGCGCTAGCAGGACGAACGGCGATAAGCGGTAATTAGCATCCCGGAAACGAAGAGCCATTCATTGTCTAGCCGTTGAGTAAATGCACGTGCCATCATTACAATCGAATCGAGAGAGTTATTCCCAGAGTTTTTGAGGAGTTATAGAGTGTTTTGTGAGGTGATTTGTTCAATTGTGACCCCTGCTATAAATTACTGGACTTGATTTGGATATTGGACTGGACTCAAACTGATTTTGTGAAAATACGACCCTCGCCTGCCCACGGACCACGAGTCAGACACGAGGCCGAGCCATCGTAGCCGATCAGGTAGGATCAATCCAGTCCAGACCCCCTAAGATAGTCTATATTCCTCCCCTAGAGTCCCTAAAATCCCTTTTGAGTCTCGAGTTAGAGTCAGGAAGCTCTTCGTTCCCTCAGTACCGTCTTTAGTATCGAGTCCCTGAGTATCGCGTGTTAGCTGAGAACCGGCAAGTTTGAACTTGTTGTTGTTCTCAGTGGCTGTCGATTCCGCGTGTCAGCGTTCCGGCTTGCATTGCCGCTGCGCAGAAATTCGCCTGGGTAGAATCGACGCCATATTGCCCGGGTGTTCTGACGTCACGCGTCGCAGATCGTCTGCTGCGTGTCAGAGCACTCTCGTGGCCTAGTCCCGAGCTAACGAGTACCGATTCCCTTCCCCTCCTAGCTGTTGAGTGATCAGCTGTCTGTTAGAGACTAGAGACTGCGGTCTCGGAATCAACGTGACAGCCAAGCCTCCAGCTGGTGATAGCGAGGAAGGCTATTCGCCTACGCCTGTGATATCGTCGTCAACTGTACCTGTCTAGCTTTATCATATAATATTTAATTTATAGTCGAGTCATATTTTGAGATTTATATAGTAGAGTAGAGTCATTTAATTTATTGCATTTTCTAGTCTTGATTTAATATAATTTAGCTTTCTTTATTTAGTCGTATTAATACACATAAAGTAGCGGTGAGAAAAGCCGAAGCCAGGTGATAGGCTGTACAAATTAATATCACCTTTTTCTTTTTTTCTTTTAATTAATAAACCATATTCAAACCTATTTCTCTAGTGTCAAGTGTTTTCATTTCTCGCCCCCACGAATTATCCCTCTACCGACAGGCTAGCTGGAGCGAGAGAGAGAGAGAGAGAGAGAATATCATTTATTTGATCCTAGAGCTACTGCTCCCTAAGGACCACAAGCAGGTATACAGGCATAAGTGTAATAATATAAAAAAGAGAGAAAAAAAAAACAGGCAAGTTAACAAAAAGAGGAAAATAAAGCGGAAGTGAACTATAATATAATAAAGTGAGATAACAAAATAAATAAAAATAAGGCGAATAAGATAACATAAAGTAAGAGACATTAAAATAACGTAAAGTAAAACAAAAAGCATAAGATAAGAGAAACTAAAGTAAAGTGAAGTAAAGCAGTAACATGAGATAAGACAAAGTAAAAAGTAAAGTAAACAAGTAACATAAAGTAAGAAAAACTACATTACAGTAAAGAGAAGCTCAAGTAAAGTAAAGTAAAGCAGTAACATAACATTAGAAAAAGTAAAACAAGTAACAGAAAGTAAGAGAAACTGCTTTAAAGTAAAGTGAAACGAAATAGTACCAATTACCAATTAACCTATAAGCAAAGTAAGAAGAGACCTATCAGCAAAATCATGTATACAAATACGCATCATCCAGGCAAGTGAGGTAAGGCAATCAGAAGACCAGCGACAGGGACAGCCAATGACCTCGCAGATGGTCAGGCGTTGGGTGTCAGAAGGGCAAAATCCGACTCCGACTGAATGGCGATAGGCTCAGTCTCCGCATCACGCTTCGCCATAACTGTCCCGTTCTTCACCCAGATGTAACTAAAGCCATACTGCCTGCCACGCTCCCGTGCTTTGCCCAGAAGCGCGCTCACCGCGGAGGGGAGATGTTCGTTTATGAACACCGGGCTATGCGGATGCTCACCTGCCAATCCGAGTTGATCTGCATAAAGCTGACCATAGGTTCGTTTGGCTGCGAGTACGCGATTTCGGCAGTCAACCGACTGCAGCCTGACTAACATTGAGGGCGGTTTATTCGTGACCCTGTTGCTCCTAAGACGGACAGCCTCAACAACCTCTGAATCCGCAACAGCAACCGAAAGCCTCGTCATAGTTGAGCGGAAAATAGCAGTAAGGTCCTCGCCTGCCAGTTGCGGAACGCCTGCAATCATTAGATTGCGACTCAGCGCGTTTTGCTCCAAAATCTTCACACGATTTACCAATTGAGCAATCTGAGCAGCGTCTGCAGCTCGAGCTGCCTCCAGGTCATCGGTTTTCGCCGTGAGAACAAGATTTTGGGCACTAAGAATGTCCACTTTGCCACTAAGCTCCGCCACAAGGTCCGAAGTAGATTTAGAGAGCTCGTCAACCTTGGAAGAGAGAGCTTCGACCCTGGCTGGGAGAGTTAGAAGTCCATCGATCTTCGCAGAGCTAGCTTGGACTGCCGCAAGGATTGTATCAAGAGTAGGAAGCTGCGTGGATAACGAGTTGGCATCACAAGGCAGCGATCTACCCGTGGCGCCTGCACCGGGTAGTATATCTACAACAGTAGGGTCGTCGGTAGCAGGAGTGAGTGCATGTGAAGCAGTAGGTGCCGCAGCCGTGGCGACGCAGTGTTTGCATATCATAGCTGTCCTGCCATTTGGCTTCTTCGCCTTCGCAAATTGACCGCAGCTGGGGTGGTAATAGCCACTGCATTTGTAGCAGTGAACCGGAGATCTTACTTCTTTTTTACACCCTTTGCAAATTCTGATAGTATGTTGCGCCTGAAGATCTGCAGCCGGGTCCGTCATAGTCAATATACAGATAGAGGCTAAATAGGCTTGGTAGTAGGCGAGCGAGGTGCGGAGAGAAGAGCCGGATTAAACTGTGATCACCAAGCGGAACAGGCAAAGTCCAAATCGAATATTACATACGAATAATATATACGGATAATATCTACGAATATTAGTCCAGGGCCGTGTCACACCCACACACTACACGCACGCAAAGTTATAAACACCAGAAACAGAGAACAGAAAGACTAAACGGAAAGATTCAAGAAACCGCGATAAATGCACTCTGGTCGTAGAAAAAGGCGATGAGCAATACGTCGGGCTATGAGAGATCACTAGGCGCGTCCAATGGCACAAAACGCGAGACGAATGGATACGCAAAACAATGAAAATTGTCTATAATATATGGAGCAGAATGACAGTGACTGTATTCAATGACAGAGCAGAGAGAGCGAGAGAGAGAGAGAGAGAGAGGACTCTGAGTCCGGAGTCTGGCGCCCAACTACATCCCAGAGCTAGTCGGAGGAGGTAACGACGTTGGTGCTAGTTTGTTAACTGATCGTAGTTCCTGCGGGTAACACCCGAGCCCGCGGGAATCGCTGTTACACTACTTACCCCTGTTACTTTTAGCCCCGGTCTCCCCTACTAGTGTTTTGAACTATTGTTTGCATTTATTGAAGAATATCTGGACTTCGCGTTGCGTAGTCTCAGCTACCGATGAAAAAGCGGTGGGCGCAGCATACAGCTCGCATGGTTGATTGAATCTTTTCGAAATTCAGACGAAACATTCTACATGGATGTAATTCCGGACCAAACCAACAATATCCAATGAATTTGAATTTAAATTATGAAAATTTGCCATGTTAAAATATTGTTCTGTAGGATTGAATATAAAAACGGCTTCGATCGAATAATTTTCATACTTAAAATTGACATTCATTGAATATTGTTAGTTTGGTCTGGAATCACATCAATGTAGAATGTTCCCTTCACATTTCGAGAGAATTTAATCACCGGTGCGACCTGTAAGCTGCACTGACCGCTTTTTCGTCGGTAGCTGAGAACTACGTAACGCGAAGTCCACACATTCTTCAATAATTCAGAACGATAGTTCAAAACATTAGTAATCTGCTGTGAAAAAAACTGAGTTATTGTAATATTTCATCACAGCGTATCAGCGATTTGAAAATGATTGTTTTTAAGGTGTATGTAGGTACTCCGTTAGTATGAATAAAAGTACAGAAAGGGGGTGGATGCAGAGACGTCGGTGGATTGCGCTTGCGATGACATCACTCGCGTGCGAGAGTCTTAGGTTCTCGGCAGGTGATCTGGGATGGAGAAATCAACCATATATTTAGTGTACATGAAATTGCGCATGAAGTGAACTAGAATCAAGCAAAAAAAAATATTCACTTGACAAAGGTGAGTAATCGAAGAAAAAGATTGACCAAAGTTTCATTTCGATAGCTCATAATTTTCTATTGCATTGGTTTTTATTCTTGATTCTAGTTCACTTTAGGCGCATTACATATGGGGGGTTCCATCTCATTTCACCTAATCGGCGAAGGTCACCGACGCCGATCTTTTTGTCGATTTTTTCCGCGATTGTACTTTCAAAAAACGTGATGACGTGTTTGGCCGATTTCCGAACAGCCCACCTCTATTGTTTTTACGGATTATCCAATTTATCCACATTTTCGGCAACTGACATTTTTGAACTGGCTCTAACATCAAGAGCGGTGATATTTTTCGAACAATGGCCGGAACAAAAAATGCGTCGTAAGGTTCAAGTTAACAAAAAAACAAAAATTCAAATTTTTCCAACGAAAAGTTCTCGAGATTTTTACATTTCAAGAAATAAATCGTTTTTTTTCGAATTGCGACAACTTCGATTTTTTCGAAATTTGTTTCCAGCATTTCTCTAGTTATAAAGAAGATTTTCCCCAAAGGAAATTATGGGCCTCGATCTAGTTCAAAAGTTACACTGGTATAGGTGCTGAAAAGTCGTGATGAATTTCACGCAAATGAATTAAAACTTCAAATAGAAGAGTTTTCTTGTTCAAAAAATAAATTTTCGATGAAGAATGAAGCTGTGGGTGTCATGGAAATAAAAAATGGAAGAAACCAAAATCACACATAACTATTTTTATTAAAATATTTCAACTATTAAAATATTTCATTTAACAAAAGATTTCACAAGGAGAATATACGGTCAACGCATTTTTGTGGTTTTTTATACTTATAGTACCGAAAGGTCCTGACCCGAATAACAAATCCCCGAAGTCATAGGGCTAGATATCCAGAAGTTTTCGAAAAAATGAATTTTTAACAATGTAGAAAATTACGAGCAAGGCATATATACCCTGAAGTTAAAACTCTTGGCAACGAGGCTCGTGGCTCACCGGGTAGCGCACGCGTCTAGTATCCCGTCGATCGCTGAATCGAGTCCCACCGCTGAACTTTTTTTTTATTTTTGTCTGCAACTCTTTTAACGCCTATACCTATATCACTTACATGAGAATGTTTATAACAAATGAAATTTTTTGTATAAAGATCAAAAATGTAATGTAATAAATACGTTTATTTTATATTTCTCCTTAAGGAGGTTGGATACCAAAATGCAAATGATAAGAAATCTTTGAAAGTTTTATCATCGAAAGATAGATAAATAAAATGCTTACTGCCAAAATTTCAGGTCAATTCACTACACCGTTTTCAAGAAATTAATTTTTGAATTTACTTCTTATACACGTAGAGGTATGGAAAGCCGATAAGATTAGTTGAAATCTTCCGTATCACCCGCGCGGTAAGAGTAGATTTCATACTAACCTTATCGACTCCATACCTCTGCGTGTATAAGAAGCAAATTCGAAAATTAATTTCTTGAAAACGGTGTAGTAAATTGACTTGAAATTTTGGCAGTAAGCATTTCATTTATCTATCTTTCGATGATAAAACTTTCAAAGATTTCTTATCATTTGCATTTTGGTATCCAACCTCCTTAATTCTAACTATGTAACTTACAGTACAAAAATAATCGTTACATGTATGGTGTTCATTCTTTTTTATTACATTATAATTTTTCTTTACTAGCATAAATTCGACGAATTTTTCATGTATGTGATGTGGGTATAGGCGTTTACAGAGTTGCAGACGAGAAAAAAAATAAAGTTCATCGGTGGGACTCGATCCGGCGATCTACGGGATACTAGACTCGTGCGCTACCCGATGAGACACGAGCCTCGTTGCCGAGGGCGTCAACTTCAGGGTATATATGCCTCGCTGGTAATTTTCTACATTTTTCAAAATTCGTTTTTTCGAAAACTTCTGGATATCTAGTCCTATGGCTTTGGGGATTTGTTATTCGGGTCAGGACCTTTCTGTACTATAAATAAAAAAAATTACAAAAATGCGTCGACCGTATATTCTCCTTGTCAGTTTCTTCAATTTTTTTCCCCTAATAACACCCACAGCTTCATTCTTCATCGAAAATTTATTTTTTGAACAAGAAAACTCTTCTATTTGAAGTTTTAATTGATTTGCGTGAAATTCATCACGACTTTTGAGCAGTTATTATTAGTCATACCAGTGTAACTTTTGAACTAGATCGAGGCCCATAATTTCATTTGGGGAAAATCTTCTTTATAACTAGAGAAATGCTGGAAACAAATTTCGAAAAAATCGAAGTTGTCGCAATTCGAAAAAAAACGATTTATTTCTTGAAATGTAAAAATCTCGAGTACCTTTTGTTGGAAAAATTTGAATTTTTGTTTTTTTGTTAACTTGAACCTTACGACGCATTTTTTGTTCCGGCCATTGTTCGAAAAATATCACCGCTCTTGATGTTAGAGCCAGTTCAAAAATGTCAGTTGCCGAAAATGCGGATAAATTGAATAATCCGTAAAAACAATAGAGGTGGGCTATTCGAAAAACGGCCAAACACGTCATCACTTTTTTTGAAAGTACAATCGCGGAAAAAATCGACAAAAAGATCGGCGTCGGTGACCTTCGCCGATTAGGTGAAATGAGATGGAACCCCCCATATATACACTCAGAATATGTTTCATTGTTTCATTCCCGTTCATCTGCCGAGTAGTTAGACTTCCGCAAGCGAGCGATGTCATCGCTGGCGCACGAATTTTTCGAGGATCAAAATGCAAGTTCAGGGTGTAAAAAATTATATGTTGCCCTTTTACCGGATGATTCTCCAGGTCGAGGTTGATGAAGATCCTGAAAAATACGCTTCCCCGAAATTGATCTTGATCTCGATTTCGAAGGTCACACACGATCAGAAAATAATAGAATTCTGAAAAATTCTACTCGTAAACTTCTTTTTGATCCTGTGCTTAACCTGTTATCGGAGGTAGCAAATTCTACTCGTGAAGAGAAACAAGTCTCTGAGAAATCATGGGTCGCAAACAGCCTGTTCCCATAGAACACGACTTTTGAACATGATATAAAAAAAAAATCCGTAAAATTCGGAAAAAATTAGGAATCGACATTTCACCGAATTGTGAGATTCGAACTGACGGATGACGAAAAATAATTTACAATTCGGTGAAATGTCTATTTGTAATTTTCACCTGATTTTAACGATTTTTCAGATTATATTCGAATGCCGTTTTCTATGAAAAAGGGTATCTCGCGACCCATGGTTTCTCAGAGATTTTTGTTTCTCTGGACAAATAGAATTTTTTAGGATCGTACAATTTTTTGATCCCATCTGATCTTTAAAATCGACATCGAGATCAATTTTGCGGGGGCATATTTTTCGGGATCTTCATCGACCTCGACCTCGACTTTGCTCACTGCATTTCAAAGCGGATTGCTTTTTAACACCTGAACGCGACAAGTTGACAAAGCGGGCTATTCCTGTGGATTATCACACTGTCTTAAGCCACTGTGATATGCAGTCGTTTGATAAGACCGTGGTAAAACGAACTTACGGTACTCCGCGGTTAACAATAGCCGAATTTCTCACGGCTTATGATCACTCATGCCACTTGGAAGATGACGATCCGGTCTCGGCATGTGCACAACTTTATGATGATGAACTTGAGCGGCTGCCATCCGATGATGATAGATTGCGTAGTATCGTTTCGAAGTTGGAATCCCAGATGCAACCATCCACCTCTGGTGCATCAGGATCATGCCATCTGAAAATTAAAGATCAGAGTAAATCCGGGGACTTGAATAAGCAGAGGTCGCCTAATTACATAGATATCCGCGAGGTTAAGTCCGAAGTCAGTCGTACGATGATTCAAATGCAGTGGCGTCCTGATAATACCACGATACCGTTCCCTGAAGATCAACGTGACCTGGCAACGAGATTGCACTATTATTCGGCATCGGCCTTTGAAAAGTTGCGTGAAGCGGGGCTCAAGTTGCCAGCGGATAGGACGGTTCGAAGATAGATTGCGGAAACCGAAGTGAACGTTGAATTTTGCGAACATATATTCTCAGCACTGAAACAGGCCATGAAAGACATTCCACCCGACGAAAGTTGTTGTGCTCTGAAATGTGATGAAATGTCTCTTATTGAGCGCAAAGAATATAATGTAAAAACCGACGTCATCGAAGGTTTTGAAGATCTTGGACCGCTCGGCCGGACTCCTCGGCGTGCAAATCATGCGTTCGTGTTCTGCTTAAACGGACTGCATCCGCACAACTGGTGGCGGACTCTTTTAGCTTATTTTCTGCCGTGCAACAGCGTGTGTGGTGCAGATATTGTAAAGTTGCTAAAAATATGCATAGACAAGATCAATGACACTGGAGCTATCTTGAAAATGACGGTATGTGATCAGGGTACAACAAACGGAAAAGCATACAATATATTAAAAGTAAGCGAGAGCCAGCCATATTTCGTGCATCAGGATGTTAAGATTCATGCTCTCATCGATTTTCCGCATGCGGTCAAAAACGTTCTAGGCATGCTAAGAAAGTGGGGTACGATCAGTGTGCCGGATAAAATTGTTAAATATTCGGACTTTACCGCAACATTTCATGAGGATCAGCGATGTGGAACACCCAATCTTCTTGGTCATATCACCGAGGCTCACATGTGGCCTGATAGATTTCAACGCATGAACGTATCCCGGGCTTTTCAGATTTTCAGCAAACGGTTTGCTTCTGCACTGAAGTTAGCATACCATTCAGGAAGTGTCCGCTCTGAAACAATTGTCAGCACAGCTCAATTTTGCCGAAACATGGACACAATAATCGATGCTTGTGATAGCTTAAGTTTATACGGCCCAAATCCCGCGAAGCGGCCATTGTGCATTACAAACCCCGGTTTCGAGCAGATCTTGATAGATTTTCTGTCCTGGGCATCGGACATGAAAGTACTCGCTAAAGGGCGATGGAAGCGGCCTATATCCTTCGTCGGAATCTGTCTGACTGTTCGGGGTATCTTAAATCTTTATTACGACGTACGCAAACAATTCCCAGATTTCAAGTTGTGCACTGCACTGTGCAACCAAGACTCTGGAGCAGCTATTCTCACGATTCCGAGGGCGTGGAGGATTTAATCCAAATCCGACGTGCAGGATGTTCCGATTTAGCGCGCCATATCTAATTTCAGTCCGTAATATAATTTCTTCCAAACGAGGTAATGTTATATGCGCTGACTCACCATACCTTGCTCTTCTGCCATCGAATGATGAGACAAATCCTGCGGGTGATTTAACAAATCATCTACATTGAAATGTCTTGCACAACCATGATCTCTTTCGGTAAGTAATTTATCAGATCCTGAAATCGCAACACGCCACTTTTACAACATATCTCTTCGAATAATACACAAGAATAACAATTTTTTAATACGAACGTTGCAGTGTTTAACTTTTTATCTACATTGATTACTTTTTAGAAATGTTTCAATTAAAAATATTTTGTAGCCTTAGAAGTGGATTGTTCAAGTTTTATTAAGTTACCGTACGTGTCTTGAACAAACTAGGATTTCTAGTTCCCAACCCTTTTTATGCCTCACCATCCGACTTGTAACCGGTCGGACACCTCGGCACAAAACACGATATTTTCATTCAGTTTTCACTGCTGTGTACAAATCGTTTTTCGTAAAACTCCCGCAAACATTTGAAGAAACGTAAACAAACACCTTACTTCGCTGCCTTAAGCTGACCAGACATGGAACATCAGCACTGTGAGTGGCGGAATACTGTAGAGTCATTAGGGGTAACTGTGCGTAGTGGGTAAGTGTGCACACGTGGCTTATCTCCGAACGGAATGAAAGGGGTTAACGCTATGCTACAGCAAATCAGACGGGCCTGAATGGAGAATTAGTTTGGACAAATAAAAGTGATGCGCTGCGCTGCATTTATATTTTTTGTTGAAAAAACGAAAACAGGCGATCCCAGAATAGTTTTTTCGCTCACGGCAAATAGTGTCACGCCTAAACCCGGATTAAATCTGAAATGAATTCATTTTTTTCATATCAGGAATTCATTTAAGCTTAAGGCTCAGCAAAAATTTTGAAGTTATATTCGGTGCTGGTGAAGTTTTGAGCATCTATATAGAATTTGTCTCGCTGGGGTAAGTGTGCGCGGGTAAGTGTGCGCAGGCTTTATCATTGGCCGTAGAGCAGATTATGCCTCAAGATGAACAAAACGTTCTCACTACAAGAAATGGATCTTCTAATAACAATTTCGACCAGCCAATGGTAGGGTTTGGGGTGAATGGTGTTCGCAACAGTCAAACTCGGGCTCCCGAAAACGCCTCCGTCAGTGACCTTCATGTAGAAGGACATTTATGGAGATTTACAAGTTTTGGTCACATTATTTGCTCATTTTACTCAAATTTTATTGTTCAGAGCATTCCCATTCATAATTGTGAAGAATGCACTCGTTTTTCCAGGGTGCGTATACTTACCCCACAGGGGTGCGCACAGTTACCCGCAATGCGGGTCAAGTGTGCGCATTCTAAGTTTTCCTAATTAATATTATTTTTTTCTTAAGTGTGACGTTTTTTTGTAAAACTGCTTTATCTATTGAATAGTCGAATAAATGCTTCATCTAACGAGTATGGGTTGTTTTTTCTAACCCTTATTGTTTGAGATTTACAACCCTCCAAAGAGCAAAGTGCGCACAGTTACCCCTAATGACTCTACTACTAAAGAGACCTAGAAATCGACGCAGGTTTTGCAGCCCGGAGATCGGTCTCCTTACCTCTTACTTCCTGAGCAAGACGTAACAATCATTTTGCATTTAAAATGGAATAAAATTAATTCGAAATGAAAATATTGTTTTCAATTGTTCAGCTATCCATAAAAATGGAAATATAATAGAAACTAATACCGTTTTGTGTTCTCTAATTAGATGTACACGTGAACTGGCGAATTCTATAAGACAGCTGGATCTTTTAATACTACTTGGATGATTTTGATTTTTTTTACATATTATATTTAATATGCTATATCTATTTTTTATGTTACTTTACGGTTCCTGTCTTTTGTTTTCATTTCCCGAAGGGTGTAACGCCGAAAGCAACTGAATTCATTTTTACTTCATTATTATTATTATTATTTCATACTTTTTTATATACCTATATGTATATAGCTTATATTCTCAATAGAAAATTCTTACATATTGTAACATATCGAGCGGTCTCCAAATCAGATCAGCGCGCACATCGGCAGCTCGGCGGTACGAAGACAAGTGTGACGTCATAAAAGGTATAAATTCGACACTGTCAGCCTACTCGCGAGCAATTGCCGCCTGTCGAGGTATATTGGCTCATCTCTAGGATATTCTTCGTGAAATCATATCGGTGGTCTTCACCGAATGATTATTGAGCTTCATTTTTGTTGGAGTCAACTTCGGTAAATGTAACGCCTGTCGGGTTCATTTCAATATTATAAAACTTCAATTCAGCAATGGCGAAATGCGGCATATCATATTTCTCAACTAGAATCAATAACCTGTCGGGATAGCAGAAATAGAAACAAAACATAGCTTAGCGAGAACACTTTGTAAATAGAGAACTCAAGAGAAAACCGTTAGAGTTTGAAGAATAGAATTCAAGACTGATTTTATAATTTCTTTTGTAATTTCGTTATTTGATTCCTTTTGATATTGAAATCTCAACAGGATGTTCATCTGACGAATTTATTTCATGATCTTTTCCTTAGCAAACTTTCTGATCTAGGTGCGCTGCATCGATACTAGTTATACGCAGTATAATTCGTATTCGCTGTTGGCCCACTCTATTTTGAGAATTCCTGCACATCAGGTTTAGGTGTACTGCATCAGTGCCAGTCATCATTCTTATGGTTTGCATCTGCTGTTGGTCCACTCTCAATTCTGATCGGCTAGCTTATTTTACGAAGATATTAGAGACGTCAACGCCCGAATTATAAATTTCTATGCAACACCCCACGACCATCTGTCCATTTCTTAATTGATCATTAATAAAAAAGACCCAAACGTTGCAATATTGTAACTTTACGGCAGTTTGGCGACTCCACGGAACTGACAGTTATTCGTGAGTCTTTTGCTCGGAAAGAAATTCGGGACCTCTGTATCTAATTCTGTCTGATTACGGACTTTGAACGCCGTGCGTTTGCAGCCGTATCCCCGGTTCACGGACCTTGTGCACAAAGTGCACGCAGCCGTATTCTTTTCCTAACACCGAACCTTGTGCACTGAGTGCACGCAGCCGTATCCCGTCTATCCACGGACCTTGAACGCAAGGCGTTCGCAGCCGTATTCCTAAGCTAAAAGTGAATTTAATAGGACCGGGAAATGGCGGATAAGGAAACCAGCATCAAATCTTAGCTATCCCTTTAAACATTAGAAAATTTATTTAATTAAGTTATTTCAAATAGCGGTTGCAACCAAATTATTAACTATCTTCACAAGATTGCTTATCTACTAGTTTGATTTGACAGTTATCGTTTGCATGAGAACCTAGTTCTCATGACTTTATGTGAGTATTTATACGAATTTTATTATATTGACAATTACAATGGATCTTATCTGAAATTTGCGTTGAATTGAGTAGAGAATACTGTGATAGAGGAAGTTTTATGAAATACTATAATATTCTGAATTTTCCAATACTAATCGTAATATGGCTAGGCAGATCACCAGGCGCTTCGCCTATGGTGTCTGATAAGAAAGAGTGAAGCTCTGAGTCAACCTGGCGCTTTGCCTGAGATTGCTGTCGACATGTCTGTCGACGCGCCTTATATATCTGCTGTGACGTCACGCCGAGCTTCGTAGCTCGTCGAACGTTTTGGAATATTCGCGAATATTCGTAACCGCTCGTTTGAATGTAAACGTATCAGGCCTATGCCGCCTGATATTCAGAACTGCCTAACTCAGTTTTCCCATTTTTAATTTGAATAACACATGAAAATCAATCGGAAAATTTTTCAATTGTTATTTCTCGTAAGCGACTAGATTCAGAAACTATCTGAATACAGATTCTTATAGGAAATTTTACGCTTTATAAAAAAGTACTGAAATAGAATTTTCCTAACTCTCACTAACTAAGAGATATTCGCCTATAAACATTGAGTCATAGCGTCATGGAGTCATATGACTCTGGGCAAAACCCTTTTTTCTTTAACCGCGCATCGAAATTTCAGCAGAGCATCTCAAATAGAATATCTCAGCCAAATATGAGCTTTTAATATTGATATTAAGACCTGCCTATTTTAGTAACTAAAATTAGTAACTGGAATTAGTAACTAAATTATATCCTGAATCGTTGGGTCCTCTTCGAAACGAATCGTCTCAGGTGAGCTCGAACTAATATGCAGACTACGTAATCCCATATTAGGAACCTATTCATAATTCCTTTGCTTTTATGTGTCAGACGCACCGATCTTTGCCACGGAGCAACATTTTTGTATGCCGAGTCCACCGATCGAATTGATTAACCCACGACGAAGCAAAGAGGTCCACTTACTGCTGTCGAGTCCCTGGACAAACTATTTTCAACAAACGTTGTTAATTCATTTCAATTATATTTGGATTTCAGATTTCAGATTTATTCCGCATGAAAAACTATGCATTTACTGTACTTTTTTGATAGGCTCCTAGCGAGCCCATGATAGGTTGAAGGAAAATGTAAAATAAATAACATGAGTATGAATCGAATTGACTAATTATTTTTCTTACCTGCTCCAATTTTACTGAATCCCCACTCGATAACACAATTCACCAATATCTCGTCAATCATTAACGTCGTTTATCTGTGCACACTTGGTCGACTCTATGCCTATCAGAAGAGTGGCGTTGAAGAAGCAAAGACTCGTCCAAAAGTAGAAGGGTTGATGTCGCAGTATCACGCAAGGGAAGATACTATTCGACGTCGCTTGGCTCATCCGCAGCCAATCGATATTGAAGGTTTTAGCCTCCGCAGAGCCTGCGAAGCAGTCTTTGCACTCATCGGTGCCTCCGGGACCCCTATTCTGTAACTTTCCATCAGAACTGTCCGATGATCTCCCGCACGAATGAGACACTAGCAATTAATAAGGTTCCAAGAAAGACAAATCTACACAATAGAAAACTAGCCGATCAAATCGTTTTGTTAGCGAAAAGTTACTGAATAGGGAACTCAGGGGATACATGTCCCATCGGACCGAGGATAAGTTAGTTCGCACTACTTCTTCATCCTTTTCTTTTGGCCTATCTCTTATACAGAAGGTTGCCAAAGTTAATCAATTTTTTGGATGCCTTCACCAATCTGCGTGTCACCCTTAGGGGCATGGTTGCCCTTCGTGGCGGTACGACGATGCGAATGCCACTGTGCCTACACCCTCTCATTATCAAAATCTTGAACAGATAACTTTGTCATCTAATGTTTATCACAATAAGAGACTGAATTTATTGACAGTCCTACTCTCATTTGCCTTATTATCACCGTAGATTATGAACCGAAATCAATTTTTCACAATTTCAAAGTAATTAGGTTATTTTTATGAAAGATCTTTGAGGTCGGGTATGGCCTGTCAGTGGGATCACTATCGAGTCTAGATCATGGGCGTATATGCGAATACGTAGATGGCCAGAAAACGGTGCTCAATCGAAACAGGAGGTGTACCTCCAGTTGCATACCCGCGGGTGCACGGGATCGACCCGGAGATACGAAAACTCACTGTATAAGGAAAAGTTCAGGAAATATCCTCTTACTATACACGCTATAGATTAAGTTGTGTAACGGGTGTTCGAACATTACCGTCAAACCAAAACAAAAATTGAAAAAAAAGCAAAGTGAACTATGAAAAATGTACAAGATTTTTGTTTATATACCTAATATTTATATGCCTGAAGTTCCGAACGTTCATTTGAATGAAAATTCGAAAATGGCGAGCTTACCACGATTGTTAATCAACTAAAAATATTCACAAATTCGAGATAGATTGAAAATCGAAGGTCAGTTGTAGAGATTTAGAAATTTATGAATTTCGCGCGGTTAAATAAGTGTGATATAAGGTTTTTTCAGAAATTCAATTGAAATGAACGTTCAGAACTTCAGGAACATTAATATTCGCGTCATCATACATTATCATAATAAGCGCATACGTGCTATGGGTGCCCAAATACTTGACATAGATATGTCTCTCTTGTCCTTTTGTAATGCAACTGTGCGAACACTAGTGACAAAATGATGCTACTTCCTTGCCCGCCAACAGTAATTTACTCGCTGTCCATAGCTTCGAACGTCGGCATGAGACTTTGAAAGGTGACTTGTTAAGCAATGTGTGTACACTACTTGGCAACAAGTTACTAATGATACGCACTTGCGTGCGAAATTCGCACCATTTTCTCGTTAGTCTACATACGTGCAGCAGAAGTTTCGTCTATTTCACTTACAATTTTCCACTCACCTTTGACATTGATAATAACATCGTAGTATCCCTGCAAGTTCGTTCTGAAGAGCTGTTAGCCCTGGATATAATCAGGACACAGATATACAGCGTGAGGCGTTGAAAGTGACCCAGGCAATTTCATTCCAAACGAAAAGAGATATGAAAAAATGTTTCAGACACCACTTACATGGTTTCAAGGGGGTCACAAGATAGTGCTTTCGAATTTTTTGCAAGGTCGAAGTATGAAGGTCATTTGAAGGTCAACTTTGGTTTTTGAAATGAAATGGTATTTAATTCCAGTTCTAAAAGTACTCTTATACTTATGTCTTGAATTCAAGAGATCATGGAATATTGATTGAAAAACGAAAATGAAGTGGCATGGATTATTTCTCTCAGGATATCGGTCCGGGTATAAAATGCACGCTGCATAGGCGTTTTTTTTTTTTGCGTTTCACTGTCAATGGAAATCATATCGCTCTTCTCATCAATCGTATATCGATACTGTAACGTATCCAGTACTCATACAGCGCTGGATTACATAGACGACACACTAACATCAACGTGCGATCACCAGTCATCACGTGACACCAAATATACGGCATATAAAGGGTGACGCTTCGGCAAATCATCAGCGTTAGTCGAGCCAAAGCGGCCTTCACGTCTCACAATATTATATTTTTGTTTCGCCTATTTCTATTCTATTAAACTATTTCGTTTAATATAAAAATTATAGAATCAAACACATTGAACATTGGTAGAATTATTATTTGTTAAACGTATCAAAATCCTTGTTATTTGATAAATTGTTTGAATTCATAAAATATAATCTAGTTTACGACCTCATGGTCAATCATATCATAAAAAGCCAGGAATCTGATTTCTATTTCCCATTTTCCTTGCTTAGTTTCACTTAAATCCTTTATCTTTTTCGTAAACTCGTTTTAGCTAGTTACAGCATTGGTGCGGGAATTCGTACAGTTACGATAGAGCTTTCATAGCTATCGTAGTCTGGGAATTTCCAATCTTATGTCTGAAGTGCAGCCGGGGTGCGTTTGGTTGAATCAGTTATAATAGAGCTTTGATAGCTATTATAGTCTGTGATATCAAACATAGCCAAGGTCTGTAGGGATGCAGCTAGTGTAGAATAAAGCCTACAATAGTCTGTTTTAGGGTTTTATGGGTTTTTTCAACTTTCCCCAGGAGGAGCTCCAAAAATCACACCCGTGACAAAAAACTCACGCGGACTTGCATTATTTCACCAGCCTTCAGCTGGTGAAACAGTTGCAGTAAGTTACAATACATTTTCATTTTTACTAATCACAGTAGCAACTAACAATACTTTATTTTTGAATTTATCGAAACTGATGAAGAAAAACAATGAGTCTTGATAACAACCGTTGTCATTGGCTACCAACAATTGCTGGTTGTTATCGAGTCATTTTTTCTCTCCACAAATTCCTGATTACTAATGACAACCGTTGTTATCTGAAGTCATTTTTTTCTTGATCGATTGCGACATAAGTTTAACACACAAGTATTGCTGCTGTGATTAATAAGAATAAAAATGGATCGATATACGATTGCTGAAAAAACTGATATGATTTCCATTTACCGTGAAACGCGGAAAAACGCCCGTGCAGCGTGTTACTTATACGCAGACCGATACCACGAGAGGAATAATCCAGGCCGTAGAACTTTCGATCGAATCATACAATCGTTTTTGGAAACGGGTAGCGTCGCGGCTAAAAAAAGGAAACGAAGTAGGCCTGTAACTGGAGAAAATTCGGAAATTGCTGTTTTAGCTATAGTAGCCCATGATCCGGAAATAAGTTCGCGTAAAATTTCAAGTGAGTCAGGAATCTCTCAAAGAAGTGTTCTTCGAATACTCCATCGCCATAAGTTTCATCCTTTCCACATATCTCTGCATCAAGAGTTTCACGGGGATGATTTTCAGCATCGTGTGCAGTTTTGTCAATGGGTAGGGGAAGATGGCCCAAAGTGGATACCCCGGGCAAAGCGAATTCGGTGTATATCTCGGTGTCTGAAGTCGCCTGCGTATTGTCATATATATTGCATCATCTTACGTCAGAATATCAGTCAAAAACAGTGGCAAATGAGCTCGGACGTGTTAGTACGAAAGCTACGCAAAAAATTAACTGAAAGACTTCGAATTGTTAAAATTTTTCTTAGGAATGTATCGCGATGTATTTCGCCTAATTATTGCTCCGGTCTAATTGTCGTATTTTTTATATTAAATGGCGTCCTTTTCTCGAGAAAAACACCATATGCCGATTTGTTCACAATCAAATATATTCAAAGAGATCAATCATATTTGTTCTCAATGTGCTGCCGGGCAAAGTGAACCGGGCAAAGTGGATAGATATCTACTCAATAAGAAAAACAAAGTTAGTAGAGCCTCAGCAGAACAATACGAAGACTGCATGGGCATCGTGGGTAGCGAAACCTACTCTGAAGTAGGCGGCAGGCCTATTGAAAATTGGATCTAGTGCAACATGTGTAAGCATTAGGGACATGAGAAATGCACTACGTATGGCGGAGAAGGTGCATTCGTTTGTGATGCATGCCTATTGCGAAAAAAAAACACTGATATTCACTTTGCCCGGAATCAGTATTCACTTTGCCCGAGCTTACGGGCAAAGTGAATAATTTTCCATTTTTTACCTCATGTTATTGTTTCGCTATAGCATCAATAATTTCACAACTTCTATTGATGTTTTGCATAGTTTATTGACAAACTTGAGAAAATCAGTCGTTGTTCACTCAATTTTTTGCTTTTTTCCCAAAAATATCCGCCGCTGAACATTAACCTATCCACTTTGGGCCATCTTCCCCTACTGCAACGGAGGCAAGGTGAGAACTTCAACGTATTGTGTTCGGACGAGTCAGGCTTCACAAACCATGGCCAAGTTAACCGACACAATATGCATTACTGGGATACAGAAAATCCGAGGTGGTTACGGCAAGTGGAACACCAACAGCCATGGACTCTGAATGTTTGGTGTGGTGTCTACAGAAATCGCCTGATTGGACCGTACTTTATTGAAGGCACACTCAACGGACAGAAGTACAAAGACTTTCTGGATCAGGTACTTCCAGCATTGCTCGAAGACATACAACTCCTGGAACGATCCAATATGTGGTATCAACACGATGGATGTCCAGCTCATTTTGCAGTTCAAGCTCGCGAAATATTAGATCGACATTATGCTGATCGCTGGATAGGACGTCGAGGACCTGTTCATCGGCCTCCCCGTTTCCCGGATCTCACTTCCCCGGACTTCTTGTTGTGGGAAAACATAACAGAAGTAGTTTACAGAGAAGTACCGACGACCCGCGAGAATATACGCCAAAGAATCATCGATGCCTGTGCCAGTGTCAGGGAAGCACCTCTGAAAGCAGTTCAACGGTCTTTGATTGGAGGCTATCAGAAGTGTATCGACACAAATGGCCATCATTTCGAACATTTGCTGTAGAAGTTTATCGAAAGAATCTTATCCGCTGAATGTCTACGCCCTTGACCTCAGGTGATGCACAGAACCGATTTATTTTTCTTTTTCAAGGAATATCCCATGATCCCTTATATTTAAGACATGAATATGCGAGTACTTTTATAACTGGAATTGAATGCTCTTTGCATTTCCGTGAAAAAAAATACATCATTTCATTCCAAGAACCAGAGTTGACCTTCAAATGACCTTGATACTTCGACTTTATAAAAAATTCGAAAGCACTATCTGGTGTCCCCCTTGAAACCATGTCAGTGATGTCTAAAACTTTTTTTCATATCTCTCTTCGTTTGGAAGAAAATTGCCCGGGTCACTTCAAACGCCTCACCCTATATTATCTATGGTGGATATCCTGAATAATATTTACTCACACGCTGTGTTCCGTCCTGCTTCATAACAATTGGCTGCACATCACAGTTAACTCGAAAAATCGGATCGCAATCAGACGTTCGTTACCGGCATTGCTACCGATGAAGCAGGGCCATGCGAATACTTGAAAATATCATAGCCACGTTGCCACGGAACGAGCGTGTTGGATCATGTTCAAGCGACTGTGGCTGCTTAGTGCGGGTCTCGAAGCATTCAGAGAACAAAGACGAATAACCACATAAGAAAGAGAAGACTGTAGAGGTCGCTAAATTGCAGAGATTTTAAACTTCGGCATCGTATTTTCGTGTACTTTTGAGGGAATCAAAGTCAACATTCTTTTGCTGAACCTTGTTTATTGATTATTCTAATGAATACAGATTTAGCACGCGATTTCACAACATTTTATACGTAAAATGAACAATTATTAATAAAAAATAGAATGAAAAACAATGATAACTACCCCGTTCACGTCATGAGAATAGTATATTGTGTATCTAGGCGGGGAAAATGTCCATTTCGAGCAAGAGAAAAAAAAATTGAGACAAAAAAAAATTGTGAAAAAAAAAATTAGAGAAAAACATTTTTTTTTTTTTAATCGAAGGCGACTATTACTCGGCATAATGTCAATGGGGGACGATATCGATAAAATCGAGTCAGGTGGAGAAAAGAAACGAAGAAACTTCTTCCTTCAGGTTTTTTACGTTTCGGCGAGGTTTGTCGCCCTCCTCAGAAAGAAATTGTTTTATTAAGAAGAGAACAATCAGGTTACAAAGTGAATATATAAATGTGAAGTGGAGCTAAGGCACATGATCAAAACTAATTTAAGAGAGATTGAAAACAACTTAAAGACGATGGAAAGTAAAGACAGCAAGTTAAATACCAAGTAATGTGAGAGTTTTCATAGCATCCATACAAATAAACATCGGTGACGGATGAGTTTGGCTGGTACCGTAAACACAGGCCGGACGGCAAACGTCACCGGTCCAGCTGTTGAAGTCGAAAAGAACGCTGTAACTTTCCACCTCTTATGTATAACAATTAGTAGGAAGGACATTCTAGGTGGTGTGCAGCGCAGACTTTGAATTGGTCAAGTGTAAAAAACTGTGAGTCAGAATAATAAGAAATTTGGTCCGAAAGATAAAAGCGTTATGTCCCAGCACTGGCGAGCCGACAGGTATCCAGGTCGCGAATGAGTTGGAAGGAGGGGCGGTTTAGAGTCATTAAATTTTTTGAATATAGTTTTGACATAGGATAAACTGAGTTTGAACGTCAATTAACGTTAGAAAAAAACGCGTTACTTGTTCGGGTAAATGTGTCGAATTTTGAAGAGTTTCGTGAGTCGTGAGAGACTGATCAAATATGTCAAACACAGTCTATCCACGAGAGAATAAGGCCAGGTGCCGTAGACTAAGAGAAACTTGAAAATTTCTCAAGCAGTTCGAGAAATGTTATGCTTTTCCGAGGCTCCTATTCCGTATTATGTCTTCTGCCTGGGATTCCGACGAATAGAACTACTATGTTACCTACACATTTTTAGGCACGATCGCATAGCGGAGTGCCTATGAGATTCGTCATCGCATGAACGTGGGACCGAGAATAAAAATTCTGTTCAACTTCGAAATCTGTTTCGTCACTCACACAATCATTTTCTAGCATTTTCCAACATTCATGTATGTGCGTGTGTACGCCGAAAGTTTGTTTGCATCCTGAATTGCGGGAGAACGACTCGACCGATTCGAACGACATTTGGGGGAAAATTCAAGTGTTCGGTGGAGATGATTCAAGAAACTTTTGAAGATTTTCACACTCCCAGTTACGAATTGGTCAGTGTTTTGACGTTAAAATGATTATTATTAAGTGTATCCTGAATTGCGGGGGAACGACTCGACCGATTCGAACGAAATTTGAGGGGAAATCAAGTGTTTGGTGAAGATGATCCACGAAACTTTCGAAGATTTTATCACTGCCGGTTACGATGTGTCAAGTATTTCACCATTTGAATAATGATTACGTGCAGCCTGAATGCGGGAGAACGATTTGACCGATTTGAACGAAATTCTGGGGGAGAATCAATTGTTCAATGAAGATGATCTACGAAACTTTCAGAGGTTGTATCCCGTGTGGAAATTACAAACGGGAACTGGTTTTTTTTCTTCTGTTGTTTTAATTTTGTGTCTTGAATAACGGTATTTCGTTTGAGATCTTATTTGTTACTAATCAAACCATTGTAATACTTCATCATTCGTTGGTAATTGAAACGTTGCAATATCTTATCAGAATTGTCTACGGGCAGTAAAATGGACTATTGGAAAAGTGTCAGTATGAAAAAAAAAAAAATTCATAATCATCATAAGCCTGCAATCGTGACTGTTGCAAAAAAGCAGAGCTTTTTTGTTAACACTGCTGGTTATTCATAACTCTCTCGTGAATATTTCATTTTGTTATTAAATTGAATGACTCAAAACCATGATTATTGAGCGATGTTTATCAAATATCGTAGAAGAAGGAAACACGGGAGTAGCTTCAGGGTTCACTAGCTTCGGGGCCCCCAGAGCTTGGGGGCCCCGGTGCAATCCACTACTTTGCCCTATGATAGCTACGCCACTGGCCTCAGGTCTACTTCACATTTATATATTCACTCCGTAACCTGATTGTTCTCTTCTTCATGAAGCAGTTTATTTCTGAGGAGGGCGACAAACCTCGCCGAAACGTAAAAAACCTGAAGTAAGAAGTTTCTTCGTATCTTTTCTTTACCTGACTCGATTTGATCGATAACGTCCCTCATTGACATTATGCCGAGTGATGGAGTCCCCTCTAATAATTCCATCGGGCTTGGATCATTGAATGCCCCAACGACAACGTCTTGCAGCAACATGGAGAGTTTCTTCAGCCACATTCTACATACTGTAACGTATTCGGCCTATAGACAAATAGCCGATACGTTCATAGTATAGCAAAATCACCAGAATCAGGTATACTCCAGGATTCAAGGTATCACGAGCAAATCGCAGCCTTATAGCACGCAATAGCGTTCGCGCATCACCGCACAGTGACGATGACGTCACAACAAATATAAAAGGCGACCGTCACACGGCTCATCAGCGGACTTGTGCCAAAGCGGCCTACCGTCTCACAAGCATAATTTCTCAAATTCTCTTTTCTCGACAATAGAAAGACCCAAAGCGGGCACAATATTATAAATTTCATTTAAAGCGGATTCGTGCCATAGCGGCCTGCCGTCTCATACGTTCACTTAGCTTCATAACCAATATAACCTCACTCTGAGTTTAGCAAGAGCCAAAGCGGCCACAATTTCTTTATAAATTCAAATTTCAGGATAGTCTACCAAAGCGATGACTATACCATTAGAATCAAATAAAATTTGTAATAGCTAAAACAGCATTCAGATAAAATTCAATTTCACAAAAAAGCAAACTAATCACAAAGTCCGGCATATTAATGCCAGCGCGCGTGATATTAAGTTAGGTTAGGTTTTCAAGACAAGCAATTCTTTGCATCCTTTATATCCAGCATTTTCTTTTAGTTATATTTTTGTTTATTATTTTGTAAAATAGGAAATTGTTTTTCCATCATATTATTTTCAATAGAATAATAGAATAAATGTTCTGATGAACATTTAAGAAGTTATCAGGAATCTGATTTTTGTTCTATTTTCTTATTAACTGATTTTGTTTATTAATTTCTTTTCCTTTCAGTAAACTTAGAGTCATTGATAGCTAGATATCAGTATCGGTGCGTTGAACTCATCCAGCACGGTAGCTCTATAGCATCTACCCTAGTCTGGTGAGTGATACATATCCCAGATCTGATCAAAACGGTATCGGTGAGTCAAATTCAATAGCACGGTAGCTCTATAGCACCTATCGCTGTCTGGCGAATTTGACATATCCCAGATCCGTAGGGAGGCAGCTCTGGTAGTGAAAAATCTATTCGAGTCTGTATTAGGGTAAATTAAGGGTTTTTTCAACTTTTCCCAGAGGAGCTCCAAATATCATAACCCGTGACAAAGTACTCACGCGAACTAGCATAATTTCACTAGCCTTCTGCTAGTGAAACATATGCAGAAAGTTACAATACATACCGCCCTGCTGTCCATCGCAGCCTAAAGAATTGGGTTAAACTCACCGAAAAAATAACTCGTTTCACCTGTCAACGCAATTTTTTACTCAAATGTAGATCCTATGACATTAGACCTAATGACCTGGTTAATATCGGCAACAGGTTTGATTAATTGCTGTGCCATGGTAAAACAGGTAACAAGAACCTTAACAGTCTGAAACATCAAGTCGCCACTAGTTTACTTAACATTGAAATCGAGGACTTACACATCCACCTCTGCTTCCTAAAAAAAAACAACTTACTTCGTTGTCCGCTAGTATCAAAGAATCAGTACCCTCGGACCTCTTCGCCACTTTCGCGACCCTTCAGACCTATAAAAAGGACTCCTTATTTGTTCACTACTCCTCGATCCATAAGAAGAAGTTTGATAACCTAATCTCTCATTCTGATTACCATATCAACACTTCCGGCCATCTAATCACTCCATCTTCTATTCAATCTGTTCCGATGGCTTCTGATGGTTGGTTCGTTAACATATCCGACACGGCTGTACCACAAGAAGTAATAGACATTGTATCTCTGGGAAAAAATATTCTCCGGATTCCGGCCCGGACATTAAGAATATTATCAACATTATCAAAAATATTGAGAATTCGATCTACACACTAGACCTCGCTTCTGAGCAGGAGAAAGACCTCAGATCTGTCCTCATCCACAATATCAACCGCTTTTCGAAGACCACCAAACACATAAGTCTTGAAGACCGCGTTTTCTCGCAAAAACTCAAATACACCTAGAGGTTCCTGAAAGAACACCCCGAAGTGTTTTTTACTCCCGCGGACAAGGGTAGTGTTACTGTTGCTCTGAATAAGACCAGTTATTTGGAAAAAATGTCCGTCTTGTGGTCGGATGAATCGACCTATAGACCGGTCAAAAAGAATCCCTTGAGCGACCTGCAAAAATCTAGTTATAGGATTATCGAACGATGGAACGATAACAACTACCTGTTTACCAACAAGTTACATCGCAACGAGATAACACAAACCGATACCGAACTTCCCAGATGTTATGGCCTTCCGAAAATCCATAAAGAAGACTATCCTTTACGACCGATTGTCTCATCTATTGGTTCTCCGACTTACTTCCTGTCTAAATTTCTTAGCAGGTTACTGAACAACTGCATCCCACATCCTGCTTCACACGTGACCAACAGCCTTGACTCAATAATAAAAAAACTCAAATCAGTACGTATTCCTTCCAAACATATACTCATCTTCTTGGACGGCACTTCGTTATTGACCAACATTCCGTTCGAATTAGTTAAACAGAGTCTCGAAAAGAGATATTCACACATAGCTAAGCATTCGATCATCCCTCTGGGTGAATCAATTACTATATCCAGCTATCTAATGCATAACACGTACTTCCGGTTTGATAACAAATACTATAAACAAACATTCGGCACTCCTATGGGCTCACCTGTGTCTCATATTCTCAGCGACATAGTGATGGTGAATCTAGAAATTAATTCTTGGTCTGAGCTAGATTTCACACTAATCTTTTACTACCGTTACGTCGACGACATCATTATGTGTATTCCCATGTACAAGGTCGACGAGACTTTACGCACGTTTAACTCGTCCCATCCACGGTTACAGTCCACCTCTGAATTGGAGAGAGATGGCCAGATTAACTGTTTAGATGTGACTCTTATCAGGGATACCGACGCGATAGTTACTAATTGGTATCGAAAACCAACTTTCTCGGGTTGGATGTTGCATTTCAACTCCGCGCATCCAGCAACCCAAAAACGAGCGATAGTGTTTAATCTTATAGATAGGGCGATAACGTTGTCACATCCAAAATTTCATTTCGACAATTTGGAATTAGTCACATCACTATTGCGGATGAACAACTATCCCGATTCCTTCTTCGCACCCTAAATTCAAAAACGGCTACACTATCACACACATAAACTAACCAATGACAACACCATCATCATCACTCTAACTGATACCGAGGGAAGCACATCGGTCCTCCTCGTCAGCAATAAGCCTCGTTCGCGCGGCTCTATTGTCCCGATCTCCTACGTCGAAGGGTTTTCTGAGAAAATCGATATCACAACGGTTTCCACTGCCAACAATAATATGGCCAACATCGTAACCAAGGGAAAGGACCGTCGCCCCATGGGTGGGGTCCAAAATTCCGAACGACCAATAAGTAGACTGGCTGAAATGTCGAATTTCGATATAACAAATGTTCAAAATATAGAATGGCGATATCACGAGAACTCATAAAGTAGTCAAGGAAAAATTACGAATATGAAAATTACGAAATTAATTTATATCGAAGACAACATTCAGAATGGGCAAGATTGCTGGGGTCGAAATTCCGAATTGGTCATAATATCGAACACTTTGAGATAGACTGTTTAAATGTTAGAATAGTGCATACAAAGAAAGTTTACTATTTCGAACCTATTAAGGCGAAAGACCAAAAACTCGAAAGGTCATAATCTCGACTCGTAGTGACATAGAATGGCCAAAATCTCGGAAGTAAGAACACTGATTTCGCGTGTTTCTTGTCTCTTGCGCTATGAAATGAAACTAATAGATGGAGCTAGCGATTACTGCACTGAGTGAATTTTATATTTAATATTCTTATCCCCCCCCCCCCCCCGCCGCCGAATATTGTGTAATGAGTATTAAAATGAATTTTTTTAAATACACGCATTGAAAATCGCGTGAACCATATGATTGCGGTTTTTTTTTTAAATTGTAACGAATCAATTACAATTATTATTATTATTATTAATCAGAATTCAGATGTAAAGTATGTGAATATATGACATCTGTGAAAATGATGCAGCAAAATCACAACCTCCATACATTCCAATTGACACTAAGCATTTATAGGTTAGTACAATTCACCAATATCTAAACGTTGAGTGGTCTAACTGCATCAAACTCACACAAGAAAATCTGCAAAGAAGAATCGGTCACAGGTATGTTTAATTTTTTTTAACAGGTAAGTGAAGTTTGAAAATTCAGTTACTTGTTCGGATTACAATGTGAATTATTTTAAGTTATTATTCTTATATGACTTTTGAAAAGTAGCTTCCTTCCACCATCAACGATTTGTGTGTCCCCTCAAATAATTCTTAACTCATTAATCAATGATAAAGCCGAACTCGGGAAAAAAGGAATTCTTCATAAGGTTTTTACGAATAAGACACCTTTCATAATCTCTATCTGAAAAATTCATGGCCAATCTGTCGATACAAATGTGTCATTAATACCTATTTGTGATGTTGTGGATACGATTATTTTGATCTGCATTTATTCAATTTTGTTAGTTTCAAATAATCCATAGTGGAGAATATACGTTTCGTGTGAATTACAAATTTATTCATAAATTATAATCTCATTCGACCGATCTCAACTACATTATATGAGTTTATCTGAACTTAAAAAGAAGGAATTCAATAGTTTCATCATTATATACCGGGAGATTATGTGGAAATGAAAGGCTCCAAGCGCGCGAACTTTGATTTACTTAAATCTCATTGGCCAGCAGAATAGCGCTAGCGAGTCCACCAACTTTTCAGTAATATCCCTAGTTCTTTCGTCTGCTAGCTACTAGCAGACGATTGAGACGGAGAGCAAAACACTCTTCGCAAATGGCTGAAGGCAATGAGAGGTTATGTTGCGAAATGATGAAAATCGATGTGAATAAAATTTTGAGTCATAAATAAGCATTGAAATATCGAATAATTAGTACCAAAGTTCTAAATCAGTGAACGGTAGCATTTCGGTCTACCTATTCACTGGAAGAAAAATCCGGTTGTGGCGTTGGAGCAAGTGACTCACAGTAACGAAAATTGAGAGCTAACATTTAATGAAGATTTATTACCTAATTCAAATAACAATAAAGCAAGGCAAAACAGTGATTCGTATCCTTAGGTTGAGGGAGGCTTAAGACATGTATCAAGTAAGTGAGAACAAATTTATTGTAACAAGTATGATTACATTTGATACATAACAAAACTTTACATCGCCTTGCAAAACAATCTTTCATCGTTATTCTCAGGCTAGATCACAGACGAAGGTTGAGTAAGCAGAAGAATTTTGTGCCAGATCTCTCTTGAGTGACTTCCCGCTCCATGCCTCGATGAGATTTTGCCTGATTCTGCAGCGCGAAGGTAAGAATCCTTATTCCTGTGTAGTCGTCAACAAAACAGACTTGTATGAATTTTATGCCAACCATGGTTATGTGAAAAAAAGTGCGGATTAGTGTGATTCAATTTGGTAGAAAAACCCACATTCAAAGGTTCATCTCAACTACAGTAAAAAAAAAATCATAACAGTGAAACAAATGCTACTTCCCGTCGTTGACTGCTCAGCGACTACTCTGGAAGTCTGCAGTGGTTTGGTTCTGTAATCAAATAAGTGCTGTTTAATGTACTTCAATTCAAAATCCCAGTCCTAGTAAAAGATTTAGAAACAATAAGAAGTTCAAGAAATGTTACTTCCCGTTGTCGACTGCTCGACGACGACTTTGCACTCTGCAGTACTTCGGTTCTGTGAAAAAATAAGGGCTCTTTAATTTACTCTAATTTGAAGTCCGAGTCCTAGTAAAAGATTTAAAAAAAATAAAAAGTTGAAGAAATTTTACTTCCCGTTGTCGACTGCTCGACGACGACTCTGCACTCTGCAGTACTTCGGTTCTGTGAAAAAATAAGTGCTGTTTAATTCACTCTAATTTGAAGTCCGAGTCATAGTAAAAGATTTAGAAAAAATAAAAAATTGAAGAAATTTTACTTCCCGTTGGCGACTGCTTGACAACGACGTTGGACTCTGCAGTACTTGGGTTCTGTGAAAAAATAAGTGTTGTATTAGTCAAAGTGAAGAATTGAAAAAAAAAAATAAGTAAAATGGTACTGCCCGTAATTAAATAATCCATTCTTCAGCAGGGTTCCTAGAAGTCTGCGAGAGTTCCAAAGTGCAGACATCAATGCCACCAGGTGTGTTACAGCCAACGTAGAAGGAGATTGATTAGCCTTGTCTCAGCGGAGCTACACCACACGAGTTCTCTTAGCCCGGATCGTCTTCAACCTCTTCGACCTCTCTGACCTCCTCTACCACTTCTGCGACTCTGCGATTGCGTCGAAGATGTTCAAAAAGACCACCGTCAACAGCAATACACTCCTCTAACCGCCTGCGAAACCCATTTGTCATGTTGCCGATGGTCACGGGATCAATATCCCTCAATATCTCTAACACGCGAGCTCGCAGAGCTGGAAGATTCTCGATTCGAGTCGCAGTGTAGATGCGGTTCTTCAGGTATGGCCACAGAGCGAAGTCGAGGGGCGTCAGATCAGGCGATCGAGCAGGCCACTCAATTGGACCACGCCTACCTATCCACCGATCAGGGAACTCCTGGTCCAGATAATCGCGAACCAGATTGCGATAGTGCGCAGGAGCTCCATCCTGCTGGTACCAGACAACGGGACCCTAAATAACCAAGATTGCGATGTTTACAGAGACACATACTAATCAGAATTGTTTTGTCATTGTGTAGTAGATCATTTTTGCTAATAAATGATTTTCATTTAATCGAATACGCTTACATCTCCTGCGATGACTCTCAAAGCAGGGACTATCTGTCCCCTCAGCATTTGCAAATACTTCTCCCCGTTCAGATTGCCGTCAATGAAGATAGGCCCGACGAGCTGACGCTCAATCATGCCAACCCAGACATTCAATTTCTGCGGCCATTGTGTGTGCGACTGAATTAGACGATGTGGGTTTTCTCGGGACCAGATTCTCGTGTTCTGCCTGTTAGGCGTGCCAACGATCTCGATCGTGCTCTCATCCGAGAAGCAGATCCTATTGAGCAAACCTTCATCTGCATCCAGTCGCTCCAGCATTCGAGTGCAGAAGGCCAGCCGATTACCAGGATCGGCTTCCTTAAGCTCCTGGTGTGCTTCATGTTTGTACGACCTGTACATTTCTGAACGGAGAACATTGCGGACTGAGGACTTTGAAACTCCCAGTTCTTGGGCTATTCTTGACGATGGTTTTCCGTCATCTTCAGCAGCGATGAGGCAGATGTTGAGCTTCATTTCCTCCGAAAGCCTTCTATTCGGATAGGTGACTTGGACGTTTTTCGGATCAACATTGCCGGACTGCCGAAATTGCAGAACAAGTCTCCTTACCGTCGAAGGTGAGGGAGCTGGTCGCAAGGGATGCATAGCCGCCATAAAGTCAGCTACACGTTGGTAGCTATTGACCTGCTCATAGTATCGTACTATCTTTACTCTTTCCGCAACCGTGTACACGATGTTCGGCATTTTGGTAATGATTGTTCAAAAATCACCACGCGGTAAATTATCGTTCAAAGAATACCACGAGGTAGATGCAGTGCGTTCGAGAACCACGACGCGAAAAATTTTCTTTCGATAATCACCACGAGGTTGATTACGTTCTAAGATCACGACGTGAAAAATTATCGATCGAAGATCTCCGCGAAGTAGTTGCAGTGCGTTCAAAGGTAGCTCAAAAAACACGACGCGAAAAATTTTCTTTCGACAATCACCACGAGGTTGATTCTAAGATCGCGACGTGAAAAATTATCGATTGAAGATCTCCGCGAAGTAGTTGCAGTGCGTTCAAGGGTAGCTCAAAAAACACGACGCGAAAAATTTTTTTTCCACAATCACCACGAGGTTGATTACGTTCTAAGATCACTACGTGGAAGATTATCGATTAAAGATCTCCGCGGCGCGAATTTTCGTCAAAATAGTGTTCAAGGATTACTACAATATCAATTTCGGTCTGAAAATCAGCACGAGAAAATTAATTGTTTAAAGTTCGCCACATGTGTGCAACCGTTAGATTGTTAACAGGAACTGATCTCAGTTCATCATTTTGTGGTAGGGGCGTTCTTCAAGACGATGGTGTAGTCAAGTCATTTGCGCGCGACGATAATACACAGCTGATAATGGCGAAACTGCAATTTCCGTGGTAGGCTTGAAGCCAAAATCCCGCAATATCTCGGAATATCGTGTACACGAATGCAGAGAGTGTAGAAATCATACAATAGGAGCTAAGCTCTGTAGGATGGGTGAAATCCGACATCATCGAATTTTTCTATTGCTGAGGTTAAAGATAGCGCGGTTATGGAATTCGGCGGACTGAAAATCGTGACGTGGGTTCGACAAACATTTTCTGGCCAGCAAAACCGATTAATCGGCGTCTACCTCAAGCCTGAAGAAAAATAAGGAAGTCCAATCGAACATTTCGTTCGAGGTTCAAACCGTAGCATCCCTCGTTCAGCCAAATGAAAGTATTAGTTTCAAGAACATCAGCAGCTCTGAGCATACAATCATGCTAATCGAGTGATATTCACTCAGCCTGTGATGGACTGATAGCTCTGGAAACTTTCTGGGATTCAAAATCAGTTGGTCTGAGTGCATTGAATTGAGTACTTCCACACGCTATGGCAGCCAATTTTTTACTCGTGATAGCCAGCGGAGGAGACGTTAGTGCATTCATATGAATCCAAATCATTGGTTTTCTGTTTGCACTTACAAGTACATTCCAATTAGTATTCTTCAGAACAAATCGATGGGTCTGATCAGAGAAGGCGTAAGTTGATAGATCAGTTCGAAAAGTCATATCTAGTGACGATAGATCAGTTCGAAGAGTCATATCTAGTGACGATAGATGACGTAGAAGTTAGTCTGAGTTAACAGATTTGATTCGCTGTGATACGAACATCTCGATAGTATGGGTATGTTAACGTACCATCTAGCTTTAGCCACTGAAGATGAACGGAAAAAGCGTACCTCAATATTATCACATGAAAAGGTATAGCTTGTCAAAAGCTACGAATGACGTAGTTCAGAGAGACGCATGGTGTTTGTGTGTACAAATCGATTCATCGCTCTCACCTACGTCTGTTTGAGTTCGGTGAGAAATAGGCCTCTGCGTAATAACGTTGAGGCACGCTGTTTCTATTTTGTGAGACACATTGTTTTTAAATAACCTAGCAGGTTACGTCTTTTTTATCAGGACCATCGAAATTTACTTTTTAATGTGCACAGTTTGATCATTTATTATTAGCAGGGACATGGACATTGTGAAGGCACATCCAGGTTCTGACTGAAACCCCTACAGTGACAGTCGTTCAAGATACCGGACCGTCACTGTTCATCTGCTTCGACTTTGTCCTATTTGATAGGCACGCTACATGGCCTAGCTGCGGCGCATTGCAAGCGTTCCCACACAGCTATGGTCTTAAAGCTCAACAGATTCATGCCTCATCAGTATTCAATTGCATTTTCTGTTACCGAGTAGCACTATTTCGGTATTGGTAGTGTCTCAACCATTTCATAAGTATGACCAGCACTTATCTCACACAAAAACTTATCTCATACATAAACTTTTCAACTAAGATGTATCCAAGTTGTTGTACGCCTGTTGAAGTAACTGGTCGTTGAACATTATAGCTGTCCATAGTCATTCTTGGCTATTGAGGTTTGGAGTCGATAAGTGTCTATTGAGACTACAGTATCCTGCGGTAACTAGATGATCATCCTTTTTCAAGACCCGACAAAAAATGATGTCGTATGTCAACAGCGTGGCGCTATTCTTGCTGACTTCGATGCCTGGAAATTTGTTACGTCACGATCCTACTTAATTATTACTGTGAATGAGATAAACTGTTCATTGCTCTTATAAATTAGTTTTCACTTACCTGGCGCAATTTCCTCGACCGTTTACCCAATGAGAACGAAAATTACTGTAATTCGATTCATTTTTATTTTCAATCAATTGATGAATATTCAATAAATGATTCCAGTCGAGAATTCGGGTCACATTATTTCCAATTCACAGCTGTAAAGCGAAACCTAACCTCTCTTGGCAGTTAGTGAGAAACGCTACGGTTCGCTTTCATTATTAAACACTTAATGATATTGAACGGTAGTTGATTTTTTTTTTATTCTCATAATTTTTATTCAAAACTTGATCCAAACGAGATTCGTTCGCTTCGTTTCGCGAGAAACATAACCTATTCCTGTCACTGTGTGCCGCCATTTGTATTTGACAACAATCAGAAACAAATAGCAGACGGACTCTAGGGATATTCGTGGCGAGTCTGAAATTGGTGACCCTCGAAATATTTGAATAAATCAGCGCCTGCGCGCTTGGAGCCTTTCATTTCCACATAATCGCCCGGTATAACCATTCCATCATCAAGTGTTGCTTGCCTGAAGACAATCTGTGCGTAGTAGTCCTTAGTGTTATTCTTCTTTTCTTTATATTTTTCAATTCATACCATCATTGATTGATAACCTCTTTTTAATATCGTGTGATTGATTCGCGTTCGTGTTCAGTACCTATAACGTACTTATATAGTGCGATTGAGTTGTGGGCCATGCCACCAATTCAGCAAAGGCGATTGCCTCTTTCTTCGAGGATAAAGGATGGGAGAATTTATCAGAAAAGTCGAACATCTCCTACAGGAATTATGTAAGATTCAACAAACACTTTGAACTCTACCTGGCTCAATAATGAATATTTTTTATCATGGTTTTTTTTATGTAACGTTATGTACAGTAATTGCGTTAAACAGCGCAAATTGCTATCTTGTAGACAGCTGCAATTCTCCTGAATTCCCAGTACGCATGGGCAATCTATGAGCGCAGGCTAATCTGCAGTGCGGCTAACTTCATTTATTCATGACAGATCGCCGGGATGTGTGAAACCCCTGGTAAGCCCCCAATATTTTGACAGTTCGGCTAGGTAGCAAGTTGGCCGCACTGCAAATTTGTAATATTTGCGTGCGCTCGGAGCTTGCTCGAAAATTCTGTTCAAGTTCACTTGTCTAAAAGATAGAAATTCTCGCTGTATTCATAATTCATTACTTACATACACTGATATATATACTATTATATATCAGTGCTTACATATAATTTGTTCAGTTAGCTTGTCTTGTTTTTAATAAAATCGCATCTAGAATCTATGCCATTCCAAATTTGAATAATAGGCATGAAAAATTTAATCGAAATTGAAGTTTATGACTTGTCAACTTTTTTCATCACCCGACTTCGAGGACCGCGACTTTTTTATAGTTTCCGTATGCGTTCTTCAATCAAAATCCAGTCGATCTTTTTTGGTTATGAATTAGCTGAATTTTCAGTGGATTAAAATGAAAACAATTGTGAGCCCTATTTCCGTAATTGATGGGCCAGACGGAATAAGGAGATCTAGCTTTTTCTCGCTCCGCAGAGTTAGCCCCTGAGCAGTTGGAAAATGAATCACGAATTCCGAATTTTCAAACATGCATACACGGAAAGAAATTGAAAGAAGAAACTGCTATGTTGCATTGCAGTCGCGGACCATACTCGGACTTGGAGACATCCTACAATTCCCTCCCCTCCATTTTATTGTGTGGTTTTTTCAATTCTGCGATTTACCATACTAAATTTAGAGTGTATGTCAATTGTTTTATTGACTAATTCTTGAATTTCACTATGTTACATACGAAATTCTGCAAGAAATCGCGTATGGTCCTGCGGTGCATTGCTCAATAGCAATTTTTACTATAGTAGCATTGTATAAACTACTAGAAATTTCTTTCTGTGTACCTATAGAAAATATGATTTCGTTTTCTATTCCTTGTGAAAAAGTTGTAGCTTTGGTCGTTTTTGGAATATTTACAAAAATCGTGTTTTTCGTGTTTTTCAAATTTGATTTAATATTACAGTTATTTGCGTTGTCAGAAATCAACCATTTGCCACGGTGCGGCGAAAATAATCAACGGCGAGATACGAATAATAAACGCACACTCACCATATTGCCTCAGGAATGACATTGCGGAAACCGAAATGCAATTCAAGGAGGCTTTGAAAGATGCTTTGCGCACCCATTGGTATCAATTGAGGGATCTATATCATCCTTTAGAAGCCGTGTATGTTTTGAAAATCAATTTCATTGATACTTAGATTTTAGTTTTGATTGCACAACGCTATATTTAGTTTCGTTAATTCTCAAATAAAAGTTTTGTATCATTTATACATATAGAATGTTCGTGTTGCGGAGAATTGAACTTTACTTTATACGTGCTGATGTTTTTTTATTCATACAGTTATCCCGATGCTGCTGTAAATACAGCGTGATTCCCAAGTCGCGGAAAAGCTTTCACATGCAGATTCGCATTCGCGTCCACGACAACGCGGAATTCAGAACTTTGCCCGAAATTTCGGTTTTTACATTTCGTAATTTTTAGTCTTAATGTCGCCCGGTCGGTCATTCTCGTGCCCTACGTCGTTCGCCCCGTAGTTGACGTTATCCAGGTGGTCAAACTGATGATTGACATTCCCCAGGTCTTTCGCTTCGTAGTTTACGTTGTCCAGCTGGTCAAACTGGTGACTTACGTTACTCAGGTCATCCGCTCCGTAGCTTTCACTCTTTGCTGGCATTGGGTTGTTGATTTCCGTCCTCCAGGACTTTCGCCACGTAGTTTACGTTGTCCAGGTGGTCAAACTGATGATTTACATTCCTCAAGTCTTTTGCTTCGTAGTTTTCACTCTCATTGTCATCGGGTTGTTGATTTTCATGCTTCAGGACCTTCGCCGCGTAGTTTACGTTGTCCAGGTGGTCAAACTGATGATTTACATTCCTCAGGTCTTTTGCTTCGTAGTTTTCACTCTCATTGTCATCGGGTTGTTGATTTTCATGCTTCAGGACCTTCGCCGCGTAGTTTACGTTGTCCAGGTGGTCGAACTGATGATTTACATTCCCCAGGTCTTTTGCTTCGTATTGGGACCTTCGCTCCGTAGTTTACGTTGTCCAGGTGGTCAGAATGATGATTTACATTCCTCAGGTCTTTTGCTTCGTAGTTTTCACTCTCATTGTCATCGGGTTGTTAATTCTCATGCTCCAGGACCTTCGCCCCGTAGTTTACGTTGTCCAGGTGGTCAAACTGATGACTTACGTTACTCAGGTCATCCGCTTCGTAGTTTTGACTCTTTGTTGTCATCGGGCTGGTGATTTTCGTCCCGATGACAACGATAGTGAAAACTACAACGCGGACGACCTGGACAACATGAGTCATCAGTTTGACCACCTGGACAACGTCAACTACGGGGCGAACGACGTAGGGCACGAGAATGACCGACCGGGCGACATAAAGACTGAAAATTACGAAATGTAAAAACCGAAATGTCGGGCAAAGTTCATACGACGCGGGCACTATCAGTTTGATAGAATTGCTACGAGACTGAGCACGTCACTTCACGGCCGTATTATTGGTGAGACTAAACCTTCTATAACTCAGCAACGACCGGGCCCTGGAGGTTTTTGATAAAGAACTTTATTCTTAGATTTCGACAAGGAATCTGCATGTTAAATCTTTTCCGCGACTTGGGAATCACGCTGTATATCTTTTCAAGGTATCAAAAGCGACATGAAGAGGTGGCGTAAAGCGTTCATCCGCCGCGACCGAATAGTATTTCAGAGTTTGTTGAGCGACTATTGCGTCCACAGTTTGCAATAAATTTAAAACATGAGACTGGTCGACTCACTGTAACTCTAATAACTGATGGCGTGGCGATGACAACGCCCTGTTTTTCGACCAAAATTTTGTGGAAAATGAAATGCGGAATGTCACCAAATTGTTTATAGATGGAACATTTCAGACGACACCCAATATAGAGGATGCTGAGCAACTTGTTACCGTTATAGGGATAAAGTTTAATCATGTAAGAAACATTTAACCATAGACGCTCAGTCGTGTAAATGTTCTAAGTCAGTTTACATAACTTCATACAGCTATATTGCAAGTTTTTAATACTTTCATTTTTGGTGGAGATAGTGGCGAAACATCTATGAATAATTCCGAAATTGAGAATCGAAAGTTCATCAGGCATTTTTCCGTCGAAATTTTTTTATCAGACAAACGATTCATTTCCTAACAATATTTTCTTTTTCCTTTTATAACATTTATCAATTTTCAAGAATCCGAAATTATGCCAATGGGTTGTTCGTTTCAAGAAAAAAAAAATGATTTTTCTTAAAATGGCTGAGGAAATTGATCCCAATTTCGACAGGGAATAACCCCTCATGAGATTCGTCACAAATTCTGAATCACCCCGTATACCCCGTTAAAGCTATAATTAAGTAATTATAAACATCTGACAAATTCACCACCATTGGGTTACTCAAGATCATACATTTTTGAAAGTTAATAGACATTTGTTTGATAATATCTTCTACAGAAATTTCAATTTCACAAAACATAGGGAATTCCGTTTATGTGGGTGGTTATGTCCCGAAAAACACAGGCAGCCTATTCAGCTGTGTTTGGTTACGTACGGGAACATGTGCTACCAAATAATGTGATTTCTTTGGTGATGACCGATTTTGAACGGGGACTGCGGAACGCTATTTCAGAAATTTTTCATGGTGTCCACGTATTAGGATGTAACACACATTACGACAGGGTAGACACATCATATTTTAATTTATCCAAAGGAGAAGCTACGCATGACTAGTTAAAAAACGCAAGTTAAAACTCACGTTCTGATAAAAAAGAATATACTTCTCTCAGGCGCTTCATCAAAAAGCAAAGTTGCTGGGATTACGTCACCTTATTCGGCGCGATGAGATTGCGAGATTATTTTTCAAAAAAATTTTGGCTTTCGCATACCTACCAGCTAACTCTATTCACGATCAGTTCATAAGGGTTCAAAATGAATTAGAACAAAACCTAAGAAGGAGCCTTAGCAGATTCCTGCAGTATTATAGTAGATATTGGCTACAAATTGTGAAACCAGAAGGTTTCAGTGTATACGGATTGGCCAGGCGTACGAACAACATCTCAGAGTCGTACAATAGTAGATCAGCGCACAATTTAGGAATACACCGTTCGCCTTGGGATTTTGTTTGTAAGTATAGCTAATATGGGAAGGATGCTACAGTGAAGAGTGTGATTTTGTGTTACGGGGAATAATTTATTTTCAATTATTGTGTCTTCCGAAAAAGGCAAGCTCCTCAAACTGCAGTCGCACGCGAAGGCAGATGTCCTAAGATTGAGGAATAATTGCCAGATTAGGCGACACGCGCGGTACGCTTCTGTCTTTAAGCAGAAGAAACTTATAAAAGGTTAGCAAAATAACATGACTGAAATTCAACTATTATGCGGCCGCGAAAGACTACGCAAACAGCTGTACTAATATGTAAATTCATGAGTCCACTGAGCGGTTATCTTTCATGCGACAGTATGCATGAAATAATTATATTGAGTGCTGTATAGATTTAAGAAGTAGCAAACTTGAATATGCACAAACGTCAATTATATATGACACGTGGTATAGTTTGACTATTTATGTAATATTTATTCTGTATAGCATGGAGAGATTTACACATGTTAACCATCAGCGTGCCTGAATTTTTAGAAAAGGCGGCATCGTTAAAGGGCGATGTCCGCACTCTAATAGATAGAGAGGACGCCTTCCATAATGCAAGGGAAGGTATAGATTTTGAGCTGTGCGAGGCGCCAATCATTATACGTCTAGGTAATATTTGAACCTATTGCGACAGCCATTTCTCTAATTAGTCCCACGGTAGTTTTATTTTTATTTTTGAACAGTCGATGATCCAGATTTTGATCGGGATGTATTTACCGATGATCCGCCACATTGGCTCATCGACAATGCGGGAGTCCAACAACTGGAAGTGGCAAATGGTAATGGAGATTATATAATTTCAAAAAAGTAGATTTGATGATAAGTAACAATTTTAAACTTGAAAACATGATTACAGATGCCCCAGATAATGAACGTGACTGGTCGGACAGTTGGAGCGCCGGGTCAGACGAAATAGAGAACCCCGATATAATTGGTAATGATTTGAAAATTGTAATTCACGTCATCGATGTTTGGTTGATTCTGTCTTACAAAATCAATGCAAAGAATATAAATCATACGATTCCGTTTTTCATCACCAGTGATCAAAATTCCTATCGGATGCTCATAATAGAGATTTCGTTGTTATCATTCCTATACTGAAATTCCAATCAGTAGGTAATATAAAAAATAACAGTAGAGTTATAAATTTGGTGATAAATAGTGAATCCGCCCCCCCATATCACCGCCATCCCTAAGATTATCGCATATCATTTTTGTCTGGTAGAAGAAGTAATAGATCCTGTACAAGTACTGCAGGCAATCGAAATCGTCAACGACGACATCGACCATGGCGAAGAACATGAAGCGGCAGCACCAAATAATATCGATAATAAATAATAACTTCATAGCAATTCCCCCCACCCCCCCTTCCCCACATCACTGCTAAATTCTTAAGATCATCGTATATCATTTTTGTCTAGTAGAAGAAATAATCAATTCAGCGCAAGTCTTGCAGGTAGTTGTAATTTTATTTTTGAACAGACGATAATCTAGATTTTGATCGGGACGTATTTGCCGATGATCCGCCACATTGGCTCATCGAAAATGTGGAAGCCCCACGTCTGGAAGTGGCAAATGGTAATGGAAATGAAATAATTGAATAAAATAATTCCAATATCAAATATGATTCCATATCATTTTTGTCTAGTAGAAGAAATGATGGATTCTGTGATCGAAGTCGTCAACGAGGACGTCGACCAGAGCGAGGGACGTGAAGCAGCAGCACCAAATAATATCGGTAGGGGAGAGTGGGGTAATGCCGGACGGCGGGTAATGCCGAACATGATTTCTCAAGTCCGGGTTACAAGTTAAAAATCATTTGTCACGTGGTACGTACATCATTTGACATGGTGTAATGGCTGACATCGAGAATAGTGCCTGGGAAGCTTTTGTTTGATGGGTATCACGATTCACTGGTAGAGATTTAATTTTCAGTGGTTATATATTAACGTGTAGCTATCAGACCGTACTAGATAGGAAGCATCTGAATACGCTGAGCTAAAGAACTTGGTGTAATCTTTCGAACGCTATGTAAGTCTAATCAATTTACTTCATGTCGAAAACTATATTTTGAGGTTATTGTCAAACTGTAGTATGGGGCAATTCCGGACACAATTGCTCCTGGTGTCCGGCATTACCCCCGATACCCTTTCTCTATGTAATTGTTAAAATCGTGTCTAGTTAATCTTCAGCGCAAAGTAAAATGTAACTACTCCAATTGCACAGTAAAACGGTGCGGCACTACGTACGGAAGATAGATCGTTTATTTTATCCATTACAATGTTGGATAAGCCTACCCTGCATTTACAATACGTATGCAGGGTAGGCGGAGAGACAGCTCAACCTAACTTGAGACTAGGTGAGAGGGAGAAAGAGTACATAGGTACGGAGCAAGCAGACAGGTTGTATATATAGGTATATAAATATATCTACATATATAGAAACACCCGCATTCGCACGAGAGACAAGGGAAACCGCCGAAAAACCTTGTCCAGGTGTAGCCGGATCCAAGCTCAAACCACCGTGAGTCAAGACGGCACCTGAACGGCGTGACCCGTCTTACATTTTTGCAGGCTGCCGCTCAGGCTTCCTTGACTCGCTTGGGGATTTGAACTCAGGTCCTCCCGCTCCGTAGTCTCGAGTGCTAGCACCACGCTATTACTGTCGGAGAGAAGACGGAGAGAAGCTCGTGGGAACCTGCTGTTTTGAACAGGGCGGTGACGGAAGTTTCAGAAGGCCGAATGTCTTTGAGAACAGCAGCTCGCGAATTCGGTATTACGAAATCGACGTTGAGCGACCGTATAACAAATGGAAGTTTTAAGGAGCCCCTTACTGGCAAAAAATCCGTTTTGACACACGAAATGGAGAAGCAATTAGCAGATTATGCTATCAGAATGAGTGATTGCTTTTATGGGTTAACGCCGATCGATTTACGACAACTTGCTTTCCAGTTCACCAAACTAAAAAAGATTCCTCATACTTTTAATCGTGATACTATGATAGCAGGTGAAGATTGGTTGAAAAGATTTTTGACTCGATGGCCAAATCTCAGCACACGCAAACCTCAGGCTACAAGCATAAATAGAGCAAAAGGTTTTAACAAAGAGGAAGTACAGTTCTTCTTCGACAACCTGGAGAAAATTCTTGTTGAATATCATATCCCTCCTTCGAGGGTATATAATGTCGATGAAACAGGAATTTCTACGGTGCAAACTTCAGGTAAAATAATACGCCCGAAGGGACAGAAACAGGTGAGAAAAATTGTTAGCGGCGAGAGGGGAGTTATTACTACCGTAATTGCTTGCATCAGTGCCATAGGATCTTACATACCGCCTATGTTTGTTTTCAAGAGGAAAAAACGAAACGATTAACTTATGAATGGAGCACCAACCTGCTCAATATACGTAGTGACTGATTCCGGCTGGAGTAACGAGACGATTTTCATAGATTGGTTGAAACACTTCATCTCGATCTCTGGAGCATCTACTACTGCGAAGGTACTGTTGATTCTAGACAATCATGGTAGCCACAGCACACTAGAGGCTTGGAACCTGTGCAGAGATACCGGTGTAATAATGCTTTCGCTTCCTCCACATTCATCTCACAAGATGCAACCCTTAGATCTAACGATATTTGGGCCGTTGAAGAAAGCCTACAACTCCGAATGCGACCAGCAAATGAAGCTCACACGTAAAGCTATTACACAGTACCAGGTCGCCGATATATTTAAAAAGGCTTATCAGAGGATAGTCAGTCTGAAGAAAGCCGAGAATGGTTTCCGAGCTGCCGGAATTGTACCCTTCAATCGAAATATTTTTCCGCATGGAGATTTCATGCCTAGTTTATTTTTTGGGACAGCTCAAACAAGCAATGCAAGTACCTCAACCGCTGTATCAGGCGCAGAATCTGTTATTGAGACCAGCACTACATCGAAATCCTCAGTCGAACCTGTGATTGAGGAGTTGTTGGCTTTACCGTTTGAAACAACTGCTCCAGCTAGTGGCAGTCGCATCAACAAACGGAAGGGACACTCGGAAATTTTGACGTCATCACCCAAGAAAGTCCGATTGGAAGAAAGAGAAGTAAAGCGATACAAGAAAAACGAAGAATTACGAAAAATTACCGCAGCATTAAAGAGGATAAACGAAGAGGCAAAGAACAGAAATGAATCAATCAAGATGAAAGGTAGGCAATCAAAGAAAAAAGGAGCAGAATTGAAATCGAAGAACAAAAAATCAACGAGCAAGGAAGACAAAGCAAAGAAGTCCACAGCAGCTCTGCGATTGAAATCGTCCCAAGATGAAAATATGAATAGTTGGAGTTGCATTACTTGTAACGAAATATTTGTTCATCCGCCAAAGGACGACTGGATTCAGTGTGGTACTTGCGAGGAATGGTGCCACGAACGATGCGCGGGAAAGAACTCCAGGTCCAGTGCTTTTAAATGCTTCAAGTGCAAGGGAAATAGCTGGAACTCAAACCCAAATACATGGCCAGCATTGCCCCACGGGGTGTCCGGTATTACTCGCCTTTGTCCGAAGTTACCCCATCGCGCAATCAACCATTGAAATATTTATGTTGCCTTTCAAAAAAAAATTTTAAATGTTATGTTTCCAGATTATTGAAGAATAAACTATGTATTTTCAGAAGATATCTCTGTTTTTATATTTAAAAAATTATCTTGGCCTAGACGTTGCGAAATATAAAAGTGTCCGGCTTTACCCCGATCTCCCCTTGTGCTTGTCAATTTTCAATTGACTGTGAGATTACCTTATGAGAACTTCAATATATTTTTTTCTCGACCCTGCAATAGTACTAGTGTCAAAATGAGTTGTTATAATTATATTTTGCAATTTATCAACTTAATATTCTTGTCGCAGGGCAACGTACTCGAAAAAGAAATAGAAGGAAAGAAGCTGGACAGCCTGCAGCTCCGACCGCGGCGTCAACTCAATCAAAAAAAAAATGGGCATTAAAAGACGCAAGGGTAAGACACTTGACTTGAAATTCTGAACTAAAAAACCTAATCCCATTCTACCTGAAATTACAGAAATGAGAAAAAGAGCACAACTGCGATTAGTCGGTCAAGATTTAGGATTAATGGGTCAGAATACTTCTCAAATTACAAATTATTCGTATTTTCATGTCACTTATATTGCAAAGGCCTGAGACAAGTTTGAAAATAGATTTACAACTTATTATAGTATTGAGATAATGATTGTATACACAGAAAGATAGATACACAGAAACATAGATAGAGGAATAGTATTCAGCAGCGAGAGATGTAGTGGGATCTCTAAAATAGAATTTGATGAAATAGAAGACTACACACATATTCACTTTTTAAGGGCGATTTTTTTAAGGCACCGACTGATTACATACTAATAACCGGGATTCTACTGTATATATTATAGAAATATATCTTTGTGCTGCGAATGAAGTCTACGCGCTGGCCTGTGTTGTCGCTAGCGGGGTGGGGGTCAAAATTCTGTCGGACTAAAGGTAAACGAGATATTTATTTGTTGGATTGAAAATAGGATTCTGTAGGAATCGATGGGCCACCATGAACCCTGCCCCACGGCAGCAGACGCCGTAGTGCCGCTTCTCTTCGGAGTTAACGTGGCTGGAGGTGTCTGCCGGCGCTTGTATTTGAACCCCTACGAGTGCTGGTGGTCAAAGTGGCTTTCGTTCTTCTTCAAAATTGTAATTTTCATACAAATTGTGTCTGTCCATTTAGTATTGTTTGCGATTCCTGAAGATATTTATTTATCAGATTATTTAAATACGATTTTGTAGGAGTCGATGGATCACTAGGTATCCTGTTGTCAGGTAACAGGAGTTATTATAGGCATAGGTGTCGCCGGTGTTTGCTTCGAACACTGGTGGGTAATGCGTCGCATGTGCTTCTTTTGATTAAAATTGTGAAGCTACTTATAAATGATAAATTGAAACGTCTATGTCATTACATGATATTTTGCATTGAATGCCGATATCTTAAATGATGTATACTTCTTGTTTCAATTTTATTTTATAGCCCGGTGCCGTGTCTGCCTGGTCGAGAATACTACAAATTGATTCTTACCATGTGGGCATCGTTGCGTGTATGGCCTGCGCAACCAGACTTTCGGAACCGGTGGAAGAGCAATGCCGCTGTCCTCTTTGTAGGACGATTTCTACGCAAGCCCCCCAAAGGATCTGGCTGTCCGCAGAATAAACTAGCAATATTAAAAATCATTGAGACTTTCAGTTCCTGTCTATTCTTTTTCAAGTGACCCTTGAGTATAATAATAATAAGATTTAATCGAAAACCAACAGTCATGTCAATATTTGGACGTACGGTAATGTTCATTAAGGGGGAAGGTGACAGTTAATCCTTTTTATTTTAGTCGATATTCATAGGGCTGTGTGATGATATGAGTGAACGATAGAATGTTGACTGTTTCAAGGAAGAATAGGTATAACTTATTGTTGAATTCGGGCTCTTAAAATTTCAGTTAGGTGACATGATAGTCGAGATCGCGTAGAGTCTACATAACCAAGCTCTTCTGACAGAGTTCTATACGGTGGAAGATGTCTCATCCAAAGGATTGGTCCGAAAAGACTGCAATCTTGTGGGAGTAGTGAGAGATGGTGCATCTACAGAAAGAGCCACCAATATTAGAGATGGGATCAGGAGAATAATTTTTCGCTCGTTCCAAAAATTATTTTGCATGATCAATCGTTGATATTGCAATAGTACATTTCAGTACGAGTACGGACAGGCTTTTTTGACGAAACGAGAGGTTTACGGCACGAGCCAAAGGCGAGTGCTGTAACGAGGTTCGTCAAAAAGCCTTCACGTATAAGTAACGATTATTATTTTTCATCACGAAAGCCGAGAAATCGCGACGAAGTTGCGATTTTGAGGTTGGAATGATGAAAAATAATTTTCGGAACGCGTGGAAAATCATTTCCTTATGGTCCGATGTTTAATATTGGTGGTTCTTTCTGTAGATGCATGGTCTCTAACTACTCCCACAAGATTGCAGTCTTTTCGGACCAATCCTTTGGATGAGACATCTTCCACCGTATAGGACTCTGTCAAACGAGCTTGGTTACGTGGACTCTACGTGATCTCGACTATTATGTCACCTGACTGAAATTTTAAGAGCCCGAATTTAACAATCAGCTACACCTATTCTCCCTTGAAACAGTCAACATTCTAATCATTCACTCATATTATCACTCAGCCCTGTGAATATCGACTGAAAAGAAGAGGAAGAAGAGGCACTAGGAAGGATTAACTGTCACCTTCCCAGTGCTTTTTTTTCTGACTGTTTCGGAACCGAGACTCCATTCTAGTCGTATTTTATGTGACCATGTCCGAAATTATAATATTAATAATTATAATTTATAATTCATTATAAAAGTAATATAATATTATTTATTTTATTGTTTCCGAAAGAGTCAGAAAAAAACAGTTAGCCACTGGGAAAGTATTAATGAACATTACTGTACTTCTTGAATGCCATGTTTACTCATTGATTTATATGTTTATCGATATTCAGTGGAACATTTTCTGTACCTGATAAATTATGTATAAAAAAGGTAATATTGATCGAAATATTTGTTGTACGTTATTTCTGTCACTTTTGTCATTACACGAACAGTTACTTCATATATTCTAATGACCACACACAAATACGAGTGTGAATGTGGTCGTCCGAAAAAAAAGCCCTCCACAGCCGTTAGGAGGAGTTTCCGACCATAAGTGTGCTACCTCAAAATGCTTGTCTGAGCAGCCCCAACATACCCGTGACGTGTTGACAGAGTTAAAGGATTCACCCTGTAGATGAATGATTACTTGAATATGTCATTTTTCGAGATTTTTACCTTTCTACATTTTGCATTTATGAGTTCTAGTCTTTCTTGATTTTCGTTTCAGACGTATTTATATTCGAATTATTGGGTATTAGAAATATTGGCTACTCTCGATTTTAACTTTCGAGAAAGTGAACAATCCACTTCATTGTCATTTATAATCTACTTATTCGAAGTAAAAACGATCTGGTCATAAACTTTAGAATTAATGATCGTTCGGGTAAATAACTTTTCAGTGAAACATTTATTTGACTTTGTGATTCATCGAAAACAAAAATTTCGAAATCATGATCCATCATTTACTATTCGTGTTCATGAAATTTGGAATATCAGCCATTCTGAATTTTACTCTTTCGGAATTTTGACCAAAATTTGACCCATTTTGGGTAAAAATTTCGAAAGACCAAAATTTCGAGCGACTAAAAATGCGAATTCAAAAAATACGAATGCGAAAATATCGATGGACGAATTGATTTTAATTTGTTTTTTCCAAAAGATAATTCCGTCGAATGACATTTTCAGCAGGCGGTTACCTGTCGGAACGCTCATTCATTCGAAAATGTATTTTCTGATAATTATTACTCCAAGTGAGTATAATGTAGATAATATCAATGTATGAAGTCAATATTTCCAAATTCTAAATCTTGATAGACCAGAAGTTCGAAAGACCAAAATTTCGAAAGATCTAAACTTCGAAAAACAATATTTCGAACGTCTATTTGATGTTTTTTCTAAACGACCTTCACCCAAGATTCGTCATACAATATTTCGAACGTATTTCATCCGTGTCGATTAATTTTGATCGATTTTCTTATTTGAGTGAAACTTATCTGCTGATAAGGCAGTAATTTTCTAGCTTTACGAAAATTAGGACCGCGTGAGGGGAATAACTAGGTACGAGGTGGGGGGCGGGCAGAGCAGGAGAGTGCCTTAGCGGTGACGGATGACGCAGCAGTGTGGCTACTGAATTCTCGTAACGCTGCCTATATGGTTGTCTATTTCTCAGTTTTTGTAACGGCTAGCCATTAACGCTTCCATATTTCTATTATTTTTTTCGAAGTATCTACAATTTATTCATTTGTGTAGATAAGAATTATTGATTTGTACAATTAACTTTACAAGTATAATGCATTTGAATTTTTTTATCTAAACACTATCAAAAACTAAGCTTAGCCTAGTAAGCCTAAGCCTACTAAGCTATATTATATTGAGTAAGAACTTGAACAGAAGATAACAAAAATTCCCCTCGAAAAAGTACCTGCATCAGGAATCGTCCCAGTTTCCACGAGACATACCTATAATTAAATATATGACAGAAGGATGTACAAGAGTCGGAGAATTTCGTTGAATATTAGAAGCATTTCTTTTCAATTATCTTTCAATTTACTGGATTTTTTAAACAAATACTAACACACCAGTGCTCGTATCAGAACTGCAAACTCATTCAAGCTGTGGCCTCGGTTGCCAGTTATTGTCGAAATATTCATTTTTGAGCGGAAAATCAACGAAAATGTTCACTTATGTGATTTTGATCTTTCATTTTTAGCACGTTACAAAACTCATTTCATGAAGCCCAATGGATGCAAATGCCAACATTTTTAATAAAAAATAGTTCATTCCATTCAGGTTTTAAGTTGCCTATTACAAACTATCTGCAGAGTGGTGAAAAGACGGGGAAATAAAACTCAAATATTTCTATTAGGGGTGTTTTTTTTTTTCTTTTGTACGTAAAAAACATACCGAGCATATTCGGTGAGAGTAAACGATCCCCTTCCTACGGCGAAACCATAACAGGCGCGCACGGCGTGCGTGAGGCTCGTTCGGGAAGACATGCAATGCTACTGGGACCTCATTCCCTCCCGAACGAACCTCATGCACCTTCCCTGTGGGACGAAAGCAACGCAGCTTTCAGACCGCTAAAACATTGAAGTCGCGATTGCAGCGTACGTCACAGCTTTTCACGGTATTCGCATGAAATTAGCTTGTTTCGACTCGCTGAACAGGCACTGAAAGCTGACGTTTCATAGCAGATGTTATGAAAAAGGATTTTGTATACATCTTTTTTTTTAAATTTTGTCAACTCAATGTATGATATTGGGTCTTGTGCGCTCCTAGATGTTTTTTTTTATCTGTGACACTCGAATTCATTGGCTATTTATTACACTGAGAGAAAAGTTTAGTAGCCACAACCTAAAACTCAAGTACCGTCTACTTGAGAACCCCGGTAGGCATAGGATAAGTTGCGCGTACTTGTAGACCAAAGTAGCTGCTACTTTGGATAATCATCAGGTGGCGCTATACGTAGCAGACCTCAGTTGTCTCTACCAAAACTTCGGTAGCCACAACTTGCGTCATCGAATAGCCCTACTAAGCGATAGTCAGAGCTACATACTCGTCAATCTGCAGTAGCCTCTACTAAACTTTTCTCTCAGTGTCCTCATTTCAAGTAATGAAATATTTCAATATTTGAATATTTCATTACTTGAAATAACTAATAAATAGCCAATGAATTTGACTGCGGTAGACAAAAAAAAAGATCTAGAAGTGCACAAGACCCAATATTATATCTTTAATTGGACAAAATTGTAAAAAAAAAACAATACAACACCCTTTTGCGGCATGGCTTGATGTTGAAATTAAGAGCTCAAATTTGACAGTGAATTTTTTTAAATAATTTGTGATCAATTGGGGCGGCGCAACGATTCAAATTCCACCAAACCCTAAATAAGAACCACTCTAATAGGTATACATGCGATAACGAAAGTGACATCATTCTCCACCCTGGTAAATATGCTGTGGCGGTATTGTCGTGGGATTTCTGCACAGCGGGCAATAACGTCCTCTTTCCATGAGCATGTCCCACAATTTTTGAGCGCATCTGGCACAAGCGAGTCGATGCCCACATCCAATGTACGCGTGGGTGGCAGCATTATCACGACACATGAGACACATCGCTAAAAAATTAAGTATAGCAAGGAGTATACAAGGAGTATGTTTTAGAATGATGATTATTAGTGCAAAGTATAACCCAATGACGTCGACGTTCCAAGTGCTAATTGATATTTTTTTAATACGAATTTCATGTATTAACACGATCAACTATGAAGAAACACGTGTTCATTAAACAACAATGAACATCATGCTATTAAACACGAAATTTTATTGACACATGTTTGATTAATATCAGGTGTAACGACATATTTTAGTTTAATTATTACATAATTAAGACAAGGCTGTATAGTGTACTTTCAAACAGGTAGCATGCCGAAGGTGCACCAGTTTCATTCTAGCCAAATCACTGTTTTTTGGTTCAACATCTCTTGTCAAATTATCGCGGATATTCCCGTGAAAGCTGACGGTCATATTCTTCTAGGAAGTTCGTTGGTAGTGTAAAGAGTTCGTAAACTGGCATGCCGAAAGTCCCTAACTCTGAAAATTATACTTTACCAAAGGAACCCTAAAAAAAAAATCTGATAAAAAGATATAATCCGGGTATAAAAACCGTATACGGTATACGTCCATACGACGGTTTTTATACCCGGATTTTAACTTTTTATCGTATTTTTTTTGTAGGGAACTAATTGTTCGATTTATGCATATGAAGTTACTTCTCGGATAAGGAAATAAAAAAAAAGGGGATAACTATTAATGATAGGTACCTACAGCTAATCTTGCTCATATTCAATATTATCAGCCCTACTGGTATTAGTCCTCAAGATCCGAAGTGGTAGTAGTAGTAGTATTGATAGATTGATACGGTATAAAAAATATATTTTAATGTCGTCATATTCAGAGTACGGCACTTTAAAATAAAAATAAAAAATGAGCATAGCCCTTGAAATTTATAGACACAAAGCCAAGTATGTAGATTTTTTCATCACAGCTCAATTGATATTTTCTCCTGGGCAACCTACAAAAAACTCAATTTTTTAGAGTTCTACTAGCTGAATGTTTTCGTAAAAATCCCTTGACATTCAGATTTGTGGTTGAAGTTTGTGTGTCTTCACTATTCTATTTTTGGCACTTGGGCAGTCACCATCTATCACGAAGGGTCTCGGCTTGTGATTTCTGCGAATGACCGGTACAATTACAAGGTTTTTTACGAGCAGGTGGTATATGGATGCATGTATTCGTGGATCAAGAGAAGCACAAGGGTCAACATTTCCCCCCAGCGCTTGAAACAAGTGCCGGCGCCACCTCAGTCCACCTTAACTCCAGTGAGAAGCGGACTTACGGTACTGACACCGCGCATAACGGCATGGTACTGTGTAAGACGCTCGTACTGCACGCTAAAGTATCTATGACTTTTGGAAGATGAACTTAACTTGTGATACCGAGAACTAACGATTTTCAGTGAAAACATATACATCTTCATAGGTCTAATGAGGCAGGAGCTCCCAAATTTCCCCCCAGCGCATGAAACAAGCACTGGCGCCACCTCAGTCCACGTTACTGCGGAGAGAAGCGGACGTACGGTACTGACGCATGACGGCGTGGTACACTGTAGATGCTCGCCCCGAAAGAACTAACTTTCACGTGAAAAAACCGAGGGGAAACCACTTCAACCAAACTTGTGTGTCCCATCTATTTCACGTCTCATAATCATTTCATATGATTTCACAACTATTTCATATCATTTCACAGGCATTTCACAAGCATTTCATACCATTTCGCGATCATTTCACAAGCATTCCATACCATTTCATACCATTTCGTACCACTCCGCGATCATTTCACAAGCATACGATTTCAAACTATTTCGCGATAATTTCACAAGCATTTCATACCATTTCACAATCACTCCAAACCAATTCAGATCATTTCAAACCATTTTAAACCATTCCACATTAATTTCAATATAATCTGATACCATTTCATAGCTCATTGTTCCAACTATTTCACGAGCAGTTACCCCCTCGGAAAATTTAGTGGAATGTGCATGTATCGCCTCCGAAAAGACACAAGCGCCACATTTCCCCCCAGCGCTTGAAACAAGCACCGGCGCCACCTCAGTCCACGTTAACTCCGGAGAGAAGCGGACGTACGGTACTGACGCCAGGCACGATGGCATGGTACAGTGTAAACGCTTGTGTACAATGAAATATCAATTATGAATTCTTAAGCTTTCAAAACATTACTTCATTACAATTTTTTTTTAGCCTTTTTTTTTTTCCTTTTCTGTTCCACTTTCTCACTTCTCTACCTCAAGTTTCATCTTGGCTCCTACTGTATTTTTAATTTTAATTTTTTTCAATGCCAATTTCTATACGTTCAATCAAAAAACGACTGGTTCGTATCGGGTTTTAGCTTACCTAAACTTTTCTATTGTCATGAATAGTAATTAATTCCATGGAATATTCAAATTTCATCATTATGTAACAAGTACAGAAGATTAAATACGGGTGGATTATACAATTCTAGCTGTTTATATGTGAGGCATTCCACGCTAACTAGACCCGGGTCTGACCATCGAGCCCTTGGATTTGATTCGAAATTTTCAATATTGTTGCTCTATCTTTTTTTGAGATTTCTCAAATCAACTTTGACTGAATAGAAAAATAAAATTACTTTGGAAAAAAAACATTTCGAACGACACTTTTTTAAGGGTAGGAGATACTGAAATTTGAGTGCCAAAATTTAAAATAAATCGATTTTTGTTTTTACGGAAAAGTGTCCTTTGAACCCTTATCTTCACGTACACAAATCCTTGGACCGAAAAAAATTTATTAAGCCCCATTCACGCAATAAAGCGTGTAATGTTCCAGCAGAAGTTTTAAATTTCCCTATATTTCGGTTATTGCTTTTTTAATTTGTGAAAAAAAGTAATTTGAGATGCAGTTTTCCATCAAGCTACCACACTCAAGTGATTTACGTGAGACGAAAAAATAATAATAAAAAAATAATAATAATGAAAAATAATTCTTTTCAAATGACTGCTACACTCTGAGAAAACATTCTGGTGACTCAGTTTTTTTACAGTTGATTAGTGCTATTTTGATACATAGTTCATGATTTTTCCAGATTTCATGTCCTCCGCTGAACAAAAATTCAGTCCATCGAAGAAAAAGTAGTTATCGTAGGGTACAGGCTGCTGCGTTGCTTGAAATTTCTTCAAATTTGCAGAACATATTCTGTATGAATGTAATTTAGGGGCAAACCAATAATATTTCATGTATTCAAGTTTTAGACATAGAAATTTTTGATTCTAAAATATTTTTTCCAAAATGATGGAGAAAAAAGTCTGACAATCAAAAATTTCTATGTCTAGAACTTGACTTCATGAAATATTATTGGTTTTCCCCTAAGGTACATTGATACAGAATATTTTCTCAAAATTTTGAGACATTTCTTGAAATGCAGCAACCTGTACCCTACGACAACTACTTTTTCTCCGATGGACTAAATTTTTGTTCAGCGGAGGACATAAAATCGGGGAAAATTATGAACTATGTATCAAAATGGCACTAATCTACTGTAAAAGAACTGAGTCACTAGAGTGCTTTCTCGGAGCGTAGCAGTGATTTGGAAAAAATCATTTTCAAGGTGTGTATACCCTCATAAGACAACAACCCTAAAATGTGTTTTTCTACAGTTGAAAATCATATTGAAGTTGTTGGTCACACACTTCACCAGAGATGAGCATTCAAATTTATATAGCGAATCAATATTTTTCCAAATGTTTGTATTCATTTTACAGAACTAGATTTACAAGTTATTAACCGCATGATTCGCTGCCCGCAGGACAAATTGCTTAGACTCGACAAGACCAAGTTCATATCAACCGAACTGCTAAAATATATATGTTGAATTTTCTTCAAGTTGTGATAATTTATATGTTGAATTTCTTGAATTTTGTGAATAATTTGAAAAAAAAACTTCAACGCGATTTATCTCAGAATTAGGTTTTTGGCAATTGAAAAAGTCCCATGCGTCTGAGTTTTTGTCAAAGACTCTTCGAATTTTTAGGGTATGTTCCTACACACACTAGCTACAAACCCACGTCGGTTTTTGGAAATCGAGACAAAATTACGCATTCGAGGAAAAAATAATTGAAAATATGTATATTTTTTTTTTCATAAAAAAAATGTCAAAATTAAAGTATCGTAGCTATCTTTAAAAACCGACGTGGGTTTGTGGCTTACGCATCCTGAAATATGTGTGTGCAAGCCCAGCAAGATTCAAGAATAACTCAGATGCATGGGAGGTTTTCGAATAAAGGCTATTTCAGAAACATCATGAGGAGTAACTCTGTACTTATTGTTTCAAATGACTTGAAATTTGCACAATGTCTATGTTTTGAGATGGCAAACATGTATGTTGAATTTCATTTGAAAATATCTATTGGTTCATCTGATTTGGAAATAGCAATAACTTGGCAGTTTTCAGTATCTCCTACCCTTGAAATCTTAAAAAATCATCAAAAATCCTGCAATCGATACAAAGAATTGTGGCGTGTGGACCAGAGTGGCACGGCGTTCGCTTTTATCTGTAATTTTTGATTTCCATGAGAAAAATGGAAAATAAATAATCAACGTCAAGGTCAGTTCGCTGTGAGCAGTCGCTTGAACATTCTTATATGTGACTCCGAAATTTTCCGAATTTTTAAACATTTTTTCAACTGCCTGCAGTGAACTGGCCTTCACGTCTATTTTTTTTTTTTACCAGGGAATTGCGGATTACAGATAGAAGCGAACGCCGGCCCACTTTGGTCCGCACGCCAAAATTCTTCAAATCGAATACAGGATTTTTGAGAATTTTTTCAGATTTTTAAAAAGTGTCCTTCGATGTGATTTTCTTTTTAAGTGATTTTATTTTCGATTGGAACAAATTTGATGATAAAAACCTTTAAACAATTTAGCATGCTTTGGAAAGATAGAACAACCATACGAAAAATTACGGACCAAATCCAAGGGGTTGAGGGGCAGACCCAGGTCGAGTTGGCTTGAAATGCCCCCCATATATGATGCTGAAAAATGTAATAGAAACATATCTCGTAGATTAGACAACACTCTTTCGGAACGTCGAAGTCATCACATACATCGTCAAACAGTCCGGTAACAACATCATTAGGCACATCCGAGGGTAATACAACATAGCTCAATTATCAAATGTACAATAGACATATGAACAAGTTGAATATATTAAGGTGGTGAGATGAACTTTGGTAAATACTATAATACTTATATTACGTCCTACATATCAATTTTTACTCAATACTCGCCTGCAAATTATTACGAAAGCGTAATTTCCCGATAATATTACAACACACGTTTCTATAGCTAGGTACATGCTATCCTGCAATATTTAATCATTCAATGAGTTGAATAGGCTTCGCAGATGAGTTATTTTCATAATGGCATTACGGAAATGTAGTTTAATTATCGCTGGTACTAAGATACAATTTTTTTTCGTCATTGAGGCCCGATAAGTGGCGTTTACGGGTCTATTTGCGGACCGATAGATGGCGGTTAGCAGTTCTGTCCCGTAAAGTGAGGCCTAGTCCCGATAAATACATTCAGCAGGCCTAGGCCTGATAAAAACCCCACTTCACGGGCCTTCATGACGAAAAATAGTATATGGCATTAGGCCGGCTGCATTGGTTTGCAAGTCGTGTGAAGTTTTCAGCCCTCGGCGTGGTAGTCTCTGACTCGGCTCCGTCTCGTCTCCGACTATTCCACGCCTTGTGTTGCAAACTTAACTCTCCTCGCAAACCTCCGATTATCGGCCTTATGACATAATATACTATAATGTGATCCGAAATCATTCACAGTCGAAGCGAAAATCAATGATTTGAAAATGTCTTTGTGATTTGATGACTCGTATGGTTCGCCAGAATTCAAATCCACCACCTCTCAAAAATAAGAACACTCTAACTGTGAGGCTGATAAGGGGGGGGGAGGGTAAGGGCTTTAGCGTAAAAAAATACACTTTTTTTACGAATTTTTATTTGAAAAATGGTTTGAGTAAATTCATCAAAACGTTTTGTACATGATTAAAGTATGGTTTTGAGAATATTCTGTAAAATTTTCATGCAAAAATATTCACAAACAAACCGGTGACAGAGCTTTTCGCCTTTGGAAAAATACGATTCGCGGTGCACACTTATCTCAGCTGAAAATTATCTAAAATAAAAAACCATCAAAATTTAGTCAAAGTATCATTCAAACCTCCCCCCAACGTTCTCTGATTATTATTTTTTCCATTTTCAAATTTTGTGTGGTCATTCAAAGTGAAAACTATTATGCTATTTTTGACTAAAAATTCCGCTATTTTGTGAGTGGAAAACACCCTTAATGTAAAAAAAAAAACCTCAACATTGGGGGGAGGTTTGGATGATACTTTGACTAAATTTTGATGGTTTTATATTTCAGATTATTTTCAGCTGAGATACAGTGTACACCGCGAATCGTCTTTTTCCAAAGGCGCTCTGGGAAAAGCTGTCACCGGCTTGTTTGTGAATATTTTCGCATCAAAATTTTACAGAATATTCGTGAAACCATACTTAATCATGTACAAAAGGTTTTGATAAATTTACTCAAACCATTTTTCTAAAAAAAAAATAGTAGAAAAAGTTTATTTTTTCCAGCTGAAGCCCTTACCCCGCCCGCGCCATAAGTAATGAAGTAAGTATGTAATGATGTTATTACCATTTTCCCTTGCCGAGCGGATTTGTCCATGCGCTTCGTCTAACTCCGCTCGCAGCCTTGCGGTTTCGATACGCAGCAGTGCTGCGTCCGCCGCTTGAATTCGTGTTTGTTTTAGTTCTTGCTGTCGGACTTGTTCTTTCGAGGCTGCGTTCTTTCTCATTTCTGTGAATCCGAATATCAATAAATACGGGTCTTTTTTCAACCGCATCAATATTGAATTTTCTTGAAATTCATTTAACCTTTTGGAAACCACCCACCCCCACCAAAAAATGAACGAAATTCTAAAGTCTCTCACCCAGTCTCCTCTCATTCCTATTCTTTTTTTTTCTGCTGGCCGGCTGAGCGGGAGCTGCCGGCTCATGTGCCACTTTTTTTTTTCTTTTCCGCCGGTTGCGGGGACGGCGCCCTATGAGAAGGACATTGAGTTGATTATCACATTAATTGTCATCAAATTAGATTTATTACATGCAGGCTGAGTCTGTTTAAGAATTACTTTTCATTATCGGGTTCTGTCAAGGAATATCTTATTCGATTATATCGTCAGCTACAAGCAGAATCTCGCTGTACTCACCTACCATAATACCAGGTCATTCTCAAAAGATTATTATAATGATCTAAAGCTGATTCATTGTTGGATGAATTAACTCATCTGTGCATAAGCATAGGTATATCTTCTATAGCAATACCAGCCGCATCCCTACGCTATTACGTAGACTCCGAAATAGGTAACGGATCTCGTTCACATCAAATGTTCAGAAAATTACCTGTTGCTTCGGGTGATGGCTGTGGCCCGTGAATTTGTGGCTCGTCGTCGTCGTTGTTGTTGTTGTTTATTTCGATGAACTCGGGAATTCCGTCATCTATTCCGGGAAAATCATACAAAATTAAAAGTAGTAGCATTGGGAAAACGGTTGTTTTCTATCAATTCAATGGATACGATTGATGAGTTACGAATAATTTCAATGGATTACACGATTCGACAAAACAAAAAATGTTCCTTGTGTTTGGGTTCATTTCATGATTTTCTTGTTCATCATGCACCAAAATAAAGGATAAATATCCACATCCCCCTTGAAGTTTGCTTTTGTTTTTTACTCATGAACATAAATTAAAAAGTAACAGGGTTCACTTTTGAACTTTCTTCCATTATTTTGTATATAGTTAAAGTTGATGAAAATAATATACCTCCAAATACATTTGTTTTGGTCTGTCAACAGATGAAAATTGAAATCATACATTTTTTGTGAATATTGTAGTATACAAATGTTCCTGTCTACAAAAGCAAACTTTTTTTTGATCAAATATACATTTTTCGGATGGATGTCGATGAACCTATCGTAATTGCATACCCTGATTTCAAACGCAAAATTCATATTGACTTGTGTTTTTGTTAAGTATGTACGAAGCATGTGGTATCACTCTTAACATTAGAATGTATAGGATAAGCTGTTCAGGTGTTGGTATATATTGTAACTTTCACTGCGTATGTCTCACGGCAGAAAGCCGTGAAATTACGCTAGCTCGCGTGAATTCTTTGTCACGGGTATGAATTTTGGAGCTCCTCCTAGAAAAAATGTGTAAAACCTTTGTTACCCTAATACAGACTTGGGATTGCACACTCTCAGACTCGAGTACCGGTTAAAGCTATACCGTTGCTGCCTGAGTGTTACGCACCGAAGCTGCCTCCCTATTACAGACTTGGATAATCTTACACTCTCAGACTCGGGTACCAATTAAAATTGTACCGTCGCTGCCTGAGTGTTGGATCACCGAAGCTGCCTGATTTAAGCTAGCTAAACACGATTTTATTTCTAAGTGATTTTAGCTGAAAGAATTTATGTTAGTTGAAGAAATGAAACAAGACACGAAATGAAAAACAATAGATTCGATTTTACTATCTCGTCGGTGTGACTATTTTATTGATTCGACTGAGTATCGCCGATTTTACTTAAAGCTATTATTTACAGGATAATAAAATGAACTAAAAATTTGACTCGATATAATAAAATGATAAATGTTAATTCTGATTGTTTTTCTATTTCTATTTGCGTTTTGTTTCTGATTCTGTTTGTTTTTCTTTTGAAGTTATAATTACTGCTTTAGCTAATTTTACTTTTTCTATTGTTTTGAGTTTAATCTAAATTGCTGCTTTAGCCAATTTATATTTTCTCGATTTTTGATTCTACGTGAGGTAAGATCTCGCTCTGAGTAACTTCCTATTTCAATTTTTATTCTTTTCTATGGTAAGACCTTGCTTTCAGTGACTACCTATTTGAGGTTATGAGAGTTTATCTTCAATAGACGTGAGTCGATTGACTGCTTTAGTACAAATCACTGGCTGCTGCCTCAGCGTGCCAGCTTATATAGTAGTTCTCGTGACGTCACGTCAGGGTCTTCTGATCGGATCGGCGCGAGGCTATTTGCGCGGTCGTAATGTAGCTTGTTCGGTCGTCCTACCGGGTGGTACAGTTCGAACACGTTACAATATATAAGTCTATGGACTCTGTGCTAGTCCAGTTCTTCAGTTGCGTACGAAGTGTCGTACGATGTACACAATGTTAAAATAAAACTCATGATATCTTCTAAATAAACAGTCTTCTTATTACATCAGGTTATGGGCCCAGATGTTCGCGAATTAAAATCGTAGGATTAGTGGCAAGGTCAACAGTAAAACGACGTGTGAAAAATACGTAGTGAATAGTCATATTGACCGTTGCGGTGGATCCGAGTGATTCAAAAACGAGGTCTCTGTACATGTTGAAAGATGGCGGCTTCTATTAAGATTGACCCGTTAACGGGTGATAACTATGATACATGGAAGATTCATATGAGGGCGATCTTAAAGAATAATGGTTTGTGGGGCTATGTTTCCGGCGTGACAACTGAACCGTTGGAGGCTTCCGCACTAGCAAAATGGTTCGACGACGATGGAAAGGCTGAGTCAGACATCTTGCTTGGCATCAGCCCTAACGAACTTCGAGCTCTGGACGGTTCGGAATCATCAAAGGCAATTTGGGATAAAATCCAATCCACGTACAAATCAAAGGGGCCAGCGCGGAAAGCGTCGTTGTTCAAGCGTCTCGTAATGACGTGAATGCAAGAGGGTGATGATCTGAAAGATCACATCGGTACGTTCTTTGATACGGTAAAGAAGCTAAGAGAGATTGGATTGGACATAGTCGATGAGCTGTTAGCTATGCTGTTACTGTGTAGCTTGCCGGACTCTTTCGAGATATTTCGTGCGTCGATGGAATCACGTGACGAGCTTCCTTCAACGGACATTTTGAGGGTCAAACTACTCGAACGGTACGATGGAAATAAGTCTGTCGATGTTAACAACGGTCAAGGTGCGATGTATATGAGGAAATCAAACAATTACACGCAGCTGAAACAAGGAGCAAAGGCCGAAAAGTATGAGCCAGAACCGACGTACAAGAAGAAAGTAGAATGTCACCGTTGCGGTCGCATCGGTCATCTGGCTAGGGTATGTCGCGCAAGACACCCCGGGAAATATAAACAAAACGCGAGACAAGCGGAGAGTGTTGACGAAGATTCAAACTTCAAGAAATCAGTTGGTGGTGCAACGCTGCTAAGTACTACCGAAGAAGTGATGTATAGCCGGGCAAATGATAGAGGGTGGTGTATTGACAGTGGGTGCACTAGCCACATGTGCAATGAAAGAGACTTATTTGAAAATTTCACGCGTACGGACACTGAACTAAACTTAGCTAATAATGAAAGCACGCGGATCACGGGAACGGGAAACGTTTGTATAACCGTTGATACCGGGAAGAGTGGCCGCACAATAAATCTCGAAAACGTGTCCTATGTGTCAGATCTTCGCACTAATCTGATGTCAGTGGCCAAAGCAACGGATCACGGGTGCACAGTGATTTTCCGTAAGCAAGAGGCAGTTGTAATGGACAAAAATGATAAAGTGTTAGTGCGGGTAGAGCGAAGAGGTAACTTATATTATGTGCGTGAAAGTGAGAACGTCGTGAATAACGTGGAACAGAGTGTCACTCATGAAAAGGAAATAGACATTTGGCACGCGAAGATGGGCCACTTGAATGAACGAGATTTGAAGGCATTGGCCAACAGTGGTAAAGTCTATGGTTTTTGAGTTCAAAGATGACGAAAAACTATCAGAATGCGAAATATGTATACGCGAAAAACAAACGCGCTTGCCTGTCAGTAAAATTGCAGGTGATCGTACACAGGATCTCTTGGAGATAGTACATTCCGACGTATGTGGCCCCATGAGACACCCATTGTTCCCCGGCATGAGATACTTCGTCACCTTCATCGATGATAGGTCACGTTGGACAGAGGTATTCTTCATAAAAAGTAAAGCCAATGTACTGGAAGCTTTCAAGCAATACAAAGCTGAGGCGGAGACATTGACGGGAAAGACGATAAAAATATTACAGTCGGATAATGGGACCGAATACTGCAACAATGAATTTAACAGTTTTCTACAGGGCCACGGAATACAGCGTCGACTAAGTACAACGTATACACTACAACAAAACGGCGTTGCGGAGCGCAAGAACCGCACCCTCGTGGAGATGGCGAGGTGCATGATGCGCCAGGCAGGTGCCCCTCCGTCGTTTTGGGCTGAAGCTATATACAATGCAAATTATACGCGTAATAGGTGTCCAACTAGTGCTTCAAACGGTGAGGTACCACATAAAGTGTGGAAGGGGAAAACTCCCACAGTAGGTCACATGCAAGTGTTCGGAACAAAAGCGTATGTATTGAACAAGCGGCAAAACATAGGCAAATTCGATTCGAGGTCGGAGCAGGGTATCTTTGTCGGCTATTCGCAACAATCGAAAGGTTATCGAGTTTACATCCAGAAATCGAGAAAGACAATTACAAGCCGTCATGTGAAATTTGTAAACGCGTCCAGTTTCGGTCGTGAATATCGTGAAATATTTCTTGAACAAGACGCGAATCACGATGTGACAGTTGAAACAACACATAGCAATGAATTATAAAAACAGCTAGGGATTATTCTAGACAAACCCCTAGAGACAAGACGTACGAGAAAGAGACAGGCTACAGTGTCGTGGGAAATGGTAGTGACGCCAGCCAAGCGAGGAAGAGGATGTCCGAGGATCGTTCGAACGGGTTCAGTGGGAAGGCCACGTGAAGAATATAAATCGGCAGGGAAAATTCAAAACCCCAGCAAAGTCAGAGATGAGAAAGGGGAAGTGAAAGTGAAATCAATGAAGACGACGGAGGAATCGGCGATGATGACGTGTTTACAGAAAGTGCAAATTTGACAATGACAGCGGAACCCACTACTTGGGAATGTGCGAGCAAATCGAAGGACGCCAATGCGTGGAGGGTGGCATTGGAGGACGAATATTTAGCACAGATCAAGAACGGTACTTAGGATATTGTAGTGCGTCCGGCGAATCGAAAAGTCATCGGGAGTAGAATCGTTTTCTGTACAAAAAATAACGAAAGTAGTGAGAGAAATAACGTTCGTCTCGTGGTGAAGGGATGCTCTCAGAAACCAGGGGAGACTCTGAACGAAACGTATTCACCGGTTGCAAGATCAATGTCGATAAGAATTATAGCAGCATTAGCGGTGAAATTCGAATTAGAGATACACCAGATGGATGTGGTGACGGCATATTTAAATGGAGAGCTGGAAGAAAGCGTCTACATGGAAGTGCCAGAACAACTGCGTGAAGTGCTTGAGAAGGTTAATTCGAATAAACCTATAGGATCGACTAATAAAAGTGTGCAAGATGAAAGAATGAAAGAAACAGCTGAGCGTTGGCTGAGTGAATTAAATGAGTGTGATGACAGGGTGTGTTTACTGAAGCGAGCACTGTATGGCTTGAGGCAGTCTGGTCTACAGTAGCATAGAAAGTTAATAAACAAATTACAGGTGATAGGATTTAAAGCACTGCCTCAAGACCCGTGCGTGTTTGTGCATAAGAATAAGGAGAGTATCATGCTAATCGCTATTTATGTAGACGGCATGTTGTTAGCTACAAACGATAATGTATGGTTGAGTGAAGTGAAAATATCATTGTCTAAAGCATTCGAAATAAAAGATTTCGAAAGAGTCGACCGATATCCTGGTATAGAATTTACTCGCGATGAAGATTTTCGCGTGTATTTGAAACAACAGTGTTACACAGAGTCAGTGTTAGAGCGTTTCAGCATGCAAAACTGCAAACCCCTGCAGACTCCTATGGAAATCAAATGCAAGTAATCGAAACCTGAGTGTGTGGATGAGAATGAAATGCAAAAGTATCCATGGTTGCGATTCTGTAACTCTCCGTTTACTCCGCTAACTCCGTTAACTCCGCTAACTCCGCTAACTCAGCGGAGACCGTTGGTTGGCTGAGGAGCGTCCAATCAGAGATCGTTTCGGATCGGTCTGTTTATTATTTTTATCGGTCTATTATTTTAATTCTCGTCTATTTTGACTTCAACTCGCTTTAGCTTACTCAATTTTCAGAATTTTTGCTATCATATTATTTTTGGAATCATGTATTATAGTGTTTCAGGATTGGTTAAAAAATAAAAAGGTTTATATTATTATTACCAAGAATGTTATTAATTTTTTTCCGCAACATTGCAAGAATCAGTTATGAATATCTTAAAGGGCTTCGAAAGTCGAACGAATTTCGAGCAACCGAAAACTTCCAGTGAGAAAGTTGTTCATCAAGGTCCAAATAAGTTTTCTGGAAAGTTTCACTTCAATCGAATAAATGGTTGGAAAATTGTTAATACTTTAAAGCATTACCGCCTAGTTCTCTCGCGCGTGAAAATGAATACTAAAATAAACTTAGTAAATCTATATCAATATTGAATTTAATTGATAAAATATTATATTCAATATCAAATAATATCTTTCTCATTAAAATAAATAGTACAATCTATATTATAATATATTTATGAATTATGATTAAAAATAAAAAATTAGGGCCTCGCGTTTGTTGCGACTAGCGGTCGGGCAAAGCCCACGGCGCCGTACGACTACCGATCCGAAAAGGTCTCCGATTGGACGCTCCTCAGCCAACCAACGGTTTCCGCTGAGTTAGCGGAGTTAGCGGAGTTAGCGGAGAGTGACAGAATCGCAACCCATATCAATCTCTTATCGCCTATAAGGCGGGCTTATGTATCTAGCTGAGCACCTCACTTTACGGCCATATTATTGGTTAGACCTTCTATAACTCAGCAACGACCGGGCCCTGGAAGTTTTTAATAAGGAACTTTATTCTGAGATTTCGACAAGGAATCTGCATGAGTAATCTTTTCCGCGACTTGGGAATCACGCTGTATGTTAGGGTGGCCCTTATTTTGCCAAAAAAAATATTTGGTGTGCCACCCCCTCAATCGGTTCCAGATTGAACAAAAAAAATTCGAGCCGAATTTTAGGTGATTCGGCCAAAGGGAACACGTGCCCCTGGGAGGTTTACTTTTTTATTATTTTTTATTTTTTTCTTTCTTCACAGGACATAGGATAACAGAAAAGGAAGTGAAAAGGTTGTAATCATTTTTTCTGAGTAATAATAATAATAATAATAATAGTTCATATCATTTTGATTGTAATTTTGCATGTATTAAATTTTTGTTGACGGAATTCCAAGATATTACTTCTCCTACAAAACCGAAAGTTGGAAGAAAAATTTGTTACAACCTTCTCTTGTCCTTTTCTGTCATACTATGTTCTGAAAAGGAAGAAAAAGATAAAAAAATAAACCTCCTTGGGGCACGTGTTCCCATCGGCCGAATCGCCTAAAATTTGGCTTGAATTTTTTTTGTTTAATTTGGAATCGATTGAGGGGGTGGCACACCAAATATTTTTTTTAAGCCAAATAAGGGCCACCCTAATATGTATACCAACCTACAATTTGCCCGGCTAGTGACATTGCTTCAGCCATGCCCTGTTCAAGCTAACTTTATTCTGTTCAAACTCGAGAACAGCGCGCGTAATATTTGAAGGTTAGGCGCCTAATTTGAAATAAATCAGTAAATCGTGCGAATAAGTGGAGTTGCGGGAAAATTGAACCGGGTAGGAAAGATGATTTAAATCAATCGATCAACAAAATAATCATTAATTGATGCAAGGTTTTACTTACAATCAATTTTTTATGGATCAAGCCATTTTTAAGATGTTATTGTTGAATCGTTGGAACAATAAAATGGTTACTCATTATCTTATAACAAAATGATTATTCAATAATGTAAAGTTTTATTTGCAATCAATTTATTAGGAATCTTCTGTGGACAACTCTCTGTGCCTTAGGACACCTTCGATGACCCACGATGAGTCTCAGCGAAGAGCGATCCTTGCTTCGTCGCCTGCTTTGTGGCTGCATAATATCTTGACGCAGGCACTCTTTCGAAAGCAACAGCGGAGAACATCCTCGAAGAATATCGTCTCCGTAGCGCTAAAACATTGAGGCAAAAGAGTGACGTATGGATCGCTGTTACACAGTATGCACTGCGTACAGCGTGCACAGTGAACAGAAATTACCTGAGACGATTGACTTTGGGAAGTATCTGAGGATGATCGATTGTAGTTGGATGCCGCTTGAGTCGACCTCGAGGTGTATCGTTACGGTTCATCAAGGGTGTTGATTGACTTTCATCGAGTTATTCAACTCCGGACATCTGCTTCACTGCGACTCGAATGTGTCGTCGTAGCTTATCGAGGGACTCTTGCCAGCACTCTTTGTACTCCCTACCGACCTACGGTTATCGCAGCATTAGGGAGACTCAGCTGCAGTCACTGTTCGTCGACTGCAATTACTGTTCGGTTTGAGGATTTTTATCTCTAACGCAGAAGCTCCGCAGAAGGGAACGTTTAATTCATCTCATCGGTGGTGTCGTGGAACGAACCAATAACCAAAATACATTTTGAGCACCTTCTTGGACGTCGAGCACGTTGAGCACATCTCGATATTGGTTCGTTCCACGACGACACCGATGAGATGAATTAAACATGCCCTTCTGCGGAGCTTCTGCGTTAAAGATAAAGATTCTCAAGCCGAACAGTAATTGCAGTCGACGAACGGCGACTGCAGCTGAGACTCCTTAACGCTACGATGACCGTAGGTCGGTAGGGAGTACAACGAGTGCTGGCAAGAGTCCCTCGATAAGCTTTGACGATACATTCGAGTCACAGCGAAGCAGCTGTCTGGAGTTGGATACCTCGATGAAAGTCAACTAAGTCCCTCGATGAAAGTCAACGATGAGTCCCTTGATGAACCGCAACGATACACCTAGAGGTTGACTCAAGCGGCATCTAACTACAATCGATCATCCTTAGATACTTTCCAAAAATAAGGCAACTGTCTAAACTGACCAATTCCGACGAAAATTTCTCCCTATACTTCCCAAAGTCAATCGTCTCAGGTGATTTCTGATTACTGTGCACGCTATACAGGGCGTACTATGTAACGACGATCCATCCATCACTCTTATGCGTTAATGTTCTAGCATTACGGAGACGATATTATTCGAGGACGTTCTGCACTGTTGCTTTTGAAAGAGTGCCTCCGTCAAGATAATATGCAGCCACAGAGAGGCGATGAAGCGAGGATTGCTCTTCGCTGAGACTCATCGTGGGTCATCGAAGGTGTCCAAAGGCGCAGAGAATTGTCCGAAGAAGATTCCTAATAAATTGATTGCAAATAAAACTTTACATTAATGAATAATTATTATGTTATAAGATAATGAGTCACCATTTTATTGTTCCAAAGATTCAACAAAAACATCTTCAAAATTGCTTCATTCATAATAAATTGATTACAAGTAAAACTTCACATTATTTAATAATTATTTCGTCGATCGATTGATTTAAATCATCTTCCTCACCCGGTGCAATTTTCTCGCAACTCCACTTAATCGCACGATTTAATGATTTATTTTATATTAGGCCCCTAACCTTCAAATATTACGCGCGCTGTTCTCGAGTTTGAACAGAATAAAGTTAGCTTGAACAGGGCATGGCTGGAGCAATGTCACTAGCCGGGCAAATTTTTGGTTGGTATCCGTGGTGGGCCGCATCCACGTAAAGTTTCGGTATGGGGAATTCGACGCCAACTTGACCAATGAATTTTCCTCACCATTTTCGATTTGCTTAAGAAAAAAATCTACAATCGTCCATGTACTAAAACGGCCCCCTGAATTTTTACAGATTTTTTGATCGAACCGTTTTTTCATCATGAATTTTCAAACTACCGAATATGTCGACACTCTTTAAAAATCTCAAAAAATTCTCAAAAATCTCATGTTCCACTACGAACATCACACTACTAAGTCCATGATGGCGCCAATTTTTCTCTTATTTTTTTTCAAGGTTTTTAATATAAACATGACTATAACCTGACCAATGATTTTCCCTCACTATTTTCGATCTGCTCCAAAATGTTTTCTACAATTGTGCCAACTCTAGATTGGTCTCCTGAATTTTTTTCAATCTTAGGATTGACCCGTTATTCTTTTATGAATTTTCAAATTACCAAATACTTCCACTTTTTTCAGAAATTTCAAAAAATTCTCAGAAATCTCATAATCCACTACGAACATTACGCCACTAATCCTATGATGGTGCGATTTTTTTTTCTTTTTTTTCACCGTGTTTAACATTTTCATCAAGTTTTCTCATCAAGGTTTATATTAAAAACGTTAAAAAAAAAAGAAGAAAAATTTGCGCCATCATGGACTTCTTAGCGTGATGTTCACAGTGAAAAATGAGATTTTTGAGAATTTTTCGCAATTTTTAAAAAGTGTCGAAATATAAGGTAGTTTGAGAATTCATGAAAGAACAACGGGTCGATCAAAAAATCTGAAAAAATTCAGGGGACCGTTTTAGTACTTGGACAAGTGTAGATTTTTTTTTCAAGCAAATCGGAAATGGTGAGGGAAATTCATTGGTCAAGTTGGCGTGGAATTCCCCATATATATTGTAACGTGCCAGGCTGGCTAGGCCTGGTGCGTTACATTTGAACAAGCCAGCCGTTGCGGAGCGACCAATCAGCGACAGCAAAGACACGAGAACGTCCAGAACGTTCGATCACAGCAACCAGTCGAATGACGTCACGACCGATATGAAAGTCGCGACGCCGGTCGACTCAGCAGCAATTGACGGCGGAGCGCCACATTGGCTCATAGCATATCTCGAACAATCCATAGGCAAAACGCTTGGTTGACTAACAGTCTAATCATCACTCATACCTTGTATTCAGATACTCGTGGCAAAGAGCTCGTGTAATCTATAATTCCAGATTTCAATATTGTTAGATACTTACGAAAGCAGAAGTTTACTAGTTTTTCTATTACTTAATTCAAATCGATATGAAATTACAAAACTCATACATAGAATTTCCCATTTGATTACAAAATTATTACAGTTTAAAAACTCATATAAAAGTCACGGAATCGATCTTGGATTACTAAGATCTATCACTATAAATATTCAGCAACTTTGTGAATATAATATTAGTCGGTTGCAACCATAGTATAAGTAGTTAAAGTGAACGATTATTTTGTTTGATAAAGAAAAAGTATAATTTGTCGCAGACTTCCTTTTTCGCCAATTTCCAGGTTTTGTAAATTCAAACTTACTAACCATAGCATAGGGACAGCTTCGGCAAAATATAACCTTGTCCAAGTCTGAGACAGGCTTTGTCTGCACTGCAGGCACAGTTCTGAGCGTAGGTTGTTTACTAACTTGGAAAAAGACGGTAGTTGCACGTCTGCGTGTACCTTGCAACCTGCCGTATTACTGAGGACTCTGTAACGAGGGTAAGACCTCAGTAACCGGGTTCACCGTGGCCTTGCGCTGTTTGGATGCCACCTAATTTGATAAATTAGGAAATTTCTCTTATCTGATATCTAAGATCTAGATACTCGTTTTGCCAGGGAAGCTGGTTGAGACACTCAGGGTGAGGTTCGGGCACGTAGGCCCTCGTACCTATTTTGTGTTCTGACCCTGAGGCGTTCCTATTTCTGTTTTTAACATGAATCTGTACAATCTGTGTCGATTATCTACATCACCGGACGAAGTTTTCGATGTTCTCGATGAGAATCCTGTTATTTCCGAGGAAGATTTAGGAAACTCGTAGGTAGAAATGATTCTGACTCGATGGTGTAGGAATGAACAACTGAATTATAATTAACTCTCTTTTTGTACACTCGTGATTTCCACATACACTCTATATTACTGGGTAATATATCTCACACTCATACACACTTCCGTTGGCTGGGTGTGATTCTAATTTAATAATCACTTGGACTAATAAACTGTTGATTTGCAATTATATCCTGAATTTTACTTCAATTGCCTTTTATATTTGATTCTGAGCCATGCTCTGAGTAACTAGTACTTAATTGTTTTATTCTTTATTCTGAGCGGGACGATTATTAGTCGCGGTTAACACCCATCTATCTCTTCAGAGAGTAGACGCCATACTCTTGGTAATTATTATATTCTGAGTAGGACGATTATAAGTCGCGGTGTAAACACCCATCTGTCTCGTAGCAGAGGTGATGCCATACTGATGAATTCGGTAAAATTCGTGTTGAACGCAGTGATGCGTGAGAATTGATGATATCGATTGTGATCTGAGATATATCAAATCTTGTGATCCGATTGTATCAAATGTGAGCTAGGGAGCCTAAACTCGTATAGCCGCACGGCGGTAATTCGAATTGGGTAGAAATGTGCAAACACATTGTCACAACCTATTCATCAGGGAGACGGCTGATAACGCAGAGCGTTTGAGGTCCGTAAAATTAGCGTCAGTAGTTGAATTATTAGGAGTGGTCCCGAGAATCATATCAGAGCAATAGAACTCACAATAACTGCACGGTTTGATACACCTTCAGTATATCAAACCTCTGAAAAGTTACAATATCTGTATTGTAACTTTCTGCATATGTTTCACCAGCTGAAGGCTGGTGAAATTATGCTAGTTCGCGTGAGTTCTTTGTCACGGGTTATGATATTTGGAGCTCCTCTGGGAGAAGTTGAAAAAACCCTTAATTTACCCTAATGCAGACTCGGATAGATTTTTCACTACCAGAGCTGCTTCCCTCGGATCTGGGATATGTCAAATTCCCCAGACAGCGATAGGTGCTATAGAGCTACCGTGCTGTTGAATTTGACTCACCGATACCGTTTTAATCGGATCTGGGATATGTCTCACTCACCAGACGAAGGTAGGTGCTATAGAGCTACCGTTGCTGGTGAGATCAACGCACCGATACTGATATCTAACTAATGATTTTAAGTTGACTGAAAATTTAAAGAAATTATTAAACAAAATCAGTTAATAAGAAAATAGAACAAGAATCAGATTCCTGATTAACCAAATGATTATTAAATCATTTCTATTTTATTTCAAACAAAAATTAGTGTTCTAAAGAACCTAGGTTTTAACAAAAATAATATAAACAAAAAATAATATAATGAAAATGTTAAACATAAAATAATATTTGAATTTGAGCGATCTTTGGAATCCTAACCTATTTTATAATTATGGCGCGCTAGCACCATGTGCCGGACTTTGTGATTTGTTTGCTTTTTGCTGAATTATTGAGTTTTAATAGTGCCGCTTTGGCTAAACTATTTAATTGATTGATTCTACTCGAAGGTATAATTCCCGCTTTGGGAATTATCCAAAGAAAAAAAATTATTAAATTTTTACTTGTGGCCGCTTTGGCTCTTGCTATGATAATTGAGTGTATGAGAAGCTAAATGGATAGGCGAGACGGTAGGCCGCTATGGCACGAATCCGCTCCCGAGCAGTGTGACGGTCGCCTTTTATATTTGTGATGACGTCACATACTCTGCGTGAGTTAGCTTACTTGCTACTGCGCCGCTCTATACAGTGACATGTCGGCGTATGCGTGTATTGCCTATGGCTTATACCAAGGATACGTTACAGTATGTATTATAAAAACATATCGCCGCCGCCGCCGCCGTGTCAGTGCCCCCGCCACCTCGCCCACGCTCGGCTTTTTCAAATCTTCAAATCTAACCCAACCCAACCTAACCTAACCTAACCTTACCCAACCTAACCTCACCCAACCCAACCCAACCTAACCTAACCTAACCCAGCCTAACCCAACCCAACCCAACTCAGCCCTAATATTAGGTGAGGTTAGATTATTGGTAGATAAGGTTAGGTTAGATACCCCAACCCCAGACCAACCCAACCCAACCTAACCCAACTCAGCCCTTAGATCAAAGGTTAGGTGAGATTATTGGTCGATGAGGTTGGGTTAGGTTAGGATAGGTTATTAAATTATAAATTGGACTATAAATTGAACTTTGAGATTGAATAACTTAATAACTATATGATATATATCTCTCTATATTATGAAGATATATCGCCGCCGCCGTCGTCGCCGCCGTCGTGTCAGACATTCCATGGCCTCCTCGACTCCACTCACCCCCCCCCCCCCCCCTCCTCCCCCTTAGCGCCGCTCGGCTGGCGGGGAGGGGTTCACATTACTGAAAGCAAGGGCCCAAGGATCTGGGCCCTCCTCGGCTCCCTTCGGATTCTCTCCTCCCCTTCTCTCTCTCTCTCTTTTCGGGATTGAGGTGTCTTCAGAGAGTGGGGTCCTTTTTGGTGTGTTTTCTGGTGCTGAAGAATCGAAAATCTCCAAGGAACTATCAAATCAGCATCTACCAAGCTGCAGCTCTTCGCAGATATGAAGGTAGGTGCCTTCCTGCCTTAATTTTCTCATTATTCTTGGTTTCTCTTTCGTTTTCGTGCCTATCCTCAAAATACGGTGACTGGTCAGTAATCACATAACGTCAGTGTCTTCGCAGTTTGGCGCCTGCTGGCGACATCTGCCGTTTTCCTCTAATTATCGATCAATTGATCGATAAGTCTTCTGTTATATCGACGTGTTTATGAGTTGTTGTCATCTGCTGACAGCTCGGTATTAGCATACCCTTCGGGGTCGTTAAGGCGATAGAAAGATGTCGGATAAACGAGCGACGCGCTCAAACACTGCCATTAATGCCAGCAACGCGGGTTGCTCGACTTTTAGGGGTTCACCTCGGCAAGGCGGAATAGGATCAGAGCTTGATTTTGATGATTCCCGTTTTTCTAGTCCTCTGAAATCAGATGGCGAACAGCATCTCACGTACAATAAGTTTAGAGAGCTGCGCGCACAACTCAGCATACATGACGGTACTCCCGCACGGCTGATTAAAACAGCGAAATTATCATCAGATGACAAGCAGGCTCTCAGTCAGGTAGCGACGGACTATCAAACTGCCTTTAGCATTGTATCTTCGGCCTATGCCTGTCAGGGACAGCAGACGAGGTTAAGCGTGCTGTCCTCAAAGCATGCGAAGCTGTCACAAAGTCTTGTGTGGAATCGGTCAGTACTAGCATCAAGCGAAACATGCCGGCGATGATTGAAAAGAGTCTTCCTGATCTGACAGCTATCGTGAAAGGACATTTACCTGAGGCGACTGCTGGCAAGTCGGGAGAAACCGGGACATATGCAGAGGTCGCTAAATCATCTGGCTCTAAAATCCAAGTGCCGAAAGCGCCTACAGTCAGATTTCAGAACACTCAAACATTTGTGTTAGCCCCCAACGCCGGGTCGGTAGATAAATATCCTAATTACGAAAAGGCTCGAGATGCGGCAATAGGAGCTCTAAGAGCATCACAAATGCGGCTAAGAATAGAAAATATCAGAAGTGCAGGGAAATCTCGCGTCAGGATAGAGACGAGGTCGGTAGACCTGGATAAGGTGAAGGCCCTTCCGGCCCTCGCTGAAGCCGGGTTGGAGTTAAAAGAGGATGCCAAGTACAATCCTAGGCTAATTCTTCATGGCATTCCAGTCGCCTTGAGCAGGGACGATATTAGGTCAGATTTCATTGCACTGAACTTAAATGGCGAAAATGATGAGGCACTTAGAGTCGTGTACGTCTATCCTCCTGAAGAAAATAAGGCCTACACCAGCTGCGTAGTAGAGGTATCTCACGGTACTTGGTCTTCTCTCAAGGATGAGAGCCGTATCTATATAGGTCACTCGGCGTGCAGATTTCATAATCATGTCAAGATACTCCAGTGCTTCAAATGCCTAGCTGTTGGGCACATCGCGAAAGACTGTAAGGCACAGGCTCGCTGTGGCCATTGCGCAAAAGATCACGAAACGAGAACCTGCCCTGTTAAAAATAGTGACAATGGGTGCCCAAAATGCTACAACTGCTGTAGGGCAAAACATGCAGATGACAAGCACTCTGCTCTGGACAGCAAGAAGTGCCCATTATTAATAAAGAAACTTAAGGACAAGATCAGTAGAACACACTATGGCTAGTAATACTGAATCTGGTTCTAATGTCGAACATCTTAAAATCTGTCATGTCAAGTGCCAAAACCTTTTAGCTGCTAATCACTTTGTTGAATATAGACAATACTTTACCGGCTCTGATTATCACATAATCTACATGTCCGAGACCTGGCTCACTCCTAACACAACAGATAGTTTCATTGATCTGGAGGGATACAATCTATACAGTTGTGACAGAACAGGCAAGAAGGGTGGAGGCGTAGGCTTCTATATAAAGTGTAATCTTCGGACGCGAATACTTCAGGACTCAGGGGGAGAATACTGTCGTAAACCAGAGTTCATCACCGGGGAGATCGCGGTCTCTCGTACAGAGAAGCTAATGCTAAGCGTAGTGTACCGCCCCCCGGACACGGCTTATTTGAGTGATTTCGAGAACTCCTTACTGCAACTCTTCGTGCATTACTCCAAACATGTTGTAATTGGTGATCTCAACCTCGACCTCAGGCCAGAGGCATATGACAGCGATAAAATGCGTGACCGGTTATGGAATTTTGTAAATAGTTCTAATCTTCATCAAGTCCCGTTCGAGCCGACGCACAATCTCAAGAATAGTGCGACGTGGATAGACCACTGTATTATTGACGATCCTGACGAATTAGTAACAGCAGGGCAATTGGACGTATCATTTCGTTCAGCGCATGATCTCATCTATATCGTACTGGATATAGGAGTAGAAAAGGAAGCAAGAGAAATCTCATACACAGATTTCAAAAACTTCTCAATAGACAACTTCCTAGGAGATCTGTGTAGAGTTGATTGGAAACCTTTCTTCTGTAGCGATGACATTGACTCGAAAGTTGAGTACATGAACACCACCGTGACTGCCTGCCTGGATAGGCACGCACCCCTAGTTAGTGCCAAGACTAAACCAAATAGGGCTTCTGCGCCTTGGCTGACAGCAGAAATTAGAGCTCTCATGAATGAGCGTAACCAGGCACGTAGAGCCTGGAAAAAAAAAAGATGCCTGACACTGGACGACAGGATCAAACGTCTTCGGAACCTGGTCAGGACCAAAATCGATAGTGCTAGAAATGAATTTTACACCATGACTCTCAGCACCTCGAAATCTTCATCAGAGGTATGGTCACAGCTCAGGAGGCTAGGACTCGTCAAATCGAAATCTTCGGCGCGTAACTTACATTTCTCGATCTCTGAATTGAACAAACACTTTGCGTCTTCCGATTCTATACAGGTGGGCTACGGTCGACAACTGGCGCCTGAAACCCTCAGTCAAGCATTAGAGGAACCATTCGATGATAATAAGTTCCATTTCTGTAACTTCGTAACCGAAAAGGTCCTCAAAGCCGTCTTCCACTCCAAATCGAACGCGATTGGGATAGACGGTATTCCAATTGATGTGTTTAGGAAAAGTCTTCCGGTTCTCCTACCCATCATAGAGCACCTGTTCCATTTTTCGCTTTCACACGGAGTGTTCCCTTCTTTATGGAAAGATTCTGTCATTGTGCCTCTTCCCAAAAAAAAGTCTCCGATGTTATGCAACGACTACAGACCTATCTCTATTCTATGCGCACTCTCTAAGTGTCTCGAGAGGCTGGTAGCAGACCAAATCTCTGACTACCCTGAGGAACGAAACCTGTATGACCCATTCCAATCGGCCTACAGGAAGGGACACAGTACTCATACCGCGCTTATTAGGGTCGTAGACTACTGCCGCCAGGCGATAGACTAAAGAAAGGTTGTCATTATGGTCTCATTTGATATTTCCAAAGCTTTCGACAAGGTTAATCATTTCATACTTCTCACAAAGTTGAGGAAATTGAACTTCTCACCACTGGTCCTAAAATTTCTTCATACGTATCTCACCAAGAGGCGGCAGGCTGTCAGGGGAACAAACGGGGCATCATCTGAATGGGTCAATAAGACGCTGGGCGTGCCCCAGGGATCGGTTCTGGGACCCTTGCTCTTTATCATTTATGTTTCAGATCTTTGCAATATCTTATGTAACTGTAGCTACAACTTCTACGCCGATGACCTCCAGCTGATGATCGAGTGTGAACCAGCCAACATCCTCAGTGGAATTGAGAGGGCCAACAGAGACGTCGATGCGGTCTGCGGATGGGCAGACGACAACGGGCTACAATTGAACAGCGGTAAAACTAGAGTGATATTGGTTGGGACCACCAGGTACATAAATTTTCTCAATCTCCGAACGATGCCGCGTATTCAAGTACGGGAAACAGGGATTGAATATTCATCCAATCTATACATACTGGGAGTCACGCTGACGAGCGACCTCACCTGGAGGCCTCACATGAATAACGTTACTGAAAGAATATACAGCACCGCGTGTCAACTACGTCTTTGCCGCAAACTATTGCCCGAACAGTTACGCATACAGCTAATATCAACTCTGGTTTTTCCTCTGATCGATTACTGCTGCATCATACACCTCGACCTGACTGACGAACTGACGCTCTCGCTGCAAAGATCCCTGAATTCATGCGTTAGATTTATCTATAATATCCGTAGGGACGACCATATCACCCCCTACTTTACAATGATGGGGTGGTTGAAAGTCAACGCTAGAAAAGAATATCTACTAGGCTGTATGATGTACAATGTATTGAAGACTCAGGAACCACTGTACCTGAAAAGTGAATTCAAGCATGAAACAGAAGTAGGGATTAGAAGCACGAGAGCACCATCCGAAAATCTAGCTATCAAACCGTGTAGGACTTAATATTTCAAAAACCCATTCACACATGAAAGCGCTGCATACTGGAACAACATACCGCTTGGCATCCGTAACTGTAAAACTCTAGTCACTTTCAAATATCACCTGTTCAATCACTTACTATCTAGTCAGACACAAGCTAGTGTCCTTTAATCTAGTCACCTAGACTGAGTCTTTCCTTAGGTTATTTGGGCCATGGTTTTCCCTGTGGACGAAGGGCAAATGCCGGGACTCGCGGAGTGGGCCTCCATGGCATATCTAACCCACCCCACTCAGCCTCGAACAGACACATACTTATATAGGCCGACAGACACGACACACATACACTCTTGTACCTACACACACGAAAACATACAAATAAATAGATAAAGGCGAACTAGTCTTAGATTTAACGTTATGAGTAGGACTAGTCGAAACCAAAATTATATAATTACCATATCTTAGTATATATCAAATTTATAGTATAATATATTAGATTAATCATTTAGTTGTATAAAAAACTAGCAAGAATATGATACCTTAAGTACAATGTATCACAGGCAAATGTGAAATTTTTGCGAAACTGTAATCCAAAGTTCCAGCGCTTGAGGGGATCCGTCCCAGAGCGCTCAATAAATATTCTATCTATCTATCTATCTATCCATCTATCTATCTATCTATCTATCCCTGCCCCTATCCTGGACCCTTGGACCGAGTCATGTCAACCCGCCACTGTGTTAATACCGTACGCCGTACGGAATTACGTTAATCCTCCCCGGTTCCCTTCTTTGCCTCTGTCCTCCTCTCCCTTCATATGGTTTTAAAAAATTCATACGGTTTTTTCATAGATTTTCCGGGGGTTCCCCTGAATTTCGACGGATTTCCGGTGATTTCCCAGGCTTTTGAAGCAACATTTGACAGATTTTTGAAAAATATATTCAGTAACATTGGGGATCCTGGGGAATATAATTCCGAAAATATTTCTTGATAGACGTAGAAAATGACGCAAGAGAAAAAGAATTGAGAATTCGGAATAGGGCCTTGATATTAAGGTGCCACAGTACTCGATCCAAAATCTAGCATTCGGTACAGCGCCCTCTGGATAGTTTAGCCGGGTTTCAAACCCATATGACACCAGTCAGAAGTGCTACCACCTACCGGGAGCTAGCGAAACGCTCATGGAGACAAAACGGGGTCTGTCAATCGTCTGGATCTCGAATGATAACCGTACCAACGTTACCGACTCGAATTTTTTTACATGAATGGTAACGTGACACGTTCGGAATGAATAACGACGTGAATTTACATGGGGCATTCCACGCCAACTCGACCAGTGTCAAACCTCGACCATCTCGACATCATTTAATTTTTTTTTCAACATTCTACTCAATGAAAAATGCGTCTAACATTTATTTTTAGATTTTTTTATTCGGCTGTTCATTTTTTATGAATTTTTGAAGTTGATTGAGAAGGCCCATTTTTTCAGTTTTTCTCAATCAACTGAAAAAATTTATAGAAAACAAACGGCTGAATAAAAAAATCTAAAAATAAATCTGGACGCATTTTTCACGAAGTAGAATGTTGAATTACAAACTGAAATGATTTCAAGACGGTCGGGGGGGTTCAACACTGGTCGAGTTGGCATTGGCCCCACATGTGCGTAATACTACGTAATGGTATTCAGAAATGATTGTTTGGATAATTGAATAACGGGCTAAATATAATCCCAAGTGGATAAACAAAAAATATATGTTCAGAAATATGTAACGAATATAATATAAGAAATACTTCATCTCACAACGTACGAAACCAGGAAACCATTAAAAACAAATACGTATCTAAATCTTATAACACTTCGTTTATTTTCCGTATACATACACGAGTTGGTTATTGACATCGATTTGCGGATTACTTCTACTTTTTGTTTTCTACGAGTTTTGTTACTTCAGTAGTTTACGAAACAATAATTATTTATGTCATATATTTTACTAACAATTTGACAAATTAAAAAAATAATTCCATAGAAAGATCCGATTACAGATCAATGATCAATGATCAATTACATATCGATCTGGTATTAGCAAGTCAAGGTATCCGCGAAGTCAGAGGTTGTATGTGAGAATCATTTCCTCCGGAATACTAGACATCCTTCGTGAATCCGCAGATGGTTTACCATCTCGCATAATACGTGGTTCTGCAAATGACAAAGCAATTGTTAGATCATTCCAGCGAACTTTCCTGTAAACTAAATCCGTCTGTATTAGGCACTTGCAACGATACGAATATAAGTCGGGTAGCCTATGACACCCGTCATTTCTCAGCATCCATCCGCGACTTGTGATTCTAGAGTACCGCGCGAATACGACACTTCATTGAGGGGGGACGCGTCTCTGTCGACCGTCATTCCTGGATAGTCCTTTTTGGCGACATATGCACAGCGCTGATACTTGGAACAACCTTAGGCGTTGCGGGCTGCCCGATTCTTTCCTAATATTACATCTGAGAGTCATGCATAAATTACATAGCATGGGGGGGGGGGGGGGGTTACTTCGATATCAAATATTTTTAAGTTTAATATTGTTCTGAAAATTGAGATAGTGAAATTAATACGGTATGGTGGGGGACCACATAGTTTGAAATGACAATCCGTGAAAGTTATTCAAAATCTTGTGATCGTTGATTACAAGAGTAAATAAACGAGTAAACGAGAAATTCATGCAGTTTGATATCGTAGACATCTCCCATCAGTTTTACGCGACGACTGTATTTTAGTTGTAATCACAGGAACCCTTCTGCTTGGCGTGTTTGATTCAGACCGGTATGAAGTTGGCACCACAGTCTTCTGTCTCCTCCTATCCTTCATAGTTGCACAGAAAAGGACAGAGGCAGAAGACTGTGGGGCCGACTACACACCGGTGTCACAATCAAACACGCTTGGTGTACCTGTGGGTAATTTTACGACAATCTATTGAAAGAAAGCAAGTTTTTCGCGATTTCACCGCGCTCAAAGATTATTTTTCATAACTTAGGAAATATCTTCCATTTCAATTCAGCTGAAATGCTACTCGGCATCAGCCTTATATGTCACGTGAGTTGCTGAACAAGAAACTCACATCGTTGTACTAGGGTTTACGCCAAAAGTAGTCGACAGTTATAAAATTATGCTTTCTACGTTACTTGAGATTTACTCAAACAATAACAAGGAAATTATCGAAAATCACGACAATTATTGAAAATCCCATCATTTTTGTTTGAAAAAAAAAGTTGAATAAAGAAAAAATACACCTGAAAAACGACTTCTTTAGGAAGTGATCTCTGTTCGATTCCTATTTTTTTCAAATTCATCCTCGAAGATGTGATTTGAAACGTGAAAAGCACGTTCAACGATGTGAGTTTCTTGTTCAGCAACTCAATTATAACATAAGACTGATGTCGAGCAGCATCTCGGCTCTACTTAGATCGGAAATATTTCAGAATTTACTACACATAAGCTCTGACCGCGTCTCTTATTTGAAAAAATAACTTCAATTGATGAGACAAGAGACGACAACATCTTTGGGCAACTTTCGAGAGCATCGTGTGAAACGTGCGGATGAATTGACGTGAATGTTACCCTTCTGTTATTGCTTACAAAATTTTTGGCGTCCGATGCGTGAGTGCAGACAGAGTCACGTCCGCGCGGAGGTCCGTCAAGAGTATTCCGCACGCATGACCGATGCGTGGGGTCCGTGCTCAAGTCCTTCGTTCACGCGAATCTATATGGATTGAGTAACGAAAACATTCGTCCAAACTTCTACTGTTCTCGAAGTCGACGCTGAGAACGCGGTGTGCAACGGTTCCTGGAACATGCCCCACGGAAGCCATTCATTTGCGAACGATGTGCGCAGGCGAACATTTTCCGCATTCGCGATCACTTCATGGCCTTTGTGAGTCTGGTACTTTTATATGGATGTACTAATACTATAGGTCACTCGCCCGTGTCACAAATATACGCGATACTACCAGTATACTACGAATAGCTGTAACAGATGCAACTGTAACATGTTTCCAGGCTTGTTGTATGTCATTCCAGCGTTGAGAATTCATGCCTGCAGAATTATAGGGTGGGTTGATGATATCGCTTCGGTTGAAACCAGTTGAACCATTCTCAATAACATATCCAGGGTATTGTCTATTATTTCAACGTGATGATATTGCATTTTTGCTCTTTGTCGAAATTATTGTTATAGGTTTCGTGAATATTGAGAATCGTCGTCGTTACGACACGTATTCAACTTTGGCTTTTGTGCTCAGTAGACATACTGAATTCGGTCAATTACGACACGTGTTGAACTTTGGCCCTTGGGCTCTGAATTCGGTCAGTCATGACGCGTGTTCTTGAACTTTGGCCCTCGAGCTCTGTGGATATATTTTAAACTCGTTGCCAATCCACAGTCCTGACGAGTTTGCGTTGAGATTTGCGTTAGATATACATATAGTGTAACTTTATGGCAGTTTCGCGACTACGCGAACTGACAGTTATTGCGAGTCTTTTGCTCTAAATGTGATTTCGGGACCTCTCTATCTAATTTGTCTAATTACGGACTTTGAACGATAAGGGAACCAGCCTCAAATCTGAGATATAATGTTATACATAAGAGAATTTATTCAATGTTTTAAACTCTATTTGCGGTTGCAACCAAATTAAACTAATATTCACAAGGTTTGCTTACTTACTAACTGATTTAGTTGAATGTGCGCATGAGATCTCTAGTCTCATGACTTTATTCAAGAATTTATATAATGTTTATATGATAATGATTTTAATAGTTTTATAATATTTTAAGAGAGATATGATTTGGAATTTAAGTAAGTTTCTGAATTTCTGAGTTTTGCAAGATTATATCGTTATATGGCTAGGCAGATCACCAGGCGCTTTGCCTATGGTGTCTGATAAGAAAGAGAGAAGCTATGAGTCAATCTAGCGCTTTGCCTGAGATTGCTGTACGAAGTATTGAGAAGCTAAATGCGTGGAGTCAACCTGGCGCTGTGTGATGACACGCCTTATATACCTGTTGTGACGTCACGCCAAGCCATCGACGTTCGTCGAACATTCGAGATCGTTCTTGAATATTCGTAACGGCTGATTCGTATGTAAACGTACCAGGCCTATGTCGCCTGATACGTTACAATACGAACACTCTAGAACGGTCTACAACCGTATGCGGTCAGTTTATCTCTTGCCGGTCACCTATACATTCAGAGATACGTTACAGTCGCACCTGCCAAACACCAAATACGCGACGCATACTGTCATCAATACTACAGTTACCACCATTGAATGGAGTCATCTAACAAAAAGTACCAAACCCAATAAGAACCCTAAAATGTCCGAAATGCGATAAACGTGCGCCGGAGCGCAACGTTCGTACTCGACTAGCTTCGGTGAGGCATGTTCTGGAACCTGTCGGACTCCAGGTTTTCAGCCTTCACTTCGAAAGCAGTCAAGATTTCAACGAATGCGTTCATTGCTAATGCATACAGGTCGGCGAAAGAGAAAAAGTTGTGAGCGGATCACAAGCATCGGGCTTGCGTACCGAATACTCCGGGTGAAACGCCGAGCGGGCGGTACGCAACGTACACAGGTATTACCGCGGTTCATTCATACAGTCTCATAGGGGTTGTTTGAAAATGACGTAAGGCGCCTTTCGCCGCGACTCCAAAATCATGGATTTTATATTTGACTTCGATTGGATACTTATACTTCTGCGAATTTACTACGATTGGGTGCAGCTCGCGATACATATGATTTGAAAGGCACGAAAGTTCTGGCAAACCGGTTGACTAAGAATTGAAGATGGAGCACTAGTGTGTGAATTGAAAAAAAAAGTTACGTGAGGAGCATTGCAGCCTTCTGCCCCTCGCACATATAGAAGATAATAAGGATTGCGGGCAACCCCCCAAGGTACCTCACGGGATTTTCAAAATACCCTTTACATTACGAGATTCCGTCAGTCACTTGCGATCGTTTAATACCCATGTAGGTACGTCATAGTCGAAAGTTTTCGCAATAATTACTAGTTTCAGACAGTCTCAGATACATTAACTTATTACGGTTGCGTGGTCGGTCGCGTAGTCTTTCAGTTGTTCGAAGTCAGCCGAAGTAATTCAAGTCAGTTGAAATGCCCGTCCAATTGGCGAGAATCTAATTCACATATATACCATTCACACGAGTACCCAACGCATCGGATGCTCAACAATTTTGCAGACTGATAATACCGATGATATCGTGGGGTGTGTTTTGCTGCATAAAGTATACAATTTTGGAGGAATATCATCAATATCAAAGGCATTGTTCCATTCGCGGCACCATGAAAATCATATGAAAACATGTAAATACTGAAAACTCTATATTATAGCTGCGCGACGATTCGAAGCTCGACGAGCTCCATGAATGAAACTCTATCAGAATAAGTACAAATCAAACGTAAAATGCATGGATCCCTAATCGAAGCCCCCAAGCACGTATGTAATTTATGAATGGCCCCAAATATATTGACTGCCTGAAAAGATTGAAACACAGATTATGGTAAATACCTGAAAACAATCAGACACATGTACATTAGGGTGGTCATTAATTTCTAACACATACTTGCGGCCCCTTGAATCTATAGATAATGACGCAAAACCAGTATCTGCATTCTTCAGATTCGTAACTTCATTGGAAAGGGTGCCGAAATGAATTTGAAATTGCAAAATTGCAAAAACCTGGGGATAACTTTCTTTTGTGAAACCGGGCAGTAGAGGAGTACAACAAATTGCATAGGAAAAATGAAAAATGAATGCAATTTATTATTCAAGGTGTAAGCGATCATCGAAAAAGGTTTCCTGATTGTAACAAAGGGAGTATTTTCAAACCGATCGATGACGTATGATATGTTATAACGTTCATACCATAGATGAGCATTTCATGTGAAATTATAAATATAGTCTGTATAAAGTGGTAATGCGATAAGAACACCATCGAATACTTTTTTGTCTGAGAATATTTATTTTTTTGTCATTCTAAGTTTGTTTCCCGTTTCTTTTGCTGACCAAATCATTGAGTCATCAACTCTTTTGGCTTCATCATATGATTTTGCTGAAGTAAACAATAGTTGCCTTTTTTAGGTACTTGAAAATTGAGAGAAACCTTTTTTTTCAATTTTTTCAATGTCAATTTGATTTCGGCACCCTTTCCAATCAAGCTCAGAATATGAAAAATTCAGGCACTCTTTTGCGTCATTATCTATCGATTCAAAGGGTGGCAAGTATATGTTAGAAATTAACGACCACGCCAATATGGGTACAATTATTAGACAATACTTTGGGACACATCTCATAATCATTCCTACGGTAGGCCTTGTGTATATTTAAGGAGCTACACCTATATATATATTTCCATTTGTTATTACCGGCAAACCGTCGCGGTTTGACAGCAATCCGAATCTCCATTGTGCGTAATCCCAATCGAGAGCGGGTGTCGTTCTGACTGGCAGTCGTATGACAGGATCGTTAAACGTCACCCCATAAGGTAGTTTAGAATTTTTCATATATCTCTTTTAGCCATCAATAATATTGCAATCATCTCCTTGAACACTTGTTACGTATCGTGGCATGCTCGGACGAATGTATAATGGCTTAGTAATTAAATAATTCATGACTAACTACGTAATGTTCATCTTAGATATTTCACAACTCTTCCGAGCTATACGTTCTACAGCATGCGATAACATAATTTATTTCTCAACGCACGTGAAATGGAGGGAATTTTTTTCGCGTACTATAGATAATTAATTTGGACTTCTTTGGCTTCCTTCGTGCGAGTGTGGATTACAACAATTACTTGCAAAAGAATAAACGTACAACACAATTGATATCACGGGAGATTCATCGTGAAATGTTTCAACCTGTCATTCTACCGCCCGCCAGAACGGTGTAACCCGAGCTCTCGACTGAGATTACGGACACCCGTGACTAATTGAGGCTTGTACATTTATTCGATTCGTGCCGCTAACGTACAATTGAATGATTTCAAATGAATCAGAAAGATATGATACGTTTTTCGTATACTACTACTTTCATGTTACGCCGATATTGTATGATCCATACCACGCACGAAGAGAAGCTGACGAGTAAAGCGCTCTATACGATTTCTGTTACAATCGCGAACACCATCCGATAGTCCTAATTTTTTATTTCGGAAGTTTATTAACTTTTTTTATAGGTTTTTTTTTGTTAGTTTTCTTAGTGTCTTTTTCCTGACGAGCGTCTAAAATGTACTGTGGGTCCTTGATTTCCAGATTTCTCAATGAGCGGCTATCAACTATCTCAGGTACCATACAGCATTTATAGAATCTCGTCAAAAATGGTTCCATTTTTTGGGACCAAAACTCGTCGTTTCTTTGAACGAATATACTTTTTATACCTGGTGCAGGCGTCCAAACAGCGAATATGCAGTACTTCCTACGGGTCACGTGCAGCTGACCTTGTACTTGATAGTAATATTCGTGTTTCTCGTTCATTTTTTCGCCGAGCTCGTCAAAGATACAATGCAAGTTTCCTATCTTCTGAGCAAGCGCCTGCTGCGGGGTGATATTTCTAATGGCAAATGGGCATTTGATTTCCACAATCCCATCGTCGTCGATCAAACCGTCGGGCGAAGCGCCGATGTACGGTAGCTCCTCGTCAATAAACAGGCCACACTCCGTGATTAGAACATTGCTGTCGATTTTCAATGCTCGTCGCGCTTCTTCTCCGTACTGCTGACCGTGCTCGATAGCTGGGAGCCGCAACGATGCGGGATACAGCAACGCTTTAACCTTCTTAGAACACGATGTGTCAGCACGCATGCGACACACGCTTCCGAAATTCGATGCAGTCAGGATTTTCTTGCGTATTAACACCCAACGGTCGCTCCTGCCTTGTTGCCTCGTAGTACGCTCAATTTCGTTGCGGTCTGCCTGCCACTCCAGCAATAAATCGTTATGGAACTTCAATTTTTGCTGGAACTTGTCCTCCGACAAGTCCGGATGTTGCGAATTAGGTCCGTAGTCTGCGGTCGCAGTGTCTGTACGTGGGACTTTGCTTCTCTGTTCGGACGGGTCGTTGTTTCCTTGAGTCTTCCGCTTTTCGACAGATCTGGTTCTGCTAGCTGTTTTATGATCGTTTCTCTTGATATGTCGATCCTCTATTTTCGTCAACGTCGCTGTTGGTTCCTTGCCTATTTTTTCTTCCAACACGCTCAAGGCTTTATTGGTGTTGAATTGTACGACCGCGGCGGCGCATCTTCCGGTATATGAACCTCTGGCCCCGTGATTGATACGTTTTCCACCAATATATTTGGCAATGATGGAATTGTATCTTTCCACGCAGTTGCTATTGACGCGCAATATCAGGCTGTCTGAGTAACAGCTTGGATTGGCAAAGGCTTCCTTTATTCTATCATAGAGTCCAAAAGCGTTTAATGCGGGAGCTACATTTTCTTCTCCTTCCTTCGATGAACCGTCACAGAAGTAACCGATTCCAGCGCACTTTTTATGCTCGCCGAATACGTGGCTCGGCGCGTTTAAAATATCTCCCGCAAGCTTGCGAGCCTTCAGACTTGTGGGGCCTTCTTCCTTCGACCTGAATTCCACAGCCTTGGTCACGGCAGTTCGCAGCCTGAGTACGCTGCCTTCGATTACTTGACGTAACTTGCCAAGGCGACCTTTTGTTTTAGCGACCTCTTTGATTTTCGTAGCCAGATTACGCAACAAATGGTTTGTGCATTCGACTTTCTTGACAGGCATATTTGGGTACGGATTGCTGTCCAAGATCTTCTTGTAGACGCTACTGTCTCCGTCTGCGATTAAGGTGGAGTACATAAGTCCTTGCTCGTCGATGCTACGCTTGAATCCGTCCACGATAGCGTCACTTTCCATGCTGGTGGAACTGCGGTTTCGCTCCCAATTTTTGTAACAAAAATGATCGCATGGTTCCTTCTCCGTGCGTGCCGCTCGTTCGCATGTAGCGCAAAATTTGTTGCGTACCCCGATGAAAAGGATCTTCTGCGTGTGGTAACCGACGATTGCGCCAACTCCAGACAGGGAATCGTACTTCCCGGTTCGGTACGATCTTTTCATCCAACTACCATCCGCTACAACGGGAATATGCGGAATGCCATCGATGATGTCACCGCGCTCGATAGCTAATTCCCTCTCAAGTTTACCAGCGGCTTGCATCTCTTGTGCTGCGGTACCCATGAATTCTTGAGTGATCTCGTTTTCATACTTTCGGTATGTATTTTCCGAAATGCTTGGCACATCAATCGCTGCGAACAGTTGTTCCATTTGTGAATGCCCAATTCCGCTGGTGATGCACCCGGCCACCGCGCTACGATGAATATCCATAGATTCGGGACCCGACGGATCAGTCCATATGCTGTCCTTGTGCATGCAAAATTGGCACTGAAAGAAGATTTGCATTCGCAATCCCTGTTCACGCGACCCTACGACTTTTAGGGCTGACATCGGACAAGCTAGGCCAGGCGCGTGATTTCCGAATTTCTTGAAGAAATCGGAAAACAGGTGCTGTACATTTACGATGCGACGACCTTCAATATTGGCCTCTTCCAGAGCGTACGCGTCGGAGGGGTTGTTGGATATTTCGAGCTTGAAATCATCCAGATCGTCTTCTTCCGGCCAAGCCCATTTATCTGGCACCTGTTGTTCCGCCTCTGTACCGATTGTCTGTTCTTTAGTGTCGGTATCAGACACGTGATCCGGTTCGGGACTACGGACAGATCCAGCCACGTGTTCGCCGTCTGGTACGTCGTGATCATCCGAGGTCTTGTGGGATGTCGACTCAGAATTTTCGGAGTCGCTATCTGGTATGTCGCTGCGATACTCAGTGATGGAACTGGCATCTCGTGCTGCGAGATCTGCATCATCATCATTCGTCGAGATTTCAACTTCGTAAGTGATTTCCTCTATAATCACTTCTTCGTCGCTGTCATTTTCCGATTGCGAGATCTGTGATATTTCGGAGGTCGATGTGAAGTGTTGGGAAGTAAGTCCCGAACTTCCCGCAACACAGTGACCGAAGCCAGCTTCGGGCTGGCTAGCCTCCGCAAGACGCTGCTCGTCATGCTTTCCCACGACCGTGGCCGCCGTGTTCGATGCCACTCCGGGTGCGGTATCTCGCATACTCTTTTCGCGGTTTCGTCGCCTATAAACAGAAAAACGATTACAAATTGAATAATAGTATGAAACAACAACGAAACATGTATGTGTACATTATACCACACGTGGTTTTTATATTACGACTCTCTTATTATTTTATAGCCAATTAATTGACAAGCGTGCGAGAGAAAATATATTAATTACGAAGTTTCTTATCATTTCTTCAATTTATTAGTGATTTCTGCATTTCATTTGATTGCTCTCAGACGCTAGTAATTCATTTATTCGTATTTGTTAATCAATAATATAATACGTTTATCAATAATAATATACTACGAAAGGAACTTCGTTCCAACCGAGTGTTCCACGCCACTCATTTTTAATTTTTACATGTGATTTGCTGAAAAATGAGATCTGCTTCGGAACGAGATCAAGCAAAGTACCCATCTCGAGGGAAAAATAACTCCTTGAATTGACGTGCCAATATTCGGTGAATGAATACAAATTAATCGAAATCAAGGCGAATTAACGCGAATTAACTGCAAAGATTAATGCGAATTAATTCAAACTAAAAGATTAATGTTTCAATTCAGGTTTGAGTTATTTCCCCGTCGACCCATCTGACGAAATTTGTTTTTCCGAAAACCGCAATTCGTCGGGTTTGTTTCAAAAACGAAAAAAAAAAATGTCCATTGAAATATGGAGCAGTCTCTGTCAACTCAGCCACCTATTCAACTTGAGGTGTCTGAAAAGTGAAAATCGTGCAACTTTCAACAGAGTGACTTTTCACTTTTTCGAAAAAGAGAAAAAAAATTATATCAAAAAAAAAAAATTAATTAAAAAATATAATAATCAATTTAATTTATTTAATAATAATTTAATTTAATTTTAATTTCAGCTTCTTCAAATTTAGAGAGACAGCGTGCTAAATCGGGGAAGGATAGAAAACTCGTTGGGATCACATTTCTTTTTTTTTGAGCTTCTCGGTGAAAGAAAAAAAAAAAGCAAAAAAATCCGATACCCCTTTTATCCAGAAAAACATTCCGAAATGTGCCTTTTCCCAATTTTCATCGTACTGATAATGATTTTTCGCTGGGAGAGAAACGAAGTCTCCACCGCAAATTGTTTTTGAAAAACTCTATGATGAATATCGTTCTGTAGATATTTACTTCAACTGTCGAAATTAGGAGGTTTTTTTTCTGATAAAAGGGGTCTAAATGTGTCGGATTTTTTTTTGGATTTTTTCTGTTTAACCGAGAAGCTGGAAAAAAAGAAAAATAAATTTCATGCCAACAAGTTTTCTATCTTCTCCCGATTTAGTACGTGAAGAAGATTGAATAAAAATATTTCTGGAATGGAATGACCAAACAATCTGAAAAAATTTGCCAATTTTATTTTCATCCCCAATTTTTTTCGGAGACCTCAAGTTCAATGGGTGGCTGAGTTGACAGAGACTGCCTCATATTTGAAATTATGTGGAGCAGTTACTACGAGGTCTAGTTGGAAATAAATTACTCGAACAAGAAGACGAACTCAGCAGAAGCAGACACCTGTGACGTCTCGTTACAATGTATGGTTACGCGGAGTTGTGGACTCAACCGAACACGCTCGCCACGGCCAGAAGTCATTGACTACAACTGCAATCTCATCCAAGTCGTCATGTGTCGGGCTAATACGACCCAAGCAAACCCCGCTACTCCCCCAACGTCAATCGTACCCCTATTGTATAAGGAGGTTGGCTAGTAAAATATGACTAGTTTTTCATGAATGTATTACGGCATAGTCACCACATTGAGGTAGCTTTCCATCTACAGATAAAAATCGACGGAGTCAGACACACAGCAATACGATTGGTCCCTTCCGCTAGATCCAGCCAATCATGGCTGGATAATACTGTGTGTCTGACTGCGTCGAGTTTGTCTGAAGATGGAAAGCTCCCTCAAGTATCCATCGAATTATTATATTCGTAGACTGATGATTTCCCTGACATGTCCAGAAACAAAATAATACCCAAATTATGAACAAATGGCTAGATATCGATTTTTCATTTTCAATTGCTTTAAAATGTAGAAAAATCTAGTATATTTTTCATCTACTCAGCTATTTTTTACTGTACTGCGTATGACAAGCCTAGGACAAGCCTATTCCCGATCTACGACTTTTGTCTTTGATAAATGTAAGAAAATTCTGCAGAACCGATTGAGCTCTATTTGACTGATATTTCATTAGCGACTATTCGAGATGCATTACTCCGACCGGTCTTTATTATTTATATAGGAATATAGCGTGTCATCGCGATGAAACCGAACGATGACCGCACTATAGATCGATTATCGCACGCTCGCGTTGCGTACGTGAGCTTCTACTCGCTGCCAGTGACTGCCAACTCGATTCGCCCGGCACCTGTCGCCTCGTCTTTTCATAAAATCACATTGAAGAAATTATCTACAGTTTCGTTGCACAGCTTCTTCCCATTTAAAGTACCGATCAATTTTTTTTATACATGATTCCTATCCTAGGAATTCTGCATACATCAATCCCAAGTTCATCGTGGTAAAACGATTATTCATTTTTTTTTTGGGTAATTTTAAAGCGAAAATATTTCTTCACAATTTCGAACAATGAAACGTAGGTATCTATAAATAATAAGACGAGTGAATAATTTTTTTTTACATCAAGCAACTACGTTATACCGTGCGAGAATTCAATGTGAACGTTTCAAGACCAAAATAAATTATCATCATGTAACCACAGCTCGTAGAATATTATACAAAAAGTGTAAGATTTTTGAGAACGATTTGATATGCCGATAGCGAAGGTTACAGCTAGCTATTCGGGAAATTTCAGATGGTTGAAATGTTAATTTTGAAAAAATGTATAACTCGACGACCACACGAGCTAAAAATCTATGGGGAATCGCAGACGTGTGTTTTTCAACATCCGTACTCGTAATTTGTAAAACTATTGAAACTTTTTTTCAAGTGAAATAGACGTGAAAAAAATCGTACGTATTTCGCTGCTTGTACGAAATTTTTTTTTACAAAGTTATAAGTTATTGAATTTTGTTGCAGAATTAGCGCTTCGGTAATTTCAAGAATTAATATCTCCGGTTTTATTTATCACGGAGAGATGAACCAGCGCTCTTTCGAAAGCTGAAAGGATAACCTAAGAGAAGAAATTTTTCAAGTTGTAAAAAATTGAGAATTTCCATTTGTTATAAACAGTTAAAGTATTGATAGATTTTTCGGCGGAAATCGGCCGTTTTTAACATGCTGAAAAGAATATGATGGGATTCTTCATTCAATTCTGCCTCATAAGGAATTTTCGTCCACGGTGGAGGTTTCATGGAATCTATTTTCTTTTGCTAATTTATAACATGGCGTTGCAGCGGTGCGCGCGTCCCAGGCCACGGCAGAGGCTCACGCATCGGCCCTACTAATGGCGTAGTGCGTCCAGCACTGCAGAATCATTTTATGTGGGAAGTATCAAGAGACTCGGTAGAGTCTCGCGCCAAGTACATTCAAGGAATAAGCGCTCGACGACCGTGTCTCTTTACCGCAAGGACCCAAGTTTGGCGGAGTGGGGAATCTCATTCAATGAAATACTGTCGTTTTTCAGGATATACTGGTATTAATGTATTGCGTTTGAGAATGCTGATTAAAAATGCTTCAATTCAAGCCCAAAATCGATGTGATCGGTGCGCTAAGAGCTGAGTTATGCATTTTTTCATTCTAAAAGTGGCGAGTTTTCCTTCGTCAGATTAAGACTTTTTCGTTAAGACTAATTTTTCGCTCCACAGTCTCATTGCGCATGCGCCGGCAATAAGACTGATGTTTCGCTTCGCAGTCACGTTCAGGGGGGGAAACGTCCTCAAGCACATGACACAAGAAGAGCCGTGCGCCGTAAGACGCATCACCTATAGGCCGGTCGGTCACCTACACGCGTACGTGATTGGTCGGCGCTTGGTGTGCGTGACCGACCGGCCTGTAGGTGATGCGTCTTACGGCGCACGGCTTTTCTTGTGTCTGGAACAATATATCGATGAAGAAAATTTGTTTACTCTTTCATTTTGAATCAACTACAATCTTTACAGATTTTTTGTCAAAAATTTCACAAAACTTTAAATGATTTCAAAATTTCACGAAAAAATCTGAATAAATTGTAGTTGATTAAAAATGAAAGAGTAAACAAATTTTCTTTCTCGATATATTGTTCAAGACTTCATAACTCCCAAATAAAGCCACTCCACTCATCAGAATCCCGACCGGAAATTTTGAAAAAACGAATTTTCGAAATAATTCTCAAAAAATTCTAGCTATTCCAGTGTAAGCCTATGCAACTTTTTACCCTCCTGACATTTCTTCTGAAACCCCATAGTTATTGGATTGCGCCTTTTTTTTCTAAAACATGTCTTCTTCGACTAAAAATGCAATACTGGGGCGAAAAAAAATCGTACGGAACTTTATAAAAAACTACAGTGTAGGTTCTCATATCCTTTCTAAGTTCACAATAGAAAAAAGCAATAACGAATTTTCCCCAAGCTTTGGGGATAATTTGCGGCGCCTAAAAAATATACGAAAAACGGCCATGTTCAAAAGTACGTACCCAGTTCCGTCTTTTCCATAAGGGCACGTGGGGCACGTGCCCAGGGCCCCCGGCCTGATTGGGGCCCCGACACCAATGAAGTCACTAAGCAAAAGTACATTTTGATGTTTTCACTTACGTTTTTTTGGCATTCTAAAAGGGCCCCAAACTCTGTGTGCCCAAGGCCCCTGCATGGCGTAAGACGGCCCTGTACGTACCGGAACCAAAAAAAGTCGTAGAGAATTTTCCAGAGAAGCAAAATGAAGGTAAATTTGTCTTCTTTGAAACGCTCCTTGGAAAATCCAATTATCTTCGTCTTTGAGTCCGCTATGTAACTTTCAGTGCGGCAAGAAATTTCGACTGGTGTACTCAAACTTTTGGCCGGTAGTGTACATATTTTGATAGGAAATTCAACACTGTACAAAAAGTGTGAAAAACAAAAATTACAAAAAAAAATAGTTCGACGGCTGAGTAGAACAACATCGTATCTCAGATTTTGGTTCAACAATATCGTATCTCAGAATTTGTTTCAAAAACATCGTATGTCCGCTCGTTTCTTACGATAGATACGACATTTTTTACCCAAATTTCGAGGTACGATGTTTTTGAAACCAATTCTGAGATACGATATTGTTGAACCAAATTCTGAGATACGATGTTGTTCCATGCTCAGCCGTCGAGTTGACTTAACTATAAATTGAACTTTGAGCTCGAATAATACTTTGGAAGGAGTTAATTTATCAGAAAATGATATAGGCGACACTTTTTGTAGAGTGTTCAATTTCCTAGAAAAATATGTATGGGCGATTTGGATTTGTTTATTGGTTTGCGAGCTACAAAATTCTAAAAAATAATACAAATTTCTATGCTATATTTGAATGGAAAATAGACATCCGCGATGCGCGACTTCTAAGAATTAATATTAAGAGCTCCGCTTTCAACAGGCAGCTTGATCCCCCCCACTCCCTCCAAAGTATTTCAATGGAGATGTGAAAAAAAAATAGTTGATTTTTTTGAACCGGTCTAGTATATTCTTCTCACGGCAGATCTGATCGCATTCAAAAAAATTACTCGACAATTAATACGTTTCGCCGAAGTTAACAATGAGTAGGTACACTGAGAGAAAAATATGGTACAGTCAACCATAATGTAACCATTTTTAATAGTTGAAAATGGCCTCAACCTTTCAAACATGGTTGGGCACACTAAGATTATAATACTTTGGGGAACCATATAGAATAGCTGTTCGAACTACTTACAACCATTGAGCCTAGATGGAAAATGATCGCCACCTTGCAATTCTAGGTCAACTAACCATGATAAAAATAGGTTAAGGGGGTATATACACCTTTAAATGGGTTGAATTTCTGAAAAACAATTTTCCTTTTTTTTTCAACTTGAAGACTCTGATAAAATTTAAAAAAATCATTATGTTTGGGGAGGGTTTGACCTTCATTATTCATATCTTACATCATGTATTACTTCCAGTCTAATAGTGGCTGCGCTGAAGACAGGAAAATACAAAATCACTCGATTGCCGCAAAGAATCAGACCCAGCGTTGGACCGATCTTGGAATTTTTCGTTCTCAATTGTTCATAACACATGCCTCTATCAGATGAACATAGAACTTTTTAATATTGCAAGAATTACTTGAGTTATTGAATTTTTTCGATTTTATTTCTGAATTTGAAAAAAAAATTTGCTTATTTTTCTAATATTTCAACTAAAAATGGGTTTATCAAAAAGTTCTATGTTCATCTGATGAAGGCATGTCTTATGAACAATTGAGAACGAAAAATTCCAAGATCGGTCAAACGCCGGGTCTGATTCTTTGCGGCAACCGAGTGATTTTGTATTTTCCTGTCTTCAGCGCAGCCACTATTAAACTGGAAGTAACACATGATGTAAGATATGGATAATGAAGGTCAAACCCTCCCCAAACATGATGATTTTTTTAAATTTGATCAGAGTCTTCAAGTTGAAAAAAAAAGGAAAATTGTTTTTCAGAAATTCAACCCATTTAAAGGTGTATATACCCCCTTAAGCCAACTATTTGAAACTTTCTATGAGTTTTTATATGGGCGCAAGATGTTTCAACTTTGAAATTATGGTTCGATCACCCTTGGGAGAGAACGAGTTGTACCAAATATATACAACCAGATTCCATGGTTAAATGAAAAAATAAAGTATTAGGATGAAAAAATAAATTTAGATCGTTACAATGAATTTCTAACATTGTATGATGCGCCGAGAAACACCTACTAATTGCAATCAGCCGCATATTAATACAAAGTAAGGATTTTTAGATAAGAAAAACATCGCATTGTTTTGGCCGCGATTCGATCCGGAACGCACGCATTCGCTCGCATTACTAGTCGCACGCTCTACCGACTACGCTGAACTATTCATTGAAATCAATCTTCATTTCTTCCTATTTATCTTGAACTCGGCATGTGTCTCAATGATATCAATGTTTTGATGCAGCTAAGATATTTGATTAACTGAACATCTGAGTTCCAAATATCTTTTTAATTGAATTCCCATACGGCGCGTAATATTGCAGCAATGTTGCAGCAACATTGCAAAAGCTCATTTTCATTACATTGCACTGACAATATTGCTGCAACTTTGACACAACATTCATTCTCGCAAAGTTGTCATCGAAATATTGTTGCAATATTGCTGCAATGAATTGTTGCAATATTGCTGCAATGATTTGTTGCAATATTGCTGGAATGAATTGTTGCAATATTGCAGCAATGAATTGTTGCAATATTGCATCAAATCATTGCAGCAATATTGCAACAATTCATTGCAGCAATATTGCAACATAACAAATCATTGAAGCAATATTGCAACAATTCATTGCAGCAATATTGCATTGCAATGTTACCGCAAGATTCCTGCATTATAACTTTGTTATATTTATGTATTCACATGTTATATTTATGATTTTACTGATCGTTGCTTTTTATTCCTGATATGAGTAAAATTTATATATACTACGAAGTTTTATTATTGCAGGTTTCATGTGTATAAAATCACTTGATTTGCGATATCGCATAAATTCAACATTTTTTTAGGCGTGATCTCGCCTTGACACTGATCAATCATGATACTGATCGGTGTGATTGAAATATCTTTAAGCCCCCAGTTCGACACCTTGATCACAAGTTTCGACAAATAGGAGAATATGAGACTGAATTCCATCGGGAAGTCTGGCGTAGTCGGTAGAGCGTGCGACCAGTAATACAGCGATGCGAGCGGACTTGGGTTCGAATCCCGGGTATATCGAAAAAAAAAATAAAAAAGTCCATCGATTATCTACACGTTCTCAATCGACTTATATGATACACATACCTAAAGGTATGAAAAACAAATTTTTGCAATATCTCAAATTATTTGGCAATATTGCAGAATAGCGAAAAAAGCGGACATTAAAACATTGCAGGGGCATTGTAGCAACATTGCGCAATATAACCGCAACATTGCCAACATTGCGAAGTAATGTTGCTGCAACGTTGCTGCAACATTTCGGTGCTGTATGGGTTTCTTTCCTGGAGTTCCAAAAGTTCTCACTCACTGTACCGTATTAAGTATTCGGGTAACGAAAAAGAGTATTGGCTCAACTATGGTGTACATGATACGGATTGACATTATATAAAGTTCGCAAAACTGGATGAGTGGCACCTCCAACTATTGACACGTTTGTGGCAACGGAAAAATATAGTGTTGAATGCACTATAAAGTTTATTCTATCAGTGATTATTGTGCATGGTAACAAATCTCTCAGTGCATGGTTGGATGAAAGTGTCTCCAACCTTGCAATTATGTTTGCAGCATCCATGCACCAAATCAGTTGCATCAAATATTTACAACCAGATAACATGGTTAGAGCTCAGTTGTGACTGGAGACCATATCTATGGTAGCATTAACAATAATTTGCTGAACATTCATAGGCTCAAATCAACAATATGCAATTGTTACGTATAATCACTGATATGGTAGAATTATTGCCGAATTTATAGTCAAATCGACTTCAATTCGGGTCAACATAACTTCATGTGAGGTGACATCTCACTTTTGCTAAGTTCATAAGTCAACCTTTTGGCCTATGGTTTGTTTCACTATAATGATGGCTTACCCACCACTTTGACGTGGTAGTTATACCAATGAATTCACGGTTGCATCCACCGACTTGAACAAGTGGTATACGCAACCATTATCGTGTCCACCATGTTTTTATTCATATCAATAACCACATGTAAATGGTGAACTGTACCATAAATGAGGTGACTCTAACTAAAAATATTTCAACCTTCCACTTATGGTCAATTCAGGAGGAGCTTTTTCTCTCAGTGTAACTATAAATACTCGCGCTAGTAATTTCGCCGATGCTGGTCGAAAGTTAGGATCACAGAAAAGGTTTGCACGCATGGTTGAATGTTGGGGACATGCGTCTAGATAAAATTCATGAAGAGCAAAAATAATTATCAAAACCGCACGGTACAAAAAGTAGTGAAATCCCCAAAAAAGCACCACTCGTGCAAAAACCTTGCGCCAAGTACATTGATGTGGTCATTAACTCAAAAAAATAGACC